>CM046878.1:419739433-420960920 GCA_025667525.1 Glebionis coronaria | reverse complement strand
ACTTTTTTTAAAAAGTTTAGAACATAATTTCATAGATTAAGGGTGCGTTTGGTATGCTAAGAGGAATCACTATCAGTAACGAATGTTATAAGGGTCGGAATGGTAATGATTATATCATAATCGATATTGTTGTTTGGTTTGTATTAGTTGGGTATGTAATAATTTAATAAAATTTAAAATTTACAAATATATGTGGTGGAAAATTTTGTATTTTAATAAATATATGGTGGAGAAATAAAATACACGGACCCACGGGGAATAAAATATGAAAGTCACCTTTACCCACTACTATGGATCTATGGGTATCCTTTCATAACCTCATTCCCATTAAGCAAACATATTTATTGATTACGATAATCATTCCACCATTCCCCAAATACATACCAAACGCACCCTAAAAGCTTAGATGTTGATTGTGTTAGCCCTATATTTTATATAGTCGAACAAGAATGTAATAGGTCATCTAAGTCGTTAAAGGTCTTGTTTAGTAATAGGTTAGTCGGGTTAACCGGGCTTGAACTTTAAGCTAATATTGTATAAGTTAGGGGTTATATGCCCAAGTGCAAACCAAGCCCGACCCAAGGAAACAAGCCCATGAGCCCACCAAGCTCATGGGTATATTAACCCTCTTCCTTGTGTGGAAGAGGGTGTTGGTTACTTTCACTTTCTCTCTCTAAAGTATTAACCTTCCATCATTCTCTCTTGTTTCTCTCTCTAACTTTCTTTTCTTTCTTTCTTTAAATCTTTTGTTATAGATTAATTAGGATTAACATTTGGTATAAAGAGCCTATAGTGGATAGGTGACTGAAGATTTGTGGCTTTGTTCTTATTGATTTTCGTGAGGTATTTTGATCAAAAACCCTTGATCCAATTTTTTTTATGTTCTTTATGGTTTAATCTTCATAAGAATCTCCTACAATAGCTGTGGTAGGGATTTGGATTAGTTATTTTGGTTAAATACACAAAATTTTTGGGTGGTTGGCTTGATTTTTGGTGAAAAATCACGTTGTTCATCGTGTTTCATCCGATGTCAGCTATCAGAGTTTTGAGGCAATTTTCGGAATAACAAGATTATTCCGAAAATCTGAGCAACATTCTTTCTGAAAATCTGAGCAACAATTATTCCGAAAATCAAAGTGACAAGATTATTCCGAATATCTGAGCATCAATTATTCAAAAATCCGAGTGACAAGATTATTCCGAAAATCTGGGCAACGATTATTTCGAAAATCCGAGCAACAATTATTTCGAAAATCTGAGTGATAAAATAATTCCGAAAATCAGTTTGGCAATTATTCCGAAAACCAGTTTGGAAAGACATTCTGAAAATCATTTTGGAAACAACCATTCTGAAACTCTTTTCGGAAACACATTCTGAAAATCCATAGAAAACTTATTCCGAAAATCCAAAGTAACACATTCCGAGAACTTAAAGGTTTCTACATTCCGAAAACTTAAAGTTTTCCATATTTCGAAAATCAAAAACAAATTTATTCCGAGAATCCTTGATTGAATATATTCTTAAATTAATTTGGTAAAATTTCAAAATCGTGAATTTGAAATTTTTTTCGTGAGTTATTTCGTCTTGGAATTTTTTGATTTCTCGAGAACACATTGTTAAGGGAATTTCAACAATTTTTCGGAATCAAAACCACACCTCATTACAACACATCTACTAAGATCCATAATCTATTCACAATCATTGAGGATGTCCAATAATAGCTCGAATTCAGATGCAAACGATCATGCAATCAAATACAAGATGATGAAAGCTAAAGAGCGATGTTTGGAACATTTCAAGCTACTTTAGTCACACCTTCATACTCTTTCAAATGAACTTATCAAAAGAACTAATATGGAAATCGATTACAACCAGCGATTCATTCTACTATTTTGTCAAGAGGTTGGAACATTCAACATCGTGTTCACACTCAACATGAATCAACTTCAAATTCATCTTGAAAAAGATGATTTTTCAAGAGGATGAATCCATGGCAGCCTTTTTAGTTCTTTACAACCAGCTTCAGCAATTCATTGAATCAAAGGACAAGGCATTCTATCTTAATGAGTTTAAAAACAAACTCCGTCATCGGCTGAGTAATGTCAAGAAGTCCATTGCTGAAAGAATCGTCATAAACGACAATTTAAAATAAGGATGAATAAAAGATTAATGCAGACAAAAGAGAGTAATGTCGATAAGGATCAAGCATTGGATGCTTCTACGATTGTCACAGAAAGCAGCGGGATAGAATAAGAAAAACAGCATACCAGCAACAGCTCAGGGAATGATCAAACAGCCAATGATGCGGATATCAGACCCATTTATGATGTATATGATGTTTATCAACATACTGAGCAATCTAAACCCATTTTTGACACATATCTAGTGGAAAAGCTTGATAGTAATACCACACCTGATTCATCAGATACGAGTACTAGTGGAGGAGAGACTTCCCAGGATGTTGATTCTAAGATTCACGAGCTTGAAACTCTGTTAGCTCAAAAGAAAAAAGATTTTGAGGATGCCAAACTTTCATTTTTAAAGAAAAATGACAAATCTGAAGCTTGTTTTGAAAAACTTGAGAAAGCAAACGTTGTTCTTAAACGAAAACTGGATCGTAAGATTCAAGATTCTAATGCGGAAAAAGAACATTTTGTGAAACAAATAAATTTGTTAGAATCAAAGTTGGCTTCTCAAAATCCAAGTCCTCCGCCTGCTTCACTAAGTGAAATATTTGTGCAACCTATCGACACTATAGATAGTAATGACGCGAATGTTGATAACGACATATCAGATAATATGAACATTAAGTTAGAACAACGTGTCGCTCAATTCCTTCTACAAAATGAGCATATAAAGGCTTAGATTCAATAAAAGGTTTTTGCATTGACAACGGTGAAAAATGAATTAAGGAAGCTAAAAGGGAATAGTGTGGATACTAAGTTAGCAAAACAGTCAGTCTTGGCGAAACCTCCTTCTCAATCATTCAGAAATCGCTTAGTTGCTAGACAACCAAATGTGTTTAAATCTGAACGACCCAAAATGTCGAACCTGAGGTTTACATCTTAAGTTGACGTGCGTAGCAATTTTCCTAAACCAGTCACTCCACAATCTAGACCCTCCTTAATAATATCTTCTTATGCAAAACCCGATCACATGAATGCTTCAAGCAACTCCAGAAATAGCTCCAAGAACATGCCTAGCGTAGTTCAAATGACACGGGTCATAAAAGCTATCTAGAGGATGCTAAGAACAAGACACAAGCAAGAGATAGGACCAAACCATAACCTAGGAGCCCTAATCACACATCTAGGAATTCCAGACCCTTATATGATGTACGCAATTCTGCCAACCCTAGGAACTCTAGAGTCTTCTCAGATGCTAAGAACTTTGTTTGCACAAAATTTAAGAAATGTGTGTTTAATGCCATTCATGATGATTGTATCACAAAAGTCCTGAAAAAGGTGAATCAAAAAGCTAGAGCACCTCAAAGACGGAACCCTAACAAAAATAATTTTTCTCACAATAACTCTTCTGATGTGTAGAATATTGATAACCTATGAATCTATGAAGTGGTTGAAGATTCCTAGAGAGAGAAACTAGTGAGAGAAAGTGAGAGAGAAACTATGTGTATTTTATTCAAATGAATGTGTGGAATGAACAACAACCAACCCCTTTCCATGGTGGAAAGGGGTATTTATATCCAAGGCCTTTATTTGGGCTTGGGCCGACCCATGACAAGCCCATGGGTCGGTTTCTTACTTAACTTAATAAGTAACACTAACTACGAGCTATTACAACATTAATAATATTGTGGAGTGACCGATACTTCTAATATACGTAAAAACGTATTTCTAACAATCTCCCCCAAGGGAGGTCACTCCACGTTTACAAAGTTCGAAACCTAGCATACTATACTAAGTCTTCGTTCTTCAGCTCGTAGTCTTTTCTTCTTTCTTTTTGTTGTGAATATGTTGATTTGATCTTTTAGGCTTTGGCTTGAGAGCATTGTTCTTTGGACCAATCACGTGCGATCTTTGCCTTCTTGTGAAACTTGCCTCCTCGTGACTCCATGTTCCACACACTTATGTCTTTTTGTTGAATTCTCGAAAGCTTCAGAGTTTGGTACAGCGGAAGACTTCATTTTGCACTTTCTTGAATTTTGCTGAACTTTGATGCAGAAAAAACATAAGCATGTGGGAACGACTTCAACAGGTACACCGCAACACCACCGTCTTCAACTGGTACACAGCAACGCCACCGTCTTCAACAGGTACACAGCAATGCCACCGTCTTTAACAGGTACACAGCAACGACACGAATAAAATGGCTTTGACATTTTATTCTAATTGGGTATCATTTTACCTCTGGTCGGTGAAGACCGTTGGACGATATTAGATATCGTACCCGTGACGGATAGTTTCAATTAAGTAACTTCCTGACAGGATTTCGCGGGTAAACCCGTTCTCTTTATTCGACCGTCCAAAGCTGACTGCGAACATAAAGAGTGAATCACTTGGATAAATTATCCTTGTGATTTGAAGCCGTCAATTCATGAAACCTGGAACAAGTGAATTTCAATTAAGATTTTCACCATCGTTGCTTTCCAGTTATCACGAGCTCAATTCATAAGCATCTTGCACGTCACCTACCAAGTGCTGTTGGATGATAACACTAGAAGGATTTCCACTCATCACTGTGATCAATAAAGAGTCACTCTGAGTGTTCTGGCAAGATCATATGATAATGCGTAGAGGCCTGGAACGAGTTTAAGTTCAATTAAGAATTAAACCACTGTTTCTTTCCAGTTTTTCACAAGATTGGTTCTAAAAGAACCGCACGTGTAACCTACCATGAGCTTGTTTGATGTTGGCTCAAGCAGGATTTCCATCTTCATTGTAATACTTGCGTATTACTCGGATGTTCTGGCAATATTACAAGAATACTGCGTAGGACTCATAAACATGTCTTACTTTTCACAGTGTGTGAGAAAGCAAGGAATAAATGGAAAGTGTCCTAATGAGACTTTTGATGATCTCGTGGCTCTAGACTCGATAGTGCGTTTTGATTTAGTGAGCGATGGCTGGAGAGGAGTGCCACCTTTTCAATATCAGTCTATTCGGAGTGAATAAACCAATAGATAACGTGTTGATATCCGTGTGATTAAAACAAATACCTTTTGAGAGATATTTGAGTTAGCTGGGAAGGGTTGTGCATTGCATCACTAGGTCCATGATGTTTTTCTTAAATATCGAGAATCATTAACAAAAATGATCTCAATAGCATATGTATTGACCCGGTTTCTGCCTAAAGTTGTAAGGAGGGCTTCTTTCTTTACACCCTTTATCTTTACAAATCTTTTTCATTCTTCAACCCCTTCATTGCTTACCAATACGTCATAACTAGCACCTTGTTGTGATTGTTCCAGTGCTAGCTTAAGTACTTGGTCGGCATTCAGCTACGTTCACAATCTTTCTCCAACTTTCCTAGGACTTCTAATTCTATCTAGGGAATTGTCCTTGGGAAGATTCCATCGGCTCTGATGAATCATTGGACTAAACCTATTCCTACCACCCTTTTGTCACCACATTCGTCGTGAATTAAGCATGTTTTGGGAAAGTATAGCCATCATGAAAAATCCTTGAAAATCACCTAAGGTACTTGTGATATTGAAATCAAAAGTTTTGTACCTTAGGTGTTTTGTTCATAAAAAACGCTCCCCCTTAACACGTGCTTTACACATATTAAGTTGGATTATCGTTAAGTCTTTTTCATCTTTTAGCCAAGTATCATTTAAGTCTCCTTAATCCCATTTTCTCCCCTTATCCAAAATGTTAACCATTAATTTTTGGGATATTGAATGGATTAACCGGTCTTTGGGTAAAAATGAAATCGATGTTTGGCCATAGAACATGTTAATGCTCCCCCTTAAATTAATAAGGGATAGTTGTAGTGCTTTAGTATGATATATTTTGAAAGATTTAGAATCTCGTGAGAAATTCTTGAAAAATTATCATACCTTAACACTACATCAAGCCGTAAAAGCACAATATTCACAAATTTACATATTTACAATTAAAAACCAATATAAAGTGGACCTGAAATGTATGACCCATTAGATGGATCGCTGCAGTAACTTGTGATGCACTCCATATGGTCTACCACCAACGAATCTTTCTAAGCTCCTCATCAATCTGCGTTCACGGAGCTTTTGATCAATCTTCTTGATTACATACTTCGCCATTTGCCGATAACCCTGATGTCAATCCTCAGTCATCTCTGGTAAAGACCCACCCGAATTAAGATGCTCCAACTTTCCTCTGACGTATAGGAGAGTCCCATCACTGTACTTATAAAGCTCTCCTACCCTCATAAACTTCATTATCCCACGACTGTTCAAGTAGAAAATCCCATAATTCGGAACAGTAATACCGGTATAGGGACATCTAGCAACATGTTGAGGTAGAACTTGATTCATTGGACGGATGATGTTAAGCTTCCTTTGGTAGCTTTCGACTCCCAACTGAAGATCTTCAACTCGTTTCTTGATAACAATGCTTCGTGTGAACATACGAAGTGCTGTATTCAAGGCAGTGATGTCTTCACGAGGAATATGTGTGAGTTGATCCCGGGTCATCATAAGCAACATGTCTTCGATATCCTCAAGGCGAATGATAGAAAAATATCCCTGCTGGATTTTGTATTCTCTGTCATCCTCCCTTTTTAGACGAATCTCCGTCACATGATAATAGCCATTCTTGGCTTCAGTTTTCAGTCCCAAAATGCTGGAGATGCGAATATCGGATCTAACGTTGCTTCCTGAATTGGCTAAGCAGCAACCCCTGTACGCCCTTCGGACTCGTTCGTCCCAATGAGATGCACCTATAACAGCATACATATCATAATTACGAGTTACCCTTGGGACCCAGAGTCGGTTTACCTTTTCCTCGATCCAGGGTATTGTCCCCTAGTTGGCAGCTTTCAGTAAGGTCTGGGAGGTTGCGTACTTTGATGAACCCTTGAGGAGATAATCAAGATCATAAGTGACGAAGAAGTCGAGAGCAATTTGATTATCTTGAGAAGGATCAAGTGGAGGTGGAGATCTTTCTGATTCATGGAGGCCTGGCCTTTGAACGGTGTTAAGAGCTTTCAGTACCTCGTCAGCATAATACTCGAACTCCATACGGGTTAACCTGGTTTTGGCGCGAATTCTCTTATCCTTTAGCGCTCTCTTCACCAAAGACGGAGTGACCGAAGTCTTATACTCATGAGACAGAAATGCACACAAGTCTATCGGACTACGGATACGGAGATATAGAACGTCTCTGTCAGCGTCTGTGATTGGATCATATTGAGCCGCTGCCGTGATCCAAGCTTGTGGCAGTGCAGTCTCGTCAATCTCCAATGTGTCTGCCCAGTCCCGTGTGCTTGACTCAGGAACAATAGATTGTGGTTCTTGTTGTAGAGGAGTAGAAACGTGAACATCTGCTGGTTCTGATTCAGGCATCTCGGCGGTGTCATGAACGGGCGAGTGTTGTGCAGCTTCAGGTTCAGTTACTGACTCTGCAATCACAGGAGCAACAACAGAACTAACAGGGTTAGTGGTAACAGGTATAGACACATCAATAGATGTACCGGGAATCGATGACGCCGTAGTAGCATTCACATCATGGCGCCACTTGGATCGTCTTGATTCCGTTGAAGTGGATTTTTCCTTTTCTGCAGCATCTTTCTTAGACTTGGTTCCAGACTTAGAAGGTTTCTTTGTGCTGGCAACCTTATCCCCTGTTTCAGGCTGTTTACCATCATCATCCTCATCGCTATCCTCGTTGCTTCCCTTAGCACTCTCCTCATTACCATCACCACCATCATCACCCTCATCATCATCATCATCCTCATCATCATCACCATCATCGTCACCATCATCATCCTTTTCTTCTTCTTCTTCTTCTTTACCTTCTTCTTCCCCGTCACCCTCTTCTTGTTCACTTTCTTCCCTTTCTTCCTCAGGCAGAATGTGGTAAGGTACCACACTTCCAAACACTTTGAACAATCGATCATCCTCTATGATAGCGTCATTGAGTGATTTGTAGAGAGCCCGTTGAATCTTAGATTTTTCAAAAGATCCAAGTTCCCTCATGCGAGCTTTGAGAATCTTCTTTAATTCAAAATCCGTCAAGTCATATGCAATTTTGTAGGCGGATTGAGAAGGATTGGATGACTTGATCATCAAGTTATCAGCCGCGAGTATCTTCAACTCATCACGCAGTTTTGGCATAAGGGACTCAACGGATTCTTTCACTCTCTCCTCAACAGAAGCTTCAAGTGTTTCTTTCTGCTCCTTGTATTTATCCTTCATAGCTTGAAGTCTCGTGATTCGTGCAGCATACTTATCGGCTTCAGCCTGCTTAACCTGAGCTAGTTCTTCTGCATGAGCTTTACGTGTCAACTCCATCTCGGCAGTGAACTTAGAAAGCATCTCTTCTTGGGCTTTCTTAGAGGCTTCTTCACTTTGAACTCGTCTAAGTAGCTCTTGGCGAAGATCATCCATCTCTTTTCTTTGATTATCCGTATGTTTATCCAACATTTCTGCCATTACAAATGCAGCCATTGAAGACGATGCAGAGCTACTCTGGGTTGGTTGAAGAGGCTCGGTTGTTACCACAGTACTGAGGATGGGAGTTATTGGAGGTGGAAGGAATGGTGTTGAAACCGGTCGGGTTGGTAAGGGCTGTATTGGTGGAGGTTGAGTTACTAAAGGTTGAGTAGGTACCATGATTGTAGGAGCACCGGACTCTTTTTCAACACTTGCTGAAACAGGAATGGATGTCTCCTTCGAAGTAGAATATCGTTCAGGTGATCCAAACTCATCAATATCCTTTGGCTCCTCGTACTCTTCTTCAATATTTATCTGTGCACCAGAACCACTACCTCCCGTGTATTTCCTACTCCTTTCAATAGCTATCTTCATTAATTTTCTCTCAGCCTTGTCAAGAGTAGGATCATCAACATTTTCTTCGTCACGTAGAACAAACTCATCAGCAGTGCCTTTTCCCTTCTTAGCCTCAGTCTTCTTCTTCTTGGTTTCGGGTTCAGGTAAAGCAGCTGGTTGCTTGCGTTTACCTTTACTCTTGACCGTAGTAGACGAGTCTTCTTCTGTCTGAAGGCTTGCTTTTAGCTTCTTGATTTCTAGCAGCAGTAGCTTGTAATCAGCTGAAGCTTTAATTCTATCCGTCAGAAGATAATCGGGAATAGGACCAGGAATAACACCACCAGATGGTCCTTCATGCCTTAGATCCACAGTGTGATCAGCCTCTTCAGTGTGATGACGACTTGCTGCACGCTTATCAATAGAGACATCATTCTTCATAAAATAATTAATGATAAGCTTGATAAACCAAGGATAAGGAAAGAAATTAGTCTTCAGCTTCTTGTTTTGGAAGAGTTGAAAGGTGAATTCTTCCCACAACAATAATGCATAATCTGCATTTGAGCCTTTGTACATGCCATGGAAGATGTTCATAATTGGACTACGCAAAGCATCATGCCCACTGGTTTTAGGTGTAAGACATCTACTGAGAATACCCAAAATTGCTCTCCACGGTTGACCTACTTTAGCGGTGGTAAACTCAGACACTACTCGTATGTCAGGACATCCAAGAGCATCGAACATCTCCATGAGTTCGTCTTTGGTAGGATCCCTAGAAAATGACATACCTTTGGGTGTATTCCGTATTCCAAAAATCTTCCGGAAATCTGAAACTGTAAGTGTCTGTTGCTTGTTGTCGAGAGTGAAGGTGATCTTGTTTGAAGTGCTTTCCTTGGTAGCCCAGAACTCATACATGTAATCATAAGGCACCGAGGCAGTACTCCTTAAAGCATTCTTGAAATGAGAGTGATCAAGAATTGCTATGGCGACTTTAAATCCATGGTGAGTGGATTTTGAAACTTGCTTCAGCCGGTAATTGTTTGGTATAAACTTGAGGGTTCGTGCTTCGGCAATTGCGGCTGCTCTAGAGTCTTGGATTGCTTGTACTGTTGGATTAGTCATCGTATCTGCTTAAGATAAGACATAAAAGGTTGATGCACAAACAATATATAGATATATATCATTATGACTTCTATGCATAATACATTTCAACAAGTACTTATAACAGGCAAACAACTATCAATCCAACAACTCTTCATTCGGAACTCTTCATTCGGAACTCTTCATTTAGAACTTTTCATTCGGAAGTCCTTCATTCGGAACTCTTCATTCGGAAGTCCTTCATTCGGAACTCTTCATTCGGAAGTCCTTCATTCGGAACTCTTCATTCGGAAGTTCGTTCGGAACTTCTTCATTCGGAAGTTCACTCGGAACTTCTTCATTCGGAAGTTCACTCGGAACTTCTTCATTCGGAAGTTCACTCGGAACTTCTTCATTCGGAAGTTCACTCGGAACTTCTTCATTCGGAAGTTCATTCGGAACTTCTTCATTTGGAAGTTCACTCGAAACTTCTTCATTCGGAAGTTCATTCGAAACTTCTTCATTCGGAAGTTCACTCGGAACTTCTTCATTCGGAAGTTCATTCAGAACTTCTTCATTCGGAAGTTCACTCGGAACTTCTTCATTCGGAAGTTCATTCGGAACTTCTTCATTCGGAAGTTCATTCGGAACTTCTTCATTCGGAACTTCCTTCATTCGGAAGTTCATCCGGAACTTCCTTCATTCGGAAGTTCGTTCGGAACTTCCTTCATTCGGAAGTTTGTTCAGAACTTCCTTCATTCGGAAGTTTGTTAAGAACTTCCTTCATTCGGAAGTTTGTTCAGAACTTCCTTCATTCGGAAGTTTGTTCAGAACTTCCTTCATTCGGAAGTTTGATAGCCATGTTCATTCGGAAGTTCACAACCCGTCCCCCATGAAAGATTATTCTAAACGCGATAGTGAGTGTTAAGGCAATCTAAGGCAACTAAACACATTCTAAGGACATTCCGAGTAAAACCCACTTAAAACCCTAATCAATTAATCCTTAATTTAGGCAAATGAACCCTAGTTTGATTAACCTTAATTCAAACGACTTAATTAAGTGGATTTCAATGAGTTTAGGCGAATTAAAGATCAAAGATTGATGTTTGTACCTTGTTTGAATGAATGGAACAGATTGGATGATTTAGACGAGAGTTTTTGAGAGCTTAAGTGTGTGTTAATGTGTATGTTAATGGCGGAATACTTTGAAACAGTGAAGAAGAAAAAGAAAAAAGACGGGGGGTTTGGTTTTGACATAGGTCAACTTTTGACAAATTTTACAAATTGTCATTTTTAACCCTACACTTTTCAATTTTACCTTTTATTCCTTGTTTTTTCTAGTCTCCTTAACCATCGTTAAACTTAGCCAACTTATCCTTGCTTAGCTAAACTAATCACGACAATCTCACACAACTTAAGTATCGCATCCAATTAGCAAATCTCCAAGATCTTAAAGCAATTCCTATCACATTGAACGAGCACAAGTCGTATTCTAAAGCAAGACCACTCATAAACCATTTAGCCAATTAATTTTCCACAAACACTTTTGAAAATTGTTTTGATGAAGAAGATGATTTAATATTTTCTCCCCCTTAAACGATGACCCGTTTTCTATTTAAAGAGCTGTAGTCATTGTTTAAAGAGTCAAATATTGATGAAAACATTTCCAATTAATATCTTGAAAAAAAGATTGATTCGTGGTGGCAATAAGATTTCTCTTATTTTGACAAATTAATGCACTGAGACGTACACTAACTCGTGTTAGACCAAGTTGTAAAGTAAACTTGATCCCTTTGCATGATTTGGCTTGTAAATCATGCCCGAGAAAATTAATTCCCGTTGTGAGCCAACGTTTTCCAAGGAAATACGTGACTTTAATATGAAAACCGGGTTGCAGTCTGAAATAACTACAAGCCATAATGGGCATGTTTTAAAAATGTACAACTTTTATACGGACTCTATTTAAGGCGCCGTGTCAATATTGATCGACATTTCTAAAGCCGTAAATATTACCGTACTAAAAGACATGCCCGTTTTAAAAACGAAAAATATTTTTGGTTTTTCTTGATTTTATAATTTTTATGGTTTTTCTAGGTTTTATATTTTTTATGGTTTTTCTTGGTTTTATATTTTTGTATTTTTCTTTTTGTGGTTTATATATTTACGATAATATACATGATCACGAACAAAGGATACGCCTGAATAGTTTACCACCACTATTCAGCTGATTCTTCTGCCAATTCTTTGAGAGTCGCTGGAGTGAATGATTTCATGCCAAGCTTGTCGATCAAAAACTCGATTCGTCCTCGATCTAAGGTTTTGGTGAACATATCTGCCAGCTGATACTCAGTAGTGACAAAATACAGCTCGATCACTCCATTCTCCACCTGCTCTTTAATGAAATGGTAGCGAATGTCTATGTGCTTGGCCCGGGAGTGTTGAACATAGTTGTAGCAAAGGGCAATGGCGCTCTTGTTGTCACAATACATCGGGATTTTGTTGAATCCCAAACCGTAGTCAGTTAGTTGTGATCTCATCCAAAGGACTTGAGCACAACAACCGGACATGGCGATGTATTCAGCCTCCATGCTAGAAATTGCAGCGCTTTTCTGCCTTTTTGAAGACCAACTAATCAATCTGTCTCCAAGGAGTTGCACAGATCCAGAAGTGCTACGCCTCGTGTCTTGACATCCAGCATGATCGGCATCTGCGTATGATATTAAAGCAATAGAGGAATCTTTCGGATACCATAGACCACGATGAAGTGTTCCTTTTAGATACCGAAAGATCCTTTTAACAACATGTAGGTGCTTTTCGGTAGGCCGAGCCTGATACCGGGCACACATGCATACGGCAAATTGCAAATCAGGCCTGCTAGCAGTCAGATAGAGAAGGGTGCCGATCATCCCATGGTAAAGTTTTGGATCGACAATAGTCCCATTCCTATCTTCATCTAACTTGGATTTCTCCACCATTGGAGTGTCCACGGGGTCACAATTTTAAAAGTTATATTTCTTTAAAGATTCTAGAGCATATTTGGATTGATTAATAAAGATGCCTCTGGGATTCTGAGAAATCTGTAATCCTAAGAAAAATGAAATTTTTCCCATCATTGACATCTGAAAGCGTGTGGACATTATATTCTCAAAGCGTTTAGACAATTCTATGTTAGAGGCAGCAAATATTATATCATCAACATAAATTTGTACCAGAATCATGTCGTTGTCCTCTTTGAGAGTGAATAGAGTGGGGTCCACCTTGCCTTTGGAGAAGCTTTCCGAGATGAGATATGTTGAAAGGAGATCATACCACGCGCGTGGAGCTTGTTTCAACCCATAGAGAGCCTTTTTAAGCTTGTACACATGATTAGGAAACTCCGTGCTAACGAACCCATCCGGTTGACTAACATAGACTTCTTCCCTTAGTTCACCGTTCAAAAATGCCGTCTTCACATCCATTTGATAGACGATCATGTTCATATGAGCAGCATACGCAAGGAATAGTCTAATAGCCTCCAATCTTGCAACAGGAGCAAAAGATTCTTCAAAGTCCATACCCAAGGCTTGTTTATATCCTCTAGCAACCAATCTAGCCTTATTCTTCAATACTGCACCCATCTCATCGAGTTTAACCTTATAAACCCACAACAAAGTAAGGATGTTAACCTTGTCAGGGAGAGGAACTAATTCCCATACTTCAAGTCTTTGGAATTCATTTAGTTCCTCCTGCATGGCTTCAATCCAAGATGATTGAGTCATAGCCTGTTGCCAATTTTTAGGTTCAACTTCGGAGAGAAATGCATCAAAATAGCAATAAAGTGCACTCTCTTGTAATTGATGGCGTGTAGAGACTGGTCGATCTAGATCTCCAATGACATTCCTAATTGGGTGATCTTTTGTCCATTTGGTGCTATGATTTTCAATCCGTGGTGGTCTGGAGTGAACAATTAAAGGAGCTTCTTCCGAGGTAGACGCGGCTGAAGGGTTTTCAGGTATCGGTACACCAAAGAAAGGAAGCTCTTGTAGGTGAGCATATTCCAAATCGTGATCAATAGGATCCTCTTCAACATCATTAGGCACAAGTAAGGGTGACGATTCAGGTGTAGTTTGAGAATCACTTAGTAAAGGTGCATCCGGTTCAATGTTAATTGAAGATGCATTAGATAAAGCTTCATTTGCTTGAGCAACAACATCAGGGATTGGAGCTATCACTACAGGTGCTGGAACTTCATCATTTGGGGGATCAAAGAATTCATCAAAAAACGGTTGAAACAGTTTATCCCACTCGGGCCTTGTAGGTGGTAAAAATGATGTAGAAGTAGGATTATTGGGAACTAATCCGGAACTAATAGCACCGGTTCCCATCTCATGAAGCGCGGGTTCAGAGCTGCGTTGCTCAGAAGCCATTGCTGTCAGCTCATCGAAATCTGCGTCCATAGTTTCTACAATCTTACCAAGACGACGGTTGTAAATTCGGTATGCTTTCTTGGAGGGTGAGTAACCAATGAAAATACCTATATCGGCTTTAGGTTGAAGCTTGCCCAAGTTCTCACTATTAATGTTTGGATAACAAAGAGCCCCAAACACATGAAAAAATGAAACATCGGGTTTACGATCATGTAGAAGCTCGTAAGGTGTTTTTCCATGGCGTTTCCGAATGATAGAACGGTTTTGGGTGAAACATGCAGTAGATGTAGCTTCTGCCCACAAGAACAATGGAGCGTTCGCATAAATCAGCATCGTCCTAGCAGCTTCCATAAGCGTACGATTCCGTCTTTCAACGATACCGTTTTGTTGTGGAGTACGTGCAGCGGATGTTTCATGTGAAATACCAACTTCTTCATAGTAATCACGAAGAGTCTGGTTGACGAACTTTGTTCCATTGTCTGTACGAATACGGCGGACAGTAGTATTTAAACGTACCTGAATGAATTTCAGAAAAGTGATGATAGCCTTCGGTGCTTCATCCTTTGTACGTAGAAATCTAATCCATGTAAACCTGGAGAAGTCATCCACAATAACAAGGATGAATTTCTTACCGCTCACACTTTCAGTTCTCATTGGCCCACAAAGATCCATATGCAAAAGATGAAGTTTTTCTTGATTGGTGTCTTCAGCTTTGGGCTTGTATGATTTGTTGGTACTTTTCCCCCTTGAACACGCGGAACATAAATGGTCCTTGTGAAATTTGAGCTTTGGAAGACCACGAACTAATTCGTTTTTAGCCAGATGATTAATAGCATCAAAGTTGAGATGAGATAATCTGCGATGCCATAACCATGACTTGGTCTTAGATGCTTTAGAGAGAAGACATACTGGAGAGGCGGCCATCATGTCTTGTAGGGACAACGTATAAATATTTGCACCACGAGAACCCTTCAACAAGTCTTTTCCTTCCAAGTTGCGGATGAAACAAGTATGTTGTCGAAAAGCAACCTCTAGGTTGGAATCACAAAACTGTCCTACTGAAAATAAATTATGACCAAGACCTTCTACATAGTATACCCTTGAAATCGTAACGTTTCCAATCTGATATTCACCATACCCCATTATCTTTGCAATATGATCATTACCGAATTTAACCGTTCTAAGAAACTTGCTGACGAAATTTCGGAGCATCGAGCGATCTCCGGTCATATGCTTTGAACAACCGGAGTCCAAATACCAGAGGATGATTTGGACCACCTGAAAATATCACCAGACGAGGACAATGTAGAGGTATCTGAATCTGAATGTTCCTTGTTATTAGCAGGTACAGATTTAATAATCTTAGATTTGCTAACTTTAGGTTTCTTAGATTTCCTAGCCTTCTTCTTCCTAGTTGGTGGTGTAGATTCTAGTTAGCTTAAATCCTGAGGTATTTCTTCACTGATAGGCACTATAGTGGGGGCTGACCTAATTAAAGGGCGCTATTTCCATACTTTAGTGCTAGTGTGCCTAACTAAAGGACGCTCAGACCTAACCTCAATGGATGCATTCCTAGTTAAAGGGCACATTTTTCCATCTAATGTAAAGGTCCTACCAGTGGGACGCCATTGCCAGCCAACTTGGGCATGAGTTCTACCAGTTGGCTTCCATTCAAGATTATTCCTAATGGCATTCGTTTCATTCACATGATCAATAAGACACAAATCATGACGTTGGGAAAACATACATTCATTACAATTCCAACATTTTAAATCAGAATTCACAAATGGTTTAGGCTTCTGCACAGGCGCAGAGCTTTTAGTCTTAACATGATTCTTTTTATTTAAAACTGAACTAACATTCCTATGGTGAGCTTCTACTTTCTTCTTGTTGGTACTACTAGTGGAGGGCTTGATCTTATCTTTCTTGAGTGGCGATCCTTTAGCCTTAGTAGACTCTTTTACTCCTGTAGAAGGCAAAGTGGGAACATTAGCAACAGATTTTAAAGGTGCCTTACTTGATGGTGCCAATGACGGTTTTGCTCCTGGGGTCTTATTAAATGGAGTTACAGCAATGGGTCGATTAGTGAGTAGTGCAGAACCTGGTTTACCTATGTATTGCAAGTAGGCTAAGCAATATTGAACACGCTTAATATATTCATGGGCTGAATAATAGTAGCTACTTGAGGGATCTAAGGCATAGAGATCGTCTAAGATATCCCTAACAAGATCTACATGCTTAATTGCATTCCTCATATAATCATCGTAGGTAACCGGGTTTTTCTTATGGAGAGGGTTCTTATAGAGCACTACTGACTTGGTTGTTGGAGCACTAGAGGACGGTGCAGAGTCGGTAGCTAAGTTATCAACAACTTCTTGTCGGGTGAGAAGAAGTGTCTCCTTTAACTCGGCCAAAACCATGTTTTTGTCAATGAGCTGGATGTTTAAGTCAGAGATTTCCTCACACTTTTGGTTCAGTTGTTCAACATAAGATTGTTGCTGTGCAGCATTAAAAGCTAAGCGTTCTTCTATTGAACCATAAAGAGCGGATAGTCCCTGTCTTGCCCGATCCATCTCCCCTAGAATAGACGAAAGTCTAGTTTCTAAGTCCTGGTTTTTAGACTCTGCAACCTTTAGTTCCAATTTTAGTGTTTCATTTGATGACACATCTCTCTTCAATCTCATAATCTCTTCGTCTAATGCCTTAACTATTGCAATCATCTTGTCACTCGTCTCAACACTGTTTTCACAACTATTTGTTATCAAAAGATCCTCATTTTGAGTTTGTTGTTTTAATTCTAAAGATATACAATGTTGTTCAAGTTGATTAAAACGTTTTGAGAGTAAATTGTAAGAATCTTGAAGCTTTAAAAATTCAGCGTTAGATTCGTGACAAGAATGATTATCTACCTCATTTACAGTATAAGCAACATTTACAGAGAGATCACACACATCATCACATTTATTCACAGCATCACAGTTAATCATAGCGGATGTAAGCTCATTCGAATAGTTAACATTCACAGTAGTAAGCACATCAAACGAAATTACTTGGGACAAGAATCGGTCATATTCGGATAAAATCTTTTCCTTTTCAATTAGTTGTAGTTCGTAAGCGGTGTCCATTTCATAAAACACTTTTTGAACTTCTCCAATTTCAAACTCAAGATTTTCTATAAGAGATGCAAAACTTCCTTTTAGACTTTCGACAAACGGATTGATCTCATTCTTAAACACCTCGTTCATGTGTTCGAAAGCCCATTCTCCGGCGTTTAGGCCATTTGAATTCGTACATTCCAAAATGACCTTGTCAAAACTAGCAAAGTATTGATTAATCTCTTGCAAGTTTAACCATACAGTGCTAATAGGTGGAAGATCCTTTGGAATTTCCTTAGGTCCTTCCATTTTGACAAGTGTAGGAAGTGTACTAGGGTTTTCTTCATTTAACATGTAGGTTGGTGCTGTGATGAGATCTTTGTCCATATGGAAGCGAATTCTAAAATCCGTTTTTGCAAGCTCCTGATTCATTTTAAAATAATCATAATCGGGATATTTTGCAAAGTTGTATGACCGATTCTCATCAACTAGATCCTTATTAGTGCGATCCTCGAAAATAGCAATCGGGTTTAAGACCAATCCTAATTGGGTTGCATTATAAAGTCTAGGACTATGGATCAAAGCTTGTTTTGCATACCGTGGGTTAGGGGGAAGGCCTTTTTGACGTGATAAGTTAAATTCTCTAAAGGAAGCATCAAATAAGTGCACTAGTTGAGAGGCAGCGTATTGTCTTAAAAGCAAATAATCTAGACTTCTAATCTTATTAGCCGCATTAATTTCCATTTCATTCTTCTTAGACTCGAGTAACTCAGAATCCGTTTGAAGTTTTTGAAAATTAGTGACCACTAACTCTTTTTCTTTAAGTTCGTTAGAAAGATCTGCTCTTAAGGTTTCAATTTCTTGCAAATGACCCATTTGTTTGTTTCGAAAATGATCATATTCAGAATTTGTTAGAACACTAGACGAAGGAACTAATTCCAAAGTTTGAACTTTCTCGTTGCATAAGGCAAGCTAATCAGACAAATTCTTATTCTTAGCTAGGGTTTCTAAGAGTGCAACATTCATTTGGCTAAGTAATGTAGCAGGAACCATGACCAAATCTTGTTGAGAAGGAGTATGCGTATGCGAAATGGCTCCCGGTTGTGATTCACTCAAAGTCTGGGGACTCACATTGATATTTCTATCATTGATTGTCTCCTCATTTGAAAGACTCACCACCAAAGAATCATTCGAATCAGCACTCTCTTGCACAACTTGATGTGGTTGAATACTAGCATCAGTGGTATTATCAGTGGTATTAGTAAGTACCTCAGATCTCTTTTTTGGCCCTAAGCTAGAGATAGTTGCCATAAGAGCTGCTTGTGCTGATTGAAGTTCATCACAATCTGAATCATAAGCATCAAGATCATCTGCTTAGTATGCTGCATTCTGTGTAGTGACAACGTCTTGTTCAGCAATCCCTGGATCAGCAAGAAATGCAAGCTCCTCTTCATCAAGTTCCCTTCCTTGTGTCTGAGCGTTTACCAGATAAATCTTCTCTGCGAACCATTGACCATCCCTTCTCCTCTTGGGTTTTTTGCAATCCCTGGACATGTGACCTTCTTCCTTACAGTTGTAGCATGTAATCATTCTCAACTTGCCTGTGGAATTAGCCCGTGGAGGAGTGTTGACCATTGGAGCAGGATTGACCGTGCGTGCATTGGTGGTTAATGTAGTAGGTCTCCCCTGATAAGGTTGAATAGGTTGAACCATTACCCTGCCATTCTCAATAGTAGCTTGTTGGCGAGAATTGGATGAATTCCTCAACTGATTGTTAGTAGGAGCTGGTCCTCTAAATCCTCGTTTGCTTAAAGTACTTGTGAGATAAGCAGACATAGTAGCTAACACTTCAACTGGGTCAGTTCCTTGTTTGAATTCAGGAATGGGGACTTCATCATCATCACAATACAGTGCTTGGTCTTGTTGAGCTGTATAAGCACTAGAAGGAACACTCATGTGGTTAGAGTAGCTTGATGGATATGCTGCATTCTCTTGATAAGAAGAATATGAAGATTGAGCATAAGGTGCAATACTTGCTGGGTGAGGTTGTGAAGCATATTGTGATGAAGGTGCATTAAACCGATATTGTTGCTGATGTGAGGCGGGTGGTTGCGGTAGAATCGAGTATTGGGGGAAGGTTGGTGTCATGTAAGGTGATGGATGATAGGCTTGATGTCCCGAGATATAAGGAGTGTTGTTGTGTGACAAGCTTGGTTGATTCGCCATCAAAGCTAAGGAATCAGGGTACATACCTCGAGGCGAACGGTGCATGATCACATGTTTCTCATGCTGCTGAAGAAAAGCATATAGTTGATCCAAATTGCACTTATGCAAATCCCTGGTTAACTTAACATCGGTAATATACTCACCCCATTCAGCTTGAGGTAAAGTATTCAAAAATTTGGTGTTAACCTGGAATGGAGCAATCACGAGATTGTATACATTCAAATCATTCATGAGAGTAGTGAATCTGAAGTGATAGTCGTGAAGCGTTTCCCCTGGGCTGTACGTGAATCTATCAAACAGATCATACAACTGACATTCCCTTTCCTGTTTGGTAAGAGACGTACCTTGTAGCAACACCTTTAGACGTTCCCATAAATCCTTTGCCACCGTATACTGACTTACCATTCGATAGATGTCATGTGGAAGAGCTTGGAGAATGGTTTGAAGAGCCTTTTCGTCTGCATCGGAAACAAGTTGTTGAGCTGGTGTAAGTTCTTCAAACTCTCTTGGTCGAGTCACATTGTTAACCACGATGGTACCATAGTCAAGTGGACCATTTAGAATTGACTTAACCATAAGCCTCCCATATATCGGTTTTCCCTTAAGGTATGACATCATACGGCCTTGCCATGTTTCAAAGACTTCTTTAATGAGCATTGGAGGGCGATTATCCGTTCCCGTAATGACGGAAATGTCCGTAAGTGATGTCATCTGAGGCATTAATGAATTCGGGTTCATTTTGTTCACTTCAAAGAGACAAAGATTATCGGTTGATCGAGCAGTGAAGTAAAGTTTGTGAGTTGTGTTGAGTTTTTGTTGTAAGAAACCAAGATTAAATCCTCTAAAAAATCGTCGAAAAAACAAGTAAAATATCCCTTGATTCGGAACTTTTGTTGATTCGGAAGTGTTGATTCGGAAGATCTTGGCTCGGAACTCCTTGATCCGGAACTTTTGGTTCGGAAGATTTGATCCGGAACTTTCCTTCATCCGGAACTTTCCTTTGATCCGGGACTTTCCTTGATCCGGAACTTTCCCTTGATCCGGAACTTTACCTTGATCCGGAACTTTCCTTGATCCGGAACTTTCCCTTGATCCGGAACTTTACCTTGATCCGGAACTTTCCTTGATCCGGAACTTTTGGTTCGGAACTTTCCTTGATCCGGAACTTTCCTTGATCCGGAACTTTTGGTTCGGAACTTTCCTTGATCCAGAACTTTCCTTGATCCGGAACTTTTGGTTCAGAACTTTTTGATCCGGAACTTTTGTTGATCCGGAACTTTTTGATCCGGATGTTTTTGGTTCGGAACTTTACTGGGTAAACAGAAACTTGATTCGTAGGAACAGTCGATCAAAAAATGATGAAATAAACCCAGATTTTTACCAAATAACCCAAAAAGTTTTGTGATTTCTACAATAATAAGTAAAAACTAATACTTATCTACTAATCCCAATCACAAAAACACCAAAAACTCCAAGAATCAAGATGGATCTTCTTAAAGAACACTAATACAATCAAAAACTAAAAAACAACACAAATCATTACCTTAAATCACCCCATAGCTCTTGATACCAAATGTAGAATATTGATAACCTATGAATCTATGAAGTGGGTTAAAGATTCCTAGAGAGAGAAACTAGTGAGAGAAAGTGAGAGAGAAACTATGTGTATTTTATTCAAATGAATGTGTGGAATGAACAACAACCAACCCCTTTCCATGGTGGAAAGGGGTATTTATATCCAAGGCCTTTATTTGGGCTTGGGCCGACCCATGACAAGCCCATGGGTCGGTTTCTTACTTAACTTAATAAGTAACACTAACTACGAGCTATTACAACATTAATAATATTGTGGAGTGACCGATACTTCTAATATACGTAAAAACGTATTTCTAACATGATGTGCATGAGAAAACTATGTCCCCTAGATCTTGTCTTAGGTGGATACCAACGGGTAGAATCTTTAAAACAATTGGTCTTAGGTGGGGTTCCTACTGGAAAGATATTTCCCTCTAGCTCGACAAAGGTTCAACGTGTACCCCCACATGGTTCTCACAAAGATATCACTAACCGACATGAAAGCATAAAAACTACTAATGAAAGTGCAGGTATCGACGTCACGGTTCAACGGGAACACAAAGGACCAATATTTGTAACCCGTTCAACAAAAGACACTCTTAGAGTTTGGTTGCTGAAGAAGCAGATATCAGAGAAACAAGTGTCTTAGGGTCTTCACAATTAAGCTTCAAAATGGCTTATAGTCAAATTACAGACTATAACCTGGGCTCACAAGACAGGAAAGTTCATCCCGATGATGACTTATCCTTAGAACGAGAAATTAGTTTTCTCGAACATGAGCGATCTATAAAAACATTCAATGTATTTAAGCTCATGTACAAGACTTATAGTCACATGTCAGACTGTAACTCGTACTTCAAAGATAGGAAAGTTCATCCCGAGTATGACTTATCCTCATAACTAGAAATTAAATTTTCTCGGGCACGAACTTGTATTAAAAGTATTTGAAAGTTTTAAGCTCATGTACATGACTTCTAAGCGCATCACATCTTAGGACTCGGACCTCAAATAAGGAAAGTTTATCATGGATGATAACTTATCCTTCTCAACGAGAAATTAATATTTCTCGGTTATGAGCTTCTCATAAAAATATTCTAAGTTTTTAAGTTCATGAAAACTGACTTCTAAGTAAATGTCAGCTTAGAACTTGAACTTCACCTTATGGAAAGTTTATCATGGATGATAACTTATCCTTCAAAACGGGAAATTAATTTTTCTCGCTCATGAGCTAGTCACAAAACATTCAAAGTTTTGAGCTCATGTTAATCGGAATTTATTTATAACCGTTGAACACAATTTTTCAAGAATTTCTCAAAAGATTTTTCTAAATCTTTCAAAATTGTGCGTTCAACACTCCCTTCCTCATAAAGAGGTTTTTATATCTCAAAAAATGTCATATGTTATTTGGATCAATTTTTTAGGGGGAGTGTTTTAGAATCAAAGCCTTCAATGTTGTTGGCTACATCTCATAAATTGTCATATTTTATGTATCCAACAAATTCTGAAAATGGTATAAATATGTCAAATGTAATATATTATATCAGAAAAGGCATCTCAACTCCGTACCTCAACATATTTTATGTTGTCGTTTTTCCAAACTATTGTCAAATTTTGTTTCATGACACACATATATTGTTGAGAGGGAGCAACCCGACATAATGTTCCATGATTCATGCGTGCACACATCTTTCTCTCCCATCGGTTTTCAGAAAATTGTCATATTTTAATCGATTGGTATCTCTAATCTTATGTTTTTATATTAGAGATAGGGGAGAAAATGTGATTAAAATGTAATTTATCGCAACATGTGATCTTAAAGACTCAAGTGAAACTTTTTCCTTCACATGCTAAACTATTTCGTATATCGATGCATGTGTGTAGGGGGAGCTTTTCGGAAATGTAAAACTTTCAAAGTGTTACAAGTTTTGATTTTTATCAATCACTTTGAATGGTTTTTCAATGGTTTTATGGTTACGATCTATACCCAAAACAACCTACTATCCACGACGAAACGATGGAGTCAAAATGTGGTTTAGGATAGGAAACTAAGTCCTATGATCCAACCAGAACCGGAGGGATCTAGCCAAGGACATTCAATAGCTAGAAATAGTTGTCCTTAGGAAAGATGGAGTGGAATGAAGGTGAATGCAGGCCAATTACTTAAGTTAGCACTAGAACAATCACAAAAAGGTGCTAGTGATGACGTATTGGTAAGCATTGAAGCAGTTGAATATTCTATGCAACTTAGGCAGAAACCGGGTCAATACATCTATTGTAGACAAACATCATGGACCAAGTAATGCAATGCACAACCCTTCCACAGCCATTCGAGTTTCTCTCAAAACTTGTCTCATTGTCACGGAGATCAACACGTATCTATTGACTTTCTCACTCCGAGTTAGTTAATATTGAAAAGTTGGCAGTCTGCTCCAGCCTCCGACTACTAAAATACACTTATCGAGTCTAGAGCCAAAAAGAGATCAATCTATCATCTCATTAGGACACAATCGAGTCCTACGCATTATCCCTGTGATATTTCCAAAACATCTGAGTGATACGATTCACGATGAAGATGGAAATCCTGCTTGAGTCAACATCAAACAAGCTCATGGTAGGTAACTTATGCGATTTTACACTAATCAAACATGTGATAACTAGAATGCAACTAATTTTAGATTCTTAATTGATTTAAATGTGATTCCAGGTTTCTTCGCAAATCCGTGTGATCTTGCCAGAACATTCAGAGTGACACTCTTTTGTGTTCACAGTGACGAATGGAAATCCTTCCAGTATCAACCTCAAACATCACTGTGGTAGGTAACTCGCAAGATTCTTTATGAATCGAGCTTGTGACAAACTGGAAAGCAACAATGGTGTGATTCTTTTAGAATCAAACTTGTTCCAGGAATTCTGAATTGACGACTCTAATCAGACGGATAACTTATCCTTATGATTCACTCTTTACGTTTGCAATCTGCTTTGAGACGGTCGAGTAAAGAGAACTGGCTACTACCGCCGGGGAATCCTGTCAAGGAGGTTCTTAATCGAATCTACCCTATCAAAAGTACGGTATCTAATATCGTCTAACGGTCTTCACTGACCGGAGGTAAAACGCTACCGAGTTAGGGTGAAATGTTCAAAGCCATTTCGTCCGTGTCTATATATGTTGCTGCATATCAAGAAGGTGGTGTAGTTGTGTACTAACCGAAGTCGTCTTCACATGTTCATACTACAAGTTAAAGACTTCCGCTACTCTAATAATCAATGGATACCTTTAGGTCCAACTACAACTATATTTGTATGAGAGATTGTTAGCCTTTTGATATCAAGAAAGTATGAACATGTCGATTCAGAAGTCACAAGAGCACAAGATGGCGATTATCAAGATACCTAAGAATGTAATAGGTCATCTTAGTCACAAGATCACAAAATGCTCAAGGATATATTGAAGATCTCAAGCACTCAAAGTAAAATGACAATGGCTCAAGATAATCATTACAAAAGCATGAAGGAACAAAGCCGTTACAAACAAGATCAAGACCAAGATACAAGACCAAAGAAGAAAGATCACCTCTACAAGAATGTATTCACTCAAACATCTTATGTATTTAAAGATGACCGGTACATTAGGGGAGATTGTTAGCCCTACATTTTATATAGTCGAATAAGAATGTAATAGGTCATCTTAGTCGTTAAAGGTCTTGTTTAGTAATAGGTTAGTCGGGTTAACCGGGCTTGGAATTTAAGCTAATATTGTATAAGTTAGGGGCTATATGCCCAAGTGCAAGCCAAGCCCGGCCCAAGGAAACAAGCCCATGAGCCCACCAAGCTCATAGGTATATAAACCCTATTCTTTGTGAGGAAGAGGGTGTTGGTTACTTTCACTTTCTCTCTCTTAAGTATTAACCTTCCATCATTCTCTCTTGTTTCTCTCTCTAACTTTCTTCTCTTTCTCTCTCTAAATCTTGTGTTATAGATTAATTCAGATTAACATATTGTAACACAAACATAAAAATATGTTTGATTTTTTGTCATTAACAAAACGTTAAGAGTGATTAAAATATAAACATCGTTTTAGTACGATATTTGTATTTACAATCTCCCCTTTTTGTTGAAGACAAAACGTAAACTTATTTTTAGTTGGTATTTAGAATCAACATATAAGTTTTTAGAAATATGATACTTATATTTCTCTTCGCACCCTTTTTGTCGAAATAAAAAAGGGAGGGATAGATGGAAAAAGATTTTGAGAGAAAGATTTTGATAGTAAGAGAAAATATAGATATCTATATATTTTTCCATTGCCCCCCCCCCCTTTGGTTCATACTCCCCCTAAATTGGAGAACCGGGAGACATGGATTATAAAAAATATTGCAAAAGAGAGTTAGAAAGTAGGTGGTAGAGATACATGTACATAGAAGACCCAACACATGGTCTTATGAATTACACATTTAACAAATAGAAAAACGAAATCATAAAGATCAAATAAGTGGACACATGGTGCATGTCATAGATTACTCCCCTTGATTCATGCCCAAATGATCAAGAGAAAATATGCTTAATTCCTACAAAATAAAGTCAGCCATAGAGAAAGAGACCCGGGAGACATAGTATGAGCACAACATAGATATTAGCATACATGTATAAGTAATGATTTAGAAAATAAAAGGGTTGATTCTTCTTGCACCAAGTAAAATTACAGCAAAAGCATGTGAAACACTGGTCCAAAGATGAGTTACATTGCTTAAAATTAAAAAATAATAATAATAAAAAATAATAGAAAGGAAAAATGAAATCAAGGGATCACTGACACCTTTGGGGTGTCGGACCCTTTGTTTGGAGGGGGCCGAGAACCTCTATGAGAGACAGAATCATAAAAGAGAAAATGAGGCCTGTAAACACCATGACGAAGGTGCTACTGAGGTGGCCTCCGTAGTATGGCTTCGATGACATCAAGTGTGATAACTTGAAATCTAGGTCATTGCCTAATCTTATTTTACGACTATTTGTGAAATTTTTGATTAGCTTGAATGATTTTGGTTTTTGATGGTTTAAGTTTAAACCGATGTTAGGAGACTTATATTTTATCTTTAATTAGTATGAGGAGCATTAGAAAGCGTGATGTCGACGAATGGCAAATATTTTACGTTTTATTGTCGATTGTTCGATGTTTGTCGTTTTTGATGTTTCCTTTTTTTAATGACGTGTTAAGTCGATTCGGGAGACGATATTGTTATATTTAAGATACATTTTAACTTTTGAGAAGTATTGTTATGAAAACCGAGCCTCGTAAATATTTTCGAAATTGACTAATAATCATTTTCCGCTTTTTAGCTAACTATTATCATTTTGGACCAAAACTATACCAAATTGGAAAAACTAGCCCTTGGACGACCATATATAAACCCATATCACACCTAACTTTCACATAGTAGCAAGTTAACTAAAAGTTTTTCCCAGCTCCTCCCTTTTCTTTTTCTTATCGTCACCTACACACCACCATAACAACAATTTTTCTTCAAGTTTTACTTTAATCTAGCCAAAAACAAGACTAGACCACATCTTATAATTTGAAGGTGATTTTAATGATGTTAAAATCTTCAACATGCATGAAGTTTGAATTTTTTTGTTAAGAATTAGGGTTGGTAGGTTAGCTAGATGATCATGCATGTATTATTTGATGATGATCAAGTGATGATCATGTTGTGTTTACTAAAAACTTGTTTTTGATTTTTGAGTTTTTGTTTTGAAGATTTATAAAAGTGTTAGGATTAGAATATGTTGTTATTTGGGGTTTAGGATGATGATAAAAGTGGTTGAAATTGATCAAAAGTGTGATTTTATGTAAGATTTTAAGAGGTAAATTAGGGCAGTAGGTTTAAGGCTGTTTTTGGATGATTTATGTTTTAAAAATGGTTAAACTAATTAGATAAAGTCATGGATATTTTGATTGTCTTCATTTTAGCGTAAAGTAGAGCTTCTAACTCCAAACGAGCGAGAAGTTATGATAGTTTGATTATTCGTGTACCAGGAGACGAGTATCGGCATAATATGTAGTTGTTGTCGATATTTGGATAGAATCTCAGGGACTATAGAATGAGTTTTGAAATGAGTCAAAGGCTGTTTTAAAGATGTAAACCCTAGGTTGTGAGTCTGTTTTCAAACCTAAGTGTCGGTTTTATAAATGTAGTCATTTATAGAAGTTAAAATGGTTGTATGAGTTGATGACGTAAAACTGTCTGGTTTTTGTAGTACAAAGATGTGTCGGGCAGGGAGTCTTAGAAGCAAAATCTTTTGATAAAATTTTTGCAGGACTTTCTATAGATAGTAAGTGAGTTCCTCGAGTCGTTTCATAAACTTTTGATGTGTGAAGTGGGGTAAATGAGCTAGTACATTTGGTATGTGCCGGCTGATTTTTATCAAAAGTATAGAGTAATAAAGTAAATGTGTAGAAGAATATAATAGTATCACTTGTATTGTTTTCTTTCGGGTTAGTCGTGATTTTATGATTTTGAGTTTGATTTTATTATGTATGGCTTAATACTCGAGTCTACTATTAATGAACGCGCCTTATTTGATAGGTTGCGGTTCTCGTGTTTGAAGGGCATCGCTTATCATCGACGATCATCTCGCTAGGTCTCTTATACTAAGGTGAGTCTGTAGCCTCGCTTTTCATACTAGATACTAAATGTTTTAATACCCACGAGGGTGATACATGCTATTTGAAAATAAATGAACACAAGTCATGATTAATTGTTTGGACCCGAATGTTGCCTATGTTGCCTTGAATTGTATTGAGTACCTTGTTGCTAAAGACCCTAATTTCATGAACCGTTAATTATGTTCTGACTTGATGTTTGAGTTGAGAATAGCCGCTTATTCAAATGGTAGTACTACTGGGTTAACCACCCTATCTGAGACCATGGCATTACGTTGAGTAACCTCTAGGAAGGATAATTTACGAGAATGAGATTTGGTATATATCTAGAAACTAATACCCTAAAGGGGTAATGGTTTTATCTAGTCATGCTGGCATTTGGCATGGGTGACTAATTGGTTAAGGGGTCGGTCTCATGAGCTTAAATACAATGAATTGCCTTGATATAGATTGTGTGCACGACAATTCTATAAAATGATTATGATTGATTTTATTCTTGTGTTCAAATGTGATTTGTAAAACCTATGGACTCGCTCAACATTATTGTTGACACGTTTAAGCATGTGTTTTAGGTAATCGAAGGTGATTGATGGCGAAGCATTGCTATGGATGTTGTGGGTTTGCTTTTGAAGTGCAAGGAGTACTCTATGAGTGGAGTAGGGACGAGGAGTGAGCTTCGTTTCCGAACCACTATAAATCCTTGGTGTTTGGTTTGATCTTTCTTCTCATTATCTCTTTACATTCATTATTCTTTATTTTCACATACTTGTGATTATTAGTTTAGTTGCACTATCCCTTGTCCATATTTTGATAAGAAGATTTCACATAATTGGTCAAGCATGAGTCTTTGAAAAGGATTTTTGGAAACCCACTTTAAACAAGTAATTTATGGTCAAGCATGAGTCTTTGAAAAGGATTTTTGAAAAGGATTTTTGGCCACTTTTATACAAAATTTGGCCACAGTGGGAATAAGAAGGATAACAGTGGGCCACATAATTGGTCAAGCATGAAAATTTTGTCATGAACAATAAGGCTTGTTACATTTGTGGTAGTTTTGACCATTTGGCCTATGACTGTAAAAAAAAGAGGGTGAATATTAGGAAAGATTGGACAAGGGCTAATAATAATTATATGACCAACCCAATTTCTCTAAGGAAAATGACCCCAAAGTTAGTAGTGTTAAGGACTGGAACTAAACACCTTCTCCTGCTAAATCTATTGCCACTGTTAGGCCATACGTCCACCAAGACCTTCAATGAACTAAACACCTTCTCCTGCTAAATCTATTGCAAGCTCAGCGATTGCATCTGTTTATAGGCCTTTTTAAAAAAATACAGTAGGGAAAAACAGACGGTGGGTTCCCACTGTTAAGCAAAATTTTGCCCCTGCTGTCAAGGGGAATCTAGGACATGCTGTTAAGCCCTCAGCTCGTTGGGTATGAAAACATAAGAAATAACAAGGTTGCAAACCCAATGGTGTATCATTGACCTACAACAAATACTCTTATATTGATGCACGAGGTAGATCTAAGTCATTAATGGCTTGGGTCCCCAAAGAGAATTAATTTATGTTCTTTTATGCAAGGCATTCCAAAGAAGAAAATCAATGATAAAGATTATTAGGATAGTGGATGCTCTATGCACATGAATGGCCATGATGTTTACTTAACTAACTTTGTGCCACTTCATGACAGTGGTGGTGTGTCCTTTGGATATGCATAAGGAAAAATCACAGGTAGATGTATCATTATGACGGACAACATGAGATTTGAAAACTTCTACCTGGTGAAAGAGCTAAAATACAACTTGTTTAGTGTATCGCAAATCTATGATAACAAAAACTATGTTTTGTTCATTAAAACTGGGTGTCTTGTGTTGTAGAAGGAGTTCAAATTACTAGAAGATACTCTTTGCTAAGAACTCTTAACATGTACAAAATTTACTTAAAAGGCATTGTTCCCCAAAACAATGAGTCATGCCTTGTTGTCAAGGCCTTAGTAGATGAAAGAAACTAATGGCATAGAAGGATTGGTCATTTGAACTTCACGACCATGAGCCATCTGGCCAAAGGAAATTTGGTGAGGGGTTTACCTCTAAAATATTTTGACAATGACTACTTTTATGTTGCATGCTTGAAGAGAAAGCAGCATAGGGCATCTTGTAAGACCAAGACAGTCCAATCATCCTCTGAACATCTACAATTGTTACATATGGATCTTTTTGGACCTACCTCAGTGGCTAGCATGAATCACAAATGGTATTGAGTAGTGATCACTAATTATTTCTCTAGGTTCACATGGACCTTCTTTTTGAACTCCAAGGATGAAACAGCTGGGATTCTTAAGACTTTCATTACTCATATAGAGCTTAAAAAAGGTCTTAATGTTAAAGTTATAAGGTGTGACAATGGTGGGGGTTTCAAGAACAGAGAGATGGATGATTTTTGTGCTATAAAGAGAATCAAAAGGGAGTTCGTTATTACAAGAACACCACAACAAAATGGTGTTGCTGAAAGGAGGAACTAGACCCTCATTGAAGCTGCAAGGACTATGCTTTTTGATGCTAAATTGCATGTCATATTTTGGGTTGAAGCAGTAAGCACTGCTTATTATGTGCAAAATAGGTCATTAGTGGTGAAAGCACACAACAAGACACCATATCATTTTTTTAAATGGAAGACCCCCTTTGATTGACTTTTTCAGACCTTTTGGGTGTCATGTCATGATACTTAATACCATTGATAATCAGATAAATTTTAATGCAAAAGGGGATGAAGGGTATTTCCTTAGATATTCTTTGAACAACAAGGGGTTAATAAGAGGACTACAAAGGTTACAAATAATCTTCATGTGGACTTCTTGGAAGAAAGACTAAGTGACCCTACTTTTGGACCTAATTGGTTATTTAATATTGATACTCAAACCAAAACTATGATTTATGTGCCAGTGTTTGTTGCATGTTCTTCTAACATTTTAGGTACAAAGGAAGATGGCCACTTCGATGCAGCTAAAAAGGAAAAATCTACTCCATTGGGGTTCATGTTCTTGTCCAATCTGTTTCATGAAGCTCAAGAGGCAATCTTAAGAGATCAAGTTAAGGATGAAGGTTATGTGAATTATCAAAAGTCTCAAGAGAAAGATGGAGATCAGGATGTTGTTTCCAAAAGACGGTTAGAACATTGATCCCCTTGTTGATACAATAATTGGCCACTTTTATACAAAATTTGGTCACAGTGGGAATAAGAAGGATAACAGTGGGAATAAGGATCCTACTGGTAATTTATGTTCCACCTTCTTGTACACTTCAAGTGGTTTCCAGTGACTCGGAAGAAGAATGTACTCCTCCTAGTTCTTCTTTTCCCACTACCACTGTCCACTCTAGTGGTCCTAGGATCGTTTTAAGGGGAGGATCAAACTATTCAGACCTGCATGATGCTTCTCAAATGCAATCCTTTGGAAACTTTTTGTTCTTGGATACTCCTTTTGGTGATTTCTTTTCTAATCCAAATAGTCCTCTTGAAGCTGATATGGGTAACTTGTAGACAAATGTTATTGTGATTATGATTCCTTCTCATAGTGTAAACAAAGATCATCCTACCTCATAGATCATTGGTACTTTAGACACTCCTAGGCAGATAAGACATTAGTCCAAAGAGAACAGTTTCATTGTTAATATCCACTAGAAGAATAACCATGAAAATATTCAGTGTTACTTGTTTTTTGTCACATGAAGAACCCAAGAAGATCTTTGATGCCTTACAAGATACAAGTTTGGTAGAATCAATGAAAGAGGAGCTGTTACAACTTGAGATTCAACAGGTTTAGATTTTGGTAGACTATCCTAGAGGTGTGAGGCCAATTGGGACAAGATGGGTATTGAGGAATAAGAAGGATGAAAGGGGCATTGTGATTAGGAAAAAAGCTAGATTTATAGCACAAGGGTACACACATGAGGAAGGAATTGATTATGAAGAGGTATTTGCTCATGTGGCAAGGATTAAATCCATTAGACTCGTCCTTGATTGTGCTTCTTTGGAATTCACAGTGTACTAGGTGGATGTCAAGTGTGTCTTCCTCTATGGTACTATTGAAGAGAATGTTTATGTGATACAATCTCCAGGTTTTGAATACCCTGAGAATCCATACAAAGTGTATACGGTACAGAAAGCTATATATGGATTGCATCAAGCTCCTCGAGCTTGGTATGGTACTTTGTCCAAGTATCTGTTGGACAATAGATTCAAGAGGGGCACTTTTGATCAGACTCTCTTCATCAAGAAGCACAATGGAGCTTTCTACTTGTACAAGTATATGACATCGATCAACGAAATAGAACTCCTTCTTTCACTTTTATCGTTTTCTTTGATGACATTATCTTTGGTTCAATAAATTCTAAGTTTAGCAAGGAGTGTTCTATATAGGACAAGTTTCAAATGAGTGCCATGGGTGAACTTAATTTCGCCCTTGGGTTAGAGGTTTAGAAAAGGAATGATGGAATATTTATCTCTCAAGATAAGTATGTTGCTGATATATTGAAGAAGTTTGGGTTCACATATGCTAAGAAGTTACTACTCTCATGGATAGGGAAATGCTTAGGGTAAGACTAGTGAAAGGAAGGATGTTAATGTCAGACACTACAGATCTATGATTGGATCATTGATGTAACTCACAACCTCTAGACCTGATATTATGTTTATTGTGTGTGTGTGTGTGTTAGACATCAAGTGACACCAAAAGAGTGTCATCTCTTTGCAGTAAAGATAATCTTTATGTATCTTAAATCTTAACCAACATTGGGACTTTGGTATCCTAAAGACTCTCCCTTAGAGTTGGTGTCCTACTTAGATAGTGACTATTGTAGGTCCTAAATTTCTTAGGATTGTAGATGTGTTTGATTGATCTAAAGAAAGGAGAGGAATGGAAGAACTAGAGAGAGAAAGCTAGAGAGAGAAAGGAGAGAAATGGAGAAAGATGGAAATGAGAAATGTTATGACAAAGTGCTCAACCCCTCCAAACATGCTAGGAGGGGGTTTATATAGCCACCCTACATGTGGGCTTTGGTGGGCTGTATGTTTACATATTGGATCACGAGCCCAATACTTGAATATATCGTTGGAGTGACCGATCCTTTCTAAATACGTAAAAACGTATTTCCAACAATCTCCCCCTAAGGGAGGTCACTCCAAGTTACAATGTCCTAAATAGTCTATAGCTCGTGATCTATGCTAACAATGATGTGACCGAGACTTTCTTTGGAAAAAGGTATTTCCAACAATCTCCCCTAAGGGAGGTCACACCATTTTACAAAATCTTAAACCTAGCATACTATGCTTGAGTCTTCGATCTTGTTCTTGTGAATATGATTGATGTGACCTTTGACTTTAGTCTTGAACATGTTTCCTTGCAATGACCTTGTGCATTCATCACTTGTGATATTTGCCTCTTCGTGACTTCATGTTCCACATACTTATACATTTATAAATTCTTAAAAGCTTCAGAGTTTGATACAGCGGAAGACTTGACTTTTAGGCTTTCTTGAATTTGTTGAAGTATTAAGTGCATAAAGCATAAGCATGTGTTACGACTTTCTGGATTGTACACCGCAATGCCACCTTCTTGTTACGCTGCATAAGACAGTTAGCAACAAAACATATACACGGATGAAATGGCCTTGAACATTTCATTCTAATTCGGTAGCATTTTACCTCCGGTCAGTGAAGACCGTTGGACGATATAAAATATCGTACTTGTGGCAGGTAGTTTCAATTAAGAACCTCCTTGACAAGATTTCGCGGGTAAACCCGTTCTCTTTATTCAACCGTCCAAAGCTGACTGTGAACATAAAGAGTGAATCATTTGGATAGAATTATCCGCATGATTGAAGCCGTCAATTCATGTTCCTGGAACAAGTGAAATTCAATTAAGAACCGCACCATCGTTGCTTTCCAGTTGCCACGAGCTTGATTCGTATAGAATCTTGCAAGTTACCTACCAAGTGCTGTTTAAGGTTAACACTAGAAGGATTTCCACTCATCACTGTGAACACTATAGAGTGTCACTCTGAGTGTTCTGGCAAGATCACTAAGATATTGCGTAGAGGCCTGGAACGTGTTTAAATTCAGTTAAGAATTAAACCACTGTTGCTTTCCAGTTATCACAAGCTTGATTCATAAAGAATCGCACAAGTCACCTACCATGAGTTTTTTTATATTCGCTCAAGAAGGATTTCCATCTTCATTGTAAATACTTTCGTATTACTCGGATGTCCAGGCAAGATCATGAAGATTTTCCGTAGGACTCTTAAGATCTTTCTTACTTTTCAAAGTGTGTGAAGAAGCAAGGAATTATGAAAGTGTGTCCTAATGAGATATTTGATGATCTCAAATGGCTCTAGACTCGATCGTGCATTTTGGATTTTAGTGATCGGAGGCTGGAGAGGAGTGCCACCATTTCAATACCAATTTATTTGGAGTGAATAAATCAATAGATAATACGTTTTCTCCGTGTGATTAAAACAAATATCTTTTAAGAGATATCTGAGTTAGCTGGGATGGGCTGTGCATTGCATCACTGGCTCCATGATGTTGGTCTTAAATATTAAGAACCATTAACAAGTGATCTCAATAGCATATGTATTGACCCGGTTTCTGCCTAAGGTTGTAAGGAGGACTTCTTTCTTTACACCCTTTATCTTTACAATTCTTTTTCATTCTTCAACCTCTTCAATTCTTACCAATACGTCATAACTAGCACTTTGTTGTGATTGTTCCAGTGCTAACTTAAGTACTTGGTCAGCATTCAGCTACGTTCACAATCTTTCTCCATCTTTCCTAAGGACTACTATTTCTAGCTATGGAATGTCCTTGGGAAGATTCCTCTGGTTCTAGAAGAATCATTGGACTTTAACCTATCCTACCATCCTTATGTCACCACAATCTTCATCGTCGTGAAATAAAAGTGTTGTGGGTAAGTATAAATCACCATGAAATCCATTTTGAAGTGCAAATCCATTTTGCCCCCCCCCCCTTAACATATGCCACGATATCCAAAAACATTTCGCACATATCGGGATGAGCTATCACGTTAAGTCAAACCATTTGTGATTAATCATTTCCCATATTAAATCACATTTTCTCCCCTATATTAAAAATATTAACTCAATCGATGTTTTTAATATCAATTGATTTAATTGCATTTTAAGAAAATTTGGGAAGAAAAATATAAATCCAATTATCTTCATGATTTACACAAGCTCCCCCTCAGATTAATGAGGGTGTACTTGAAACATAAATTAAATACCTTTTAAACACATGTGTAAGGTATTTATCACGTGCAAAGATCATAGATGATAATGTATTCACAAGATTAGCAATATATGAGGTTGGACCTGAATGATGGAGAACATCATATGATAGAATCACATGGTTCTTGTTCACGAATGTTGGTCGCCTCGTCACGTCTGAAGTTATCTCTTGACTCTATGTGTACGATTGATATCGTTGTCTTGACACCAATATGTGAACTTGGCACTTTCGACATCAAAGATTCTGAGTGCTGGACAATTTATCCCCCTCAATTGTTGACCCGTGCTCTATTGAAAGAGCTGTAGTCGTTGTTTGAGTAGTCACATCGTCGAGTATGTAGATATCAATTGGAAATTGCTACGGTTGGACTGGAGATGATAACTTCATAAAAACAAGATTTCTCTTGTTTTAACAAATAAATGCACTGACACGTACATAAATTCGTGTTAGATTGTGTTATTACGTAAACACAATCCCTTACATGGTTATAAAGTAAACCATGCCCGAGAAAATTAATTCCCGTTGTTGAGTCCAAGCTTTCCGGTGAAATGCTTGACATGAGTATAAAAATCGGGTTACTATCTGAAATAATAGCAAGCCATTTAGAACATGTTTTAAATCATTTAAACTTCTGCTCAAACTTTATTTACAACCCCGTTTCATTATTGAACGACATTTCTAGGTTCGTAAATATTATCGATTGCAGAAGACATGTTCTTTTTATCAAAACATTTTTGAACACACAATTTTGAAAGATTTAGAAAAACCTTTTGAGAAATTCTCGAAAAATTGTGTTCAAAGTTTGAAAACCAATTACTTGAGCTTAAGATGTTGAATATCTTACAAAACGAGCTCAAGTCTGAGAAGTTGTAAACTTCTCGTTGTTAAGGATAAGATACCATCGGCGATAAACTTTCCTTTTAACTAAAGAGCGAGTTCTAAGGTGACATTTACATAGAAATATTTTTCATGAGCTTGAAAAACTTTGAATGTTTTAACGTAAAGCTCATGACCGAGAAAGATGAATTTCTCGTTGAGAAGAAAAGTTCTCTTATTTAAAAGTACACTTTACTTTATGATCTTAAAACTTGGAATGTTTTAATAGAAGCTCATGACCAAGTAAAATTTATTTCTCGTTACGCGGAAAAGTTATCATGAAAGATAAGCTTTCCTAAAAATTAAGGTGCGAGTTACAGTCTGATATTTAACTGTAAGTCTTTGTGCATGAGCTTAAAAACTTCGAATGTTTTTAATATTAGTTCATGCCCGAGAAAAATTAATTTCTCGTTGTAAGTATAAGTTTATCATCGGTGATAAACTTTCCTTTCTTTGAAGTCAGGGGCATTATCTGAAATATAATTATGCACCATTTACATGAGCTTAAAAACCTTTGAATAGTTTTAATGTAAGCCCGTGTCTGAGAAAAAATTAATTTCTCGTTAATAAGGATAAGTTTATCATCGGCGATAAACTTTCCTTTCTTATAATCGCGGGTTACAATCTGAAATGTGACTGCAAGCCGTTGTGCATGAGCTTAAAAACTTCGAATGTTTTTAATATAAGCTCATGCCCGAGAAAAATGAATTTCTCATTGTGAGGATAAGTTTATCATCGACGATAAACTTTCCTTTCTCTGAAGATCGGGTCATCGTCTGATATTTAACAACGAACCATTATACAAGAGCTCAAAACCTTTGAATGGTCTTAGTGTAAGCTCGTGTCCGAGAAAAATTAATTTCTCATTTTTGAGGATAAGTTTATCATCGGTGATAAACTTTCTTTTATGTGAAGATCGGGTCATCGTCTGACATTTACTGATAAGCCTTTTACACGAGCTTAAAACCTTTGAATAGTTTAAATGTAAGCTCTTGTCCGAGAAAAGTTAATTTCTCGTTAGTGAGGATAAGTTTATCATAGGCGATAAACTTTCCTTTATCTGAAGATCGGGTCACGTCTGATATTTAACGATGAGCCATTTTACACGAGCTTAAAACCGTTGAATAGTTTTAATGTAAGATCGTGTCCGAGAAAATTTAATTTCTCGTTTTGAGGGTAAGTTATCGTTGACGAGATAAACTTCCCTTTCTCTGAAGTTCGGCTCACATACTGTGATTTGAATGCGAGCAATGTGCATGAGCTTAAAAACTTGGAATGTTTTTTATATAAGCTCATGCCCGAGAAAAATTAATTTCTCGTTGTAAGGATAAGTTTATCATCGGCGATAAACTTTCCTTTCTTTGATGAACGAGTTACAGTCTGTGATGTGACTATAAGTCCTTTTATACATCTTAACTGCGAGTCCCCTGAGACACTTGTTTCTTAGATATCAGCTTTTTCAGCAACCAAACTCTGAGAGTGTCCTTAGCTGTACGATATACAAAGATTGGACCACTGTGTTCTTGTTGAACGTTAACTTTGGTACCTGCATTCTTATTAGAAAGTTGTATGCTTTGATGTGGGTTAGCGATATCTATCTTAGAAGCAAGTGGGGATTCACAGTTTTCTTTTCTTGTGCCAGAGGTGACATGAGGAAATGATTCACTTGTCTTAGCTGGCAAACGTTTCCTTTTATAGAAAACCTTAAGTTCAGGCTTAGGTGATGTATCATCCTTTTTAATTTCCTCCCTAGTAGTCTTAGTAGAATCGAAGCCTGTCCTAGTTAAAGGGCACTCGTTTCCTACAAGAGTGAAAGTTCTACCAGTAGGGCGCCACATTTTACCAATGGGTTTGATTTTAGCTACCCACTAGGATTTAAGTCTAGCACGGGAGTTCACATCATTAAGTAATTTCTTGACACAAGAATCATGATTTGCTTTAAAGACACATTTCCTACATGTTTTATGTAACACCCCCAAATTTATACAATTCAATACAGCGGAAGACTCGTTGGTGTTACGGGATAGCACATTACTCACATCATAGACAACGCATAAAAATCGCGTCGTTTAAATATAAATCATTTCCATTCATAAACATCAAAGTTACATCGGTCCCAAGTCATTATATTTCATACAAAGTTTTACAAAGTATTTGAATGGAAAATATTGTTTAAGTGCGGGCCATGAATTCTTGTCGTCTTCCCGAGAATTACCTTCAAGTACCTGAGACAAAACATGTTAAAAGAAAAGATCAGCGATAACGCCGAGTGAATTCATAGAGTTTAATAAAATCCATCAATATAATATCAGTATAAAATTATTACTGAAAATCGTTTTGTACAAATCATTTTAATAGGCCATAAAATAGCCAAAGTCATTTTATACAAATCTTCGTCAAAATCATAATATAGGCATTTGCCTTAAAAATCATTATATGAATCATTGTCGTTAAAAACACCATACAATACGTTTTGCAACGTTGTATAGATTAAATAAAACCGTTATATGAATATGGTTATAAAAAGCCTTAAAAATCATTATACGAGCCAATGTCGTAAAAACGTCATACAATACGTCTTACGACGTTGTATGAAAATAAAAACCGTTATATGAGTATGGTTATGAAAACCAAAACACAAACATAATATCAATAGTATGACCCAGTATTGCTAGTCAGGCAATACATCGTAATTCGGAGCGTCTGGTAGTATTTCGTTAGTTTTTGGATTATTATAAGCCGCATGACATTGTTACCTTACTAAACCAACAACGGGTAGCTAACCCGATACCAATTTTGCCCATATAAAGTAGCGTGTCGTCACAAAGGTCACGCTATGGAAATCTTCTCATACATAAATTCGCTTACCAATCAATGTGGCACGACGGGGATCAACCGTCAAGGCGCGAACTGGGGTGATCGTCCCCAAATAGTACTATTAAATGCATAAGCGTCTACCAAATCCCGGTAGTTCAAAATTCATGCTAATGGTACTTTTAGTGACATAACCTAACTTTAATAATCCATTTAATTTCATCTATCGGGTCCTTTAATCATTTATCGGGTCATACAATCGGGTCATTCAATCATTCGGGTCCAAATCAATAAACAAACAATCGGGAGAAATGGTGTCCTATTTTATAAAAACTAACATGTTATCTCCCTCGCGGGTTTATAAAACATTTATAAAAACATATAAAAGAGTGCGAGGCTATGAACTCACGTTGATGTGGGAAGGCGGGTTATCGGCAATTCGGACGTACGGTACGTGCTTCAATCACGGAAACCTAGACAAATAATACTCGTCTTAGAGTCATGTCCAATGATTTTATACAAATAACAATTATGTATACATATGATGATTATATATATATGATGATCAAGTGGGTTTACATATCCTCATTTACTCATTTTTGTGTTATGTGTCGATAACTTTTATACTAGTTTTCTCGTTTTACCTATTTACGTGTTTTAGGTCCGATAAGCCTATTATAAGTTCTTAACTTGTATTAATCCTTGTTATACTTACATTATCAGTATCTACACTTTACAAGTTGGGCCTAAATGGGTTAAGCTGATATGAGCTTAAACTCATATCCTTTTATCAACAAATAACCCTAAAACACGAAGCAAAATACCCTTTTATATTGTAAAAAGCAGTGTTATGTGGTATGTTTGTGTTTGTGTGATCTTGTGTAGGTAAAAGGATACAATTTCAAGCAAACAAGGAAAAACCAAGCTCAAAAGGATGAAAAAGACAAGGAAGGATCACAAGTGACAAGTTTTCAAAGCTCAAGGACCTATCTTGACAAGTCTTGAAAGTTGAGGGACTTAAAGTGCAAATACTGCAAAGTCAAGATCCAAGTCAAACCTGGTCAAACTACAAAGTCAATCAAGTCAAAGGGTCATTTTGTTGAAGAATCAAAGTTGAAGGGCCAAAATTGTCAAAGGAATGAAGTTTTTAGCCTTAACTAGCAATCTGCCAAGTACAAGGACTTAATTTGACAAGTTGGGAAAGTTTTGTAATGTTTAATCCAAGTGAAAGGCCATGGACCAATCAGAAACAAGGAATCAAGTCACACGGATCAAATAATTAAAACCCACTTGCAGCCACCACATTTATTGCCAAATCTCAACAGTGTGATCCGCAACTCACTTTTTCTACCAATCAGAAGCTGCCACGTGTTTCTCTCTTTCACCAAAATATTTTCCAGGAACGCGTTTTTGATAGAGAGCATTTCAGAAGAAGATCAAAACATCAAAGTTGCTCGTCTTGATGAGACGAATCCAATGGTGTTAACCAATTAACATATAATTCATTGGATCAAAAATCCCCAATTCATGTTCATCACCTTCAAAATGGATATGCAGAATTCCTCCACGTGTCAAGCAATGATTGGCCTGAACACGTCACATCTCCAACAAACTCTCAATTCTAGCCTATAAATACACAACTTGTTCTTCATTTTCAGAGGAGTTAATTTTTGTAAACACCTAGTTCTCTCAATTTCCCTTTTCTTCTTTTTCCCTCCTTTTCACCTAACAACTCAAGAGACTGACAACCTCTTGAGTTTGTTAGTTAGTTAGAACCTTGTAACTATCATTTGTAACAGAATTCATTAATAAAATTTCAAATTCCAGTTTTCCCGCCAATTCTTGTTCTTCAATTCCTGCTACCTTACTGCTATTGTGTGATTAATTTGTTGCTGATAGAAGTTTGTTATGATCATACATTGATCATAACTGGCTTAGTTGAAGATTGGTTGCTGTTTGATCAAAAATTCAGTTCATTCCTAGTTCTTGAAGTTTTCCATGGCAGAATGAAGTATTGTAGCTGTTTTGGTGATTGAATTGAGTTCATTGCTAGTGATAGGTGGTGGTATCACTAGGGCAAGAGAGCTCAGCGCTCCTCTTCTACCCAAAGGATTACTACAATAGGTTCCAAAGTTTCTGATTTTTGTTCCTCTAAACAGTTCTTGCCTGCTCATTTCCTAGTGTAATGATTGATGGCTGCCTGATTCTGTTTGATTAGTTGCTGATTGATATTGTTTGAGTGTTTGTAGTTTAGCTTTCTAATACTTGTGCTTGTGATCAGTCTTGTAGTTTTAGCTGAATTTCAGTTCTTTTTAGTGCATTAGCTACTTGCAGTTCTAGTGTGGGTTATAACTTGTTCTTAGCTTGAATACATCTCATTTGGATCACTTAAACTAGTCTGCTATAGTTCTTAACTCAGTTTTAATCATAGCTTAATAAGTCTTTGAAATAGTTTGATAAAAATCAGATAAGGTGTGTTTGGGACTAGTAGTTAATCAGTTTTCAAGTGTTGTTAATTTGATTTTAAGTGATCATTTGCAGTCCTTAGGAGTTAACAAGTGTTTTTGAGTCTATTGTAAGTCATAAAATTAGTCAAACAGGCAATTGGTTGATAAAAAGTATGGGTCATACTTGTTTTCAGTTTTAGTTCATAAACTTGCCAATTTCAATTGTTCATTTCTCCTTCATTACTTGTTCAAAATTGCTCAAACCAGTTTCTAGTTAAAGCTTACATCATGATCTTTCAGACTTTAAGAGGAAATCCTACAGTTTTCAGAAATAAGCAAGAAAATAGCTTATTAGTTAAGACCTGAGCAAATTACATTCTCTGATGTGATTTGCATTCTGATTTCCTAGTTCTAATAATCCACTTCATAAAAGTCCTTATTTTCTTTCACAAATCTGATCAGTAAGTGTTGAATATCAAGTTTTGAGATTTTGAGCTTTTTCATAAATCTGGTCAACTTTTGGTCAACATAAGCTCATTTGAGCTTATTTTCAGATTTCTAGCTTATTAGTGGATGAAAATTGTTCTAGTTTGATTTCCCCTGCTTTAAATCAAGTGCTTATTCATTTTCTTTACAAAAATCAAGTTGTGGATGTCTGGATTATGCTATAGCTTATTTTGAGCTTATTGATAAGCTCTCTTTTGCTTATCTTGAACTTTTAGCTTATTTCCTTGAACACACATAGTTGTAATTGGATTTTAGAAGTTTTGCAAGTGATTTCAGCTTATTTGGTTGAGAAATAAGCTCAAACGAGCTTATTGTTTCATTGAGCCCGTTTTTGGTTATAAGTTTTGGAAATTTGCACTTTAGTCCCTGGATTTCAATTAGTGTTTAAACCTAGCTAATCTTTCTAATTTTGTGGAAATTGCAATAATCAGTCCTTGGATTTGTTAGTTTGTTACATTTCAGTTCTTGAGTTTGTTAGTTTGTTAAATTTGGTTAGTTTGTTAGAATTTTTACAAGTCTAGTCCTTTTAGTTAACTGAATTTCATTTTTAGTCCTTTTAACTTTTAGAATTTACATTTCAAGCATTTATATTTCATAGAAATTACATTTTCAGTCCTTATACTTTTAAATTTTGCATTTTAATATTTTACTTGAATAAAATTTGGAATTTGCAATTTGTTTTACGTATAAATAGGTTTATATTTTTATTTTTACTTAGTGTTGTTTGAATTAGCAATAGATTACCAAGCAAGCTTGAACAACCAAAAACAATTAAAAATTTGATATTGATTGGACTTTCTATTAGTTAAGAACTGAGAAAACGAACTTGCATTATACACATTTCAAATGGCGCCGCTGCCGGTTCTTGCTACACGAGAGACTATCGATTGACGGTTTTCATTGGCTTTTGGGATCCGTTCACTTTGTGAACGTTATTTTTACGTATCATAAATCAAAAACAAATAAAAAAATCAAAAATATAAAAATATATAAAAACTAAAAAATTAACAAAACAATTCTTTTCCTAAAGAATTGACCAAAAAAATTAAAAAAATCCAAAAAGCAATCTTTTTCCTAAGAGATTGCAACCAAAAATATATATTATTGGCTTCTCTCGGTTTTTATGTACATATAGTATTTTCCTTTAAAAAACTCATAAATACAAAAATATTTTCCATATATTATTATAAGTAAATAAGTATACGTATAAGAACAATCAATCTACATATCTTCCATAAGTATTGCCGAGGCAATACACCGTGTTGAGGGGCGCTCCGGTCCTTGACACGCGTATCGATCAAACAAAATAAAGCAAGAATAGATAAATACTCTCAATAAGTAATAATTCGAAGAATACGAACATTTAAGTGAATAGAAAGGCGATGTGCTATAAAATGCCATCTAAGGGTCAATAGGTACTTAAGTGCTTCGCGCCACCTAACCCCCCGTTCACTTGGGAGTATTCTAAGAAGGAAAGCTTCATTGAGGGTCTTGCACCCAAAGTAGTATTACATATATTGTTACTTTCTTGTGGATATTTAATATCGAAACTCGAAGAGGATAATCTTATTCTTTTCAAAGTCACACGAGAGCTTCTCTCTCATTCCTCGTATTGAGTTGCATGCTCACTCGCGGGCGTGCACAAATACCGATTGGTGTACAACCTCTTCCTCCGAAAAGGAAGAAGAAGAGAAAGAGTAAGACCACCACCGTCCACCAAGCCGATCACGAGAATCGTGCTTTGTCACCACCACAAGGAGCCATGGCTGTTGATAACCGTACTTTGTTTGAACGTATGCAAACCAACATTCATGGATTTGTTAGTGCCATTAAGATTCCCGACTATCCCGCTAACACATTTGAGCTACATACATCTATGATCAATATGGTTGCTGCATCACCTTTTTATGGAAAACAAAATGAGGATCCCCATGCTCATCTTAAGAGATTCCTTTCACTTTGCAATACCATTAAGCATAATGGGGTTCCACCGGATGTCATTAGATTGTTGTTAGTGTCATTTTCACTAGATGGGAGTGCTAAGCATTGGTTAGACACTCAACCACCCGATAGTATCACCACATGGGATGGTTTTACCACTAAGTTTTTGAACAAATTCTTTCCTCCACAAAAGACTATGGCTTTGAGAAATATGATTATGGGCTTTACACAAAAACCTAGTCAATCCTTTGGTGATGCTTGGGAAGAGTATAGTGAGTTGTTGAGGCGATGCCCTAATCATGGAATGGATGATCTAAGCAAAATCGATACTTTCTACAATGGCCTCAAACCTCACCACCAAGATTCACTAAATGCTTCCGCGGGAGGGAGTATTCATTTCAAGACATACCAAGAGGCTTTGACCATTATTGAGACTAAGGCAATGGTTCAAACAAACGATCCATTTGAAGAAAGAGTTCATGTTATCCAAAACACCTCTCAAACACCTTGTGATAACCAATTCCTTAAATACCACCAAGAGATCCTTCAACAAGTCAAACAAGGACAACGAGAAATGACTCAAGAGTTAGTTCAAGCCTTGAAGAGCTTGACATTGAACAATTCCTCAAACAATGTGAATGCCATCACCATTTCTTGTGTTACTTGTGGAGGCCCTCACTCTTATGAGCAATGTGACAAGGTGCAAGGGTATCAAGGGGAATGTTATGCTTACCAAGAGGAACACCGTGAACACTTCAAGCCTAACATCAATCCAAATAACCTTTCTTACAAATCCCAAAACTACCTTACTCCACCCGGCTTTCCACCCCAACCACCCACCCAAATTCAACAAAATCCTCCTCAAATTTTAGCAAGGAATCAAGGGCAAAGACAACCATACCAAGGAAATAATTACAAGGCACCCAATCAATTTCAACCTCAAGCAAATACCTTTTATCCACCACAACAAGGATTTAATCAACCACTTCCATTTATTCCCAATCAAGCATATGCTCCAATACCAAATCAAGTTTACCCTCAAAATCAAACTCAAGGATATGGGATGCAAGAGACTCAAGAGTATGTTGACAAGAAAATGCGTGACATTGAGAAGAGAATGAATGATCAAGTGAAACGTACAATAGAGGAACAAATCAATAGGGTTTTAGTGGCGGTAACTCAAAGACCACAAGGAGCTTTACCTTCCAACACACAAACAAATCCTAGGGCCAATGTCAATGCCATTACAACAAGAAGTGGTACAACAACAAAGGATCCTTCACCTCCTAAACCTACTATTGTTCAACCCACTTGTGCTCCTACGTGTGACAAGCCCTCTACTTCTACTTCATCACCTCAAAATGCTCCCATTGCTCCACTTTCAAAGCCTATTCATGAAATACCCAATAAGGAAAATCCTTCATCCACACCTCAACCACAACCAAAACCAAGTCTTCCTTATCCCTCAAGATTGAGAAAAGAAAAGCTTAAGAACAAGGATGATATCCAAGTTTCTAACTTTTTGAGGATGTTCAAGCAACTTAACATCAACATCTCCTTTGCGGAAGCTTTAGCCAATATGCCTAAGTTTGCTAAGATGATTAAGGATTTGCTTTCTAACAAGGAAAGATTGGTGGACTTGCCTAATGCTTCTTTGAATGAAAATTGTTCCGCGGTGTTGCTTAAGAAGTTGCCTACTAAGCTTGGAGATCCGGGGCGGTTTTTGATTCCTTGCAATTTCCCGGGGGTGGAAAATTGTATGGCTTTAGCGGATTTAGGGGCAAGCATAAATCTCATGCCTTTATCGGTTTGGAAAAGACTTTCACTTCCCGAGCTTACTCCTACTAAGATGACTCTTGAGTTGGCTAACCGTACTATAGCTTATCCGGTGGGAATTGCGGAGGATGTTTTTGTTGGGGTTGATAGATTTACATTTCCCGCGGATTTTGTGGTAGTTGATTATGATGTGGATCCTAGAGTGCCTTTGATTGTTGGTAGGCCATTTTTGAGAACGGGACGTACTTTAATCGATGTGGCGGAAGGAGAACTTACAATGCGGGTAGGAGATGAGAGAGTAGTGTTTAACATGGGAAAGTTGTCCAAAAAGTCTAATGAGCCCGAAGCGGTAAAACATATTGATGTTGTACATGAGGAGGAAACACAAGATGATCTTCTTGATGAAGTTTGTGATGAGTACTTTTATGAAGCTTGCTCAAGTGGAGACTTTGATTACCCTCATATTGAGACCATTGCTTCCATTACTTCCTCTTTGGATTTTCATGAACCTCAAGAGCTAAACTTTAGTGAAATTCCATATGACACCCCATTTTTCCACCATACTAATCACTTTGATGAGGACTTAAGTAATGAGGGATTTTTTCTTTGTGATTCACCAACATATGATGACTATCATGATGATGAGCTTTCTACTTGTGACTCTCCATTTATTGATGATCATACTTCCTTTGGTTTTGAGGGATCACCCATCTTTGATAGACCAATCTATGATGTTTATGGTGATGAGGAGGATTCTATCATTGATGAGAGTGATGAGTTTTTATTGGAGGATATATCTTTTGAGTATACTTTTGGTTACCTTGATGAGGAGGGGGACATACTCTATCTAGAATCTTTATTGCTTGAAGATCCTTTACCTCCTTTGTCTACCCCAACCTTTCTACAACCAATCACTCTACAACCTTTCTCTTCCCATGTGAATTACAAAGGAGCGTCTTCTAAGGCAATCATCACTTGTTGTTTTCCCATCAAGGAACGGATTTTTGATCCTGGCATAGAGCTTGCTAAACCATCTCAGTATCCACCTGATGCAATAAAAGGAAACCTTGTGAAAACTTTGAGAGCTTTACACCATCACCTTGGGAAAAACATATGGGAAACTATTTTAGAGAACTACACCTCACTCTTTTCACCATTGATTGGGAAGCTAGTTGTTGGTTTGTGTTATGAGTGGGAGGGTAATTATGTATTTGATCCTGGGGGATATTTATGGAGTTTTGATATATGAACACTTGTTTTCCCTCATCATGGAGATTTTTCTTAAAAAGGGGCAAACATTTTCTTCTCCATGATAGGTTTTAGACACTTTTAAGTGTGGGACGAGTCGAGCTAGAGACTCATTAACTCAAGCATCGTATAACCAGGTTAGAGTGTTGTAGGTTAGAAATAAAGGCATAGACTTGGAGATAAGTGTAGGGGAGACCTTCTTTTGTCTTCATGCTTGTTTGTAGGGTTGCTCACTCATTTCATGCTTTGGAGCTTATGGAGGAGGCCCTTGTATCCGGTTCACTTCGTTACTTTAGTGATTTTTCATTGACACGTTGTGCTTAAACTTGATTTCACTAATAGTAGTCCTTTCCTTAACTTGGGTTAAGCAAAGTCTATTCATTGTCATAAGTGTAGGGGAAGTTTTTATACTTCCATGCTCTTAAACATTGAGGACAATGTTTAGCTTAAGTGTAGGGGGGTCTTCTATCGAAGTGACCTTACCGAGAACTTGTCATTGTCTTGCATGATAACATGGAAAATTGGATTTTCAACATTTTTCAAAATTTTTGATCTACTTTGGCCAACAAAAATATGCATTCATAATTTTTGCATCAATCATTTTTCATTTTGCATAACACATTTGCATTGTATATATTTCTTCTCTTATTTTGCATCAAAAATATATAAAAAGAGAAAAATATAATAAAACATGGTTTTAACAAATTTAGACTTCTTTGACATATTAGGCCCGCCATGGATATTTTGACTCAACCCGAGTTTGCTTATTTTAGCACTCTCTAGCTAGTATCCTTAACCATGTAGTCCTTCATTGGTCTATTAGGCTAAGCTTCCACCAATTTCATTCTTTGAAATTTTAAATTTGTGGAGAATGGGAAATGATAGAGTTGAAACAAGTGTAAAAGGGCTAGATAGACTTCATGGCAATTACTTGTGGCTAAACCCTTCTCTTCTCTACCTCTATTTTCTTCGCTTGTATATAATTGTTAATAAATAATCAAGTACGGTTTTAATTGATTCGTAATCTCTTATGCATTTTTGGCTAATCATTTATGGTTGATATGAGTACGTCTTAAGATTCTAAGTTAGCACGTTTTATGTGTACTAGACTTGTGTCATGCTCCATATTTAGCGGGTGTTTTTCCTTTTCTTCTTTTCAAATTTCTTTGTGAGGAATAAAGAAAAATAAGAGCGGCTTATGAAAAAAAATGAGTGGCTAGAGAAAAAAAAAGAAAAAGAAAAAAAAATAATGCAAGACTCCCAAGAGGGGCAGTGTGGTGTTAATTATAGTGACTATTGAGTTCCAATATTACCTTGACGGGTTGCGGGGATTCAATAGATTGCTCCAATCCAATATTACCTTGACGGGTTGCGGGGTTGAAGATCCAAAATCTCAAAAAGATGCGGATGTAAATTATTGCGTGAGTTTTATTTTTCTTTCCTTAGCGAGTGTGTAGTTACTTATGAAAGCATGGCATGAGGATTTTACACATAAGGCGAATGACTTTTTACTCTTAATACGGACTTATATTAATTGTGAGCGGTTTTTCAAGTAATGGATGAGAAGATTACTTAGGATTAAAACCGTCCTTCCTTATTTTTGGATTTTACACTTCTTATATTTCACACTTGAATAATGACAAATTTGCCCACAAGCAATTTGCTCAAATAATAACCGGTTCCACATTTAATTGTCATGAATAAGTTGATGCACTTTTTACTTGTGAATGTAATGATCCCATTTACTAGCTTGGTATGGGGAAAGTGAAACTTGAGGGTGATAAGTGTCCATGGTACCCAAGCCCTAATCCAAGTCATTGAGTTCTTTATGAGTTATTTCCATCAAAACCATTTCAAGAAAAATCAAAAAGATATAGATAAGATTGTATTTTAATCCATTGCATTGTTAAAAGTCAAAATCATGCATCATTTAGTTTAGAGTAGTGTAGATGCATCTCATATGGCCAAGGTGGATTAATTATGAGGGAAATGTAAATTTTTTAAGCCTTGAAAGATAATATTGCATGAGGACATGGCAATGCTCAAGTGTAGGGGAATTTGATATGAGCTTAAACTCATATCCTTTTATCAACAAATAACCCTAAAACACGAAGCAAAATACCCTTTTATATTGTAAAAAGCAGTGTTATGTGGTATGTTTGTGTTTGTGTGATCTTGTGTAGGTAAAAGGATACAATTTCAAGCAAACAAGGAAAAACCAAGCTCAAAAGGATGAAAAAGACAAGGAAGGATCACAAGTGACAAGTTTTCAAAGCTCAAGGACCTATCTTGACAAGTCTTGAAAGTTGAGGGACTTAAAGTGCAAATACTGCAAAGTCAAGATCCAAGTCAAACCTGGTCAAACTACAAAGTCAATCAAGTCAAAGGGTCATTTTGTTGAAGAATCAAAGTTGAAGGGCCAAAATTGTCAAAGGAATGAAGTTTTTAGCCTTAACTAGCAATCTGCCAAGTACAAGGACTTAATTTGACAAGTTGGGAAAGTTTTGTAATGTTTAATCCAAGTGAAAGGCCATGGACCAATCAGAAACAAGGAATCAAGTCACACGGATCAAATAATTAAAACCCACTTGCAGCCACCACATTTATTGCCAAATCTCAACAGTGTGATCCGCAACTCACTTTTTCTACCAATCAGAAGCTGCCACGTGTTTCTCTCTTTCACCAAAATATTTTCCAGGAACGCGTTTTTGATAGAGAGCATTTCAGAAGAAGATCAAAACATCAAAGTTGCTCGTCTTGATGAGACGAATCCAATGGTGTTAACCAATTAACATATAATTCATTGGATCAAAAATCCCCAATTCATGTTCATCACCTTCAAAATGGATATGCAGAATTCCTCCACGTGTCAAGCAATGATTGGCCTGAACACGTCACATCTCCAACAAACTCTCAATTCTAGCCTATAAATACACAACTTGTTCTTCATTTTCAGAGGAGTTAATTTTTGTAAACACCTAGTTCTCTCAATTTCCCTTTTCTTCTTTTTCCCTCCTTTTCACCTAACAACTCAAGAGACTGACAACCTCTTGAGTTTGTTAGTTAGTTAGAACCTTGTAACTATCATTTGTAACAGAATTCATTAATAAAATTTCAAATTCCAGTTTTCCCGCCAATTCTTGTTCTTCAATTCCTGCTACCTTACTGCTATTGTGTGATTAATTTGTTGCTGATAGAAGTTTGTTATGATCATACATTGATCATAACTGGCTTAGTTGAAGATTGGTTGCTGTTTGATCAAAAATTCAGTTCATTCCTAGTTCTTGAAGTTTTCCATGGCAGAATGAAGTATTGTAGCTGTTTTGGTGATTGAATTGAGTTCATTGCTAGTGATAGGTGGTGGTATCACTAGGGCAAGAGAGCTCAGCGCTCCTCTTCTACCCAAAGGATTACTACAATAGGTTCCAAAGTTTCTGATTTTTGTTCCTCTAAACAGTTCTTGCCTGCTCATTTCCTAGTGTAATGATTGATGGCTGCCTGATTCTGTTTGATTAGTTGCTGATTGATATTGTTTGAGTGTTTGTAGTTTAGCTTTCTAATACTTGTGCTTGTGATCAGTCTTGTAGTTTTAGCTGAATTTCAGTTCTTTTTAGTGCATTAGCTACTTGCAGTTCTAGTGTGGGTTATAACTTGTTCTTAGCTTGAATACATCTCATTTGGATCACTTAAACTAGTCTGCTATAGTTCTTAACTCAGTTTTAATCATAGCTTAATAAGTCTTTGAAATAGTTTGATAAAAATCAGATAAGGTGTGTTTGGGACTAGTAGTTAATCAGTTTTCAAGTGTTGTTAATTTGATTTTAAGTGATCATTTGCAGTCCTTAGGAGTTAACAAGTGTTTTTGAGTCTATTGTAAGTCATAAAATTAGTCAAACAGGCAATTGGTTGATAAAAAGTATGGGTCATACTTGTTTTCAGTTTTAGTTCATAAACTTGCCAATTTCAATTGTTCATTTCTCCTTCATTACTTGTTCAAAATTGCTCAAACCAGTTTCTAGTTAAAGCTTACATCATGATCTTTCAGACTTTAAGAGGAAATCCTACAGTTTTCAGAAATAAGCAAGAAAATAGCTTATTAGTTAAGACCTGAGCAAATTACATTCTCTGATGTGATTTGCATTCTGATTTCCTAGTTCTAATAATCCACTTCATAAAAGTCCTTATTTTCTTTCACAAATCTGATCAGTAAGTGTTGAATATCAAGTTTTGAGATTTTGAGCTTTTTCATAAATCTGGTCAACTTTTGGTCAACATAAGCTCATTTGAGCTTATTTTCAGATTTCTAGCTTATTAGTGGATGAAAATTGTTCTAGTTTGATTTCCCCTGCTTTAAATCAAGTGCTTATTCATTTTCTTTACAAAAATCAAGTTGTGGATGTCTGGATTATGCTATAGCTTATTTTGAGCTTATTGATAAGCTCTCTTTTGCTTATCTTGAACTTTTAGCTTATTTCCTTGAACACACATAGTTGTAATTGGATTTTAGAAGTTTTGCAAGTGATTTCAGCTTATTTGGTTGAGAAATAAGCTCAAACGAGCTTATTGTTTCATTGAGCCCGTTTTTGGTTATAAGTTTTGGAAATTTGCACTTTAGTCCCTGGATTTCAATTAGTGTTTAAACCTAGCTAATCTTTCTAATTTTGTGGAAATTGCAATAATCAGTCCTTGGATTTGTTAGTTTGTTACATTTCAGTTCTTGAGTTTGTTAGTTTGTTAAATTTGGTTAGTTTGTTAGAATTTTTACAAGTCTAGTCCTTTTAGTTAACTGAATTTCATTTTTAGTCCTTTTAACTTTTAGAATTTACATTTCAAGCATTTATATTTCATAGAAATTACATTTTCAGTCCTTATACTTTTAAATTTTGCATTTTAATATTTTACTTGAATAAAATTTGGAATTTGCAATTTGTTTTACGTATAAATAGGTTTATATTTTTATTTTTACTTAGTGTTGTTTGAATTAGCAATAGATTACCAAGCAAGCTTGAACAACCAAAAACAATTAAAAATTTGATATTGATTGGACTTTCTATTAGTTAAGAACTGAGAAAACGAACTTGCATTATACACATTTCATCTTGTTTAGTCCAATTATTAGCCCATATATTAGTCCAACTATTAGTCCAATATGTTTACTTAGCTCGTTAATGTCCGTATTTTTTATAGTTCGGGTTTTATCGGTTTTTACTTGTATTAGATACTTATATATCAGTATATGAATTTTATAAACTTTACATTAGACGGGTTTGGTCGTCTAAGTTTTATTTGGCGAAAAACGTTAATTTTACGGCGATAGCCGAAAAAGTCGTAAAAATCAAGTTTATAATTTTTATTACTTATAAATATTATTTCACCATCATTTATATAATTTATCCATTTAGTTAACCTTTTATATATTTATATAAATAAGTTGTATAAGTTAGTGGGTTTTTATTTTACATTTTATACATTAAAATGTGAGTGCTTATATAATAATAATAAACATTAATTCCAAAAATCTGATTTTTATCTTCATGTTCACCATATTTACCATATCTAGAGTTCTATAATGAATTAGAAGCTCATTTTTGGGTGACATGTTCTTAATATTATGTGCTACACTTAACTTAGTTATAGATACTGCCCATTTTGAGTTCATCTTGCCTTAACTGTCCCTACAAAACTGCTTATTCAGATTAGACCACCTAACTTGTTTTGATCATATCTCACTCATTATTTTGATTCCATTGCATGGCCAACTCTCACATGTGTACAAGACATATAGATTACTGTAAATGGATTCTACTTCTTCATTTTATCAGTCCATGACCTGTTTCTTTACTGTTTTATACAGCCATCACTTTTAAGCAAGATTTTAGCCTTGTTCTTTATAGATTTTCACCTTTTTAATCATGTTTATCAACACCAAATCCCCACATAACATTTTTATCATCATATAATCATCATATACATATACAATAGGAAATAAAATACATGTTTACATAATCAAAATAACAAGAAGATGAGGAGGACAATCTTTATACCACCAAGTTGATGTAGGTTATGATTTGGACATGGTTATTGATGGAGAAGCTTGTGAATAACCATGACCATCTTCAAGACCACCATTCTTCATATACTCCTTGTGGAAAATCAGCCCCAAGACACCATGAATACTCCTCCTTGGATGTTATAATCACCACCAATCAATAGGGTTTCAAAGTGGCTTCAACATATGTGTAAATAACACATGATTTTGTGGTTAAATTTTATCAAAAGTGGTGTTTGATGATGATGGTGGGACGGCAATCAAGGGAGAAGGGAGGAGAGAGTTGTGAGTTTTGCATGAGTGGGAATGAAAGCAAATGGTTTGCTTGATGGTTTTGTGTGTTGGTTAGCTTACAATGTAAGCTTAAGTGACAAGCGTAGCTAGTTAAGTAAAAACTTGACACCAAAGTGGTATGTGTTGTTGTGTAGCCGGTTTTGATGGGGGTGGGGCAAGTGTCCCACTTGTCTCATCCCCATTTATTTACGGGTACTCCTCGATTCTAGTTTCCTCGATTTGCGTGCCCTCGGGTCGTTTTACGAAAAACGTTTTTATAAATTATGAATCAACGTCACAAAACGAATCCAATAAAAATTGTTTCATCAAAAACGGAGTTCGAAAACGTAAATACGTAATCCTAAGGTTTCCGGTTTAGTCGTAAAGGACGTTAAAATAAAATCGTAAGTCCTAATCTTTTCTCGTAAATTTGTGAGTTTATGAACTAACTCAAATTTAAAACTCCAAAATAATATTCATGGACAAATTTATTTTCTGAAATGTCGGACTGTCACCAAAGACGGTGTATGTAAACGTAAGCACGTAACGTTGAATCCTCCGGTTTAGACGTAGTCGATGCTACTTTAAGACGTAAATCCAAATTTCTTCCCAAAAATAAGTGAGTTCATATTTTAACATTAAATTAATGTTTTCAAATAAATATTAAGAATAAAATATCAACCATAAATTGACGGATTGTCACAGCATTTACCCCTAAACAGGATCTTTGTCCTCAAAGATCATCTTACCTTACTACTCGCTTCTTATAGAGTTAAAGCCATGTGGGTATTTCCTCCACATTCGGTCTTTTCTCACCAGTGTAATCCATTATAATACGCGAGTTTCATTAAACATAACTACGGGAATAAGATCAGGCTAAATGTTGACTTACTTTCTCTATCCATGATGTTCACGGGTTTCTGATGAATGCAACTTTTCGCCGATCTAAGCTTACTAAGAAGAATTCAGATTTTAACTTGATAGATATTCCTTCAAGTTCGATTTACGAAACATAATTCACGCAGTCATTGAAGTCCTAGGGTAGATCCAGCTTATATGCCTTTCAAACCAATCTTTTATATCATCTCAATGGTCCCATACAACGGGGACTTATATCCCATGATTTGTCAGATCATGAATTCATTTTTCCAAGTTTAAAATTGTGGCATAACTTCGCTACCCATTTGGCACTTCAAGATCTACATTTCATATTCACATAACCTCTTGCCCACTACCGGCTGTCAATAATCAGATCCTAATTTCAACAATCATTTCAAATCTTGCGGGTCAGGTATTTTGCAAGGTTAGGTTCGCCATCATAGGAAACCTTAAACCTAAAAGACATGTCCAACTCACAATGGGTGTATGTCGGGTGTCTTTATCTCAACTATTGCTTATAGATGCTCTAATATCTAGATCCGAACAAGATTCGATCTCGATCCTAATACAATAATTATCAATGGTAATCCTTCCAAAGGAAAGCGATTATACGGTATATTACCAAAGGTCAATCATTCAAACATAAAACATCACTTATATTACTTTGTATCGTTACTTTACCTCGTCCCTTCGATTTGCGGTGGTATATAGTACTCTTATCAAGGTTCGTTCTCAATGATTTCTGAGCAAATCTCTAGAAATTCGATGCGAAGCGAGGATCTTGATATAGATGTTCGATACAGGCACACTATGTTTGCATAACTCTTTTGCATTTATCATTAACGGGAATGATATTAGCAGATTTGGTCAGTCTGTTGACGATGACCCAAATCGAATCCAATTCAGATGATTACCTTTGCAATAGCTAGACGTTTACTAATGTATGAGGCGATGTCTGCCTTCATAATTGCCATTAGTACAACTTCTTCAGACAAAGATACTTTTAGTCATAAATGACATAAATAGAATACTTATACTTACAAATTCCAACATAACTATATCTCAAAATCTCCTTATTTAGGCAACCACAAGTAGCCTTTAAAACATTTAACACTATCGGCTTCTCACTTCTAATGGTTCATATTAGCCGTGAAACCTTTCAATATTTATATTATCTTTTTTTTACAAACTTTTTTTTATATCGTTCGGCAATTTATTTTGCACCTTCATTATTAAGAAATACATCGTAATTGATTCTTTATCTTTTATACATAATGTGTCAGTAATTACGTTCACTTTTCCTGATGAAATAAATATCATAACTGTATTTATTCAAAATTCTTTCTTCATATTTTCTATGTTTTAGTTTCGTCTCAACTATTATCTTTATCCGTTTTACTCAATCCGTCGTCTAAAGCGTCGATAATTATTATAATTAATTAAATAATTATTAGTTAATTTTTATGAAGCGTAAACGTAAAAGTTTTAAATTTCTTAGTTCGACCAATTAGATAAAATGTTCAAAAATAAATTTGAATTTAATTAACACGATTTTTGTTGATTTATCGAAAATAATTAATAGGATTCGTAAATGTTCGAAAAATCTTTGTTTATATTTTGGTCAAAGTTTTCTTAGTTGAAAAGCGTAAATTATCGTTTCAAATTTCAAGTAATAAGTTATATAGTTTCCTGAATTCTTCTTGAGGTATACACAAACATTTACCCCTAAACAGAAGTTTAGTTAAATGGTTTGTGTATAAGGGAATAATCCCTTAAAATCCTTTGTTAAAACATTTGTCAAAACATATTTCCATTTTCTTTTTGATAAAATTCAAAGTCTTAAAAGGGCTCTTAATTTTTGAAGAGTCAATTTATATTCCATTATCTATTAATCACATGGTTAAATCATGTAAAGGTTCAAGTCTTAAGTCTTATGTTAAATATTTAAGGTACATATTTTCATTGTTCGGCCAATTTAGGGCAATCTATAAATAATTATTAACTCATTATTATTCTTATATACAAACAAATAGTCCTTAATGATCACAAGCATGAATTTATCACTTTTACAGCCTACACACGTGATCCACCAAATTTATGGATGCTACCGGTGTATTAGTCAATCCAAATGACATCACGTGAAACTCATAATGTTCATTACAAGTACCGGATGTAGTGTTTGGAATACATAATCTTTTTCGCAGATGCGAAGTTGATGATAACCATGTCGTGGATCAAATCTTTAAAACGTACGCTAAAACCTTGTAAATGATCGAACAAATCTTCCATTTCGAGTTATGGATATCATTTTCGATTGTCAATTTACTCAGTTCACAGTAATTTATAAATATAAGGAATGATAACACCATAGCTCTTCATGATGACAGGCTTGGTAGAATAAAATCTTTCTCCGACAACTCTCTCAGTTGTACGGTAATTCCTTAAATTCAGATGGTGCTGACGTACAGTGCACAAGCCCCAGGTGCAGCACCGGAAATATAATCAATACCAAATTCAACTTGCCTTAATGGCGAAAGTCTAGGTAATTCATCAATAAATACCTCCTAAAGTTTCAGATAGCATAAACATCTTTTAATAAATTCATCTTAGGTTCTTTCTAGATTATAATATCTATGACTAATTCACAATCATTCACGGTATAATCTCAAGTCTAAAAGCAGGATACGGGCATCCGTCTAGAATTATTTAGATCACTTCTGATAATCAACATCTTATCTTTTAGGGGAATTCTATTCGGGTTCCCATTAATTAAGACAATGTCATCATGTCATAATCAATCAATTCATTCTACTGGCACTATCAACTTTCCAGTTTCATTGCCGTCGATAAGATGTGAACTTCTCAAAAGTCTAATAATAACTCATAATCCTTCAAAAATTCAAGGATATATGGATACACAACTACTTATTAAAAGAGCAAGGTCAACGCATAATCTACGCGATAGAATTTCAAATCAGATACAGACGAAAACATTTAACGAATATGAATATATCCCATGTTTTCATAATTCGAGTACGCATTCGAAAGCTCCTCGGATCGTTACCCAGGTCATTCAAATGAAATCAAATCAAAAGAAATGATAAGAATGTCAATACATCCAGTCGGGTATCAACACTTGGTAATCAGATACTTTTCTTAAGAATCTCACTACGGGAGAATTGGACAAGAAAGGAATATCAATTGTCAATTGTCAAATGAGACAATTTCCACAGATGAGTAAATTCGACTTAGAAGAATAAATAGTACGGGCACATATGTAGGTGTCCCTAACACTGTGTCCCTATTTTTCTCTTCTTGCAGATCTCATAAAATTTAATCCTTCACAATCTTCAAAGAAAATGTAGTTTTTATTCATTAGTTTTATGGTGACTACTAATCAGTCTTGCATAGTCCATTCCAAATTGTATGTAGGCGCGCAACTATATACAATTTCAAGAGTAACGATGCAATACTCAGTTCGTCAAAATTTTATCATCATGTTTATAATAAAAACATTTTCATGCTTAATTCTTAAATAAGAATCAAGAATAAATTTACAATGATTTTCGTTGTTATGGAAATAATTAAGTTTCCAAAGCGTCTCATAAACAACTTTATTTTGATATCAATCACTTATAAATCTCACTTTGAACAATCCTTATTGTGATGAAAATTAATTTTTCTCAAAGGATACCGTTTTAACTTTATAAAAACAATGTGTGATCTGCAAAAGAGTGATGAAAGCTTGTTCACCAAGAATTAACTAAAATATGATAGGAAATGAGCTTAGCCAATTAATCATGAGGTTCATGATCTCGATGGCACTCAAAAGAATAATTCGCGACGTAACTCAAATCAAGATGAGTACTTGCTCAATGGTTGCATCACTAATGTGAACATTAGGATGAAGCAATAAAAGATAGATATCATCGATACATGTAGAATTTAGTATTCAAAGGTAGTCTTTTTCATTAATCACAAACAAGTCAAATTGTACCGTAACACATTACATGTCACTATGTCATACAATTCTCGGAACTCATCCTACCAACTGATGTCTCAGTTAAGTTAGGGATTATTTTTAATAGATACCACAATGAATACTAATCTACAAGAGTCATTAGGTGTTCCACATGTCCCGGAAGATCCATCGGTCTCAATTTAGAAGAAGATTTCTTCAATTTATTTCTTGGACACTGGGCATCCTCGTCAGTGGACAATGGCCTAGGAACAACCCTTAACACGAACCTACAATCAATTAAAACCTTATAATTCAATCACAGAACTTAACGACTTCCTCTTATCAATCTCATATTCCATACAGGTTGAATTTTACTTTATTCAAGTTTCAATCAATTTTATACTTAATTTGATATCCTACCTCATTTTCCAATACTTTCAACTTTATTTATAAACCTTAAAAGGGCAATAAAAGCTTGATATGAATCAACACTTGATTTCCAATCCAATAGCTCTTACAACAACAATTATCAAATGTGTCACTAGTATGAAATGACTCGATCAGTCAATTAGACTTCTCGGAAAGGTATTAGTGGCATGAGGCTTTTGGGTAATGGTTCCAATGACAGCCTCAAGTGCAACATTCCCCCTTTCGATTTCAATTTTAGGAATTTGATGACAACGAATCAGATGACATCTTTCCAGGTGATAACGTTTTGTCAAACTCCACTCTATAAGGAAAGATCGTCATGACATCGATATCATATTTAATCTCGCCAATTCTTCTTCAGTATCACAATCAACTAATATCTACATTTCTACGAATATCAACCATTTGTTGGGATCATAAATATCCACAACTTGGTTTAGATCTAAGATTGTTAGAATTCCTACGAGAATAGCTTCGATTAATTTACTAGGGGATTTAGGGTTACTTGTGACAATCTACGTCGTATAAATACCTCGTATAAATATCAAAATAATCATCAAACAATCATGTAATAAAATTACATCATATATATATATATAATCCAAGTTATATATATATATATATATTAAAATAACACTTCTCAGTCTGGCCTTGTCGGTAACTCTTGAATTCTTCGGCACCGTTATAGTCAAAAGATTTTTAGACATTTTTAGAAAAATGTTTATAGTTAAAAGATTTTGAAATGTTTTATTCAAAACCTTGGTTTTAAAAATCTTTCGTTCTCTATAACGAGAGCTCTGATACCAAACTGTAACACCCCCAAATTTATACAATTCAATACAGCGGAAGACTCGTTGGTGTTACGGGATAGCACATTACTCACATCATAGACAACGCATAAAAATCGCGTCGTTTAAATATAAATCATTTCCATTCATAAACATCAAAATTACATCGGTCCCAAGTCATTATATTTCATACAAAGTTTTACAAAGTATTTGAATGGAAAATATTGTTTAAGTGCGGGCCATGAATTCTTGTCGTCTTCCTGAGAATTACCTTCAAGTACCTGAGACAAAACATGTTAAAAGAAAAGGTCAGCGATAACGCCGAGTGAATACATAAAGTTTAATAAAATCCATCAATATAATATCAGTATAAAATTATTACTGAAAATCGTTTTGTACAAATCATTTTAATAGGCCATAAAATAGCCAAAGTCATTTTATACAAATCTTCGTCAAAATCATAATATAGGCATTTGCCTTAAAAATCATTATACGAATCATTGTCGTTAAAAACACCATACAATACGTTTTGCAACGTTGTATAGATTAAATAAAACCGTTATATGAATATGGTTATAAAAAGCCTTAAAAATCATTATATGAACCGATGTCGTAAAAACGTAATACAATACGTCTTACGACGTTGTATGAAAATAAAAACCGTTATATGAGTATGGCTATGAAAACCAAAACACAAACATAATATCAATAGTATGACCCAGTATTGCTAGTCAGGCAATACATCGTAATTCGGAGCGTCTGGTAGTATTTCGTTAGTTTTTGGATTATTATAAGTCGCATGACATTGTTACCTTACTAAACCAACAACGGGTAGCTAACCCGATACCAATTTTGCCCATCTAAAGTAGCGTGTCGTCACAAAGGTCACGCTATGGAAATCTTCTCATACATAAATTCGCTTACCAATCAATGTGGCACGACGGGGATCAACCGTCAAGGCGCGAACTGGGGTGATCGTCCCCAAATAGTACTATTAAATGCATAAGCGTCTACCAAATCCCGGTAGTTCACAATTCATGCTAATGGGACTTTTAGTGACATAACCTAACTTTCATAATCCATTTAATTTCATCTATCGGGTTCTTTAATCATTTATCGGGTCATACAATCAGGTCATTCAATCATTCGGGTCCAAATCAATAAACAAACAATCGGGACAAATGGTGTCCTATTTTATAAAAACTAACATGTTATCTCTCTCGTGGGTTTATAAAATATTTATAAAAACATTTAAAAGAGTGCGAGGCTATGAACTCACGTTTATGTGGGAAGGCGGGTTATCGGCAATTCGGACGTACGGTACGTGCTTCAATCACGGAAACCTAGACAAATAATACTCGTCTTAGACTCATGTCCAATGACTTTATACAAATAACAATTATGTATACATATGATGATTATATATATATGATGATCAAGTGGGTTTACATATCCGCATTTACTCATTTTTGTGTTATGTGTCGATAACTTTTATACTAGTTTTCTCGTTTTACCTATTTACGTGTTTTAGGTCCAATAAGCCTATTATAAGTTCTTAACTTGTATTAATCCTTGTTATACTTACATTATCAGTATCTACACTTTACAAGTTGGGCCTAAATGGGTTAAGCCCAATAAGTTCTTTTTATGAGTGTTCATCTTGTTTAGTCCAATTATTAGCCCAAGTATTAGTCCAAGTATTAGTCCAATATGTTTACTTAGCTCGTTAATGTCCGTATTTCTTATAGTTCGGGTTTTATCGGTTTTTACTTGTATTAGATACTTATATATAAGTATATGAATTTTATAAACTTTACATTAGACGGGTTTGGTCGTCTAAGTTTTATTTGGCGAAAAACGTTAATTTTACGGCGATAGCCGAAAAAGTCGTAAACATCAAGTTTATAGTTTTTATTACTTATAAATATTATTTCACCACCATTTATATAACTTATCCATTTAGTTAACCTTTTATATATTTATATAAATAAGTTTTATAAGTTAGTGGGTTTTTATTTTACATTTTATACATTAAAATGTGAGTGCTTATATAATAATAATAAACATTAATTCCAAAAATCTGATTTTTATCTTCATGTTCACCATTTTTACCATATCTAGAGTTCTATAATGAATTAGAAGCTCATTTTTGGGTGACATGTTCTTAATATTATGTGCTACATTTAATTTAGATATAGCTACTGCCCATTTTGAGTTCATCTTGCCTTAACAGTCCCTACAAAACTGCTTATTCAGATTAGACCACCTAACTTGTTTTGATCATATCTCACTCATTATTTTGATTCTATTGCATGGCCAACTCTCATATGTGTACAAGACATATAGCTTACTGTAAATGGATTCTACTTCATCATTTTATCAGTCCATGACCTGTTTCTTTACTGTTTTATACAGCCATCACTTTTAAGCAAGAGTTTAGCCTTGTTCTTTATAGATTTTCACCTTTTTAATCATGTTTATCAACACCAAATCCCCACATAACATTTTTATCATCATATAATCATCATATACATATACAATAGGAAATAAAATACATGTTTACATAATCAAAATAACAAGAAGATGAGGATGACAATCTTTATACCACCAAGTTGATGTAGGTTATGATTTGGACATGGTTATTGATGGAGAAGCTTGTGAATAACCATGACCATCTTCAAGACCACCATTCTTCATATACTCCTTGTGGAAAATCAGCCCCAAGACACCATGAATACTCCTCCTTGGATGTTATAATCACCACCAATCAATAGGGTTTCAAAGTGGCTTCAACATATGTGTAAATAACACATGATTTTGTGGTTAAATTTTATCAAAAGTGGTGTTTGATGATGATGGTGGGACGGCAATCAAGGGAGAAGGGAGGAGAGAGTTGTGAGTTTTGCATGAGTGGGAATGAAAGCAAATGGTTTGCTTGATGGTTTTGTGTGTTGGTTAGCTTACAATGTAAGCTTAAGTGACAAGTGTAGCTAGTTAAGTAAAAACTTGACACCAAAGTGGTATGTGTTGTTGTGTAGCCGGTTTTGATGGGGGTGGGGCAAGTGTCCCACTTGTCTCATCCCCATTTATTTACGGGTACTCCTCGATTCTAGTTTCCTCGATTTGCGTGCCCTCGGGTCGTTTTACGAAAAACGTTTTTATAAATTATGAATCAACGTCACAAAACGAATCCAATAAAAATTGTTTCATCAAAAACGGAGTTCGAAAACGTAAATACGTAATCCTAAGGTTTCCGGTTTAGTCGTAAAGGACGTTAAAATAAAATCGTAAGTCCTAATCTTTTCTCGTAAATTTGTGAGTTTATGAACTAACTCAAATTTAAAACTCCAAAATAATATTCATGGACAAATTTATTTTCTGAAATGTCGGACTGTCACCAAAGACGGTGTATGTAAACGTAAGCACGTAACGTTGAATCCTCCGGTTTAGACGTAGTCGATGCTACTTTAAGACGTAAATCCAAATTTCTTCCCAAAAATAAGTGAGTTCATATTGTAACATTAAATTAATGTTTTCAAATAAATATTGAGAATAAAATATCAACCATAAATTGATGGATTGTCACATTTTACAAGTAGCATATTTCAAGTCCGAATAAGATCTAGAATTCCTAGGTGATTGATTGATGCTCCTATGATATGACATGCTACGGTTAGCAGTGTTGGGTAATCTAGAAGGCATCTGACTAGGTTTGAAATTCCTATCTCTTACTTGTGTCTTTTGAATAGCTTCCCTGAGACCAAATTTATGGCGAACGTCATTTGAACTAGTTCAAGACGTGTTCTTTGGACTATGTCTAGGGAGACTAGATGCAATCATGTAATTAGGTCTTGCAAAAGATGTTTTTGTCACATTGGCCCTAGTTGGTAGAGTGACTGTTCTAGAAATATGAGCCGTATCAACTTGGGAGGCAAACCGCGGTCTCGAGGATTGAGGTCGCTCGGATCTAAATGCAGTCGGTTGTCTAACAGACTGAATTTGAGGCGGTTTCTCCAAGATTGATGGTTTTTCAAGCTTAGTGTCCAGACTAGTTCCTTTAGTTTTCCTTAATTCGTTTTTCAACGCAGCTATAGCAAAGACCTTTTCCTATACTTGAGCCTTTAAAGTCTCATTTTCTTTGAGCAATTCATCTTGGGATGCCAACTTAGATTCAAGCAACTTAATTTGTTTCAAAAGATTATCCTTTTCAGCTTTAGAATCTAGAACTGTTTGATCCAGTTTTCGTTCAAGAACAACGTTTGATTTTTCAAGTTTTGCAAAATATGTTTCAAACTTGTCAGTTCTCTTAGGAAATTTTAGTTTGGCATCCTCAAGCTCTTCTGATTGCTGAGCTATGATCGATTCGAGCTCTTTAATCGTAGAATCAGAATTATTTAAAGAAGCAGTCATACGGCACTTATCATGATGTTTTGCATTTTGAACACTTTCTCCCCCATTATGACTCACATCGGATGAATCAGAGGTGTTATCGCTATCACTCTTTTCCATCCCATGTTTGGCATAATTAGGTTTAGAATGCTCAACATGCTGTATATTATTGAAACTTGGCACCTGAACAGTTGGTGCTTGTGACTTGCTGCTCGTTTCATGCATTCTTCCTGATTCCTTGCCATTGCTTCCCGTGATGACCAAATTGGTACCTATTTCTTGCACCGGACAGATCTGATCATCTTTTGACGACAATTTGAAGCAGGTCTCTCTCTCATGTTCATGAGGTATTGTTGCATCCAATGATTTAGACGACTCCTTGATTTTCTGAATCTGATCCTTTTTCGACCGTATCTCGTTGTAATTAACTAACCTGACCTCGATACTCTTCTCAAGTAAATTGATGTGATTGAGTAAACCACTTCGAAAGGTTTCAGTCTGGCAACCCGTATGCTTGTTGAAAAAATGGTGAAGGATTGGAGTCGAATAATCTAAAGGAGGTACCATTGTTGAGGCAAAGAAATCCTTAAACTGTGTGCGAAGGATTTCTATACATATCTTCGCGTTAACCTCATGAACATTCTCCCTTTCAAGTTGCAACCGTAACTCATCAAAATTATTGAAAATCTTCTCTTTGAAATTATCCTCTTTGCCAAAGAACATTTGAATCGTGAATTGAAGTTCGGTCATGTTGTGCGGATAGAGAGTTGCAAGATGTGTCTTGAGCTCGTGAAAGATTTCCAGTATTTTTGGACGCAATTTGATTTCTTTGAGTTGCATGTGTTGCAGTTCTCCCTCTTGAAAAGTCGAATTCAATAGTTACATTGCTAGATCGATGAAAATTTCTTGGATCCTTGTTAAATAAAAGAAAATTTTAGCTTTGTCACGTCTTTTTGTCTCACCACTTTTATCACTATGTCACGTTTAGATCTCGACAATACGATCGATGACACGAATCGTTTAAGAGAAATCTTATTCAAGAATATATCCTAAACTTCAACCAAACTTTAACTTGTCTAAATTTCAACCGAGTCCAATAACATAGCCGGCCCAAACTTTTCTAAACCTAATTATCAAAATCTATTACAATCTTATCAAAGTTAGGAATAGTAACGAATTCGTTCGGCCCATCAATGTGTCAATGCCCGGTCCATAACAACATCTTTACCTAATTTGTAGGTATATAAATCACCTAATCTTAGAAACCTCCGCCTCTCTTTCACGCACTTCTCCTCAAACACACTTACCTCGATACCTCCGTCCCCTTCCTTGACTTAACAGAAACCTAATCTCACTTCTCTCATAAATCCTCCAAAGAAAAATGTAGCCACCAAAAAAAAATATTTATCTCCTATGCAACTACTCACATCATCTCAACTCAATCTCAGAATCTTAAAAGTCAATCTAAGTAAATCAAATCAATCCCCATCTTACACATCGAAACCAATTTAAAACACTGATTTAATTTGAGGGTTCTTCAAGATCAAATAAGGTCTCAGGTAGGTATTTCTGATGATAACGAATCAAGGAAGGACAAAACAATATTGTAGATGTGTTCATACTAAAAAACGAATCAAGAAATTGGTATCAAGAGCTATGGGATGAAATAGAGGTTGGTTTTATGTTGTTCATACTTATATTTAGTGTGTTATTGTGTTTTTTATTGATCTTTACCCAAGATTAAAAAATTTTTCGTGTTTTTATGAGTCCAAGTGTTCCATATATCTTCTACATAGTTGTGGTAGAGATTTGGGTACTTTTGGTTGGTTAAAATCACGGATTTCTTGTCAAAAATATCGGAACATCACCGTATTGCGATTGGAACCCATCGTAAAGGAAAAGGGTTTATCTTTGCGATCAATATTGTCATTGAGATTGCGATTGGGTGATATTGCGATTGAGATTGTGACTGGTTATTGCGATTGAGATTCCGACTGGTGATATTGCGATTGAGATTGCGACTGGTTATTGCGATACAGATTGCGACTGGTGATATTGCGATTGGGATTGCGACTGGTGTTATTGCGATTGAGATTGCGACTGGTGATATTGCGATTGAGATTACGACTGGTGTTATTGCGATTGAGATTGCGACTGGTAATATTGCGATTGAGATTGCGACTAGTGTTATTGCAATTGAGATTGCGACTGGTTATTGCGATTGAGATTGCGATTGGTGATATTGCGATAGTACTTACACCATTTAGAGGATTTTTCAATCTTGTAATTTTCACAAAAACACACAACATAAAGATAACAACATCTTTGTTTCAACAACATTAAAACACTTAACCTTATTTCATTGCTCGATCATTTTTGATAATCTTTATTCAAGGGATCATAAAATGAATTCAAATTCATATATGCCAACAATGACATCGCTTACTGATATTTCAATCATCTCGGGTACCGATACCCGCCCACCGTTGCTCATCAAAGACTTATTTGAAGCATGGCAAGGTTGCATGAGAACTTACATTATGGGTAAACCCAATGGTAGACTTATGGTTCAATCTATTGAGAAAGGTCCACTCGATTGGGGAGAAGTTACTGTCGATAATGTGACACGGCCAAGGTTGTTTCATGAGTTAACGGATGCTAACAAACTCATCGCCGATGCAGATGAAAGGGCTATTTAGACCATGCTTCAAGCTCTTCCACCCGATATTTAAAAAATGGTAAGCGAACACACAGTGGCAAAGGATCTTTGGGATCGCTTAACTGGTTTGTTACAAGGGACTTCACTAACTAAGAAGGAAAGAGAGTGTTAATTGTATGACTTGTTTGATAGGTTTACATACATTCCAGGGGAGACACTTCATGACTACTACTGGCGTTTCACTATGTTGATGAATGACTTGAACGTGTATAATCTAAGGATTGGTCAGTTTCAACTAAACACCAAGTTCTTGAACACGTTACCCCAAGAGGGGAGCCAGTATGTCACGGATGTTAAAATGATTCGGGGTTTGCACAAGTCAAATTTAGATCAACTTTATGCTTTCTTGCAGCAACACGAGAAGCACGTGATCCAAAAACGCATCTCTCAGGGATCTTATCAGAACCATTGGCATTAATGGGAAATCATCCAACTTTGTCATATCACAACTCTCTGTATGCTTTGGGACACCAATCTTCCTATCAACCGTAGCATGTCATATCATAGGAGCATCAATCAATCACCTAGCAATTCTAGATCTTATTCTGACTTGAAATATGCTACTTGTAAAACATGTAGGAAATGTGTCTTTAAAGCAAATCATGATTCTTGTGTCAAGAAATTACTTAATCAGGTGAACTCCCGTGCTAGACGTAAATCCCAGTGGGTAGCTAAAATCAAACCCATTGGTAAAATGTGGCGCCCCACTGGTAGAACTTTTACTCTTGTAGGAAACGAGTGCCCTTTAACTAGGATAGGCTCCGATTCTACTAAGACTACTAGGGAGGAAATTGAAAAGGATGATACATCACTTAAGCCTGAACTTAAGGTTTTCTATAAAAGGAAACGTTTGCCAGCTAAGACAAGTGAATCATCTCCTCAGGTCACCTCTGGCACAAGGAAAGAAAACTGTGAATCCCCACTTGCTTCTAAGATAGATATCGCTAACCCACATCAAAGCAAACAACTTTCTAATGAGAATGCAGGTACCAAAGTTAACGTTAAACAAGAACACAGCGGTCTAATATTTGTATATCGTACAACTAAGGACACTCTCAGAGTTTAGTTGCTGAAAAAGCTGATATCTAAGAAACAAGTGTCTCAGGGGACTCGCAGTTAAGATGTATAAAAGGACTTATAGTCACATCACAGACTGTAACTCGTTCATCAAAGAAAGGAAAGTTTATCGCTGATGATAAACTTATCCTTACAACGAGAAATTAATTTTTCTCGGGCTTGAGCTTATATAAAAAACATTCCAAGTTTTTAAGCTCATGCACACTGGCTCACATTCAAATCACAGTATGTGACCCGAACTTCAGAGAAAGGGAAGTTTATCTCGTCAACGATAACTTACCCTCAAAACGAGAAATTAAATTTTCTCGGATACGAGCTTACATTAAAACCATTCAACGGTTTTAATCTCGTGTAAAATGGCTCATTGTTAAATATCAGACGATGACCCGAACTTCAAATAAAGGAAAGTTTATCGCCGATGATAAACTTATCCTCACTAACGAGAAAATAACTTTTCTCGGACACGAGCTTACATTTAAACTATTCAAAGGTTTTAAGCTCGTGTAAAAGGCTCATCGTTAATGTCAGACGATGACCCGATCTTCACATAAAGGAAAGTTTATCGCCGATGATAAACTTATCCTCAAAAACGAGAAATTAATTTTTCTCGGTCATGAGCTTACACTAAGACCATTCAAAGGTTTTAAGCTCGTGTATAATGGTTCATCGTTAAATATTAGACGATGACCTGATCCTCAGAGAAAGGAAAGTTTATCGTCGATGATAAACTTATCCTCACAATGAGAAATTCATTTTTCTTGGGCATGAGCTTATATTAAAAACATTCGAAGTTTTTAAGCTCATGCACAACGGTTTAAGGTCACATGTCAGATTGTAACCCGCGATTATAAGAAAGGAAAGTTTATCGCCGATGATAAACTTATCCTTATTAACGAGAAATTAATTTTTTCTCGGACACGAGCTTACATCAAAACTATACAAAGGTTTTTAAGCTCATGTAAATGGTGCATAATTATATTTCAGATTATGCCCCGGACTTCAAAGAAAGGAAAGTTTATCACCGATGATAAACTTATCCTTACAACGAGAAATTAATTTTTCTCGGGCATGAGCAAATATTAAAAACATTCGAAGTTTTTAAGCTCATGCACAAAGACTTACAGTTAAATATCAGACTGTAACTCGCACCTTAATTTTTAGGAAAGCTTATCTTTCATGATAACATTTCCTCGTAACGAGAAATAAATTTTTCTTGGTCATGAGCTTGTATTAAAACATCCCAAGTTTTAAGCTCATAAAGTAAAGTGTATCTTTTAAATAAGAGAACTTTTCTTCTCAAGGAGAAATTCATCTTTCTCGGTCATGAGCTTTACATTAAAACATTCAAAGTTTTTCAAGCTCATGAAAATGATTTCTAAGTAAATGTCAGCTTAGAACTCTCTCTTCAGTTAACAGGAAAGTTTCTTCAATGGTATCTTATCCTTAACAATGGGAAGTTTAAAACTTCTCGGACTTGAGCTCGTTTTGTAAGATATTCAACATCTTAAGCTCAAGTAATTCGTTTTCAAAACTTTGAACACAATTTTCCAAGAATTTCTCAAATGGTTTTTCTAAATCTTTCAAAATTATGTGTTCAAAAATGTTATGATAAAAAGAACATGTCTTCTGCAATCGATAATATTTAGGAACCTAGAAATATCGTTAAATAATGACACGGGGTTATAAATAAAGTTTGAGCAGAAGTTTAAATCATTTAAAACATGTTCTAAATGGCTTGCTATTATTTCAAATAGTAACCCGATTTTCATACTCAAGTCAAGCATTTCACCGGAAAGCTTTGACTCAACAACGGGAATTAATTTTCTCGGGCATGGTTTACTTTATAACCATGTAAGGGATTGTGTTTACGTAATAACACAATATAACACGAATTTATGTACGTGTCAGTGCATTTATTTGTTAAAACAAGAGAAATCTTGTTTTTATGAAGTTATCATCTCCACCAACCGTAGCAAGTTCCAATTGATATCTACATACTCGACGATGCGACTACTCAAACGGCGACAACAGCTCTTTCAATAGAACACGGCTCAACAATTGAGGGGGAGCAATTGTGCAGCACTCAGAATCTTTGACGCCGTAAGTGCCAAGTTCACATATTGGTGTCAAGACAACGATATCAATCGTATACATGGAGTCAAGAGATAACTTCAGACGTGACGAGGCGACCAACATTCGTGAACAAGAACCATGTGATTCTATCATATGATGTTTTCCATCATTCAGGTCCAACCTCGTATATTGCTAATCTTGTGAATACATTATCATATATGATCTTTGCACGTGATAAATACCTTGCACCTATGCTTAAAAGGTATTTAATTTACGTTTCAAGTACACCCTCATTAATTTAAGGGGGAGCTTGTGTAAATCATGAAAATAATTGGATTTACATTTTTCTTCCCAAATTTTCTTAAAATGCTATTAAATCAATTGGTATTAAAAACATCGATTGGGTTAATATTTTTAATATGGGGGAGAAAATGTGATTTAATATGGGAAATGATTAATCACAAATGGTTTGAATTAACGTGATAGCTCATCTCGACATGTGTGAAATGTTTTTGGATATCATGGCATATGTTAAGGGGGAGCAAAATGGATTTGCACTTCAAAATGGATTTCATGGTGATTTATACTTACCCACAAAACTTTTATTTCACGACGATGAGGATTGTGGTGACATAAGGATGGCAGGATAGGTTAAAGTCTAATGATTATTCTAGAACCGGAGGAATATTCCTAAGGACATTCCATAGCTAGAAATAGTAGTCCTTAGGAAAGATGGAGAAAGATTGTGAACGTAGCTGAATGCCGACCAAGTACTTAAGTTAGCACTAGAACAATCACAACAAAGTGCTAGTTATGACGTATTGGTAAGCATTGAAGGGGTTGAAGAATGAAAAAGAATTATAAAGATAAAGGGTGTAAAGAAAGAAGCCCTCCTTACAACCTTAGGTAGAAACCGGGTCAATACATATGCTATTGGGATCATTTGTTAATGATTATTGATATTTAAGACCGACATCATGGACCCAGTGATGCAATGCACAACCCATCCCAGCTAACTTAGATATCTCTTAAAAGATATTTGTTTTAATCACACAGAGACAACGCATTATCTGTTGATTTAGTCACTCCGAATAAATTGGTATTGAAATGGTGGCACTCCTCTCCAGCCTCCGATCACTAAAATCCAAAATGCACGATCGAGTCTAGAGCCATTTGAGATCATCAAATATCTCATTAGGACACACTTTCATAATTCCTTGCTTCTTCACACACTGTGAAAAGTAAGAAAGATCTTAAGAGTCCTACGCATAATCTTTATGATCTTGCCTGAACATCCGAGTAATACGAAAGTATTTACACTGAAGATGGAAATCCTTCTTGAGCGAATATAAAAAAACTCATGGTAGGGGACTTGTGCGATTCTTTATGAATCAAGCTTGTGATAACTGGAAAGCAACAGTGGTTTAATTCTTAACTGAATTTAAACACGTTCCAGGCCTCTATGCAATATCTTAGTGATCTTGCCAGAATACTCAGAGTGACACTCTATAGTGTTCACAGTGATGAGTGGAAATCCTTCTAGTGTTAACCTCAAACAGCACTTGGTAGGTAACTTGCAAGATTCTATACGAATCAAGCTCGTGACAACTGGAAAGCAACGTTGGTGCGGTTCTTAGTTGAATTTCACTTGTTCCAGGAACATGAATTGATGGCTTCAATCATGCGGATAATTCTATCCAAATGATTCACTCTTTATGTTCGCAGTCAGCTTTGGACGGTCGAATAAAGAGAACGGGTTTACCCGTGAAATCTTGTCAAGGAGGTTCTTAATTGAAACTACCTGCCACAAGTAAGATATTTTATATCGTCCAACGGTCTTCACCGATCGGAGGTAAAATGCTACCGAATTAGAATGAAATGTTCAAGGCCATTTCATCCGTGTATATGTTTTGTTGCTAACTGTCTTATGCAGCGTAACAAGAAGGTGGCATTGCGGTGTACAATCCAGAATAAGTCGTAACACATGCTTATGCTTTATGCACTTAATACTTCAACAAATTCACGAAAGCCTAAAAGTCAAGTCTTCCGCTGTATCAAACTCTAAAGCTTTCAAGAATTTATAAAGGTATAAGTATGTGGAACATGAAGTCACGAAGAGGCAAATATCACAAGTGATGAATGCACAAGGTCAATGCAAGGAAACATGCTCAAGACTAAAGTCAAAGATCACATCAATCATATTCACAAGAACAAGATCGAAGATTCAAGCATAGTATGCTAGGTTTAATATTTTGTAAAATGGTGTGACCTCCCTTAGGGGGAGATTGTTGGAAATACGTTTTTCCAAAGAAAGTCTCGGTCACATCATTGTTAGCATAGATCACGAGCTATAAACTATTTAGGACATTGTAACTTGGAGTGACCTCCCTTAGGGGGAGATTGTTGAAAATACGTTTTTACGTATTTAGAAAGGATCGGCCACTCCAACGATATATTCAAGTATTGGGCTCGTGATCCAATATGTAAACATATAGCCCACCAAAGCCCAATGTAGGGTGGCTATATAAACCCCCTCCTCGCATGTTAGGAGGGGTTGAGCACTTTGTCATAACATTTCCCATTTCCATCTTTTTCCATTTCTCTCCTTTCTCTCTCTAGCTTTCTCTCTCTAGTTCTTCCATTCCTCTCCTTTCTTTAGATCAATCAAATACATCTACAATCCTAAGAAATTTAGGACCTACAAATACGTAAATATTGTTCATACTTATTTAGGTATTTCTGATGATAACGAATCAACCTCGTTGGAGTGACCGATCCTTTCTAAATACGTAAAAACGTATTTCCAACAACTATAAAGGTGACAATGAAGATAGGAAGTATACCTCTGGTGGTTGTTAGTTCTTGGACATCAGGTTGATATCTTGGTAGTGTAAGAAGCAGACCATTGTGGCGACTTCAACAACTGAAGCAGAGTATGTGTCAGCAGCTGCTTATTGTGGATAAGTACTTTGAATTTAGAATCGGTTGTTGGATTATGGGTACAATTTCTTGAAAACCAAGATATTTATTGATAGAACAGATCCATATGTATTATTAAAAATCATGTGCAACACACTAAAAATAAACATATTGAAATAAGGCATCATTTTATTATGGATTGTTATGAAAAAAGTTTAATTGTTCCAAAATAATTGGCACGGAAGATAATTTGTCAGATTTATTAACTAGGCCTTTTGATGTAGAGAGGTTCCAATACTTAGTAGTAACTATTGGAATGGCCAAACCTTAAAATGTATGTCTTTTGTAAAGTTTTGTATAAGATTGCACTAGAATTTGGTCTATTTTTGTAGCAATGTTACTATTTTGCCACTGTTAGTGGAAAGGTCCCCATGTTTGGGTTTACATTCCATTGTATGTGTGTATATATTGGTTTGTGGACTAACTTTGCATGACAGGTGAATGATGAGATTTATGGATCACTCAGCATGGGATATGCTCATGATACCTCGTTTATAAATGTATTTTGGGTTTAAAGGGAGGTTTTGGAAACCTTTAGGACTTAGGGTGTCAATAGGATGCTCATGTTGGTTCTAGACTGTACCCACTGGTAAGTAAGGGTTTTGTAACTATTAAGGCTTGTTGTATGACTTGCTGGAGTGCTTAATCCTTGAGTCAGTGTGCATTCTTAGTCACAAATTATACATTCACTTGTATAATCAGTGAGGACGGGATGCACATTGCCAAGACTTTTGACCTAGAATTAGGTTGGTTGGAATGGTGACTTTGGGCACATTTTTATTAGGTTACACTAGGTTAAGGGGTGAACTTTATGGTTTGACTTTATCCATGGAGCATATATTGGGCAAGGGACTCTAGAGCTCATACATATCTATCATGTGTGTATGTTTAAGCAGTGATATTTGCTTATGCCTATTGAGAACGGGTTATTACCCTTAGGATAGTCACCCCCGTTTGACCAATTTTCCCGACTGTTGGACTTTTGTTCCCACTGTTTGACTATATTGCCCTTGTTTTTATAGCCGTTGGAAATGTTTGGAGCAAAAAGCTATTAAAATTATTTTAATATTTTGTTGAGATATTTAAGCTATTTTCTTCGTTAATAGATTTGGTTAAAAGATTTTCTTATCAAATAAGTTTCAATTTTCTCAATACGGTCGAATAAGATTTCTTTCTTTTTGCTATAAATACTCAACTACGTATTCCCACAGTGTTAACTTGTCAAATTGATCAAAACCCACCTATAATACTTTAAACTTTTTCTATAACCTTCATATATTATCAATGGCACCTTTGGATTTCAGTTATTATCACAACATGGTTGCAATCTTGGAGAGAATATGCATGAATGAAGAATTCCATCAAATAGTGGACTTCCTCAATGCTTCATAAATCAAGTTTGCATTAACTGTAAGTCCTACTATATATGCGTCACACATTAAGCAGTTTTGGTCTATAGAAAACTAGAAATGTGATTGAATAGTTTTTGTCAATTAGTTTTAATTACTTTGAAATTTTTTTGTGATTATTATGGATATATATCGTGTGTGACTGACAAAGTAATAGAGGTAGTGAAAGATTAAAACAAACCATAATGCACAATGATTTATAGTGGTTCGGCCTAGCAAGATCTCACATATCTTGCCCCTACTTCTACTCCTCGAGTATCCACTCGAGAGTTCTACTTCACTAGTTAAGAATCTCGTTTACACCGGTGGAGAAACCTTTACACTTTAGCTTACAATCATTACCGACACCTAAGCTAGGATGTCGTGTTCTTTACACGGGTACAAAAACTCCCTTTACACTATATACTTTCGTGGTCTATAACACCAGCCACAATATTACACAAGTAGGTAGAAGAATGGGGTACAACAATGGTAATTGTGTAGGTAACACTTAACACATTTACACAATGTAAACTTTGAAGGATCAGATCTTGGAGATTGAATTCGTTAATCGATCTTCAATTTCACAAAGATCTAAATCACAAGAGACAAGAAGTAAGAGGAGAATGAAGATTAGAAGGTTAGATATATTCAGATAATTAGAGAGATAGATTAGAAGAGGGGTGAGTGTGAAGCTTATTTTTAGCATGGTATTTATAGGCAAGACATCAGGCACTCATGGAACCCTCCGGACCCTTGCACTCAGGGGTCCGCCCCTTTGTCAAGGGTTCTGTGAGGTCTGACTTTTGTTGCCTCGTAAATACTTGTCCAAGATCACACTCAAGCATTAAATCAAGTCATGAGAGAGAGGGATAGAGAGAGAGAGAGAGAGAGAGAGAGAGAGAGAGATTTTGCCTATTTTATTTTTACACTAAAAGAATTCAAGTGTATAAAACTTTTTATAAAAAGTTTAGAACATAATTTCATAGATTAAGGGTGCGTTTGGTATGCTAAGAGGAATCACTATCGGTAACGGAATGTTATAAGGGTGGAATGGTAATGATTATATCATAATCGATATTGTTGTTTGGTTTGTATTAGTTGGGTATGTAATAATTTAATAAAATTTAAAATTTACAAATATATGTGGTGGAAAAATTTGTATTTTAATAAATATGTGGTGGAGAAGTAAAATACACGGGACCCACGGGGAATAAAAAATGAAAGTCACCTTTACCCACTACTATGGATCTATGGGTATCCTTTCATAACCTCATTCCCATTACGCAAACATATTTATTGATTACGATAGTCATTCCACCATTCCCCAAATACATACCAAACGCACCCTAAAAGCTTAGATGTTGATTGTGTTAGCCCTATATTTTATATAGTCGAACAAGAATGTAATAGGTCATCTAAGTCGTTAAAGGTCTTGTTTAGTAATAGGTTAGTCGGGTTAACCGGGCTTGAACTTTAAGCTAATATTGTATAAGTTAGGGGTTATATGCCCAAGTGTAAGCCAAGCCCGACCCAAGGAAACAAGCCTATGAGCCCACCAAGCTCATGGGTATATAAACCCTCTTCCTTGTGTGGAAGAGGGTGTTGGTTACTTTCACTTTCTCTCTCTAAAGTATTAACCTTCCATCATTCTCTCTTGTTTCTCTCTCTAACTTTCTTTTCTTTCTTTCTCTAAATCTTTTGTTATAGATTAATTAGGATTAACATTTGGTATAAAGAGCCTATAGTGGATAGGTGATTGAAGATTTGTGGCTTTGTTCTTATTGATTTTCGTGAGGTATTTTGATCAAAAACCCTTGATCCAATTTTTTTATGTTCTTTATGGTTTAATCATCATAAGAATCTCCTAAATAGTTGTGGTAGGGATTTGGATTAGTTATTTTGGTTAAATACACAAAATTTTTGGGTGGTTGGCTTGATTTTTGGTGAAAAATCACGTTGTTCATCGTGTTTCATCCGATGTCAGCTATCAGAGTTTTGAGGCAATTTTCGGAATAACAAGATTATTCCGAAAATCTGAGCAACATTCTTTTTGAAAATCTGAGCAACAATTATTCCGAAAATCAAAGTGACAAGATAATTCCGAATATCTGAGCATCAATTATTCAAAAATCTGAGTGACAAGATTATTCCGAAAATCTGGGCAACGATTATTTCGAAAATCCGAGCAACAATTATTTCGAAAATCTGAGTGATAAAATAATTCCGAAAATCAGTTTGGCAATTATTCCGAAAACCAGTTTGGAAAGACATTCTGAAAATCATTTTGGAAACATCCATTCTGAAAATCTTTTTGGAAACACATTCCGAAAATCCACAGAAAACTTATTCCGAAAATCCAAAGTAACACATTCCGAGAACTTAAAGGTTTCTACATTCCGAAAACTTAAAGTTTTCCATATTTCAAAAATCAAAAACAAATTTATTCCGAGAATCCTTGATTGAATATATTCATAAATTAATTTGGTAAAATTTCAAAATCGTGAATTTGAAATTTTTTTCGTGAGTTATTTCGTCTTGGAATTTTTTGATTTCTCGAGAACACATTGTTAAGGGAATTTCAACAATTTTTCGGAATCAAAACCACACCTCATTACAACACATCTACTAAGATCCATAATCTATTCACAATCATTGAGGATGTCCAACAATAGCTCGAATTCAGATACAAACGATCATGCAATCAAATACAAGATGATGAAAGCTAAAGAGTGATGTTTGGAACATTTCAAGCTACTTTAGTCACACCTTCATACTCTTTCAAATGAACTTATCAAAAGAACTAATATGGAAATCGATTACAACCAGCGATTCATTCTACTATTTGGTCAAGAGGTTGGAACATTCAACATCGTGTTCACACTCAACATGAATCAACTTCAAATTCATCTTGAAAAAGATGATTTTTCAAGAGGATGAATCCATGGCAGCCTTTTTAGTTCTTTACAACCAGTTTCAGCAATTCATTGAATCAAAGGACAAGGCATTCTATCTTAATGAGTTTAAAAAGAAACTCCGTCATCGGCTGAGTAATGTCAAGCAGTCCATTGCTGAAAGAATCGTTATAAACGACAATTTAAAATAAGGATGAATAAAAGATTAATGCAGACAAAAGAGAGTAATGTCGATAAGGATCAAGCATTGGATGCTTCTACGATTGTCATAGAAAGCAGCGGGATAGAATAAGAAAAACAGCATACCAGCAACAGCTCAGGGAATGATCAAACAGCCAATGATGTGGATATCAGACCCATTTATGATGTATATGATGTTTATCAACATACTGAGCAATCTGAACCCATTTTTGACACGTATCTAGTGGAAAAGCTTGATAGTAATACCACACCTGATTCATCAGATACGAGTACTAGTGGAGGAGAGACTTCCCAGGATGTTGATTCTAAGATTCACGAGCTTGAAACTCTGTTAGCTCAAAAGAAAAAAGATTTTGAGGACGCCAAACTTTCATTTTTAAAGAAAAATGACAAATCTGAAGCTTGTTTTGAAAAACTTGAGAAAGCAAACGTTGTTCTTAAACGAAAACTGGATCGTAAGATTCAAGATTCTAATGCAGAAAAAGAACATTTTGTGAAACAAATAAATTTGTTAGAATCAAAGTTGGCTTCTCAAAATCCAAGTCCTCCGCCTGCTTCACTAAGTGAAATATTTGTGCAACCTATCGACACAATAGATAGTAATGACGCGAATGTTGATAACGACATATCAGATAATATGAACATTAAGTTAGAACAACGTGTCGCTCAATTCCTTCTACAAAATGAGCAATTAAAGGCTTAGATTCAATAAAAGGTTTTTGCATTGACAACGGTGAAAAATGAATTAAGGAAGCTAAAAGGGAATAGTGTGGATACTAAGTTAGCAAAACAGTCAGTCGTGGGGAAACCTCCTTCTCAATCATTCAGAAATCGCTTAGTTGCTAGACAACCAAATGTGTTTAAATCTGAACGACCCAAAACGTCGAACCCGAGGTTTACATCTTAAGTTGACGTGCGTAGCAATTTTCCTAAACCAGTCACTCCACAATCTAGACCCTCCTTAATAATATCTTCTTATGCAAAACCCGATCACATGAATGCTTCAAGCAACTCCAGAAATAGCTCCAAGAACATGCCTAGCGTAGTTCAAATGACACGGGTCATAAAAGCTATCTAGAGGATGCTAAGAATAAGACACAAGCAAGAGATAGGACCAAACCATAACCTAGGAGCGCTAATCACACATCTAGGAATTCCAGACCCTTATATGATGTACGCAATTCTGCCAACCCTAGGAACTCTAGAGTCTTCTCAGATGCTAAGAACTTTGTTTGCACAAAATTTAATAAATGTGTGTTTAATGCCATTCATGATGATTGTATCACAAAAGTCCTGAAAAAGGTGAATAAAAAAGCTAGAGCACCTCAAAGACGGAACCCTAGCAAAAATAATTTTTCTCACAATAACTCTTCTGATGTGTAGAATATTGATAACCTATGAATCTATGAAGTGGGTTGAAGATTCCTAGAGAGAGAAACTAGTGAGAGAAAGTGAGAGAGAAACTATGTGTATTTTATTCAAATGAATGTGTGGAATGAACAACAACCAACCCCTTTCCATGGTGGAAAGGGGTATTTATATCCAAGGCCTTTATTTGGGCTTGGGTCGACCCATGACAAGCCCATGTGTCAGTTTCTTACTTAACTTAATAAGTAACACTAACTACGAGCTATTACAACATTAATAATATTGTGGAGTGACCGATACTTCTAATATACGTAAAAACGTATTTCTAACAATCTCCCTCTAAGGGAGGTCACTCCACGTTTACTAAGTTCTAAACCTAGCATACTATACTAAGTCTTCGTTCTTCAGCTCGTAGTCTTTTCTTCTTTCTTTTTGTTGTGAATATGTTGATTTGATCTTTTAGGCTTTGGCTTGAGAGCATTGTTCTTTTGACCAATCACGTACGATCTTTGCCTTCTTGTGAAACTTGCCTCCTCGTGACTCCATGTTCCACACACTTATGTCTTTTTGTTGAATTCTCGAAAGCTTCAGAGTTTGGTACAGCGGAAGACTTCATTTTGCACTTTCTTGAATTTTGCTGAACTTTGATGCAGAAAAAACATAAGCATGTGGGAACGACTTCAACAGGTACACCGCAACACCACCGTCTTCAACTGGTACACAGCAACGCCACCGTCTTCAACAGGTACACAGCAACGCCACCGTCTTTAACAGGTACACAGCAACGACACGAATAAAATGGCTTTGACATTTTATTCTAATTGGGTAGCATTTTACCTCCGGTCGGTGAAGACCGTTGGACGATATTAGATATCGTACCCGTGACGGATAGTTTCAATTAAGTAACATCCTGACAGGATTTCGCGGGTAAACCTGTTCTCTTTATTCGACCGTCCAAAGCTGACTGCAAACATAAAGAGTGAATCACTTGGATAAATTATCCTTGTGATTTGAAGCCGTCAATTCATGAAACCTGGAACAAGTGAATTTCAATTAATATTTTCACCATCGTTGCTTTCCAGTTATCACGAGCTCAATTCATAAAGAATCTTGCACGTCACCTACCAAGTGCTGTTTGATGTTAACACTAGAAGGATTTCCACTCGTCACTGTGATCAATAAAGAGTCACTCTGAGTGTTCTGGCAAGATCATATGATAATGCGTAGAGGCCTGGAACGAGTTTAAGTTCAATTAAGAATTAAACCACTATTTCTTTCCAGTTTTTTACAAGATTGGTTCTAAAAGAACCGCACGTGTAACCTACCATGAGCTTGTTTGATGTTGGCTCAAGCAGGATTTCCATCTTCATTGTAATACTTGCGTATTACTCGGATGTTCTGGCAATATTATAAGAATACTGCGTAGGACTCATAAAATCTCTTACTTTTCACAGTGTGTGAGAAAGCAAGGAATAAATGGAAAGTGTCCTAATGAGACTTTTGATGATCTCGTAGCTCTAGACTCGATAGTGCGTTTTGATTTAGTGAGCGATGGCTGGAGAGGAGTGCCAGCTTTTCAATATCAGTCTATTCGGAGTGAATAAACCAATAGATAACGTGTTGATCTCCGTGTGATTAAAACAAATACCTTTTGAGAGATATTTGAGTTAGCTGGGAAGGGTTGTGCATTGCATCACTGGGTCCATGATGTCTTTCTTCAATATCAAGAATCATTAACAAAAATGATCTCAATAGCATATGTATTGACCCGGTTTCTGCCTAAAGTTGTAAGGAGGGCTTCTTTATTTACACCCTTTATCTTTACAATTCTTTTTCATTCTTCAACCCCTTCAATGCTTACCAATACGTCATAACTAGCACCTTGTTGTGATTGTTCCAGTGCTAGCTTAAGTACTTGGTCGGCATTCAGCTACGTTCACAATCTTTCTCCAACTTTCCTAGGACTTCTAATTCTATCTAGGGAATTGTCCTTGGGAAGATTCCATCGGCTCTGATGAATCATTGGACTAAACCTATTCCTACCACCCTTTTGTCACCACATTCGTCGTGAATTAAGCGTGTTTTGGGAAAGTATAGCCACCATGAAAAATCCTTGAAAATCACCTAAGGTACTTGTGATATTGAAATCAAAAGTTTTGTACCTTAGGTGTTTTGTTCATCAAAAACGCTCCCCCTTAACACGTGCTTTACACATATTAAGTTGGATTATCGTTAAGTCTTTTTCATCTTTTAGCCAAGTGTCATTTAAGTCTCCTTAATCCCATTTTCTCCCCTTATCCAAAATTTTAACCATTAATTTTTGGGATATTGAATGGATTAACCGGTCTTTGGGTAAAAATGAAATCGATGTTTGGCCATAGAACATGTTAATGCTCCCCCTTAAATTAATAAGGGATAGTTGTAGTGCTTTAGTATGATATATTTTGAAAGATTTAGAATCTCGTGAGAAATTCTTGAAAAATTATCATACCTTAACACTACATCAAGCCGTAAAAGCACAATATTCACAAATTTACATATTCACAATTAAAAACCAATATAAAGTGGACCTGAAATGTACGACCCATTAGATGGATCGTTGCAGTAACTTGTGGTGCACTCCATATGGTCTACCACCAACGAATCTTTCTAAGCTCCTCATCAATCTGCGTTCACGGAGCTTTTGATCAATCTTCTTGATCACATACTTCGCCATTTGCCGATAACTCTGATGCCAATCCTCAGTCATCTCTGGTAAAGACCCACCCGAATTAAGATGCTCCAACTTTCCTCTAACGTATAGGAGAGTCCCATCACTGTACTTATAAAGCTCTCCTACCCTCATAAACTTCATTATCCCACGGCTGTTCAAGTAGAAAATCCCATAATTCGGAACAGTAATACCGGTATAGGGACATCTAGCAACATGTTGAGGTAGAACATGATTCATTGGACGGGTGAGGTTAAGCTTCCTTTGGTAGCTTTCGACTCCTAACTGAAGATCTTCAACTCGTTTCTTGATAACAACGCTTCGTGTGAACATACGAAGTGCTGTATTCAAGGCAATGATGTCTTCACGAGGAATATGTGTGAGTTGATCCCGGGTCATCATAAGCAACATGTCTTCGATATCCTCAAGGCGAATGATAGAAAAATCTCCCTGCTGGATTTTGTATTCTCTGTCATCCTCCCTTTTTAGACGAATCTCCGTCACATGATAATAGCCATTCTTGGCTTCAGTTTTCAGTCCCAAAATGCTGGAGATGCGAATATCGGATCTAACGTTGCTTCCTGAATTGGCTAAGCAGCAACCCCTGTACGCCCTTCGGACTCGTTTGTCCCAATGAGATGCACCTATAACAGCATACATATCATAATTACGAGTTACCCTTGGGACCCAGAGTCGGTTTACCTTTTCCTCGATCCAGGGTATTGTCCCCCAGTTGGCAGCTTTCAGTAAGGTCAGGGAGGTTGCGTACTTTGATGAACCCTTGAGGAGATAATCAAGATCATAAGTGACGAAGAAGTCGAGAGCAATTTGATTATCTTGAGAAGGATCAAGTGGAGGTGGAGCTCTTTCTGATTCATGGAGGCCTGGCCTTTGAACGGTGTTAAGAGCTTTCAGGACCTCGTCAGCATAATACTCGAACTCCATTCGGGTTAACCTGGTTTTGGCGCGAATTCTCTTATCCTTTAGCGCTCTCTTCACCAAAGACGGAGTGACCGAAGTCTTATACTCATGAGCCAGAAATGCACACAAGTCTATCAGACTACGGATACGGAGATATAGAACGTCTCTGTCAGCGTCTGTGATTGGATCATATTGAGCCGCTGCCGTGATCCAAGCTTGTGGCGGTGCAGTCTCGTCAATCTCCAATGTGTCTGCCCAGTCCCGTGTGCTTGACTCAGGAACAGTAGATTGTGGTTCTTGTTGTAGAGGAGTAGAAACGTGAACATCTGCTGGTTCTGATTCAGGCATCTCGGCGGTGTTATGAACGGGCGAGTGTTGTGCAGCTTCAGGTTCAGTTACTGACTCTGCAATCACAGGAGCAACAACAGAACTAACAGGGTTAGTGGTAACAGGTATAGACGCAGCAATAGATGTACCGGGAATCGATGACACCGTAGTAGCATTCACATCATGGCGCCACTTGGATCGTCTTGATTCCGTTGAAGTGGATTTTTCCTTTTCTGCAGCATCTTTCTTAGACTTTGTTCCAGACTTAGAAGGTTTCTTTGTGATGGCAACCTTATCCCCTGTTTCAGGCTGTTTACCATCATCATCCTCATCGCTATCCTCGTTGCTTCCCTTAGCACTCTCCTCATTACCATCACCACCATCATCACCCTCATCATCATCATCATCCTCATCATCATCACCATCATCGTCACCATCATCATCATTTTCTTCTTCTTCTTCTTCTTCTTCACCTTCTTCTTCCCCGTCACCCTCTTCTTGTTCACTTTCTTCCCTTTCTTCCTCAGGCAGAATGTGGTAAGGTACCACACTTCCAAACACTTTGAACAACCGATCATCCTCCATGATAGCGTCATTGAGTGATTTGTAGAGAGCCCGTTGAATCTTAGATTTATCAAAAGATCCAAGTTCCCTCATGCGAGCTTTGAGAATCTTCTTTAATTCAAAATCCGTCAAGTCATATGCAATTTTGTAGGCGGATTGAGAAGGATTGGATGACTTGATCATCAAGTTATCAGCCGCGAGTATCTTCAACTCATCACGCAGTTTTGGCATAAGGGACTCAACGGATTCTTTCACTCTCTCCTCAACAGAAGCTTCAAGTGTTTCTTTCTGCTCCTTGTATTTATCCTTCGAAGCTTGAAGTCTCGTGATTCGTGCAGCATACTTATCGGCTTCAGCCTGCTTAACCTGAGCTAGTTCTTCTGCATGAGCTTTACGTGTCAACTCCATCTCGGCAGCGAACTTAGCAAGCATCTCTTCTTGGGCTTTCTTAGATGCTTCTTCACTTTGAACTCGTCTAAGTAGCTCTTGGCGAAGATCATCCATCTCTTTTCTTTGATTATCCGTATGTTTATCCAACATTTCTGCCATTACAAATGCAGCCATTGAAGACGATGCAGAGCTACTCTGGGTTGGTTGAAGAGGCTCGGTTGTTACCACAGTACTGAGGATGGGAGTTATTGGAGGTGGAAGGAATGGTGTTGAAACCGGTCGGGTTGGTAAGGGCTGTATTGGTGGAGGTTGAGTTACTAAAGGTTGAGTAGGTACCATGATTGTAGGAGCACCGGACTCTTTTTCAACACTTGCTGAAACAGGAATGGATGTCTCCTTCGAAGTAGAATACCGTTCAGGTGATCCAAACTCATCAATATCCTCTGGCTCCTCGTACTCTTCTTCAATATTTATCTGTGCACCAGAACCACTACCTCCCGTGTCTTTCCTACTCCTTTCAATAGCTATCTTCATTAATTTTCTCTCAGCCTTGTCAAGAGTAGGATCATCAACATTTTCTTCGTCACGTAGAACAAACTCATCAGCAGTGCCTTTTCCCTTCTTAGCCTCAGTCTTCTTCTTCTTGGTTTCGGGTTCAGGTAAAGCAGCTGGTTGCTTGCGTTTACCTATAAACTTGACCGTAGTAGACGAGTCTTCTACTGTCTGAAGGATTGCTTTTAGCTTATTGATTTCTAGCAGCAGTAGCTTGTACTCAGCTGAAGCTTTAATTCTATCCGTTAGAAGATAATCGAGAATAGGACCAGGAATAACACCACCAGATGGTCCTTCATGCCTTAGATCCACAGTGTGATCAGCCTCTTCAGTGTGATGACGACTTGCTGCACGCTTATCAATAGAGACATCATTCTTCATAAAATAATTAATGATAAGCTTGATAAACCGAGGATAAGGAAAGAAATTAGTCTTCAGCTTCTTGTTTTGGAAGAGTTGAAAGGTGAATTCTTCCCACAACAATAATGCATAATCTGCATTTGAGCCTTTGTACATGCCATGGAAGATGTTCATAATTGGACTACGCAAAGCATCATGCCCACTGGTTTTAGGTGTAAGACATCTACTGAGAATACCCAAGATTGCTCTCCACGGTTGACCTACTTTAGCGGTGGTAAACTCAGACACTACTCGTATGTCAGGACATCCAAGAGCATCGAACATCTCCATGAGTTCGTCTTTGGTAGGATCCCTAGAAAATGACATACCTTTGGGTGTATCCCGTATTCCAAAAATCTTGCGGAAATCTGAAACTGTAAGTGTCTGTTGCTTGTTGTCGAGAGTGAAGGTGATCTTGTTTGAAGTGCTTTCCTTGGTAGCCCAGAACTCATACATGTAATCATAAGGCACCGAGGCAGTACTCCTTAAAGCATTCTTGAAATGAGAGTGATCAAGAATTGCTATGGCGACTTTAAATCCATGGTGAGTGGATTTTGAAACTTGCTTCAGCCGGTAATTGTTTGGTATGAACTTGAGGGTTCGTGCTTCGGCAATTGCGGCTGCTCTAGAGTCTTGGATTGCTTGTACTGTTGGATTAGTCATCGTATCTGCTTAAGATAAGACATAAAAGGTTGATGCACAAACAATATATAGATATATATCATTATGACTTCTAAGCATAATACATTTCAACAAGTACTTATAACAGTCAAACAACTATCAATCCAACAACTCTTCATTCGGAACTCTTCATTCGGAACTCTTCATTCGGAACTCTTCATTCGGAACTCTTCATTCGGAACTTTTCATTCGGAAGTCCTTCATTCGGAACTCTTCATTCGGAACTCTTCATTCGGAAGTCCTTCATTCGGAACTCTTCATTCGGAAGTTCGTTCGGAACTTCTTCATTCGGAAGTTCACTCGGAACTTCTTCATTCGGAAGTTCACTCGGAACTTCTTCATTCGGAAGTTCACTCGAAACTTCTTCATTCGGAAGTTCACTCAGAACTTCTTCATTCGGAAGTTCATTCAGAACTTCTTCATTCGGAAGTTCACTCGAAACTTCTTCATTCGGAAGTTCATTCGGAACTTCTTCATTCGGAAGTTCACTCGAAACTTCTTCATTCGGAAGTTCATTCGGAACTTCTTCATTCGGAAGTTCACTCGGAACTTCTTCATTCGGAAGTTCACTCGGAACTTCTTCATTCGGAAGTTCATTCGGAACTTCTTCATTCGGAAGTTCATTCGGAACTTCCTTCATTCGGAAGTTCATCCGGAACTTCCTTCATTCGGAAGTTCGTTTGGAACTTCCTTCATTCGGAAGTTTGTTCAGAACTTCCTTCATTCGGAAGTTTGTTCAGAACTTCCTTCATTCGGAAGTTTGTTCAGAACTTCCTTCATTCGGAAGTTTGTTCAGAACTTCCTTCATTCGGAAGTTTGATAGCCATGTTCATTCGGAAGTTCACAACCCGTCCCCCATGAAAGATTATTCTAAACGCGATAGTGAGTGTTAAGGCAATCTAAGGCAACTAAACACATTCTAAGGACATTCCGAGTAAAACCCACTTAAAACCCTAATCAATTAATCCTTAATTTAGGCAAATGAATCCTAGTTTGATTAACCGTAATTCAAACGACTTACTTAAGTGGATTTCAATGAGTTTAAGCGAATTAAAGATCAAAGATTGATGTTTGTACCTTGTTTGAATGAATGGAACAGATTGGATGATTTAGACGAGATTTTTTGAGAGCTTAAGTGTGTGTTAATGTGTGTGTTAATGGCGGAAGACTTTGAAACAGTGAAGAAGAAAAAGAAAAAAGACGGGGGGTTTGGTTTTGACATAGGTCAACTTTTGACAAATTTTACAAATTGTCATTTTTAACCCTACACTTTTCAATTTTACCTTTTATTCCTTTTTTTTCTAGTCTCCTTAACCATCGTTAAACTTAGCCAGCTTATCCTTGCTTAGGTAAACTAATCACGACAATCTCACACAACTTAAGTATCGCATCCAATTAGCAAATCTCCAAGATCTTAAAGTAATTCCTATCACATTGAACGAGCACAAGTCGTATTCTAAAGCAAGACCACTCATAAACCATTTAGACAATTAATTTTCCACAAACACTTTTGAAAATCGTTTTGATGAAGAAGATGATTTAATATTTTTTCCCCCTTAAACGATGACCCGTTTTCTATTTAAAGAGCCGTAGTCATTGTTTAAAGAGTCAAATATTGATGAAAACATTTCCAATTAATATCTTGAAAAAAAGATTGATTCGTGGTGGCAATAAGATTTCTCTTATTTTGACAAATTAATGCACTGAGACGTACACTAACTCGTGTTAGACCAAGTTGTAAAGTAAACTTGATCCCTTTGCATGATATGGCTTGTAAATCATGCCCGAGAAAATTAATTCCAGTTGTGAGCCAACGTTTTCCAATGAAATACGTGACTTTAATATGAAAACCGGGTTGCAGTCTGAAATAACTACAAGCCATAATGGGCATGTTTTAAAAATGTACAACTTTTATACGGACTCTATTTATGGCGCCGTGTCAATATTGATCGACATTTCTAAAGCCGTAAATATTACCGTACTAAAAGACATGCCCGTTTTAAAAACGAAAAATATTTTTGGTTTTTCTTGATTTTATAATTTTTATGGTTTTTCTAGGTTTTATATTTTTTATTGTTTTTCTTGGTTTTATATTTTTGTATTTTTCTTTTTGTGGTTTATATATTTATGATAATATACATGATCACGAACAAAGGATACGCCTGAATAGTTTACCACCACTATTCAGCTGATTCTTCTGCCAATTCTTTAAGAGTCGCTGATACACGGCTTTTTGCCCGTATAAAAATTAAAGATTAAGTTCGTGTTCTCGGAATCTTAACGAATTGATCTAGGCCCCTATGTGTGACTTAGTTGATCTTTGGTGAAAAAGAATATTTTTGGGTGTTTTTAAATTTAAATGCAAAGACTTAAAAGTAAAAATGCTCTTAAAGTAAATCTAAGTCTAATTAAAGTAAAGTGCAAGTATTTAAAAACGTGACTGAAATTAAAGGGCTCTAAAGTAAAATGACGTAAACTTAAATCTATCTAAGGCAAACTTAAAGTGCGACTAAAACTAAGGCAAATAATCTAAAAGTGCAATTAAATAAAAGGCAAGAAAAATTAAACTTTAAAATAAAAATCAAAGACAAAAGCTAATAAGAACCTGAATACAGCTCATTCGGAATAAACCTTCGTTTGGAATAATCACTCGTCCTAAATGTCACCTTTGGTTGAGATGATTCTTCTTCACTTGGAATATTACCAAAATCCTTGATCCGGAACAAATTGGTCTGAATATGTCACTTATCCAAAACAATGCTTCGTTCGGAACTTACTGATTCGGAACTTGTAAAATCTGCCTTGATTCGGAAGTATTAGGTCACCCCTTGATTCGGAAGTTTCCGAATGAAGCTCCTTGATTCGGAAGTTTAGAACTTCCGAATGAACCTTTCTTGAGTCGGAAGATTACCCTTGATCCGGAACTTTTGGAAGTTCCGAATGAAGCCTTGACTCGGAAGTTTATGACTTCCGAATGAACAACCTTGATTCGGAACTTGGTCCTTGATTCGGAACTTTGAGTCGATTCGGAACTTTTGGAAAGTTCCGGATGAAACCCTTGGTTCGGAACTTTGGAGTTCCGAATGAGTATGTTTGGTTCGGAAGTTTTCACTTCGTCCGGAACTTTGAAAGTTCCGGATGAACAAGCTTGGTTCGGAACTTTTGGAGTTCCGGATGAAACCTTGATTCGGAACTTTGGGAGTTCCGAATGAGCTCTTCCCTCCTTCTTGGTTCGGAACAATTCCTGGAAAGATCAGATACAAGCAAACACACCCGAAGAACAAGGAAAACAGTAATAGCAGATATAACCAAAAATCAATCAAATAAACACAATCGATCAAAACTAAACAGTAACGAGATCATTAGATAACATAAACAAACAATTTAAACATGAAATCAAACAAATTTAACCAAAATAATCAAACACCACTTGGATCAAAATAAAAGCATGAACATGAGCATAACATAAACACATGAATCAAGGAATAAGAAAGGTAGATAAGAGATTGACAAGATAAAATAAAGATTTGACAAGAATTAAAATGAAAACTTACTTGGAATTAAATGGTAATTAAGGTGCATAACATGAATTTAAATGACATGAAAAGTAAATGACAAGATATGAAAATGGTGGAAGACTAATTGTCACACTTAGCCAACAAGAGTGAAAAATGACTAATCTAATCTATTTATAGGGGAGGATTAAGGAAGCTTCCTCCCCTTCTTCCTTTTCTCTTAATTGCGTCATTAGGTCCTTAAGAATATAGTCTTCATTAATTGCACCATTAGTCCTTTTTCCTTCTAATCTTCTTTACTTGGACTCTAATGACTTGTGGCTCGGGATTTCTTTTAAACTCGTCTTTAATTTCTTCAATAAATTAGACTCGAGTTCTTCGGCTTTTGATAAACTTCCGTCTTTTGACTTTTTCTTCGATAAATCTTCAGAATTGGCCTTGGACTTCCGTTCCTTTTCCACTTTTGACTTCTCGACTCCGTCTTTCATCTTTTTCTTCAATAAAAGCTGTGAATGCCCGTGAATTCCCGTGTTTTCTCCACTTTTCACAATTTCGTCCTAAATTACAACAAAAACACAAACCACGCATAATTCCGACATAAAAGACATAAAATACACGTTTTGGTCCTGTTATTATTGTAATTAAGTGGTAGAAAAGATGGGTGTTTACACACCTATCAAATCCCCTACACTTGACCATTGCAATGTCCTCATGCAATGCATTAGTTACAAAGAATGTTTACACTTTTCATCTTAATCAATCCACATTGGCCTTTATTAAAGAGATAGAAAATTATAAAAATGCAAAGCAAAGAAATTAAAAGCATACCTTGGGTTTTGAAAATGTCATGAATAATCATCATCCTCAACTTTTCACTTTCTCCAAACCAAGCTTAAAAACGAGATCATTTTTATTATAAGTTAGTAAACTAACACGAACTCATGTGGGCCAATTATTCACTTAGACTCCCTTATTCCTATGGGTATCTCTTATATTTTATTATTTGTCTTGAGTGATCACGAAGATGCATTGTTTGACTTATTTAGATAATTATTAAGTCTGAAAATAAAGTGCACGATTTAATCAATAGTTAGCTAAAGGACCAAATCTTTTAAAACTGCTTCTCGGGATATCAAAAAGTTCATATCTTGGCATAACTTGGTTCGCGATTTGAGACCTTTCTCGGGCCGATATTTGGCAGCGACTTCATACTTCAAATCTTGAGAGACGTTCATGAAATAATGGTCTTCTCTTCATAAATGGAATTTCTTCACTTGGAATTTTTGAGAGATTCTTCATATATGGACCACGACTTCTTCATTTTTCTCCAATCTTTATTTTTGATTTTGATATACAACGATCCGCCTCCTTTATAGACTTGGATCTATTTATCCTCATACCTTGTTAGGGTCTTTTTGGATACACTTCTCCATGACTTTTTGGGAGTTTTTGCTTTTCGTCGTGTGTCTCGATCCTTCATATTGATTTTCGATAAATGATTCTTCACATCACTTTTGGATCTTTAGCAACAAAACATAGCCCTCATGCCTTGTTAGGGCCTTTTCGGACTCGCCAATCTTCGCGCCCCGCTTCATAAGTTATGCCTTGGCTATGAACTCTCGTCATTACCGAGCAACTTTTAAACGATCTGGGGCTAGAAGCTAAGTAACTTTTCAAATCGTACAACCTTATTTATTAGCAGATAAATTTATTAGCAAGCGATGGGAGAATAGGCTCATAATAAACTCACATAAATTCACGAAAGAATACCGACTTATAATTGGCTCTATCATCTCTCGTTCTCCACAGTTTAAAATCTCAAGTAATGAGACTCGTGGATACTTAGCCTATTAAATCAAAGTTTTGGGTTTTCGAGTCGACTATAGGATCTTGCAACTTCTTAAACTCTTTCAAGTTTAGAAGTCGCATCTTAAAGTTCCCTTGATAAACGACTCTCTAGGATCAATTATAGGAACTTGCGAAAAGTTCTTGTTCTTAACCCGTGAGAGTTAAGACTTTCGCGTTTTATAGCTCCCTATATAAAAGCCTAGCAAAACTTGACTTAAACACGTTAAGGATACTAGCTAGAGTAAACTCGGGTTGAGTCAAAAGATTCATAACGCTTGAAAACTAAAACCACTTATTCAAAGATTTATTCTAGCAAAGAAAGAAAATAACTATACAAAGGAAAAACTAATAGGCCAAAATAGATCAAAAATTTTGAAAAATGTCGAAAAATTGATTTTCCGGTTAAAATGAGGACAAATACAAGGAAAAGACCAATTAACTTCGATAGAAGTCCCCCCTACACTTAAGATAAACATTGTCCTCAATGTTTAAGCATGTGGGAGTAAGCTCCCCTACACTTAGGACATTGTGCACGTTGTTTAAATCTCGCTAAGGAAAAGACAACTAAAGAGATTCCTATTTTAATATTTGAGAAAATATATAAAATAGTGAATCGAAAAGAGTTTAGGATAGAACCGGGAAGAAATGGAATCACGGGTCGTCAAGAATCATCAAGAGTAGATCATTGAAGCTCGAATCCCTGATTAGGAAGTGAGGAGAGGAAATAGCAAGCCAAAGGGTCCCCCCTACACTTATGGTAAAGAAAGCGAAAGGATAGATGCATGGGTTGCCTCCCAAGAAGCGCTTGGTTTTTGTTAACCGAGTCGTGAGCTTGACTCGACCTTGATCATCAACGGAAGTAGCATGAAACAAATCCACCCGGATCAAAGACATAGTTTTCATCCATCAATAAGCAAGAGCCTAAGGCGAACAAGGCAAGCCAAAAGAGAAGTGGCAGGGTTCCCTTAAGCAGCGATGGAGCATGGTGGAAGCAAGTATGGTGTGGTGCAAGCATGGATTCAATAGTTCCAAAGGTTTTTCCTTTTATTTCATCAGGTGGATACTGAGATGGCTTAAAGACTTCAATACCGGGGTCGAACACCTTTTCCTTCAGGGGAAAATAGCACTCAGGCTCAGCCGAGTGTGAAGAAGATCCGCAAAGAAGCACAACCTCGTCCTCAGAAGTGGGACAAAGAGGTGTCAAATCATAAGTGCAACGGATTTCGGTGTCGACCGGTTTCTTCTCCTTTGACAAAATGCTCTTCAAATCCAAAGTAGGATCAAGGCGATAATCTTCAAAGTCTAAAGGAGGAGCATCACTCTCATGAGGGAAGTATGTGTTGAGAAATTCAGAGAAATCTTCCTCAAATGAATAATCGTCCAAAGTAGGATCGAGTGATGGCGGAGGATCTTCATCATGTGAAGAATCGCGCGATAGTGTATCAGCCTCATCAAAATCATCGAAGGTGGGCAGCTCGGGATACTCAGAAGTACAATCAAAATCATCCGAGTCTGAGCTAGAATCATCATCATCATAAGCATCGAAGACCGGTTGAGAATCATAAATGGGAGAAGCGTCCAAAGTAGAGTGAGAATCATCCACATTATCTTCAAAGAGTGGATTATCAGTGGAAGACTCGAATAGAGGATTGTCATAGACGGTAAAGTCATCGAGCACATTGATCATATTCACTGATTCTCGGCCTCCAAAGGATTTGCCTGTAAGCTTCCCCATTTTAAAAACTTTAGAATCATCCCCGACTCTTAAGATTAACTCACCTTCGGCCACATCTACTAAAGCACGTCTGGTTCTCAAGAATGGCCGACCAAGTATTAAAGGAATACGAGGGTCCATTTCATAATCAACTACGACAAAATCGACCGGGAAAGTAAATGTGCCAACTTTGATGAACACGTCTTCGGCTATACCAACGGGGTAAGCGAGAGTGCGGTTTGCAAGTTCGAGAGTCATCTTTGTAGGAATGAGATCGGGCAATGATAGTGTTTTCCAAACACTCAGTGGCATCAAATTAATACTAGCCCCGAGATCAGCAAGGGCAGTAAATTCTTCAGTTTTGTTGAACACGCAAGGTAACACAAAACGACCGGGATCTCCAAGCTTTTTCGGAAGTTCTCTAAAAAGGACTGCAGAGCAGTTTTCATTTAAGCGTGTGTTGGCGAGTTCAATCAGTTTCTCCTTCTTGCTAAGCAATTCCTTGAATGCTTTGACAAATTTCGGCATGTGGCAAAGTGCTTCAACAAGGCTAATGTTGATGGTCATTTTAGATAGCATATCCACATATTTTGATACTTGACAGTCATTCTTAGTTAGCTCGTTGGTCTTGCCTATGCGAGAAGGGTATGGGATTCTAGGTTGATAAGGGTTAGGTGAAGGTGTAGTTGGTGAAGGTTGTGATGTTGAAGGGTCCTTCCGAGATACATCGTCATGACGAGGCGGAGACGGTAATGGTGTACTATTACTAGGTGTAGGAGGAGTAGGGATACATGGTGGTGGAGGAGGTGTGGATGATGGTGGTAGGATAGGTGGATCGACAATGGTAAGTCCACTACGCGTAGTTATAGCACTCACATTAGCTCACGGATTAGTGACGGTGTTTGAAGGTAGAGAACCCGAAGAAGAAGAAGGTTGAGCTTCGGGCAAGAAACTAGCCAACAGATTCTTTAATTCAGTTGTTTGAGTGATGAAGGAGGATTGAAGATTATCACGAACCTCGGTTCTGATGTCATTACCTTGCTTCAAGATATCTCCTTTCAAATTGATTATTTGGCTCTGTAGATTCTTGATTTGCTCACCTTGAGTTCTCATGATGGTGTCAACATCGGGATTAATGGGTGGGTGTTGTTGGGTGGGTGGTTGATAAGGGTTAGAAGCACGAGGTGGGATTTGGTTGCTTCTATTGTAGTTGTTGGCGGGATTTTGGTTTTGAGGAGAAAAACCGGGTGAAAGGTAGTTGTTGGAACGGTAGCTCAGCAGATTTCTATCCCCTTGTTGTCTAGCTTGGTAATTTTCCGGTGAATAATTACCGTAAGCAGCATACACATTTTCCGGATTTCCTTATGTCGAAGGACAATCGGTGTATGAGTGAGGACCGCCACATGTTTCACAAGGATTAGCAACTGCTTTAACTTGTTGTTGTTGTTGGTTTGAAGCGAGAAGCGTAATACTTTTGCTCATTTCGGCCATCATGCGGGTAAGTTCGGTCATCTCAGGGTTTGCTGAGGTTGAGGAAACATTGACTCTCGGGTTGTTCCTAGAAGAAGCAGAGGAATCCCAGTTCTTGTGGTGAGTAGTCATGTTCTCAATTAACTCTCTACACTCCTCGGGTCTCCTTTTCATGAATGTGCCACCGGCGGCTGCATTTATCGTATCACGATCTCGAAAAGTCAATCCGTTGTAGAAAGTATCAATTAATGTGACGGGGAGCATGTTGTGGTTTGGACAACGGTCGATCAAGACATTATATCTCTCCCAAGCGTCAAAAAGAGATTCATCGGGATCTTGCATGAAACCGCTGATCTGATTGCGAAGGCTTGTGACCATGGATGGTGGAAAGTAGCGCGAAAGAAAGCGTTGAGTCATGTCATCCCAAGTGTGAATAGAATTCTTCGGGAGACGATCAAACCATTTCTCGGCATGATGCGATAAAGTATGTGGGAAGAGTTGTAGGCGGAGTACATCCATTGTGGCCCCAGGCAACTTCATGCTTTGGGTGATTGTAATGAACTTGTCGAGGTGTTTGTTGGCATCATGGGTTTGTTTGTACTTGCTGAATCATGTGGTGCTTCAACGAAAACTCAGGAGCGTTGATTTGCATTGGCGCAATCGGTCCTCCTCGTCCAAACATTGTTGGTTGACAAAGTTCCTCCATGGTCCGAAGATCGGGCTGTGGAAGAGCATTGTTGTTATTATTATTATTCAGGTTTGGTGGAATGTTGTTGTTGTTAACACCTGCCATATCTAAATCTTCTTGAGGCTCGGGCTCTTGATAATTAGAAGATCTAGTACGCATACACCTGAAAATGCAAAAGAATACAAAACCAAACACAAAAACAATATATATACACAATAAAGATAAAATCTTTTTGGATTTTTGAAATTTTTAATTTTTTATGGTTTTTTATCAATTTTTAATTTTTCTGATTTTTGAATTTTTTAGGCAAGAAAAATAACGTTCACTAGTGAACGGATCCCAAAAAGCAACGTATATCTCACAGAAAACTGTTGATCTTAACGAAAAGAGCCGGCAGCGGCGCCATTTGATAACTAGGTTTTACTAGGTTAAAACTATTCGTTGTACCAATCTCTTCGAATTGAAAAACTTATGGTTTCTATGTGACTTCGTTATTTTTTGGTGTAAACAAAGATGTGTCGTTGAAGTATTTTAAAAGTAAAATGTGCAGAACAATTAAAGTAAAGGTGCTCTTAAAGTAAATCTAAGTCTAATTAAAGTAAAGTGCAAGTATTTAAAAACGTGACTGAAATTAAAGGGCTCTAAAGTAAAATGACGTAAACTTAAATCTATCTAAGGCAAACTTAAAGTGCGACTAAAACTAAGGCAAATAATCTAAAAGTGCAATTAAATAAAAGGCAAGAAAAATTAAACTTTAAAATAAAAATCAAAGACAAAAGCTAATAAGAACCTGAATACAGCTCATTCGGAATAAACCTTCGTTTGGAATAATCACTCGTCCTAAATGTCACCTTTGGTTGAGATGATTCTTCTTCACTTGGAATATTACCAAAATCCTTGATCCGGAACAAATTGGTCTGAATATGTCACTTATCCAAAACAATGCTTCGTTCGGAACTTACTGATTCGGAACTTGTAAAATCTGCCTTGATTCGGAAGTATTAGGTCACCCCTTGATTCGGAAGTTTCCGAATGAAGCTCCTTGATTCGGAAGTTTAGAACTTCCGAATGAACCTTTCTTGAGTCGGAAGATTACCCTTGATCCGGAACTTTTGGAAGTTCCGAATGAAGCCTTGACTCGGAAGTTTATGACTTCCGAATGAACAACCTTGATTCGGAACTTGGTCCTTGATTCGGAACTTTGAGTCGATTCGGAACTTTTGGAAAGTTCCGGATGAAACCCTTGGTTCGGAACTTTGGAGTTCCGAATGAGTATGTTTGGTTCGGAAGTTTTCACTTCGTCCGGAACTTTGAAAGTTCCGGATGAACAAGCTTGGTTCGGAACTTTTGGAGTTCCGGATGAAACCTTGATTCGGAACTTTGGGAGTTCCGAATGAGCTCTTCCCTCCTTCTTGGTTCGGAACAATTCCTGGAAAGATCAGATACAAGCAAACACACCCGAAGAACAAGGAAAACAGTAATAGCAGATATAACCAAAAATCAATCAAATAAACACAATCGATCAAAACTAAACAGTAACGAGATCATTAGATAACATAAACAAACAATTTAAACATGAAATCAAACAACTTTAACCAAAATAATCAAACACCACTTGGATCAAAATAAAAGCATGAACATGAGCATAACATAAACACATGAATCAAGGAATAAGAAAGGTAGATAAGAGATTGACAAGATAAAATAAAGATTTGACAAGAATTAAAATGAAAACTTACTTGGAATTAAATTGTAATTAAGGTGCATAACATGAATTTAAATGACATGAAAAGTAAATGACAAGATATGAAAATGGTGGAAGACTAATTGTCACACTTAGCCAACAAGAGTGAAAAATGACTAATCTAATCTATTTATAGGGGAGGATTAAGGAAGCTTCCTCCCCTTCTTCCTTTTCTCTTAATTGCGTCATTAGGTCCTTAAGCATATAGTCTTCATTAATTGCACCATTAGTCCTTTTTCCTTCTAATCTTCTTTACTTGGACTCTAATGACTTGTGGCTCGGGATTTCTTTTAAACTCGTCTTTAATTTCTTCAATAAATTAGACTCGAGTTCTTCGGCTTTTGATAAACTTCCGTCTTTTGACTTTTTCTTTGATAAATCTTCAGAATTGGCGTTGGACTTCCGTTCCTTTTCCACTTTTGACTTCTCGACTCCGTCTTTCATCTTTTTCTTCAATAAAAGCTGTGAATGCCCGTGAATTCCCGTGTTTTCTCCACTTTTCACAATTTCGTCCTAAATTACAACAAAAACACAAACCACGCATAATTCCGACATAAAAGACATAAAATACACGTTTTGGTCCGGTTATTATTGTAATTAAGTGGTAGAAAAGATGGGTGTTTACACACCTATCAGTCGCTGGAGTGAATGATTTCATGCCAAGCTTGTCGATCAAAAACTCGATTCGTCCTTGATCTAAGGCTTTGGTGAACATATCTGCCAGCTGATACTCAGTAGTGACAAAATACAGCTCGATCACTCCATTCTCCACCTGCTCTTTAATGAAATGGTAGCGAATGTCTATGTGCTTGGCCCGGGAGTGTTGAACATAGTTGCAGCAAAGGGCAATGGCGCTCTTGTTGTCACAATACATCGGGATTTTGTTGAATCCCAAACCGTAGTCAGTTAGTTGTGATCTCATCCAAAGGACTTGAGCACAACAACCGGACATGGCGATGTATTCATCCTCCGTGCTAGAAATTGCAGCGCTTTTCTGCCTTTTTGAAGACCAACTAATCAATCTGTCTCCAAGGAGTTGCACAGATCCAGAAGTGCTACGCCTCGTGTCTTGACATCCAGCATGATCGGCATCTGCGTATGATATTAAAGCAATAGAGGAATCTTTCGGATACCATAGACCACGATGAAGTGTTCCTTTTAGATACCGAAAGATCCTTTTAACAACATGTAGGTGCTTTTCGGTAGGCCGAGCCTGATACCGGGCACACATGCATACGGCAAATTGCAAATCAGGCCTGCTAGCAGTCAGATAGAGAAGGGTGCCGATCATCCCACGGTAAAGTTTTGGATCGAAAATAGTCCCATTCCTATCTTCATCTAACTTGGATTTCTCCATTATTGGAGTGTCCACGGGGTCACAATTTTCAAAGTTATATTTCTTTAAAGATTCTAGAGCATATTTGGATTGATTAATAAAGATGCCTCTGGGATTCTGAGAAATCTGTAATCCTAAGAAAAATGAAATTTTTCCCATCATTGACATCTGAAAGCGTGTGGACATTATCTTCTCAAAGCGTTTGGACAATTCTATGTTAAAGGCAGCAAATATTATATCATCAACATAAATTTGTACCAGAATCATGTCGTTGTCCTCCTTGAGAGTGAATAGAGTGGGGTCCACCTTGCCTTTGGAGAAGCCTTCCGAGATGAGATATGTTGAAAGGAGATCATACCACGCGCGTGGAGCTTGTTTCAACCCATAGAGAGCCTTCTTAAGCTTGTACACATGATTAGGAAACTCCGTGCTAACGAACCCATCCGGTTGACTAACATAGACTTCTTCCCTTAGTTCACCGTTCAAAAATGCCGTCTTCACATCCATTTGATAGACGATCATGTTCATATGAGCAGCATACGTAAGGAATAGTCTAATAGCCTCCAATCTTGCAACAGGAGCAAAAGATTCTTCAAAGTCTATACCCAAGGCTTGTTTATATCCTCTAGCAACCAATCTAGCCTTATTCTTCAATACTGCACCCATCTCATCGAGTTTAACCTTATAAACCCACAACAAAGTAAGGATGTTAACCTTGTCAGGGAGAGGAACTAATTCCCATACTTCAAGTCTTTGGAATTCATTTAGTTCCTCCTGCATGGCTTCAATCCAAGATGATTGAGTCATAGCCTGTTGCCAATTTTTAGGTTCAACTTCGGAGGGAAATGCATCAAAATAGAAATAAAGTGCACTCTCTTGTAATTGATGACGTGTAGAGACTGGTCGATCTAGATCTCCAATGACATTCCTAATTGGGTGATCTTTTGTCCATTTGGTGCTATGATTTTCAATCCGTGGTGGTCTGGAGTGAACAATTGAAGGAGCTTCTTCTGAGGTAGACGCGGCTGAAGGGTTTTCAGGTATCGGTACACCAAAGAAAGGAAGCTCTTGTAGGTGAGCATATTCCAAATCGTGATCAATAGAATCCTCTTCAACATCATTAGGCACAAGTAAGGGTGACGATTCAGGTGTAGTTTGAGAATCACTTGGTAAAGGTGCATCCGGTTCAATGTTAATTGAAGATGCATTAGATAAAGCTTCATTTGCTTGAGCAACAACTTCAGGGGTTGGAGCTATCACTACAGGTGCTGGAACTTCATCATTTGGGGGATCAAAGAATTCATCAAACAACGGTTGAAACAGTTTATCCCACTCGGGCCTTGTAGGTGGTAAAAATGATGTAGAAGTAGGATTATTGGGAACTAATCCGGAACTAATAGCACCGGTTCCCATCTCATGAAGCGCGGGTTCAGAGCTGCGTTGCTCAGAAGCCATTGTTGTCAGCTCATCGAAATCTGCGTCCATAGTTTCTACAATCTTACCAAGACGACGGTTGTAAATTCGGTATGCTTTCTTGGAGGGTGAGTAACCAATGAAAATACCTATATCGGCTTTAGGTTGAAGCTTGCCCAAGTTCTCACTATTAATGTTTGGATAACAAAGAGCCCCAAACACATGAAAAAATGAAACATCGGGTTTACGATCATGTAGAAGCTCGTAAGGTGTTTTTCCATGGCGTTTCCGAATGATAGAACGGTTTTGGGTGAAACATGCAGTAGATATAGCTTCTGCCCACAAGAACAATGGAGCGTTCGCATAAATCAGCATCGTCCTAGCAGCTTCCATAAGCGTACGATTCCGTCTTTCAACGATACCGTTTAGTTGTGGAGTACGTGCAGCGGATGTTTCATGTGAAATACCAACTTCTTCATAGTAATCACGAAGAGTCTGGTTGACGAACTCTGTTCCATTGTCTGTACGAATACGGCGGACAGTAGTATTTAAATGTACCTGAATGAATTTCAGAAAAGTGATGATAGCCTTCGGTGCTTCATCCTTTGTACGTAGAAATCTAACCCATGTAAACCTGGAGAAGTCATCCACAATAACAAGGATGAATTTCTTACCGCTCACACTTTCAGTTCTCATTGGCCCACAAAGATCCATATGCAAAAGATGAAGTTTTTCTTGATTGGTGTCTTCAGCTTTGGGCTTGTATGATTTCTTGGTACTTTTCCCCCTTGAACACGCGGAACATAAATGGTCCTTGTGAAATTTGAGCTTTGGAAGACCACGAACTAATTCGTTTTTAGCCAGATGATTAATAGCATCAAAGTTGAGATGAGATAATCTGCGATGCCATAACCATGACTTGGTCTTAGATGCTTTAGAGAGAAGACATACTGGAGAGGCAGCCATCATGTCTTGTAGGGACAACGTATAAAGATTTGCACCACGAGAACCCTTCAACAAGTCTTTTCCTTCCAAGTTGCGGATGAAACAAGTATGTTGTCGAAAAGCAACCTCTAGGTTGGAATCACAAAACTGTCCTACTGAAAATAATTTATGACCAAGACCTTCTACATAGTATACCCTTGAAATTGTAACATTTCCAATCTGATATTCACCATACCCTATTATCTTTGCAATATGATCATTACCAAATTTAACCGTTCCAAGAAACTTGCTGACGAAATTTCGGAGCATCGAGTGATCTCCGGTCATATGCTTTGAACAACCGGAGTCCAAATACTAGAGGATGATTTTGACCACCTGAAAATATCACCAGACGAGGACAATGTAGAGGTATCGGAATCTGAATGTTCCTTGTTATTAGCAGGTACAGATTTAATAATCTTAGATTTGCTAACTTTAGGTTTCTTAGATTTCCTAGCCTTCTTCTTCCTAGTTGGTGGTGTAGATTCTAGTTGGCTTAAATCCTGAGGTATTTCTTCACTGATAGGCACTATAGTAGGGGCTGACCTATTTAAAGGGCGCTGTTTCCATACTTTAGTGTTAGTGTGCCTAACTAAAGGACGCTCAGACCTAACCTCAATGGATGCATTCCTAGTTAAAGGGCACATTTTTCCATCTAATGTAAAGGTCCTACCAGTGGGACGCCATTGCCAGCCAACTTGGGCACGAGTTCTACCAGTTGGCTTCCATTCAAGATTATTCCTAATGGCAGTCGTTTCATTCACATGATCAATAAGACACAAATCATGACGTTGGGAAAACATACATTCATTACAATTCCAACATTTTAAATCAGAATTCACAAATGGTTTAGGCTTCTGCACAGGCGCAGAGCTTTTAGTCTTAACATGATTCTTTTTATTTAAAACTGAACTAACATTCCTATGGTGAGCTTCTACTTTCTTCTTGTTGGTACTACTAGTGGGGGGCTTGATCTTATCTTTATTGAGTGGCGATCCTTTAGCCTTAGTAGACTCTTTTACTCCTGTAGAAGGCAAAGTGGGAACATTAGCAACAGATTTTAAAGGTGCCTTACTTGATGGTGCCAATGACGGTTTTGCTCCTGGGGTCTTATTGAATGGAGTTACAGCAATGGGTCGATTAGTAAGTAGTGCAGAACCTGGTTTACCTATGTATTGCAAGTAGGCTAAGCAATATTGAACACGCTTAATATATTCATGGGCTGAATAATAGTAGCTACTTGAGGGATCTAAGGCATAGAGATCGTCTAAGATATCCCTAACAATATCTACATGCTTAATTGAATTCCTCATATAATCATCGTAGGTAACCGGGTTTTTCTTATGGAGAGGGTTCTTATTGAGCACTACTGACTTGGTTGTTGGAGCACTAGAGGACGGTGCAGAGTCGGTAGCTAAGTTATCAACAACTTCTTATCGGGTGAGAAGAAGTGTCTCCTTTAACTCGGCCAAAACCATGTTTTTGTCAATGAGCTGGATGTTTAAGTCAGAGATTTCCTCACACTTTTGGTTCAGTTGTTCAACATAAGATTGTTGTTGTGCAGCATTAAAAGCTAAGCGTTCTTCTATTGAACCATAAAGAGCGGATAGTCCCTGTCTTGCCCGATCCATCTCCCCTAGAATAGACGAAAGTCTAATTTCTAAGTCCTGGTTTTTAGACTCTACAGCCTCTAGTTCCAATTTTAGTGTTTCATTTGATGACACATCTCTCTTCAATCTCATAATCTCTTCCTCTAATGCCTTAACTATTGCAATCATCTTGTCACTCGTCTCAACACTGTTTTCACAACTATTTGTTATCAAAAGATCCTCATTTTGAGTTTGTTGTTTTAATTCTAAAGATATACAATGTTGTTCAAGTTGATTAAAACGTTTTAAGAGTAAATTGTAAGAATCTTGAAGCTTTAAAAATTCAGCGTTAGATTCGTGACAAGAATGATTATCTACCTCATTTACAGTATCAGCAACATTTACAGAGAGATCACACACATCATCACATATATTCACAACATCACAGTTAATCATAGCGAATGTAAGCTCATTCGAATAATTAACATTCACAGTAGTAAGCACATCACACGAAATTACTTGGGACAAGAATCGGTCATATTCGGATAAAATCTTTTCCTTTTCAATTAGTTGTAGTTCGTAAGCGGTGTCCATTTCATAAAACACTTTTTGAACTTCTCCAATTTCAAACTCAAGATTTTCTTTAAGAGATGCAAAACTTCCTTTTAGACTTTCGACAAACGGATTGATCTCATTCTTAAACACCTCGTTCATGTGTTCGAAAGCCCATTCTCCGGCGTTTAGGCCATTTGAAGTCGTACATTCCAAAATGACCTTGTCAAAACTAGCAAAGTATTGATTAATCTCTTGCAAGTTTAACCATACAGTGCTAACAGGTGGAAGATCCTTTGGAATTTCCTTAGGTCCTTCCATTTTGACAAGTGTAGGAAGTGTACTAGGGTTTTCTTCATTTAACATGTAGCTTGGTGCTGTGATGAGATCTTTGTCCATATGGAAGCGAATTCTAAAATCCGTTTTTGCAAGCTCCTGATTCATTTTAAAATAATCACAATTGGGATATTTTGCAAAGTTGTATGACCGATTCTCATCAACTAGATCCTTATTAGTATGATTTTCGAAAATAGCAATCGGGTCTAAGACCAATCCTAATTGGGTTGCATTATAAAGTCTAGGACTATGGATCAAAGCTTGTTTTGCATACCGTGGGTTAGAGGGAAGGCCTTTTTGACGTGATAAGTTAAATTCTCTAAAGGAAGCATCAAATAAGTGCACTAGTTGAGAGGCAGCGTATTGTCTTAAAAGCAAATAATCTAGACTTCTAATCTTATTAGCCGCATTAATTTCCATTTCATTCTTCTTAGACTCGAGTAACTCAAAATCCGTTTGAAGTTTTTGAAAATTAGTGACCACTAACTCTTTTTCTTTAAGTTCGTTAGAAAGATCTGCTCTTAAGGTTTCAATTTCTTGCAAATGACCCATTTGTTTGTTTCGAAAATGATCATATTCGGGATTTGTTATAACACTAGACGAAGGAACTAATTCCAAATTTTGAACTTTCTCGTTGCATAAGACAAGCTCATCAGAAAAATTCTTATTCTTAGCTAGGGTTTCTAAGAGTGCAGCATTCATTTGGCTAAGTAATGTAGCAGGAACCATGACCAAATCTTGTTGAGCAGGAGTATGCGTATGCGAAATGGCTCCCGGTTGTGATTCACTCAAAGTCTGGGGACTCACATTGATATTTCTATCATTGATTGTCTCCTCATTTGAAAGACTCACCACCGAAGACTCATTCGAATCAGCACTCTCTTGCACAACTTGATGTGGTTGAATACTAGCATCAGTGGTATTATCAGTGGTATTAATAAGTACCTCAGATCTCTTTTCTGGCCCTAAGCTAGAGATAGTTGCCATAAGAGCTGCTTGTGCTGATTGAAGTTCATCACAGTCTGAATCATAAGCATCAAGATCATCTGCTTGGTATGCTGCATTCTGTGTAGTGACAACGTCTTGTTCAGCAATCCCTGGATCAGCAAGAAATGCAAGCTCCTCTTCATCAAGTTCCCTTCCTTGTGCCTGAGCGTTTACCAGATAAATCTTCTCTACAAACCATTGACCATCCCTTCTCCTCTTGGGTTTTTTGCAATCCATGGACATGTGACCTTCTTCCTTACAGTTGTAGCATGTAATCATTCTCAACTTGCCTGTGGAATTAGCCCGTGGAGGAGTGTTGAACATTGGAGCAGGATTGACCATGCGTGCATTGGTGGTTGATGTAGTAGGTCTCCCCTGATAAGGTTGAATAGGTTGAACCATTACCCTGCCATTCTCAATAGTAGCTTGTTGGCGAGAATTGGATGAATTCCTCAGCTGATTGTTAGTAGGAGCTGGTCCTCTAAATCCTCGTTTGCTTAAAGTCCTTGTGAGATAAGCAGACATAGTAGCTAACACTTCAACTGGGTCAGTTCCTTGTTTGAGTTCAGGAATGGGGACTTCATCATCATCACAATACAGTGCTTGGTCTTGTTGATCTGTATAAGCACTAGAAGGAACACTCATGTGGTCAGAGTAGCTTGATGGATATGCTGCATTCTCTTGATAAAAAGAATATGAAGATTGAGCATAAGGTGCAATACTTGCTGGGTGAGGTTGTGAAGCATATTGTGATGAAGGTGCATTAAACCGATATTGTTGCTGATGTGAGGTGGGTGGTTGCGGTAGAATCGAGTATTGGGGGAAGGTTGGTGTCATGTAAGGTGATGGATGATAGGCTTGATGTCCCAAGATATAAGGAGTGTTGTTGTGTGACAAGCTTGGTTGATTCGCCATCAAAGCTAAGGAATCAGGGTACATACCTCGAGGCGAACGGTGCATGATCACATGTTTCTCACGCTGCTGAAGAAAAGCATATAGTTGATCCAAATTGCACTTATGCAAATCCCTGGTTAACTTAACATCGGTAATATACTCACCCCATTCAGCTTGAGGTAAAGTATTCAAAATTTGGTGTTAACCTGGAATGGAGCAATCACGAGATTGTATACATTCAGATCATTCATGAGAGTAGTGAATCTGAAGTAATAGTCGTGAAGCGTTTCCCCTTGGCTGTACGTGAATCTATCAAACAGATCATACAACTGACATTCCCTTTCCTGTTTGGTAAGAGACGTACCTTGTAGCAACACCTTTAGACGTTCCCATAAATCCTTTGCCACCGTATACTGACTTACCATTCGATAGATGTCATGTGGAAGAGCTTGGAGAATGGTTTGAAGAGCCTTTTCGTCTGCATCGGCTACAAGTTGTTGAGCTGGTGTAAGTTCTTCAAACTCTCTTAGTCGAGTCACATTGTTAACCACGATGGTACCATAGTCAAGTGGACCATTTAGAATTGACTTAACCATAAGCCTCCCATATATCGGTTTTCCCTTAAGGTATGACATCATACGGCCTTGCCATGCTTTAAAGACTTCTTTAATGAGCATTGGAGGGCGATTATCCGTTCCCGTAATGACGGAAATTTCCGTAAGTGATGTCATCTGAGGCATTAATGAATTTGGATTCATTTTGTTCACTTCAAAGAGACAAAGATTATCGGTTGATCGAGCAGTGAAGTAAAGTTTGTGAGTTGTGTTGAGTTTTTGTTGTCAGAAACCAAGATTAAATCCTCTAAAAAATCGTCGAAAAAACAAGTAAAATATCCCTTGATTCGGAACTTTTGTTGATTCGGAAGTGTTGATTCGAAATATTTTGGCTCGGAACTCCTTGATCCAGAACTTTTGGTTCGGAAGATTTGATCCGGAACTTTCCTTGATCCGGAACTTTCCTTTGATCCGGAACTTTCCTTGATCCGGAACTTTCCCTTGATCCGGAACTTTACCTTGATCCGGAACTTTCCTTGATCCGGAACTTTCCCTTGATCCGGAACTTTACCTTGATCCGGAACTTTCCTTGATCCGGAACTTTCCTTGATCCGGAACTTTTGGTTCGGAACTTTCCTTGATCCGGAACTTTCCTTGATCCGGAACTTTTGGTTCGGAACTTTCCTTGATCCGGAACTTTCCTTGATCCGGAACTTTTGGTTCGGAACTTTTTGATCCGGAACTTTTGTTGATCCGGAACTTTTTGATCCAGATGTTTTTGGTTCGGAACTTTACTGGGTAAACAGAAACTTGATTCGTAGGAACAGTCGATCAAAAAATGATGAAATAAACCCAGATTTTTACCAAATAACCCAAAAAGTTTTGTGATTTCTACAATAATAAGTAAAAACTAATACTTATCTACTAATCCCAATCACAAAAACACCAAAAACTCCAAGAATCAAGATGGATCTTCTTAAAGAACACTAATACAATCAAAAACTAAAAAACAACACAAATCATTACCTTAAATCACCCCATAGCTCTTGATACCAAATGTAGAATATTGATAACCTATGAATCTATGAAGTGGGTTGAAGATTCCTAGAGAGAGAAACTAGTGAGAGAAAGTGAGAGAGAAACTATGTGTATTTTATTCAAATGAATGTGTGGAATGAACAACAACCAACCCCTTTCCATGGTGGAAAGGGGTATTTATATCCAAGGCCTTTATTTGGGCTTGGGCCAACCCATGACAAGCCCATGGGTCGGTTTCTTACTTAACTTAATAAGTAACACTAACTATGAGCTATTACAACATTAATAATATTATGGAGTGACCGATACTTCTAATATACGTAAAAATGTATTTCTAACATGATGTGCATGAGAAAACTATGTCTCCTAGATCTTGTCTTAGGTGGATACCAACGGGTAGAATCTTTAAAACAATTGGTCTTAGGTGGGTTCCTACTGGAAAGATATTTCCCTCTAGCTCGACAAAGGTTCAACGTGTACCCCCACATGGTTCTCACAAAGATATCACTAACCGACATGCAAGCATAAAAACTACTAATGAAAGTGCAGGTATCGACGTCACGGTTCAACGGGAACACAAAGGACCAATATTTGTAACCCGTTCAACAAAAGACACTCTCAGAGTTTGGTTGCTAAAGAAGCAGATATCAGAGAAACAAGTGTCTTAGGGTCTTCACATTTAAGCTTCAAAATGGCTTATAGTCAAATTACAGACTATAACCTGGGCTCACAAGACAGGAAAGTTCATCCCGATGATGACTTATCCTTAGAACGAGAAATTAGTTTTCTCGAACATGAGCGATCTATAAAAACAATCAATGTTTTTAAGCTAATGTACAAGACTTACAATCACATGTCAGACTGTAACTCGTACTTCAAAGATAGGAAAGTTCATCCCGAGTATGACTTATCCTCATAACTAGAAATTAAATTTTCTCGGGCACGAACTTGTATTAAAATTATTTGAAAGTTTTAAGCTCATGTACATGACTTCTAAGTGCATCACATCTTAGGACTCGGACCTCAAATAAGGAAAGTTTATCACGGATGATAACTTATCCTTCTCAACGAGAAATTAATATTTCTCGGTTATGAGCTTCTCATAAAAATATTCTAAGTTTTTAAGTTCATGAAAACTGACTTCTAAGTAAATGTCAGCTTAGAACTTGAACTTCACCTTATGGAAAGTTTATCATGGATGATAACTTATCCTTCAAAACGGGAAATTAATTTTTCTCGCTCATGAGCTAGTCACAAAACATTCAAAGTTTTGAGCTCATGTTAATCGGAATTTATTTTAAAAACGTTGAACACAATTTTTCAAGAATTTCTCAAAAGATTTTTCTAAATCTTTCAAAATTGTGCGTTCAACACTCCCTTCCTCATAAAGAGGTTTTTATATCTCAAAAAATGTCATATGTTATTTGGGTCAATTTTTTAGGGGGAGTGTTTTAGAATCAAAGCCTTCAATGTTGTTGGGTACATCTCATAAATTGTCATATTTTATGTATCCAACACATTCTGAAAATGATATAAATATGTCAAATGTAATATATTATATCAGAAAAGGCATCTCAACTCCGTACCTCAACATATTTTATGTTGTCGTTTTTGCAAACTATTGTCAAATTTTGTTTCATGACACACATATATTGTTGAGAGGGAGCAACCCGACATAATGTTCCATGATTCATGCGTGCACACATCTTTCTCTCCCATCTGTTTTCAGAAAATTGTCATATTTTAATCGATTGGTATCTCTAATCTTATGTTTTTATATTAGAGATAGGGGAGAAAATGTGATTAAAATGTAATTTATCGCAACATGTGATCTTAAAGACTCAAGTGAAACTTTTTCCTTCACATGCTAAACTATTTCGTATATCGATGCATGTGTGTAGGGGGAGCTTTTCGGAAATGTAAAACTTTCAAAGTGTTACAAGTTTTGATTTTTATCAATCACTTTGAATGGTTTTTCAATGGTTTTATGGTTACGATCTATACCCAAAACAACCTACTATCCACGACGAAACGATGGAGTCAAAATGTGGTTTAGGATAGGAAACTAAGTCCTATGATCCAACTAGAACCGGAGGGATCTAGCCAAGGACATTTCATAGCTAGAAATAGTTGTCCTTAGGAAAGATGGAGTGGAATGAAGGTGATTGCAGGCCAATTACTTAAGTTAGCACTGGAACAATCACAAAAAGGTGCTAGTGATGACGTATTGGTAAGCATTGAAGCAGTTGAATATTCTATGCAACTTAGGCAGAAACCGGGTCAATACATCTATTGTAGACAAACATCATGGACCAAGTAATGCAATGCACAACCCTTCCACAGCCATTCGAGTTTCTCTCAAAACTTGTCTCATTGTCACGGAGATCAACACGTATCTATTGACTTTCTCACTCCGAGTTAGTTAATATTGAAAAGGTGGCAGTCTGCTCCAGCTTCCGACTACTAAAATACACTTATCGAGTCTAGAGCCAAAAAGAGATCAATCTATCATCTCATTAGGACACAATCGAGTCCTACGCATTATCCCTGTGATATTGCTAAAACATCTGAGTGATACGATTCACGATGAAGATGGAAATCCTGCTTGAGTCAACATCAAACAAGCTCATGGTAGGTAACTTATGCGATTTTACACTAATCAAACATGTGATAACTAGAATGCAACTAATTTTAGATTCTTAATTGATTTAAACGTGATTCCAGGTTTCTTCGCAAATCCGTGTGATCTTGCCAGAACATTCAGAGTGACACTCTTTTGTGTTCACAGTGACGAATGGAAATCCTTCCAGTATCAACCTCAAACATCACTGCGGTAGGTAACTCGCAAGATTCTTTATGAATCGAGCTTGTGACAAACTGGAAAGCAACAATGGTGTGATTCTTTTATAATCAAACTTGTTCCAGGAATTCTGAATTGACGACTCTAATCAGACGGATAACTTATCCTTATGATTCACTCTTTACGTTTGCAATCTGCTTTGAGACGGTCGAGTAAAGAGAACTGGCTACTACCGCCGGGGAATCCTGTCAAGGAGGTTCTTAATCGAATCTACCCTATCAAAAGTACGGTATCTAATATCGTCTAACGGTCTTCACCGACCGGAGGTAAAACGCTACCGAGTTAGGGTGAAATGTTCAAAGCCATTTCGTCCGTGTCTATATATGTTGCTGCATATCAAGAAGGTGGTGTAGTTGTGTACTAACCGAAGTCGTCTTCACATGTTCATACTACAAGTTAAAGACTTCTGCTACTCTAATAATCAATGGATACCTTTAGGTCCAACTACAACTATATTTGTATGAGAGATTGTTAGCCTTTTGATATCAAGAAAGTATGAACATGTCGATTCAGAAGTCACAAGAGCACAAGATGGCGATTATCAAGATACCTAAGAATGTAATAGGTCATCTTAGTCACAAGATCACAAAATGCTCAAGGATATAATGAAGATCTCAAGCACTCAAAGTAAAATGACAATGGCTCAAGATAATCATTACAAAAGCATGAAGGAACAAAGCCGTTACAAACAAGATCAAGATCAAGATACAAGACCAAAGAAGAAAGATCACCTCTACAAGAATGTATTCACTCAAACATCTTATGTATTTAAAGATGACCGATACATTGGGGGAGATTGTTAGCCCTACATTTTATATAGTCGAATAAGAATGTAATAGGTCATCTTAGTCGTTAAAGGTCTTGTTTAGTAATAGGTTAGTCGGGTTAACTGGGCTTGGAATTTAAGCTAATATTGTATAAGTTAGGGGCTATATGCCCAAGTGCAAGCCAAGCCCGGCCCAAGGAAACAAGCCCATGAGCCCACCAAGCTCATGGGTATATAAACCCTATTCTTTGTGAGGAAGAGGGTGTTGGTTACTTTCACTTTCTCTCTCTTAAGTATTAACCTTCCATCATTCTCTCTTGTTTCTCTCTCTAACTTTCTTCTCTTTCTCTCTCTAAATCTTGTGTTATAGATTAATTCGGATTAACAGATTGTAACACAAACATAAAAATATGTTTGATTTTTTGTCATTAACAAAACGTTAAGAGTGATTAAAATATAAACATCGTTTTAGTACGATATTTGTATTTACAATCTCCCCTTTTTGTTGAAGACAAAACGTAAACTTATTTTTAGTTGGTATTTAGAATCAACATATAAGTTTTTAGAAATATGATACTTATATTTCTCTTCGCACCCTTTTTGTCAAAATAAAAAAGGGAGGGATAGATGGAAAAAGATTTTGAGAGAAAGATTTTGATAGTAAGAGAAAATATAGATATCTATATATTTTTCCATTCCCCCCCCCCCCTTTGGTTCATACTCCCCCTAAATTGGAGAAACGGGAGACATGGATTATAAAAAATATTGCAAAAGAGAGTTAGAAAGTAGGTGGTAGAGATACATGTACATAGAAGACCCAACACATGGTCTTATGAATTACACATTTAACAAATAGAAAAACGAAATCATAAAGATCAAATAAGTGGACACATGGTGCATGTCATAGATTACTCCCCTTGATTCATGCCCAAATGATCAAGAGAAAATGTGCTTAATTCCTACAAAATAAAGTCAGCCATAGAGAAAGAGACCCGGGAGACATAGTATGAGCACAACATAGATATTAGCATACATGTATAAGTAATGATTTAGAAAATAAAAGGGTTGATTCTTCTTGCACAAAGTAAAATTACAGCAAAAGCATGTGAAACACTGGTCCAAAGATGAGTTACATTGCTTAAAATTAAAAAATAATAATAATAAAAAATAATAGAAAGGAAAAATGAAATCAAGGGATCACTGACACCTTTGGGGTGTCGGACCCTTTGTTTGGAGGGGGCCGAGAACCTCTATGAGAGACAGAATCATAAAAGAGAAAATGAGGCCTGTAAACACCATGACGAAGGTGCTACTGAGGTGGCCTCCGTAGTATGGCTTCGATGACATCAAGTGTGATAACTTGAAATCTAGGTCATTGCCTAATCTTATTTTACGACTATTTGTGAAATTTTTGATGAGCTTGAATGATTTTGGTTTTTGATGGTTTAAGTTTAAACCGATGTTAGGAGACTTATATTTTATCTTTAATTAGTATGAGGAGCATTAGAAAGCGTGATGTCGACGGATGGCAAATATTTTACGTTTTATTGTCGATTGTTCGATGTTTGTCGTTTTTGATGTTTCCTTTTTTTAATGACGTGTTAAGTCGATTCGGGAGACGATATTGTTATATTTAAGATACATTTTAACTTTTGAGAAGTATTGTTATGAAAACCGAGCCTCGTAAATATTTTCGAAATTGACTAATAATCATTTTTCGCTTTTTAGCTAACTATTATCATTTTGGACCAAAACTATACCAAATTGGAAAAACTAGCCCTTGGACGACCATATATAAACCCATATCACACCTAACTTTCACATAGTAGCAAGTTAACTAAAAGTTTTTCCCAGCTCCTCCCTTTTCTTTTTCTTACCGTCACCTACACACCACCATAACAACAATTTTTCTTCAAGTTTTACTTTAATCTAGCCAAAAACAAGACTAGACCACATCTTATAATTTGAAGGTGATTCTAATGATGTTAAAATCTTCAACATGCATGAAGTTTGAATTTTTTTTGTTAAGAATTAGGGTTGGTAGGTTAGCTAGATGATCATGCATGTATTATTTGATGATGATCAAGTGATGATCATGTTGTGTTTACTAAAAACTTGTTTTTGATTTTTGAGTTTTTGTTTTGAAGATTGATAAAAGTGTTAGGATTAGAATATGTTGTTATTTGGGGTTTAGGATGATGATAAAAGTGGTTGAAATTGATCAAAAGTGTGATTTTATGTAAGATTTTAAGATGTAAATTAGGGCAGTAGGTTTAAGGCTGTTTTTGGATGATTTATGTTTTAAAAATGGTTAAATTAATTAGATAAAGTTATGGATATTTTTATTATCTTCATTTTGGCGTAAAGTAGAGCTTCTAACTCCAAACGAGCGAGAAGTTATGATAGTTTGATTATTCGTGTACCGGGAGACGAGTATCGGCATAATATGTAGTTGTTGTCGATATTTGGATAGAATCTCGGGGACTATAGAATGAGTTTTGAAATGAGTCAAAGGCTGTTTTAAAGATGTAAACCCTAGGTTGTGAGTCTGTTTTCAAACCTAAGTGTCGGTTTTATAAATGTAGTCATTTATAGAAGTTAAAATGGTTGTATGAGTTGATGACGTAAAACTGTCTGGTTTTTGTAGTACAAAGATGTGTCGGGCAGGGAGTCTTAGAAGCAAAATATTTTGATAAAATTTTTGCAGGACTTTTTATAGATAGTAAGTGAGTTCCTCGAGTCGTTTCATAAACTTTTGATGTGTGAAGTGGGGTAAATGAGCTAGTACATTTGGTATGTGCCGGCTGATTTTTATCGAAAGTATAGAGTAATAAAGTAAATGTGTAGAAGAATATAATAGTATCACTTGTATTGTTTTCTTTCGGGTTAGTCGTGATTTTATGATTTTGAGTTTGATTTTATTATGTATGGCTTAATACTCGAGTCTACTATTAATGAACGCGCCTTATTTGATAGGTTGCGGTTCTCGTGTTTGAAGGGCATCGCTTATCATCGACGATCATCTCGCTAGGTCTCTTATACTAAGGTGAGTCTGTAGCCTCGCTTTTCATACTAGATACTAAATGTTTTAATACCCACGAGGGTGATACATGCTATTTGAAAATAAATGAACATAAGTCATGATTAATTGTTTGGACCCGAATGTTGCCTATGTTGCCTTGAATTGTATTGACTACCTTGTTGCTAAAGACCCTAATTTCATGAACCGTTAATTATGTTCTGACTTCATGTTTGAGTTGAGAATAGCCGCTTATTCAAATGGTAGTACTACTGGGTTAACCACCCTATCTGAGACCATGGCATTACGTTGATTAACCTCTGGGAAGGATAATTTACGAGAATGAGATTTGGTATATATCTAGAAACTAATACCCTAAAGGGGCAATGGTTTTATCTAGTCATGCTGGCATTTGGCGTGGGTGACTAATTGGTTAAGGGGTCGGTCTCATGAGCTTAAATACAATGAATTGCCTTGATATAGATTGTGTGCACGACAATTCTATAAAATGATTATGATTGATTTTATTCTTGTGTTCAAATGTGATTTGTAAAACCTATGGACTCGCTCAACATTATTGTTGACACGTTTAAGCATGTGTTTCAGGCAATCGAAGGTGATTGATGGCGAAGCATTGCTATGGATGTTGTGGGTTTGCTTTTGAAGTGTAAGGAGTACTCGATGAGTGGAGTAGGGACGAGGAGTGAGCTTCGTTTCTGAACCACTATAAGTCCTTGGTGTTTGGTTTGATCTTTCTTCTCATTATCTCTTTACATTCATTATTCTTTATTTTCACATACTTGTGATTATTAGTTTAGTTGTACTATCCCTTGTCCATATTTTGTATAAGATGATTTCACATAATTGGTCAAGCATGAGTCTTTGAAAAGGATTTTTGTAAACCCACTTTAAACAAGTAAATTTAAGAAACTATTCAACCTCCCCCCTTCTAGTTTCTACAATTGGTATCAGAGCGTGGTTGCTCAATCGTTTTTAAAGTATATTGTATTTTAAAACTTGAATCGATTTATGGAATCCAACAAGTACCTAGAAGGGCAATCTATGCAAAGACCACCCCTTTTCGAAACCGATATTTTTATTTATTGAAAAAATAGATTTGAGACTTATGTGAAATCAAAAGATTTAGATCTTTTGCATGTTATTACCAATGGTAACTTTTTTCCTTATCAATATAATGAAGTTTCTAAAAAGAAAGAGTTAGTAACTTTTGAAAATTCTAACGATGACATTAAAAAGAAACTTGCTAAAAGTAATGAGGCTAAAATGGTGATTTATAATGCTTTACCTAAGAAAGAGTGTGAAAGTATTTTCATGTGTAAAACCGCTAAAGATATTTAGAATACTCTTTTAGTAACCCACCAAGGTAATAGCCAAGTCAAAGAAAGTAAAATCGATCTTCTTGTTCAACAATATGAACAATTTGTCATCTTAGAAGATGAAACTATAGATAGTGAATTTGCTAGGTTTAATACTATTATTACTAGTATAAGAGCTCTTGATGAAGGTTTTTCTAGCAAGAACAATGTTCGGAAGTTTCTTAGGGCGTTGCATCCAAAGTGGAGAGCTAAAGTAACGACAATTGAAGTATCAAAAGATCTTACTACATTATCACTTGATGAACTTATTGGCAACTTAAAATTTCATGAAATGGGAATTTTGAAGGACACGAAAATGGTGAAAACCAAGAGTGAAAGAAAGTCTAGCAGTCAAAGCCAAGAAGGTGCAAAGTGACCATGATAGCTCTTCCTCGGAAAGTGATGATGAGGAGTATGATATGGCGGTTAGAGACTTCAAGAATTTCTTCAAAAGGCGAGGTCAACATGTTAGACAACCAAGCAACGACAAGAAGGCATTTTCAAAAAAACCGATTTGTCAAGAATGACAATGGTGATAGGAAATGCTTTAGATGTGGTGACCCAAACCACTTCATCGGTGATTTTCCCAAGCCATCTCGCAACAAGAATCACACGGACTTCGTTAGTGGTTCGTGGAGCGATAACGATGAAGAATGTGACGATAATGCTAAAGACGAGAAGTGTCTCATTGCTCATTCTTCCAAAGAGGTACATTCCGAAACCGAATATTTTAGCAATGATAGTTCTTTACTATATAATTTTGAATTAGAAGGTCAATATAACAACCTATGGAAAATAAGTTTAAAATTCATTGAAAAGAACAAAGTGCTAAAATCAACTAGGACCAAGCTTGAAAATGAGATTAGTGAGCTAAGAGATAAATCAGCTAAGCTTGAGAAAAATAAGGAAGTTGATTTAGGTTGTTTAAATTGTGAACACCTTAGACAAGAGAATGAAGATCTCAAGAGTACCTCCATTAAATTGGAAAAGTTCATGAAAGGTATTAGTGCTCTTGATGACATGTTAAATAAGCAAGTTCACACTAAAGAAAGACTAGGCTTAGGTTTTAACACAAATGAAGCATCCACTAGTAAACCAAAACAAGTTAGTTTTTTTGAAAAACGACCCTCTGTCCATGGTTCGTCAATCTATGGCGCGGTTCCTTATAATTATGGAACCGCATGGCCTGATAAGGAACCACGGACAGAAGAACGGATTCTTGAAAATTCTCAACTTTTTGAAAATTCCATTTTAGGTAAAGGGTCAAAACATCTTGTTGTTAACAATGTTGATACCTATAATTGACAAAAATGATCTTGATAAAATCTACAAGCCTTTAAGTAAAACTCAAATGGGAATTAGAAACTTTTCAAGACAATCATCTACTCCTCCATGAGTAGGTAATGATTCAAGGCCTAGAAGTAGACCACCAACACCTAAAAGGGATGATCACTCTATGTCAAGACCTAGAAGTAGAACACCAACACCTAAAAGGTATGATCACTCTAAGTCAAGACCTAGAAGTAAAACTCCAACACCTAGAAACAACAATAACTCTAGTTCAAGATCAAACACTCCTAAGAAAAACAATGGACCTCAAAATAATCATATGAATTATAATAATTGTCAACAATGTTTTTCTCCGTAGGGCATGGGGACCAAATGTTTGATCTTGTGTTTTGTTACCTAGATATGCTTGGGAATAGATTTGGAGCCCGACGAGTGGATAAAGGATAGTGGTTGTTCTAAACACATGACGGGTAATCGAAGTTTATTCTCTACTTACAAAGCATATCATAGAGGTAACGTTACTTTCACTAGCAAGCTACGTGGTAACATCATTGGTAAAGGTATGGTTTCTCTTGACTCCATGACCATCGAAAATGTTGAACACGTAGATAACCTAGGGTTTAGTTTACTAAGTATAGGTCAAATTTGTGACAATAAGTGTAAGGTCATCTTTTTGGAACATGATAGTGAAATCGTAAAAGATGGAAAGATCATTGGAAAAGGTGTTAGAAAGCATGGGCTTTATGTCATGAAGGTCAATAGGAAGTCAAAGGACAACTTATGTCCAGCGACTTTAGATGATAGTTCTACTCTTTTGCATAGGAGATTTGGTCACGCTAATATGATTTAATTTAATTTTTAGTCTCTAAGGAGTTGGTAAGACATCTCCCCAAGATTAAGTTTGATAGTCACTTTTGTGATGCTTGCAAAGTTGGGAAGCAAGTTCACTCAAGTCACATAGCCAAGAATTTGATATCGACCTCTCGGTGCCTAGAGCTCCTACATATGGATTGTTGGAAATACGTTTTTACGTATTAGAAAGGATAGGTCACTCCAACAATAGTCTAAGTAGTAGCTCGTAGTTTAGTTAACTTAATATTAAGAAAATAAGGCCAATCCAAGCCTACAAGTTGTGTAGGCCGACGACCCATTGTAAAGCCCAAGCCCATCACAAGGCTTGGGTATATATAAACCCTCTCCTCAGTTGGAGAGGGTGTTGGTTCACATATTTTCACATGGTTAAAAGTGTGTTTTCTACACTTTCTCTCTCAAGGTGTGTGTGTTCTTACCATATTTCTATCTCTTTCTCTCTCTAAACATATGCAAGATTTACAATATCCTACAAATGGTAGCAAGAGCCATGGGATGATTGTTTGCTTTATGTGTTTGTGTTCTTGATTCAAACGCCTATTTTGATCCATATACATTCGTACCAATTTTTTTTGTGTTTTTATGGTTTAATCTTGATATACATCATCTACATACTTGAGGTAGTGATTTGGTATTGTTACTTTGGTTAAAAACAAAAATTACTGGGTGTTTGATTCATTTTTAATCTAAAAAGATAGAATTTGTTGTGTACTATCCGAGAAAAGTGGTACTTTTGTTTCCATATTGCGATCGAATCCATCGTAAAGTTTGAAGGGTTTTATATTCCAATCTGACTATTACGATCGCAAAAACCCAAGGGTTTCTACATTGCGATCGAATATTCAGATAGCTCAATGTGATCTAAACTTGCGATCTAAAGTTGCGATCTAAAGTTACTATCTGAACTTGCGATCTAAAGTTGAAATCTAAACTTACGATCTGAACTTGCGATCTAAATTTGCGATCTAAAGTTGCGATCTAAAGTTACGATCTGAACTTGCGATCTACAGTTGTGATCTAAAGTTACGATCTGAACTTGCGATCTAAACTTGCGATCTAAAGTTACGATCTGAACTTGTGATCTAAAGTTGCGATCTGAACTTGTGATCTAAAGTTGCGATCTGAATATTTCGATCTGAACATTGCGATCTGAACATTGCGGTTGCATTCCGACAGAGTGACAAGATTTCCAATATTTTTCAAAAACGTGTTTTTGAAAATTTCGTGTGTAATTTTGTCTTGGAATTTTGGTTTATCGAGAACAATTATTAGGGGATTTCAACATTATTTTCTTGAATTTAACACACAACAAAAAACACATTTACTTTCTCTCATTGTTGGATCAACGTTTGTAAATCTTAACTTATCAAAATGGAGTACATCTCTCTTACGGATAAGTCCATCCTCTCGGGTACGGATAATTGCCCACCAATGTTGGAGAAAACCATGTACGAGGATTGGGTTTCCCGAATGGAACTTTATATGTTGAACAAAGAGAATGGACATCTCATTTGGGCATAGGTGCTCAATGTACCATTGGTATATGGTACTGTGATGGAAGGTGTTGTTACTCGTCCTCGCACAACGGGTGAGTTAACTGGAGATGCTAAGATTCAAGACAAGTGTGATAAACAAGCAACTAACATCATTCTTCAAGCCCTTCCTCCATATGTCTACAAACTTGTGAGTAAACATAAAGTTGCCAAAGATTTATGGGATACAATTCGTGTTTTGATGCAAGGTACCTCGTTAACTAAACAAGAACGAGAGTGTAAGCTATATGATACATTTGATAAGTTTGCCTATGTCCCCGGGGAGACTCTCAATGATTACTACTTGAGATTCACTCTTTTGATGAATGAGCTTAACATCTATGGCCTGGAAATTTCTACGTTTCAATTAAACACCAAGTATTTGAACACTCTTCCTTCTGAATAGAGCAAGTACGTGACGGTTGTTAAATTGGCTAAGGATTTTCATCAAACCAACGTGGATCAACTTCAAGCTTTTCTTCAACAACATGAATGCCATGTGATCGAGGCTCGGTTGTCTACACCACAAGTTCGTGATCCACTTGCCATGTATGCTTCTCAACAAATGACTCCCCAACAACACATGGCTTACACTTATCAACAACCATCATACTTGCAGCAGTCACCACCACACACCTATCAGCAACCACAAAAACCACAGCAATCATCTTATCAACCACTAATGATGCCACAACAAGCATTTCAACAAACTGTTCTTCAACAGCCTTATCCACAGCAACCAGTACATCAGGCATCACCCTCATAAGCTAACACTTCTCCAATGGGCTATACTCCTCAGCAAGGATATTTTCCAAATGAAGCAACACCAGCACAAGCCTTCTACTCCAATGAACTTCCACCAATTCAAGCATCGGTCTTTACTCCAAATGATACACCTACTGATGTCTTAAACCATCTCACTGCCTATTTGTCAAAACTTGTTGCAACTAGAGGATTTCCACCAACGAACAATCAGCTCCGCACTTCTTGAAATCCTCGACAACAAGCCACTATTCAAGATGGTCAAGTGATGGTGCAAACCATTCAGGGAAGGCAAAACTCATATGGACCTCCTACAAGGACCGTGAACGCTCAAGCTGTGAATTCTCAAGCTAGTGGTAATGCAAGCACTATTGGTCCTCAAAAGGTCGTGACTTGCTACAATTGTCGAGGACAAGGTCATATGGAAAGGGAATGCACTCAGCCGAAAAGGAGAATGGATGCAACGTGGTTTTGTGAGAAGATGTATTTGGTCGATGCTCAGTCTAAGGGAAAGATCTTGGATTCAGAGGAATTAACATTTCTTGCAGACCCAGGGGCAGCAGATAATGAAGGCATTGCAGTCGTCTCTACTTCTAATGCAGCATATCAAGAAGATGATCTTGACGCATATGATTCGGATTATGATGACATTCACTCAGCCCAAGCTGCTCTCGTTGCTAATCTCTCTCACTATGGTTCTGATGTCGTCAGTGAGGTACCAACCACATCTAATAATGTTCATGATAATCCACATCATGTTGAGCATGAAAATGACAACCTCGAACAACATCTGAGAACTAGTAACTCAAATGATGTGGTATCCAATCCAACACATTTGAGTGAACCTCAACCAAATGCTACGAAGGGTATAGAATCTTATGATCAACGTGATCTGGTAATGGTGCCTAAACATATTATCGATAACATGAATGTGGCTGTTCGACAAACCATAGATATGAATGCCAACCTAACCGCTGACCTTGCGTTGTATAAGGAAAAGGTCAAAACTTTTGAAATGGTCCCTCAGGCAGAGAAAATAACTTATTCTGAATTTGACCAATTTTGTTTTGAAAAGATTGAACACTTAAAAGAAATAGAATCATTAAAAGCTAATATTTCCGATGAATTAAAAGAAAAAGAGTCGGTTGTAAATGATTTTCAGAAACTTAAAATGGATTTCGAAACTCTCGAGTCTAAAAAGTTTGAATCAGAAATAAATGCTACCAAACTTCTTAAATTCAAGGAACAATAGCTTTTAAAACAATATGCTTCCCACATAAAAGGTTCATATTTTAACTAAATAGTTTAAAGAACTCGAACTTAAGCGTCTTCAAGATTTACCACCTAATCCCGGTTATGCAAAACAAGCTCAGGAATATATTTCTTGTCTTTATGATGTGACCCTAATTGGCGAATCGAAAGAAGCACCTTATGTTCGTAGTACTGAGGAGACACAGTCACTTGCGGAAGAAACTCAATCTAAAATGTTTTCAAAATTCCATAAGTTTGATAATGTTCAGCATAATAAAGATAAATTTAATAAAAAGACACGTATTCGATTATAAACGGAATTAGCTCAATTATCAGTTGTTGTGCCCTAAAGTTTGTCAAATGAAAACTTTCCTAGTACGTCTCCTACACTGTCAAAGAGGATTTAACTAAGTTAATTCCACCGACAAGTAAGGTGTCAGACAGCTTAAATGCGTTGCACCAACACTTTGTCGATTTTGACAAGGTCATTAAGGAACGTACGACGACTTCGGCCATAATGGAAGGTGAATTCAATTTTAAGCACACTAGAGATGTGTTTCGAGACGAAATTGTTCCGCTTGTAAACAATATTAAAGCTTGTTTTAGAAATATTGATCAAGATTTGGTTTTGGAAATAGATGAAGTTAAACGTGTTTTCAATGAAATGGATGATGCTTATGAAAACGGTTTAATTGAAATTGAACGAATTTCACGTCAAAATGATCAGCTTCTGAAGCAAGTTATGTCGCATGATATTGTCTCCATCTGTGTGAATAAAAGTGTTGATAATGATTCTATTGCGTATAATGTTGAATCTGTGGATAATGTGGTAGATAGTAATTGTCACAAATCTGACGGTGAATTTTTAAAGCTTCAAGATTCGTATTCTTCGCTTTCAAAACGTTTTGATGAGATTCAATTTAACACCCCCAAATATACACGCAGCGGAATACATCTTTGGGTGCTAAACAATGATACAACAACACATAATTTATAAAGAACGACTCGAAAAGAGACGTTTTAGATTTATCGTTCCTAAAACATTTGTCAGAGTAGCGTAGTCCCAAGTAATCGTTACCAAAAGATAAGTTAAAACAACATATTGGTTTGTTTTTAAAAATGGAACGATAAATAAATCATAGAGTTTGAACAACAAAAGCAGTGCACAACTTCATTCCCCGTGACCTCCAAGCTTCCACTTCTTGATTACCTGAAATACATGTGAGTAAAACAATCAGCAAAAATGCCGAGTGAATCTATAGGTTTATGTAATCAATTTGAACACAAGCAAAGATTATAAGTTTGTGGCATGCTTATAAGCATCAAATAATAATTTGCATCAACAATGATAATTGTATATAGCATAAATTGCAATAAGCTCATGGAACCGAGCCCTTAGACACTCCCTTTAGAGGTCTGATAATACAGGAGATTTATTAATTGTCGGTTACCCCTAGATTATTGGTACATTGCCGTATACCTGACTTCTCAATACAATATGTTCAAACAGTGTAGAGGTCGGGCCTAAGCTTCTATGACAAGTCCACAAAAACTGAACCGGGGCGGCTTCCCCATAGATCTATTAATTGTACTAGCGGTTAACCCATCATAGGTTAATTAACGGTCCATAATTGAGGTTTTAACAAAGGCAATCACTTAATGCAATTTAAAGGCAACCACAGGTCCATTCATAGAGGGACAAAGCATACCATAAAAATCTTGTGTTCTAAGTTTATAAAAACATGTATTCCCCCTCGCGGGTTTAAAATCATTTAATAACTAGTATAAAGCGAGGCTATAGACTCACGTTGATAATGAAAGGCGGATTATCGGCTACGGGCGTGCTTCGGTCACGGAAACCTATATAAATAATAATCGGTCTTAGACTCTTGTCTAATGACTTTTATCAAAACAACAATATACATATGATGATTTTGTACATATGATGATGATCAAGTCGGTTTATATATCCTTGTTTACTCATTTTAGTGTTTACGTTTTGGTAACCTTTTTACTAGTTTACTAGTTTTACCTACTTACCTATTTTAAGTCCAATAAGATTAGTATAAGTTCTTTAACTTGTTTTAATCCATTTTATACCTATATTATCAGTATCTATACTTTCCATGTTGGGCCCAAATGGGTTAAGCCCAATAAGTTCTTTTTATAAGTGCTTAACTTATTTAGTCCAATTATTAGTCCAATATGCTTATTTAGCTCGTTAATGTCCGTATGTCCTATAGTTCGGGTTTTATCGGTTTTTACTTGTATTAGTTACTTATATATCAGTATATAACTTTTATAAACTTTACATTAGACGTTTTTGATCGTCTAAGTTTTATTTGGTGAAAAACGTTAATTTTACGGTAATAGCCGAAAAAGTCGTAAAAATCAAGTTTATAGTTTTTATTACTTATAAGTATTATTCCACAACCATTTATATAATTCATCCATTTAATTAACCTTTTACATATTTATATAAATAAGTTTCATAAGTTAGTGGGTTTTTATTTTACATTTTATACAATAAAATTTGAGTGCTTATATAATAATAATAAACATTAATTCTCAAAATCTGATTTTTATCTTCATGTTCACCATTTTTATCATATCTAGAGTTATATAATGATTTAGAAGCTTATTTTTGGATGACATGTTCTTCATATTATGTGCTACATTAAACTTAGATATAGCTACTGCTCATTTTATGTTTATCTTGCCTTAACAGTCCCTACAAAACTGCTTATTCAGATTAGAACACCCAACTTGTTTTGATCATATCTCACTCATTATATTGATTCCATTGCATGGCCAACTCTCACATGTGTATAACATCTTGTACTTACTATAAATGGATCATACCATGCAATTTTATCAGTTCAAGTTTTAGTTATATACTGTTTTTATACAGCCAACTAAATAAGCATGATTTTAGCCTCATTTCTTATAGTTATTAACCTTTTTAAGCATATCAATCAACACTTGATCCCCACACAACATTTTTATCATCATATATACATCATATACATATACAAAATGAAAAAAAAATACATTTGTTCTTTACAAAATTAACAAGAGAAAATGGAGAGGATGATCTTCTTTACCAACCAAGTGTATTTCTTGTTTTTGGAAGACAAGAACTTGATGAACACCACAAATAACTCCAAGATCATCAAACACCAAGAACAATGGTTGAGAAATCAGCCCTAGGACACAAGCAAATCATCTCCAATGTTGTTAATATGGCCACCAAATGATCAAGGCTTCAAGATAACTCCATGATAGAGCTAGTTAACATGTATTTCATGGCTAGAAAAGATCAAAAGGGGTGTTTGTAGCTTCAATATGGACGGCAAGGGGAAGGTTTTTGAGAGGATTTGAGAGATTTTTGCATGTATGGAAATGGAAATGAGAAGTTAGTTGATGGTTTTAGCTAGGAAGTAGAATGAGTAGCTTAAGGTGTAAGCTTTGCTTACACTTGTAAGTGTTTAGCTAACATGATGCCACATATGATTGTGGTGTCATGTTGGTGCCGTCCAATCTAGCTAGTGGGGTGGGACAATGTATTTTGTCCCATCTCACTAGTTTACGGGTATTCCTCGATTCTAGTTTTCTCGATTTGCGTGCCCTCGGGTCGTTTTACGAAAAACGTTTTTATAAATTATGAATCAACGTCACAAAACGAATCCAATAAAAATTGTCTCATCAAAAACGGAGTTCAAAAACGTAAATACGTAATCCTAAGGTTTCCGGTTTAGTCGTAAAGGACGCTAAGTTATGCACGTAAGCCCAAATTTAAATCCGTAAATTGTGAGTTCATCAACCAACACAAAAATAAGTTTCAAAATATTATACGATATAAAATTTTTGGCATCCGTCGGTATCGCGATCACTAGTAGTCCTCGTTGCTCGTCAAAATATTAAAATATAATATTTAATATCGGTTTCAACTTAAACCGTTAAACATAATAATATTTAACGTTATAAAATACTTCAAAATAATTGAAAATAGAATTAAATTATGACCTTATTTTTACGGGTTTTACATTCAAACACATTGTATTTCGCTTAAATGCAAGCAACAATTTATTTAAGAAATATTTGAAACATCATTCGAAGGTGTTAATATCGATGATGTAAATTTTCAAAAGAATTTTCGATTGAGTTTACAATCAAAACAGCGTCAGCCAAGTGATAAGGTTGCTAAATCATTGCCGATAGACATAGAGAAATCAAAGGAGATTAACTGTGTGAACGTACTTGAGGCCGCTGAGAATATTAAACTTGATCTAGATAATCGAGTTTCCAAGATTTTGTCCAAAGTTGATAATTTAAAACAGAAAAATACACAACTCTTCTATTCAGTAAAGCCCGCATGTGCTAATACCGCTGCACAGAATCAATCATTGATTGAACAATTGAATCAAAAGTCGGTGGAAATATATGATTTGAGGGAACAAATTTGTGATAAAAATTTGGCTTTGACTGATTTAAAGGAAACACTTCGTACCTTAAAAGGAAAGAATTTTTTGGATAACACAGCCACTGTCTCAGCATCGTCCTCTAGTGCAATCAAAAGGAACCTCATCGCCTTCATACCACTTAACAAGGGCCCTAGGACTAAACCATCTCAAACATTGGTCACTAACGATAAGGCAAAATCAATACCAACTTCTAATATTCCCATGTTGCCTTCTACAGGAGTAGGCACCATTACTAAGGCTCAAAGATCTAAGCTTAAAAGAAACAAGAAGAATGATAGGATCTTGCCCACATCTAGTAGTCAAGTGAAAAAGAAAGTAGAAGCCCATCTCAGGAATGTTATTTTGTTTTGAATAAAAAGAATCATGTAGCTAAACCTAAAGGCTCTGTGGTTGTGCAGCGTTCTAAGCCTACTGTGAATTCTAATTTAAAATGTTGGAATTGCAATGAATGTATGTTTTCTAGTCGTCATGATTCTTGCCTTATTGACCATGTGAATGGAATGAATGCCCGAAAAAATGGTTTAGAATGGAAACCGGCTGGGAAAGTGTTAACCCAAGTTGGTTGGATGTGGCGCCCCACTGGTAGAACTTTCAATATAGTTAGAAATGCGTGCCCTTTAACTAGGATTACCCCCACTAAAGCAAAGAAAGAGTGCCCTTTAATTAGGAGTAGCAAGGCTACCAAAACACAAGTGTGTCCTTTAACTAGGATCACCGACACTACTGTAGGAACAAAGTGCCCTTTAAATAGGTCTACTCCCACTATAGTGCCCGCTAATACTCCAAAACCTCAGAAAGTAGGAACAATAAAACCTGTTAGTGGTAAAACTCACATTAGAAAACGCAGGAAATCTAAGGGTCACACAAATGTTAGAAATTCTGATAATATTATATCTGTATCTGCTAACACTCCGGAACCAATAGTTTCTAATGCACTGTCTACTGTTGTTGTTGAAAATAGGTGGTCCAAATTGTTCTCTGGTATTTGGACTCTGGTTTCTCTAAACATATGACCGGAGATCACTCTCAGCTCAGAAATTTCGTTAGCAAGTTTCTTGGTACGGTTCGATTTAGAAATGATCATATTGCAAAGATAACAGGATACGGTGAATATCATATTGGGAATGTATAATTTCAAGAGTGTATTATGTGGAAGGTCTCGGTCACAACTTATTTTCTGTGGGGCAATTTTGTGATGCAAACCTAGAAGTTGCTTTTCGAGAGCATACCTGCTTCATTCGTAATTTTGAAGGGGTTGATTTATTGAAAGGTACTCGAGGGAATAATATGTACACTTTGTCTCTACAAGATATGATGGTCGCTTCTCCCGTATATCTTCTCTCCAAAGCATCAAAGACTAAGTCATGGTTATGGGATCGACGATTATCTCATCTTAACTTTGACGCTATTAATCATTTGGCAAAAAACGAACTTGTTCGTGGTCTTCCTAAACTTACATTTCACAAGGACCATTTATGTTCCGCATGTACAATGGGGAAAATCACTAAGAAATCATACAAACCCAAGACTGAAGACACCAACCAAGAGAAACTTTATTTGTTGCATATGGATCTTTGTGGGCCAATGTGTGTTGAAAGTCTTGGTGGTAAAAAGTACATCCTTGTCATGGTGGATGATTACTCTCGGTTTACATGGGTGAAATTTCTTGCAACAAAAGACGAGGCACCTAAAGTCATTATCGATTTTCTCAAGATGATTCAAGTACGTCTCAACACTACTGTCCGACGCATTCGTACAGATAATGGAACCGAATTTGTGAATCAAACTTTGCGTAAGTATTATGAAGAAGTTGTCATATCTCATGAAACATCCGTTGCTCGCACTCCACAACAAAAGGGTGTCGTTGAAAGGAGAAATTGCACCCTTATGGAAGCAGCTCGAACGATGTTAATTTACGCAAAGGCTCCATTATTTTTATGGGCAGAAGCAGTAACTACAGCAGTGTATACCCAAAACCGATCACTAATTTGTAAACTCCATGGTAAAACACCTTATGAGCTTCTCCATGGAAAAGTACCAGATTTATCATATCTTCATGTATTTGGTTGTCTTTTCTATCCAAATAATGATGGTGACAATTTGGGAAAACTTCAACCAAAGGCTGATATTGGTATTTTCATTGGTTATGCACCCGCAAAGAAAGCATACCGAATCTACAATCGTAATTCTCGTAAGATCCTCGAAACTATGAATGTTGATTTTGATGAGCTGACAGCTATGGCTTCTGAGCAAAGCAGCTCTGAACCCGCACTTCCTAAAATGGGACCTAGTAACATTGGTTCTGGTCTTGTTCCAAACAACCCTACTTCATCATCATTTACACCACCTTCTAAGAATGAATGGGATATGTTGTTTCAACCGTTATTTGATAAATTCTTTACTCCTACAAGTATTGTTGCTCCAGAACCTGAGGTAATAGCTCTGGTAACCGAAGTTGTCGCTCCAGCAACCGTAGCACAATCAGACACGTTTACACCAACAATTGGTCAAGATATACCATCAACGAGTAATTCTCAACCTACACCCAAATCAACTACCCATGTCATGCCTATTGATGATGAAGAGGATGATGATTATCATGATTTGGAATTTCGCTCAAATGCGTGAACTTCCATTCTTTGGTGTACCAATTCCTGACTCTAATCAAGTTGGGTCGTCCACCTCAGAGGAAGCTCCTACTACGGTCTACTCCAATCCACGGATTCGTGAACATGACAGCAAGTGGACAAAGGATCATCCTATAGATTCTATTATTGGTGACCCTAATCGTCCGGTATCCACACGAAGTCAGTTACAAGAAAGTGCAATGTTTTGTCATTTTGATGCTTTTCTCAGTGAAGTTGAACCTAAGACGTGACAACAAGCATTTACCCAATGTTAGAAATACGTTTTTACGTATATTAGAAGTGTCGGTCACTCCACAATATTATTAATGTTGTAATAGCTCGTAGTTAGTGTTACTTATTAAGTTAAGTAAGAAACCGACCCATGGGCTTGTCATGGGTCAGCCCAAGCCCAAATAAGGCCTTGGATATAAATACCCCTTTCCACCATGGAAAGGGGTTGGTTGTTGTTCATTTCTTGTTTTCATTTAATAAAAAGACACATAGTTTCTCTCTCACTTTCTCTCTCTAGTTTCTCTCTCTAGAAAACATCAACCCACTTCATAGATTCATAGGTTATCAAGATTCTACATTTGGTATCAAGAGCTATGGGGTGATTTAAGGTAATGGTTTGTGTTGTTATTTAGTTTTTGATTGTATTAGTGTTCTTTAAGAAGATCCATCTTGATTCTTGGAGTTTTTGGTGTTTTTGTGATTGGGATTAGTAGATAAGTATTAGTTTTTACTTATTATTGTAGAAATCACAAAACTTTTTGGGTTATTTGGTAAAAAACTGGGTTTAATCATCATTTTTTTGATCGACTGTTCATACGAAACAAGTTTCTGTTTACCCAGTAAAGTTCCGAACCAAAAACATCCGGATCAAAAAGTTCCGGATCAACAAAAGTTCCGGACCAAAAAGTTCCGAACCAAAAGTTCCAGATCAAGGAAAGTTCCGGATCAAGGAGTTCCGGATCAAGAAGTTCCGAACCAAAAGTTCCGGATCAAGGAAAGTTCTGGATCAAGAAGTTCCGAACCAAAAGTTCCGGATCAAGAAAAGTTCCGGATCAAGGAAAGTTCCGGATCAAGAAGTTCCGAACCAAAAGTTCCGGATCAAGGAAAGTTTCGGATCAAAGGAAAGTTCCGGATCAAGGGAAAAGTTCCGGAATAAGGGAAAGTTCCGGATCAAGTCTTCCGAACCAAAAGTTCCGAATCAAGGTATTCCAAGCCAAATCTTCCGAATCAACACTTCCGAATCAACAAAAGTTCCGAATCAAGGGATATTTTACCTGTTTTTTAGAGGATTTAATCTTGGTTTCTTACAACAAAAACTCAACACAATTCACAAGCTTTACTTCACTGCTCGATCAACCGATAATCTTTGTCTCTTTGAAGTGAACAAAATGAATCCGAATTCAGTAATGCCTCAGATGACATTCCTTACGGATATTTCCGTCATTACGGGAACGGATAATCGCCCTCCAATGCTCATCAAAGAAGTTTTTGAAGCATGGCAAGGCCGGATGATGTCTTACCTTAAGGGAAAACCGGTATATGGGAGGCTTATGGTTAAGTCAATTTTAAATGGTCCACTTGACTATGGTACCATCGTGGTTAACAATGTGACTCGACCAAGGGAGTTTGAAGAACTTACACCAACTCAACAACTTGTTGCCGATGCAGACGAAAAGGCTCTTCAAACCATTCTCCAAGCTCTTCCACATGACATCTATCGAATGGTAAGTCAGTATACGGTGGCAAAGGATTTATGGGAACGTCTAAAGGTGTTGCTACAAGGTACGTCTCTTACCAAACAGGAAAGGGAATGTCAGTTGTATGATCTGTTTGATAGATTCACGTACAACCCAGGGGAAACGCTTCACGACTATTACTTCAGATTCACTACTCTCATGAATGATCTGAATGTATACAATCTCGTGATTGCTCCATTCCAGGTTAACACCAAGTTTTTGAATACTTTACCTCAAGCTGAATGGGGTGAGTATATTACCGATGTTAAGTTAACCAGGGATTTGCATAAGTGCAATTTGGATCAACTCTATGCTTTCCTTCAGCAGCATGAGAAACATGTGATCATGCACTGTTCGCCTCGAGGTATGTACCCTGATTCTTTAGCTTTGATGGCGAATCAACCAAGCTTGTCACACAACAACACTCCTTATATCTTGGGACATCAAGCCTATCATCCATCACCTTACATGACACCAACCTTTCCCCAATACTCGATTCTACCGCAACCACCCACCTCACATCAGCAACAATATCGGTTTAATGCACCTTCACCACACTATGCTTCACAACATCACCCAGCAAGTATTGCACCTTATGCTCAATCTTCATATTCTTCTTATCAAGAGAATGCAGCATATCCATCAAACTACTCTGACCACATGAGTGTTCCATCTAGTGCTTACGCAGCTCAACAAGACCAAGCACTGTATTATGATGATGATGAAGTCCCCATTCTTGAGTTCAAATAAGGAACTGATCCAGTTGAAGTGTTAGCCACTATGTCTGCTTACCTCACAAGGACTTTAAGCAAACGAGGATTTAGAGGAACAGCTCCTACTAACAATCAGCTGAGGAATTCATCCAATTCTCGCCAACAAGCTACTATTGAGAATGGCAGGGTAATGGTTCAATCTATTCAACCTTATCAGGGGAGACCTACTACATCAACTACCAATGCTCGCATGGTCAATCCTGCTCCAATGGTCAACACTCCTCCACGGGCTAATTCAACAGGCAAGTTGAGAATGATTACATGCTACAACTGCAAGGTAGAAGGTCACATGTCCAGGGATTGCAAGAAACCCAAGAGGAGAAGGGATGGTCAATGGTTTGTAGAAAAGATTTATCTGGTGAATGCTTAGGCACAAGGAAGGGAACTTGATGAAGAGGAGCTTGCATTTCTTGCTGATCCAGGTATTGCTGAACAAGACGTTGTCACCACACAGAATGCAGCATACCAAGCAGATGATCTTGATGCGTATGACTCAGACTGTGATGAACTTCAATCTGCACAGGCAGCTCTTATGGCAACTATTTCCAGCTTAGGGCCAGAAAAGAGATCTGAGGTACTTATTAATACCACTGATAATACCACTGATGCTAGTATTCGACCACATCAAGTTGTGCAAGAGAGTGCTGATTCGAATGAGTCTTTGGTGGTGAGTCTTTCAAATGAGGAGACAATCAATGATAGTAATATCAATGTGAGTCCCCAGACTTTGAGTGAATCACAACCGGGAGCCATTTCGTTTACGCATACTCCTGCTCAACAAGATTTGGTCATGGTTCCTGCTACATTACTTAGCCAAATGAATGCTGCACTCTTAGAAACCCTAGCTAAGAATAAGAATTTGTCTGAGGAGCTTGCCTTAAGCAACGAGAAAGTTCAAACTTTGGAGTTAGTGCTTTCGTCTAGTGTTCTAACAAATCCCGGATATGATCATTTTCGAAACAAACAAATGGGTCATTTGTAAGAAATTGAAACCTTAAGAGCAGATCTTTCTAATGAACTTAAAGAAAAAGAGTTAGTGGTCACTAATTTTCAAAAACTTCAAACGGATTTTGAATTACTCGAGTCTAAGAAGAATGAAATGGAAATTAATGCAGCTAATAAGATTAGAAGTCTAGATTATTTGCTTTTAAGACAATACGCTGCTTCTCAACTAGTGCACTTATTTGATGCTTCGTTTAGAGAATTTAACATATCACGTCAAAAAGGCCTTCCACCTAACCCACGGTATGCAAAACAAGCTTTAAGCCATAGTCCAAGACTTTATAATGCAACCCAATTAGGATTGGTCTTAGACCTGATTGCTATTTTCGATGAACGCACCAATAAGGATCTAGTTGATGAGTATCAGTCATACAATTTTGCAAAATATCCCGATTGTGATTATTTTAAAATGAATCAGGAGCTTGCTAAAACGGATTTTAGAATTCGCTTCCATATGGACAAAGATCTCATTACAGCACCAACCTACATGTTGAATGAAGAAAACCCTAGTACACTTCCTACACTTGTCAAAATGGAAGGTCCTAAGGAAATTCCAAAGGACCTTCCACCTGTTAGCACTGTATGGTTAAACTTGCAAGAGATTAATCAATACTTTACTAATTTTGACAAGGTCATTTTGGAATGTACGACTTCAAATGGCCTAAACGCCAGAGAATGGGCTTTCGAACACATGAACGAGGTGTTTAAGAATGAGATCAATCCGTTTGTCGAAAGTCTAAAAGGAAGTTTTGCATCTCTTAAAGAAAATCTTGAGTTTGAAATTGGAGAAGTTCAAAAAGTGTTTTATGAAATGGACACCGCTTACGAACTACAACTAATTGAAAAGGAAAAGATTTTATCTGAATATGACCGATTCTTGTCCCAAGTAATTTCGTGTGATGTGCTTACTAATGTAAATGTTAATTATTCGAATGAGCTTACATCCGCTATGATTAAATGTGATGCTGTGAATATATGTGATGATGTGTGTGATCTCTCTGTAAATGTTGCTGATACTATAAATGAGGTAGATAATCATTCTTGTCACGAATCTAACGCTGAGTTTTTAAAGCTACAAGATTCTTACAATTTACTTTCAAAACGCTTTAATCAACTAGAACAACATTGTATATCTTTAGAATCAAAACAACAAACTCAAAATGAGGATCTTTTGATAACAAATAGTTGTGAAAACGGTGTTGAGACGAGTGACAAGATGATTGCAATAGTTAAGGCATTAGAGGAAGAGATTATGAGATTGAAGAGAGATGTGTCATCAAATGAAACACTAAAATTGGAACTAGAGGCTGCAGAGTCTAAAAACCAGGACTTAGAAATTCGACTTTCGTCTATTCTAGGGGAGATGGATCGTGCAAGACAGGGAATGTCCAAACTTTATGGTTCACTAGAACAACGCTTCGCTTTTAATGCGGCACAACAACAATCTTATGTTGAACAATTGAACCAAAAATGTGAGGAAATCTCTGACTTAAACATCCTGCTCATTGACAAAAACATGGTTTTGGCTGAGTTAAAGGAGACACTTCTTCTCACCCGACAAGAAGCTGTTAATAACTTAGCTACCAACTCTGCACCGTCCTCTAGTGCTCCAACAACCAAGTCAGTAGTGCTTTATAAGAACCCACTCCATAAGAGAAACCCGGTTACCTACGATGATTATATGAGGAATGCCATTAAGCATATAGATCTTGTTAGGGATATTTTAGACGATCTTTATGCCTTAGATCCCTCAAGTAGCTACTATTATTCGGCTCATGAATATATTAAGCGAGTTCAATATTGCTTAGCATATTTGAAATACATAGGTAAACCAGGTTCTGCACTACTCACTAATAGACCCATTGCTGTAACTCCATTCAATAAGACCCCAGGAGCAAAACCGTCATTGGCACCATCAAGTAAGGCACCTTTAAAATCTGTTGCTAATGTTCCCACTTTGCCTTCTACAGGAGTAAAAGAGTCTACTAAGGCTAAAGGATCGCCACTCAAGAAAGATAAGATCAATCCCTCCACTAGTAGTACCAACAAGAAGAAAGTAGAAGCTCACCATAGGAACGTTAGTTCAATTTTAAATAAAAAGAATCATGTTAAGACTAAAAGCTCTGCGCCTGTGCAGAAGCCTAAACCATTCGTGAATTCTAATTTGAATTGTTGGAATTGTAATGAATGTATGTTTTCCCAACCTCATGATTTGTGTCTTATTGATCATGTGAATGAAATGAATGCCATTAGGAATAATCTTGAATGGATGCCAACTGGTAGAACTCGTGCCCAAGTTGGCTGGCAATGGCGTCCCACTGGTAGGACCTTTACATTAGATGGAACAATGTGCCCTTTAACTAGGAATGCATCCATTGAGGTTAGGTCTGAGCGTCCTTTAGTTAGGCACACTAGCACTAAAGTATGGAAACAGCGCCCTTTAATTAGGTCAGCCCCCACTATAGTGCCTATCAGTGAAGAAATACCTCAGGATTTAAGCCAACTAGAATCTACACCACCAACTAGGAAGAAGAAGGCTAGGAAATCTAAGAAACCTAAAGTTAGCAAATCTAAGATTATTAAATCTGTACCTGCTAATAACAAGGAACATTCAGATTCCGATACCTCTACATTGTCCTCGTCTGGTGATATTTTCAGGTGGTCCAAATCATCCTCTGGTATTTGGACTCCGGTTGTTCAAAGCATATGACCGGAGATCGCTCGATGCTCCGAAATTTCGTCAGCAAGTTTCTTGGAACGGTTAAATTCGGTAATGATCATATAGCAAAGATAATGGGGTATGGTGAATATCAGATTGGAAACGTTACGATTTCAAGGGTATACTATGTAGAAGGTCTTGGTCATAACTTATTTTCAGTAGGACAGTTTTGTGATTCCAACCTAGAGGTTGCTTTTCGACAACATACTTGTTTCATCCGCAACTTGGAAGGAAAAGACTTGTTGAAGGGATCTCGTGGTGCAAATCTTTATACGTTGTCCCTACAAGACATGATGGCTGCCTCTCCAGTATGTCTTCTCTCTAAAGCATCTAAGACCAAGTCATGGTTATGGCATCGCAGATTATCTCATCTTAACTTTGATGCTATTAATCATCTGACTAAAAACGAATTAGTTCGTGGTCTTCCAAAGCTCAAATTTCACAAGGATCATTTATGTTCCGCGTGTTCAAGGGGGAAAAGTACCAAGAAATCATACAAGCCCAAAGCTGAAGACACCAATCAAGAAAAACTTCATCTTTTGCATATGGATCTTTGTGGGCCAATGAGAACTGAAAGTGTGAGCGGTAAGAAATTCATTCTTGTTATTATGGATGATTTCTCCAGGTTTACATGGGTTAGATTTCTACGTACAAAGGATGAAGCACCGAAGGCTATCATCACTTTTCTGAAATTCATTCAGGTACGTTTAAATACTACTGTCCGCCGAATTCGTACAGATAATGGAACAGAGTTCGTCAACCAGACTCTTCGTGCTTACTATGAAGATGTTGATATCTCACATGAAACATCCGCTACACGCACTCCACAACAAAACGGTGTCGTTGAAAGACGGAATCGTACGCTTATGGAAGCTGCTAGGACTATGCTGATTTATGCGAACGCTCCATTGTTCTTGTGGGCAGAAGCTATATCTACTGCATGTTTCACCCAAAACCGTTCTATCATTCGGAAACGCCATGGAAAAACACCTTACGAGCTTCTACATGATCGTAAACCCGATGTTTCATTCTTTCATGTGTTTGGTGCTCTTTGTTATCCAAACATTAATAGTGAGAACTTGGGCAAGCTTCAACCGAAAGCCGATATAGGTATTTTCATTGGTTACTCTCCCTCCAAGAAAGCATACCGAATTTACAACCGTCGTCTTGGTAAGATTGTAGAAACTATGGACGCAGATTTCGATGAGCTGACAGCGATGGCTTCTGAGCAACGCAGCTCTGAACCCGCGCTTCATGAGATGGGAACCAGTGCTATTTGTTCCGGATTAGTTCCCAATAATCCTACTTCTACATAATTTTTACCACCTACAAGGCCCGAGTGGGATAAACTGTTTCAACCGTTGTTTGATGAATTCTTTGACCCCCCAAATGATGAAGTTCCAGCACCTGTAGTGATAGCTCCAATCCCTGAAGTTGTTGCTCCTGCTATTGAAGCTTTATCAAATGCATCTTCAATTAACATTGAACCGGATGCACCTTTACCAAGTGATTCTCAAACTACACCTGAATCATCACCCTTACTTGTGCCTAATGATGTTGAAGAGGATTCTATTGATCATGATTTGGAATATGCTCACCTACAAGAGCTTCCTTTCTTTGGTGTAGCGATACCTGAAAACCCTTCCGCCGCGTCTACCTCAGAAGAAGCTCCTTCTATTGTTCACTCCAGACCACCTAGGATTGAAAATCATAGCACCAAATGGACAAAAGATCACCCAATTAGGAATGTCATTGGAGATCTAGATCGACCAGTCTCTACACGCCATCAATTACAAGAGAGTGCACTCTATTTCTACTTTGATGCATTTCTCTCCGAAGTTGAACCTAAAAATTGGCAACAGGCTATGACTTAATCATCTTGGATTAAAGCCATGCAGGAGGAACTAAATGAATTCCAAAGACTTGAAGTATGGGAATTATTTCCTCTCCCTGACAAGGTTAACGTCCTTACTTTGTTGTGGGTTTATAAGGTAAAACTCGATGAGATGGGTGCAGTACTGAAGAATAAGGCTAGATTGGTTGCTAGAGGATATAAACAAGCCTTGGGTATAGACTTTGAAGAATCTTTTGCTCCTGTTGCAAGATTGGAGGCTATTCGACTATTCCTTGCGTATGCTGCTCATATGAACATGATCGTCTATCAAATGGATGTGAAGACGGCATTTTTGAACGGTGAACTAAGGAAATAAGTCTATGTTAGTCAGCCGGATGGGTTCGTTAGCACGGAGTTTCCTAATCATGTGTACAAGCTAAAGAAGGCTCTCTATGGGTTGAAACAAGCTCCACGCGCGTGGTATGATCTCCTTTCAACATATCTCATCTCGGAAGGCTTCTCCAAAGGCAAGGTGGACCCTACTCTATTCACTCTCAAGGAGGACAACGACATGCTTCTGGTACAAATTTATGTTGATGATATAATATTTGCTGCCTCTAACATAGACTTGTCACAACGCTTTGAGAAGATAATGTCCACACGCTTTCAGATGTCAATGATGGGAAAATTTTCATTTTTCTTAGGATTATAAATTTCTCAGAATCCCAGAGGCATCTTTATTAATCAATCCAAATATGCTCTAGAATCTTTAAAGAAATATAACTTTGATAATTGTGACCCCGTGGACACTCCAATGGTGGAGAAATCTAAGTTAGATGTAGATAGGAATGGGACTATTGTCGATCCAAAACTTTACCGTGGGATGATCGGCACCCTTCTCTATCTGACTGCTAGCAGGCCTGATTTGCAATTTGATGTATGCATGTGTGCCCGGTATCAGGCTCGGCCTACCGAAAAGCACCTACATGTTGTTAAAAGGATCTTTCGGTATCTCAAAGGAACACTTCATCGTGGTCTATGGTATCCGAAATATTCCTCTATTGCTTTAATATCATACGCAGATGCCGATCATGCTGGGTGTCAAGACACGAGGCGTAGCACTTCTGGATCTGTGCAACTCCTTGGAGACAGATTGATCAGTTGGTCTTCAAAAAGGCAGAAAAGCGCTGCAATTTCTAGCACGGAGGCTGAATACATCGCCATGTCCGGTTGTTGTGCTCAAGTCCTTTGGATGAGATCACAATTAACTGACTACGGTTTGGGTTTCAACAAAATTCCAATGTATTGTGACAACAAGAGCGCCATCGCCCTTTGCTGCAACTATGTTCAACACTCCCGGGCCAAGCACATAGACATTCGCTACCATTTCATTAAAGAGCAGGTGGAGAACGGAGTGATCGAGCTATATTTTGTCACTACTGAGTATCAGCTGGCAGATATGTTCACCAAAGCCTTAGATCGAGGACGAATCGAGTTTTTGATCGACAAGCTTGGCATGAAATCATTCACTCCAGCGACTCTCAAAGAATTGGCAGAAGAATCAGCTGAATAGTGGTGGTAAACTATTCAGGCGTATCCTTTGTTCGTGATCATGTATATTATCGTATATATATAAAACCACAAAAATAAAAATACAAAAAATATAAAACCAAGAAAAACCATAAAAAATATAAAACCTACAAAAACCATAAAAATTATAAAATCAAGAAAAAGCCAAAAATATTTTTCGTTTTTTAAAAATCGGGCATGTCTTTTAGTACGGTAATATTTACGGCCTTAGAAATGTCGATCAATATTGACACGGTGCCATAAATATAATCCGTATAAAAGTTGTACATTTTTAAAATATGCCCATTATGGCTTGTAGTTATTTCAGACTGCAACCCGGTTTTCATATTAAAGTCACGTATTTCCTTGGAAAACGTTGGCTCACAACGGGAATTAATTTTCTAGGGCATGATTTACAAGCCAAATCATGCAAAGGGATCAAGTTTACTTTACAACTTGGTCTAACACGAGTTAGTGTACGTCTCAGTGCATTAATTTGTCAAAATAAGAGAAATCTTATTGCCACCACGAATCAATATTTTTCAAGACATTAATTGGAAATGTTTTCATCAATATTTGACTCTTTAAACAATGACTACAGCTCTTTAAATAGAAAACGGGTCATCGTTTAAGGGGGAGAAAATATTAAATCATCTTCGTCATCAAAACGATTTTCAAAAGTGTTTGTGGAAAATTAATTGGCTAAATGGTTTATGAGTGGTCTTGCTGTAGAATACGACTTGTGCTTGTTCAATGTGATAAGAATTGCTTTAAGATCTTGGAGATTTGCTAATAGGTTGCGATTGCTAAGTTGTGTGAAGGTTAAGATTGGCTAAGTTTAACAATGGTTAGGAAAAATGAAAAATTATAAACCAAAAAGGAAAAGGAAAGAAAAGTGTAGGGTTAAAGGTGACAACTTGTGAAAAGTTGTAAGATTTTGACCTAAGTCAAAACCAACCCCCCCCCCCCCCCCCCCCCGTTTTTCTTTATCTTCACTGTTACTGTTGTTATCTTTTTCTTTCCACCATTAAACACACACTCAAGCTCTCAAAACTCTCGTTATTAATCATCCAACCTGTTTCATTCGATTTAAAAGGTAATAACATCAATCTTTAACTTATCAATCATCTAATTCATCATTAAATCTTGTTAATCGATTCAGGTAATCAACTTTATCAGATTTAGGGTTTGTTTGCCTATTTAGGATTAATTGATTAAGGTTTTAGGTGGGTTTTATGCGGAATATTATTAGAAAGATGTTAAGTTGCCTTAGATTGCCTTAGAACTCACAAACGCGACTAGATTAATCATTTATAGGGTGCGTTTAGTAGTTCCGAATGAACATGGCTGAACAAACTTCCGGATGAACAAAGCTTGAAAACTTCCGAATGAAGGAAGTTCTGAACAAACTTCCGAATGAAGGAAGTTCCGAACGAACTTCCGAATGAAGGAAGTTTCGAATGAACTTCCGAATGAAGGAAGTTCCGGATGAACTTCCGAATGAAGGAAGTTCCGAATGAACTTCCGAATGAAGGAAGTTCCGAATGAACTTCCGAATGAAGAAGTTCCGAATGAAGGACTTCCGAATGAAGAAGTTCCGAGTGAACTTCCGAATGAAGAAGTTCCGTATGAAGGACTTCCGAATGAAGAAGTTCCGAGTGAACTTCCGAATGAAGAAGTTCCGAGTGAACTTCCGAATGAAGAAGTTCCGAATGAAGAACTTCCGAATGAAGGAAGTTCCGAATGAACTTCCGAATGAAGAAGAACTTCCGAATGAAGAAGTTCCGAATGAAGGACTTCCGAATGAAGAAGTTCCGAATGAAGAACTTCCGAATGAAGAAGTTCCGAATGAAGAACTTCCGAATGAAGAAGTTCCGAATGAAGAACTTCCGAATGAAGAAGTTCCGAATGAAGAACTTCCGAATGAAGAGTTCCGAATGAAGAACTTCCGAATGAAGTGTTCCGAATGAAGGACTTCCGAATGAAGAGTTCTGAATGAAGACTTCCGAATGAAGAGTTCCGGATGAAGGGTTATTTGATTGATAGTTGTTTGCCTGTTATAAGTACTTGTTGAAATGTATTATGCTTAGAAGTCAAAATGATATATATCTATATATTGTTTGTGCATCAACCTTTTATGTCTTATCTTAAGCAGATACAATGACTAATCCAACAGTACAAGCAATCCAAGACTCTAGAGCAGCCGCTATTGCCGAAGCACGAACCCTCAAGTTCATACCAAACAATTACCGGCTGAAGCAAGTTTCAAAATACACTCACCATGGATTTAAAGTCGCCATAGCAATTCTTGATCACTCTCATTTCAAGAATGCTTTAAGGAGTACTGCCTCGGTGCCTTATGATTACATGTATGAGTTCTGGGCTACCAAGGAAAGCACTTCAAACAAGATCACCTTCACTCTCGACAACAAGCAGCAGACACTTACAGTTTCAGATTTCCGCAAGATTTTTGGAATACGGGATACACCCAAAGGTATGGCATTTTCTAGGGATCCTACCAAAGATGAACTCATGGAGATGTTCGATGCTCTTGGATGTCCTGACATACGAGTTGTGTCTGAGTTTACCACTGCTAAAGTAGGTCAACCGTGGAGAGTAATCTTGGGTATTCTTAGTAGATGTCTGACACCTAAAACCAGTGGGCATGATGCTTTGCGTAGTCCAATCATGAACATCTTCCATGGCATGTACACAGGCGCAAATGCAGATTATGCATTATTGTTATGGGAAGAATTCACCTTTCAACTCTTCCAAAACAAGAAGCTGAAGAATAATTTCTTTCCTTACTCTCGGTTTATCAAGCTTATCATTAATTATTTTATGAAGAATGATGTTACTATTGATAGGCGTGCAGCAAGTCGTCATCACACTGAAGAGGCTGATCATACTGTGGATCTAAGGCATGAAGGACCATCTGGTGGTGTGATTCCTGGTCCTATTCCCGATTATCTTCTGACAGATAAAATTAAAGGTTCTGCTGATTACAAGCTACTGCTGCTAGAAATCAAGAAGCTAAAAGCAAGCCTTTAGACTGGAGAAGATTCGTCTACTACGGTCAAGAGTAAAGGTAAACGCAAGCAACCAGCTGCTTTACCTGAACCCGAAACCAAGAAGAAGAAGACTGTGGCTAAGAAGGGAAAGGGTTTGGCTGATGAGTTAGTTCTCCGCGACGAAGAAGATGTTGATGATCCTACTCTTGACAAGGCTGAGAGAAAATTAATGAAGATAGCTATTGAAAGGAGTAGGAGAGATACGGGCGGTAGTGGTTCTGGTGCACAGATAAATATTGAAGAAGAGTACGAGGAGCTAGAGGACATTGATGAGTTTGGATCACCTGAACGGTATTCTACTTCGAAGGAGACATCAATCCTCGTTTCAGCAAGTGTTGAAAAGGAGTCCGGTGCTCCTACAATCATGGTACCTACTCAACCTTTAGTAACTCAACCTCTACCAATACAACCCTTACCAACCCGACCGGTTTCAACACCATTACTTCCACCTCCAATAACTCCCATTCTCAGTACTGTGGTCACAACCGAGCCTCTTCAACCAACCCAGAGCAGCTCTGCATCGTCTACAATGGCTGCATTTGTAATGGCCGAAATGTTGGATAAACATACGGATATTCAAAAAAGAGAGATGGATGAACTTCGCCAAGAGCTACATAGACGAGTTCAAAGTGAAGAAGCATCTAAGAAAGCCCAAGAAGAGATGCTTGCTAAGTTCGCTGCAGAGATGGAGTTGACACGTAAAGCTCATGCAGAAGAACTAGCTCAGGTTAAGCAGGCTGAAGCTGATAAACATGCTGCACGTATCACAAGACGTCAAGCTATGAGGGATAAATACAAGGAGCAGAAAGAAGCACTTGAAGCTTCTGTTGAAGAGAGAGTGAAAGAATCCGTTGAGTCCATTATGCCAAAACTGTGTGATGAATTGAAGACACTCGCAGCTGATAACTTGATGATCAAGTCATCCAATCCTTCTGAATCCGCCTACAAAATTGCCTATGACTTGACGGATTTCGAATTAAAGAAGATCCTCAAAGCTCGTATGAGGGAACTTGGATCTTTTGATAAATCTAGGATTCAACGGGCTCTCTACAAGTCACTCAATGACGCTATCATGGAGGATGATCGGTTGTTCAAAACGTTTGGAAGTGTGGTACCTTACCACATTCTACCTGAGGAGGACAAAGATGATAGTGAACAGGAAGAGGGTACTGGTGAAGAAGAAGAGGAAGAAGAAGGAGAAGAAGAAGAAGGAGAAGATGATGAGGGTGGTGATGATGATGAGGATGATGATGATGATGATGATGGTGATGATGGTGGTGATGGTAATGAGGAGAGTGCTAAGGGGAGCAACGAGGATAGCGATGAGGATGATGATGATGGTACACAGCCTAAAAAGGGGGACAAGGTAGTCAGCAAAAAGAAACCATCTAAGTCTGGTACCAAGTCTCAAAAAGATGCAGCGCAGAAGGAAAAATCAACCTCAACAGAATCAAGACGATCCAAGTGGCGCCACGATGTGAATGCTACTACGGCGTCATCGATTCCCGGTACATCTATTGTTGTGTCTTTACCTATTACCACTAACCCTGTTAGTTCTGTTGTTGTTGCTCCTATGATTGTAGAGTCAGTAACTGAACCTAAAGCTGCACAACACTCGCCCGTTCATGACACCGCCGAGATGCCTGAATCAGAACCAGCAGATGTTCACGTTTCTACTCCTCTACAACAAGAACCACAATCTACTGTTCCTGAATCAAGCACACGGGACTGGGCAGACACGTTGGAGATTGACGAGACTGCACCACCACAGGCTTGGATCACGGCAGCGGCGCAATATGATCCAATCACAGACGCTGACAGAGATGTTTTATATCTCCGTATCCGCAGTCCGATTGACTTGTGCGCATTTCTGGCTCATGAGTACAAGACTTCAGTTACTCCGTCTTTGGTGAAGAGAGCGCTAAAGGATAAGAGGATTCGCGCCAAAACCAGGTTAACCCGAATGGAGTTCGAGTATTATGCTGACGAGGTCCTGAAAGCTCTTAACACCATTCAAAGGCCAGGCCTCCATGAATCAGAAAGAGCTCCACCTCCACTTGATCCTACTCAAGATAATCAGATTGCTCTCGACTTCTTCTTCACCTATGATCTTGAGTATCTTCTGAAGGGTTCATCAAAGTACGCAACCTCCCTGACCTTGTTGAAATCTGCCAACTAGGGGACAATACCCTGGATCGAGGAAAAGGTAAACCGACTCTGGGTCCCAAGGGTAACTCGTAATTATGATATGTATGCTGTTATAGGTGCATCTCATTGGGACGAACGAGTCCGAAGGGCGTACAGGGGTTGCTGCTTAGCCAATTCAGGAAGTAACTTTAGATCCGATATCCGCATCTCCAGTATTTTAGGGCTGAAAACTGAAGCCAAGAATGGCTATTATCATGTGACAGAGATTCGTTTGAAAAGGGAGGATGACAGAGAATACAAAATCCAGCAGGGAGATTTTTCTATCATTCGCCTTGAGGATATCGAAGATATGTTACTTATGATGACCCGTGATCAACTCACCCATATTGCTCGTGAAGACATCATTGCTTTGAATACAGCACTTTGTATGTTCACACGAAGCATTGTTATCAAGAAACGAGTTGAAGATCTTCAATTGGGAGTCGAAAGCTACCAAAGGAAGCTTAACCTCCCCGTCCAATGAATCAAGATCTACCTCAACATGTAGATAGATGTCCCTATACCGGCATTTCTGTCCCGAATTACGGCATTTTCTACTTGAACAGTCGAGGGTTAATGAAGTTTATGAGGGTGGGTGAGCTTTATAAGTACAGTGATGGGACTCTCCTATACGTCAGAGGAAAGTTGGAGCATCTTAATTCGGGTGGGACTTTACCAGAGATGACTGAGGATTGGCATCAGGGTTATCGGCAAATGGCGAAGTATGTGATCAAGAAGATTGATCAAAAGCTCCGTGAACGTAGATTGATGAGGAGTTTAGAAAGATTCGTTGGTGGTAGACCATATGGAGTGCCCCACAAGTTACTGCGACGATCCATCTAACGGGTCGTACATTTCAGGTCCACTTTATATTGGTTTTTTAATTGTGAATATGTAAATTTGTGAATATTGTGCTTTTATGGCTTGATGTAGTGTTAAGGTATGATAATTTTTCAAGAATTTCTCACGAGATTCTAAATCTTTCAAAATATATCATACTAAAGCACTACAACTATCCCTTATTAATTTAAGGGGGAGCATTAACATGTTCTATGGCCAAACATCGATTTCATTTTTTACCCAAAGACCGGTTAATCCATTCAATATCCCAAATATTAATGGTTAACATTTTGGATAAGGGGAGAAAATGGAATTAAGGAGACTTAAATGATACTTGGCTAAAAGATGAAAAAGGACTTAACGATTATCCAACTTAATATGTGTAAAGCATGTGTTAAGGGGGAGCATTTTTAATGAACAAAACACCTAAGGTACAAAACTTTTGATTATAATATCACAAGTACTTTAGGTGATTTTCAAGGATTTTTCATGGTGGCTATACTTTCCCAAAACACGCTTAATTCACGACGAATGTGGTGACAAAAGGGTGGTAGGAATAGGTTTAGTCGAATGATTCATCAGAGCCGATGGAATCTTCCCAAGGACAATTCCCTAGATAGAATTAGAAGTCCTAGGAAAGTTGGAGAAAGATTGTGAACGTAGCTGAATGCCGACCAAGTACTTAAGCTAGCACTGGAACAATCACAACAAGGTGCTAGTTATGATGTATTGGTAAGCATTGAAGGGGTTGAAGAATGAAAAAGAATTGTAAAGATAAAGGGTGTAAAAAAAGAAGCCCTCCTTACAACTTTAGGCAGAAACCGGGTCAATACATATGCTATTGAGGTCATTTTTGTTAATGATTCTCGATATTGAAGAAACACGTCATGGACCCAGTGATGCAATGCACAACCCTTCCCAGCTAACTCAAATATCTCTCAAAAGGTATTTGTTTTAATCACACGGAGATCAACACGTTATCTATTGGTTTATTCACTCCGAATAGACTGATATTGAAAAGGTGGCACTCCTCTCCAGCCATCGCTCACTAAATCAAAACGCACTATCGAGTCTAGAGCCACGAGATCATCAAAAGTCTCATTAGGACACTTTCCATTTATTCCTTGCTTTCTCACACACTGTGAAAAGTAAGAGATTTTCATGAGTCCTACGCAGTATTCCTGTAATATTGCCAGAACATCCGAGTAATACATAAGTATTACAATGAAGATGGAAATCCTGCTTGAGCCAACATCAAACAAGCTCATGGTAGGTTACACGTGCGGTTCTTTTAGAACCAATCTTGTGAAAAACTGGAAAGAAACAGTGGTTTAATTCTTAATTGAACTTAAACTCGTTCCAGGCCTCTACGCATTATCATACGATCTTGCCAGAACACTCAGAGTGACTCTTTATTGACCACAGTGACGAGTGGAAATCCTTCTAGTGTTAACATCAAACAGCACTTGGTAGGTGACATGCAAGATTCTTTATGAATTGAGCTCGTGATAACTGGAAAGCAACGATGGTGAAAATCTTAATTGAAATTCACTTGTTCCAGGTTTCATGAATTGACGGCTTCAAATCACAAGGATAATTTATCCAAGTGATTCACTCTTTATGTTCGCAGTCAGCTTTGGACGGTCGAATAAAGAGAACGAGTTTACCCGCGAAATCCTGTCAGGAATTTACTTAATTGAAACTATCCGTCACGGGTACGATATCTAATATCGTCCAACGGTCTTCACCGACCAGAGGTAAAATGCTACCGAATTAGAATAAAATGTCAAAGCCATTTTATTCGTGTCGTTGTTGTGTACCTGTTAAAGACCGTGGCGTTGCTGTGTACCTGTTGAAGACGGTGGCGTTGCTGTGTACCAGTTGAAGACGGTGGTGTTGCGGTGTACCTGTAGAAGTCGTTCCCACATGTTTATGTTTTTCTGCTTCAACGTTCAGCAAAATTCAAGAAAGTGCAAAATGAAGTCTTCCGCTGTACCAAACTCTGAAGCTTTCGAGAATTCAACAAAAAGACATAAGTGTGTGGAACATGGAGTCACGAGGAGGCAAGTTTCACAAGAAGGCAAAGATCGCACGTGAAAGGCCAAAAGAACAATGCTCTCAAGCCAAAGCCTAAAAGATCAAATCAAAATATTCACAACAAAAAGAAAGAAGAAAAGACTACGAGCTGAAGAACAAAGACTTAGTATAGTATGCTAGGTTTAGAACTTTGTAACGTGGAGTGACCTCCCTTAGGGGGAGATTGTTAGAAATACGTTTTTACGTATATTAGAAGTGTCGGTCACTCCACAACATTATTAATGTTGTAATAGCTCGTAGTTAGTGTTACTTATTAAGTTAAGTAAGAAACCGACCCATGGACTTGTCATGGGTCGGCCCAAGCCCAAATAAGGCCTTGGATATAAATACCCCTTTCCACCATGGAAAGGGGTTGGTTGTTGTTCATTTCTTGTTTTCATTTAATAAAAAGACACATAGTTTCTCTCTCACTTTCTCTCTCTAGTTTCTCTCTCTAGAAAACATCAACCCACTTCATAGATTCATAGGTTATCAAGATTCTACACCCAATCTTGTTAAATAGAAGCCATGCAAGAAGAACTTAGTGAATTTGTATGTCTTGACGTATGGTAACTTGTCCCATGCCCGGATCAAGTGCAGTTACTCAATTTGAAATGGGTTTACAAGGTCAAACTCGACAAGTTAGGCGGAATATTGAAGAACAAAGCTCGACTAGTAGCTCGTGGATACAAGAAATTATTGGGCATCGACTTTATGGAATCCTTTGCACCTGTTGCCCGTTTGGAAGCTATTAGACTATTCCTTGCTTATGCAGCCCACATGAATATGATCGTCTATCAGATGGATGTGAAGACGGCATTTCTTAATGGTGAAATCAAGGAAGCAGTCTATGTTTAACAGCCGAATGGTTTTGTGAACTCTAAATATCCTAATCATGTGCAAAAGCTTAAGAGGGTTGAAGCAAGCTCCACGCGCATGGTATGATCTATTGTCACAATTCCTCATTACGCAAGGCTTCGCTAAAGGCAAGGTATATCCCACGCTGTTTATTCAAAAACGAGGTAAAGATATGACTATGGTACAAATATATGTTGATGAAATTATATTTGCTGCCTCGAACCAAACCTTATCCGGTGAGTTTGGGTCACTCATGTCTTCCAAGTTTAAGATGTCAATGATGGGCAAGGTATCATTCTTCTTAGGACTTTAAATATCTCAGAGTCCCAGAGGCATCTTTATCAATCAATCCAAGTATGACCTTGAATCTCTTAAAAAAATATAAGATGGAATCTTGCGACCTCGTGGATACTCCAATGGTGGAACGAACTAAGCTTGATGCAGATCCACATGGAGTTGCCGTTGATCTGACACTTTATCGTGGAATGATCGGTACCCTTCTGTATATCACATCTAGTCGACCTGATCTTTAATTTGCAATATGTATGTGTGCTCGGTATCAGACTAGGCCTACTGAGTTACATTTAACAATTGTTAAACGGATCTTTCGATATCTTAAAGGAACCATTAATCGGGGACTTTGTGTTGATCCCAAACTTAGATCGATTTAGCTTTGTGTAAACGAGATTGAATCAAGTTAAACACTTAGAGAAACTTTGTTGTATATGAAACAATCTAGGTGTTATGTGGAATTAATACTTAGAACAAGAACACACAAACAGAATAAACCAAACTTTCACTTTGATTGATAATCGAACTTGCGTACAATAAAAGTGTAAAACATATATTAAACTAAAACCTAAAGGCCTCCTTTTATAGATTAAGGTACCTTGTACAAGAGTCTACGTATCAAATATTTTAGGTAAAGATAAACATAAGAAATACATTGTCGAACATATCTTTACTAGAAACATAAAACGTGTAGACTAAGTATCCTATCAGTGTTTGACTTCTTCTCATCAACGCTTGACTTCTTCTTGTCAACGCTTGATCTGACAACGCTTGATTTCTTCCTATCAACGTCCAATTTCCTCTTGTCAGCGTCTAAGTGTCTTGGCTTCATTTTATTCCCAACAATCCTCCCCTAAACTTGATATCTACTCTAGTCATCAAGTTTCTAAATAAAAACTAAATACAAGGAGGATTCTTACAAATACAAATCACTTGTTAATTTGGAAATAAATAAACCTAATTAAATCTTTGCTAACATCACTTATGTAATCCATCTCTAGCTATGTGGACACCATTTTCTTCAGAACTTCCTTGGACATGGGATATTCAGCATCCACAAGAAGATATTCAGAAAACTTTGTAGTACTCAAATGATACACACCAGCTGCTGAATGTAGACGCCATTGAAGTCCACTGATATCATCAAGATCCTTCCATACTGGATCTTCATCATTTGGCTCACACATTCTCTTGAATGTGGACCAAATCTTTATTCCATTGACTGAAGTAGGTGCTTCAGTCTCATACTTAGCCTTCATCAATCTCCAAAGATCTGCCAAGTCTTCCCTATCCAGGCTTGCAAACAAAGAGATAAGAGTAGTAAAAGTATGTACCTCCTTTCCATATCTACCAATCATCCAAAACCCACTTGCATATTCCTCATAGTGAACTATAGGGTTTCTGGAATCATGAGGTAACACCTCTACCATATGTGAAGCTTCCAAGGGTGAGAGCTTAATACTCCTTCTGATAACTGCTTCACTAGGATTCACTATATCCAAATTCTCTGGGAACTCAAGTGGAACTCCCTTCTTCAAAGGCCTTGGTGCAATTAAAGCCTGTTGAATTTGCATCTCTTCTATAAGTTCTTCCTTTCTTTCATCTGAAAGAAGTCTGATAGTGTTCTGCTCTTGAACACTTGCCCATATAGGATAAGCTCTAAACTCCAACTCATCAAAGGAAAAACCGTGTAACTTCTGAAAAGTCCAACCTCCTTGATGACACCTGAGAAGCATGTAGTAGAGCTCCCTTCTATCCTTTTTAGACTGTGAAAGAACCTTGCTAGCCTTATACTTTAGAATCACCTTGCAATCTCTTTGAACTCTTAGTAGAATCTCTAAACCTCAAATTTGATCTGAAGTTGTCATGTCTGGATTCTCCATTACCTTATTCTCCCATGCAAAGTACATCTGAGCTACTTCAGGCATCTCATAATCTACCTAATTTTTCAACTCTGCAATGCTTGCCTTTGCCAACTCATCACCATATTCAAGCCTTTCTGGATCTTCAATAATCATCACACTTGAATCAGTACTCTCATCATCACTGCCTCTCCTATTACTCTCAGAAGTAGCCACAAATGGTAACTCAATAGCAGCAATCTTCTTCTCTTTTTCCTCAAGTTGTGCAGCCAACATAGAATCAAACTTTACTTGGGCTGCATCCTTCGGAACTATTGTTTCTACCATAATCCCTTTACCTTTATTTAATACATCAATAGCAGGTAAAGAAGTTGATGGTACCTGTGTAGACACATCCTTGATAATAGCTGATGACTAGGATACATCAACCACACCTGCAGGTCTATCAGCGTCCAAAACATGTGTGTCAATGCCTAACTTACTCCTATCAATGCTTAAACTCTGTGTGTCAACGCCTGGCTTAGAAACTTGTTCCAGCATCTCCATAAATGATATATTTGTTGGAGTTACCAGTGAAACATCAATAACTGGCCTCTTCTTCAAACTGGTCAAAGCTTCAGCCATCTCCACACCAATAGAACCACCTGAGCCTTTGTCACTTAAATTAAATTTCTTAGTAGCAGCTTCCTCCCCTTTGTAAGAATCCTCCCCAAATGAAAGGACTCTCGTCTGTCGTCTCCTAGCCTCAACAGTTTCCAAAACAAAAATCCTCTCCCTCAATTGCTTGAATTCAAGGCCTTGTGTGGAGACAGTATGTACAAGGTCTGCATTTTGCTTTTGCAAGCTAATGCAGACAGCCATCAATTCTAATAATGTGTAAGGTTCCAATCTGCCCTCCTCTCAAATGGGAATTTGACCTCCCAAAGTAGAGTCATGGGACATGGATGAGGTCTTAAGTATGTTAGGACTGGCTTGTCCAGCTTCTAAGATAGAACACATTGTCCCAGCCCCACCCAATTCACCAACCACACTTGTGGTGGTGGTTCTCTATGCAACATGGCTAGGACCACTAGAGCAGAACACTCCAGTAGTTCTTTGGCATTTTACCAACCTAAATTCAGGGGGTGTAGAAGATGATGTGCATTGGGTGTCTGTTTGAAGGTTAACGGGTGTTTGGGTTTGTTGTAAAAGGATGTCAGCGTTTGGATTTGGAGTGTCAACGCCAACATTTAACGTGTCAGCGTTGAAGGGTTCTTGGTCAACTTCCATTTGCTGTGGTGATGGTAGTTGTTCAGGCAATGGGTCTGGTTGTGGTTGAGGGTCTTGTTGTGGTTGTGCTGCTACAATAACAGCAAGCATGGCTTGGGTAAGGGGTAGGTCTCTATGAGGTGGTGAATTCATCTTCCCAAAATTTGCTTTCTTTTGAACAGGGATCGAATAAAAATCATTTTGATCCCTATTGCAGTATCTTTGTTCATCAAACACCATTTGTAAAAACCTTGGGTAAGCAAGAGTCATCTTGCTACCCTTGTTATGACACATGCCATCAAAAATATCATTTTTGAAAAATTATATTTTTTTTCCCAGTAGCAATACACACAATGGCACTCCAATGGATTGGCTGATTTCATTGTGTGCAGTACACTTGGGACTCAAACATTAAAGAATGACATGTATCAAGTACTTCCAAGTTCGGGGAAATTCTTGTTTTGTATATTTGTTTAAATGGCCATCTTCTGGCAAAGGATAACCCAAAGCTTGGAGTCCTTGTTCTAGCTCACCAATGGGTAGGGTGGTTATATCATCTGCATCAGTAAGATGCAAAGCTTGGAGAACCAAAGCTTCAGTAACCACCCATGGAAGCCCATGGACAGTAGCAGTCAATGTAGTCACATTATTAACTGTTAAGGAAGTGACTGTATTCCAAAACTGTTTAATATGTGTGACAGGGATACATGAGAAAGTACATACCTAATAGGGGATGCATTCAAATACTCCACCATCTGAGTATATTGGGGAAACAGAGCATCATCAGCTTCCAAATAAGCAACCATGTTATGCTGACTTTTGAACCCCAGTTCTAAATCTCTTGGTTTAAACTTAGGCGCCATTGATGTAGAAAGCTGTGATAAAAGTTATAAAAGATGAAAGTTTGAGAAAATTTAATTAGACAAGAATAAGCAGTTACCCTGTTTAAAAGAAACGAGCCAAATATATAGGAGAGGTGAAAACATGTTACTGGTCAAAGCATGAGGCAGTTATATTCAAAATATAATGATGAAAATCTTGAAAAAGATATAACTTATCTCTTGCATTAATAAAAAGTTACCAACTCCTAAACTGACGGCCCATATTTTCGTCAAAAATAACAACTGGGTAGGACCCAATGTTTATCAACGGTCAAAAATAGCTTATCAGCGCCCAACGGCTATATTATTGTCAGCGTTGGATTTTGCCATGTCAACGTCAAAATTGCGCCTGGAAAGAAATCTGTCAGCGTCCAAAAATAAAAATAATTTAAAAGAAAAAGGACCTTAACAAAGTAATTTATCCTAGTGAAGATAACTTATAGACTGAAAATCACTATATGGTGGCAAGCACTGTCCAATCATGCACACTTGCTTAAGCAAGATAGACATAATTGTCCTCAAGTGTCTCTTGCTAACCAAAGTTCTTAACAATGAAGTTATCTCATAAAATCCTTTGTAACTTCCCAGGTAAGCCCAATAAAAATCATACCCAAGTCTCCCAACAGACCACATCCAATTATAGGTCAAAAAGTCTTGGCAGCGTGCAAAGTATATCAACTTCGCATGCTACAGTGCCTCACGATTTAGTAAACTAACTCGTACTCACCAGTGGACACAATCTAGAATTGTGATAAGAGTATTATAAGAATACTCAAAAGTCCTAAAGGTTTCCTAAACCTCTCCTTAAGATATGATATACAAGTTGCCAAACATAATACATGCAATAAAAATTTATGTCAAGATAGGAATGTAAACATTCCAACCATCATCCATAACCTTTAGACACACTCCAAGTAAGCTCCAAAGATCCATAAGCAACTTTGTATCCATTTGTACAATGCTCATAATGCCTGCATAATTAGATCAAAAACCACAAAACTAACATGTTGCTGTCAACGTCCATTTTAACACTTGTCGGTGTTAAAATAACCTTTGTCAGCGTTAGACAAATAAAGTGGAAAACCTAATTTTGTACAAAGACCAATAACAATGCATATCCTGTACATACTTTTACAATATTTCCCAAGAACACATATTAGGTAAGATTGATCATTCCAATACTTGTTACCAAGTATTGAAATCTCCCAGTATCAAAAGGTTAGTTAATAAATCTGCCACATTTTCTTCTGTGTCAACCCTATCTGGTTGTATTAAACCTTTTCAAAACAATCTCTTATAAAATGATGTCTAATTTATATGTGTTTTGTTTTAGAATGATGTACAGGATTCCTAATAATGCATAAAGTACTGTTATTGTCTACAAAAATCTTGGTATGCATAAAATTATACCAATAGTTGGTTCTGAATCCATAAGACTTGTCCACAACAAGCAGCTGCAGCTACATATTCTGCTTTAGTTGTAGAGTTGGCCACCACTGTTTGTTTCTTGCATTGCCAAGATATTAACCTACTCCCAAGAAATTGACATCCACCAGTTATGGATTTTCTATCAGATTTGTCACTCCATAATCACTGTCTAAATATCCAATAAGCTCCAATGGAGAATCCTTTGGATACCATAATCCCAAGGTCTCTGCTGAAATGAAGATACCATCTTCATTCTGCTGAACTTGTAAACCTAGAAAGAAGTTCATCTCTCCCATTGCACTCATCTTGAATTTGTCTGTCATGAGCTTGGAAAAGTCTTCACTCATCTTTGGACTTGAAGAGCCAAAGATGATATCATCCACATTGACCTGAACAAGTAAAAAGTCCTTACCAGTCTTCTTGGTAAACAAAGTCTAATCTATGGTGCCCCTCTTGAATCTATTTTCCACCAGATAGGTGGACAATGTGCGATACCATGCTCTTGGGGCTTGATGAAGTCCATACATATCTTTCTTCACTCTATACACCTTGTCTTGATGTTCTGAATCTTCAAAACCAGGAGGCTGCATAACATAAACCTCCTCTGTAATTGTGCCATAAAGAAAAGCACTCTTCACATCCATTTGATAAACTGTGAAGCCCATCCAAGAAGCATAGGCTAGGAAAATCCTTATTGCTTCAATTCTTGCAACAGGTGCAAAAACCTCTTCATAGTCTATCCCTTCCTCTTATGTATAGCCTTGAGCAACTAAACGTGCCTTGTTTCTGACCACAATTCCTCTCTCATTCTTTTTGTTTCTAAGAACCTATCTTATCCCTATAGGTCTGACATATCTGGGACAATCAACTAACTCCCAAACATCTTGAATAGAAAATTGATGAAGCTCATCCTGCAGTGCTTCTACCCAACTTGGTTCTTTGAGAGCATCAAATATCTTCTTAGGTTCCTGTTGTGACAAAAAAAACAAGCAAACAAACATGCCTAAACAAGAGGGGTATCAACCTTCTTGTGGATATTGGCAATAAAACCTCCTTGATTCTGATGAGATATTCTTGTTTGAACAGGAAACATCACATCACCAATGATTTGAGAAGAAGGATGATTTTTGATAGTAGATGTAAGTATTCCTCCCTCAATAATTGTGTTGTCTTCAATTTGAATCTCCAAGTTGCGAATATCATCTTCAAATTCTCCTCCATCATCACCTGAATGAACCTCTTCATGTACTATGGAAGGTTCACCTTGTTCAAAAACATTAGAAGAGAATAAACGGTCAAAAGAGTTGTCAACGCCTGAACTGGGTCTGTCAACGTTTGAGCCATCAACGCTTGAATTTGGCCTGTCATCGCCAGATTTTCCTTTGTCGGCGCTTGAAGATTCATACATGTTATCATCAACTGGTTTTTCTTGTGGACCAACTTTTTCCTTTCCAGCAGCAGCAGCAAATCCATATGTCCAAATAGGAATGGTGACATACTCAAGTATGGGAGATGATTTGACTGCTTGTGATCCTACTTCCTTATCAACCTGTATACCTGAAATTTCAACAACTGGTTCTTCCACAACATTTGAATTCACTTTCACAATGTCTGGATTAGTAACAGGCATATAATTCAAAGTTCTAGACAAAGGTTCTAAGTCAAAGAACCAATTTGGTCCACTCTCAGGATCACTAGGTTTACTTTCTAAAAACCTAACATGTACTTTTTCAAGTATACATTTTTCTTTCTTAATGTAAACCCTATATCCTCTACTCTGCACTGAATAGCCCATAAAGTAGCCTTCATCACCTTTAGCACTAAACTTCCCTAAGGCATCACTAGTATCAAGAACAACTACATGACATCCAAAGCGTTTAAGAAAACCTATATTAGGTTTCCTATTCCAAAATAGCTCATAAGGTGTCTTATTGTGGATTTTGTTGATCAATGCCCTATTCTGCACATAGCAGGCTGTATTCAAAGCCTCAGCCCAAAATGCAATAGGAAAGTGAGCATCAGCCAACATTGTATTAGCTGCTTCTATGAGTGTTCTATACTTTCTTTCAGCCACCCCATTTTGTTGTGGGGTTCTAGCTACACTAAACTGCCTAGTAGTCCCTTTCTTGACACAGAAGTCATCTAACAGCTTATTTCTAAACTCACCACCATTATCACTTCTAAGTATCTTAACCTCATTCCCAGTCTTCTTTTCAATTTGGGTAATAAAGTTAATCAAAACAGAGGCAGATTCACTTTTCAAAGCCAAAAAGAAAGTCCAAGTAAATCTAGAAAAATCATCAGTTATGACAAAACAAAAAGATTTACCATTTAAGCTTTCTATATTAGTTGGACCAAACAAGTCCATATGTAGCAAGTGAAGTGGTTTAGAACTGGAATGCACAAGTTTAGACTTAAAGGAGACTTTGTGCTGCTTGCCTTTAAGGCATGCAACACAAGAGTGGTCATCGTGGAAAGCCTTTTCAGGCAAACCATCAACTAAACCATGTCTCACAGGTCTATTTATGTTCTTAAAGTTTATGTGCCCTAACCTTCTGTGCCAAAGATTACTCTCATCAACTGAAGCATTATCATATAGACATGACAGATTATTATTCATCCTAATTCCATTAAGATTCACATTATAAATGTCCTTATGCCTAGGTGTTCTGTAATCAATAAACTCCTCATCGGGTATTTTAAAGTCTTTGCTTAACACCAAGCATTCAGTATCAGTGAAAAGAACCTTATTTTTGTTATCATAAACTTGTGATACACTAAACAGATTATAATCAAGTTCTTTTACCAGAAATACGTTTTCAAAATGCAAATTGTTGGTGATAAGAGTGCCTTTGCTAGTAATAGTTCCATATCCTCCTCCAAAGTACACTTTGTCACCATCTTTAATGGGGGTAAAGTTGGTCAAATAATCTTCCTTCCCCGACATGTGCCTAGAGCATCCACTATCCCAATAGCCATAATCATTTACCTGCTTTTGAATGCCATGTACATAAAGAAAACAAATTAGTTTTCTTTGGGAACCCAAGCCTGAGCAGACTTGGATTCATTTAGTTGTTCAACAAGAACAGACTTAGTCCTTATAACAACCCCTTGTTCACGCCTTTTTGGATTGAACACCCAGTTAACCTCAATTGGTTTAGTTATGACCTTTAAAATATAATGAAATCTGTTACATGTCATAGAAATCCCATCTGAATTAGGGTTTTGGTCTTGTTTGGGTCTCCAAGTTAAGCTAGAAGAAGCTTTAGACCCCTTTCCCTTTGGTTGCAGGTATTTGTTATTACTTGGTCTAATAGCGTTGGAAACGTTCCTGTCAATGTTAAAATTGTTCTTGACAACGTCAAAATTGCACTTGTCGGCACCAAAACTAAGGTTTGGTACAGGAACCCATTGTCTGTTAGACCATGTATTGGTCTTTTCAAAAGGCCTTTGTCCATAAGTATTAGAACCTTTAGTAAAGAATGGAGCTGGTCTAGTAACTTGTGGACTTTGCTGGGCAAAAGGTCTGGGTTTGACCATGGTTGACTTTCTATCAACGTTGACTTTTGAAACATTGACACACTTATAAGCCAAATGTGAAAAACTCCCACAACTATAACAAGCTTTTCTAGACATAACTCTAGGTCTAGACGAAAAGAAACCTGTCCCATTATTACTAACTTGACTTTTTGGTAACCTAGGTTTTCTATACATTTCTGCATATTTAATACTAGGTTTTCTATCAACGTTTAATCCAAGGTCAACAGTCTTTCCAGTAGTGGGGTTGGTTACTTTTATGGGTGTAGACTCATTTGGGCTTTCACTAAGCATGCCCCCTTTAACAAACAAAGTAGGATTGGCTTTCTTCCATTGGTCCAAGTCAGTCAATTTCTGTTTATATTCCTCTACTGGAGTAAGAACTCTTGGTGGAGGAATGAATTCCTTTTCTTAGAGTTCTGGTATACCAGTCCAAGAAAAATCCTTTCTAAGGACATCATAGAAGTTCCCAGCAGGTGGTGGAACATCAGCATACTCTTTCATCCCAATCCTAGTCATATACCTAGAGTCTCTTTGTTCACTAACACATTCTTCTAGGGTTTGAGAAGCTTTATCAAATCTTTGATATTTAAGCCCTACTAACTCTTTGTTTTTAATGGCCCCATCCAACTCAGCTTGTATGACACCTTTGGATCTCTCCAAAATATCCCTGAGGTCAACACTAACTTTAAGGTCATGTGACAAAATGTTAATTTGATCTTTTAGGTCAAGCTCCATTTTCTTATATTTAGCCACAGTCTTTTTCAGTTTGAGTAAGTGCAAGTTGATAATTAGATAACTTGCATCTTTCATAAAAAACATCTGATTTTAACTTTAAAATTTCTTTTAAGTTTTTTAGTGTTTAGACGACAACCTTTACTACAAAATGCATCATCATATACCTCATTGTTTGATGAAGATGAAGAATGTGCCATGAGAGCATAGTGAACATGCTCCTCTTCCTCCTTTTCTGCAACCAAGGCTTTGTTCTCTTCCACATCTTTGGCCATAAAGCTCCAATCCCAGCCAACACCATCAATTTCTTGCATGGCAACCATAGCCTTTGTGTCTTCAACCTTGATGATTTGGCTTGAAGGTTTTCCAACATCAGACCTTTTTGGAGATCTGGATTCTCTCATAAAATGACCCATTCTATGGCGATTGTAACACTCAACCTTGGATTTATCAAACCCAGCAGTGTCTTTAGCATTAAAGGTCATCTTCTTCCTGAATCTCCTATTACATCTATTGGCCCTTATGCTTGCAAGTGCCATATTTCACTTTATGTCCATCTCTTCCAAATGCTCATCACTGATTTGCTCAAGGTCCTCATATGTAATCACTGAACCATTAGGCAATGAAGTAATGTATGCACACACTATATCTAGATCAATACCAGCAGGACTAATCCTTGGTGAGTCAACATTGTATGTGTCAGTGTCTGAATGTGGGGCGCTGACAAAGCTTGATCCAACGTTGACACAAGGTGATCCAGTAACGGGGTGCAGGTATGACTCCCTTTGATCAAATTGACCTTCACTATGTGAGAAGAAGGCCATATTTCCATTGGTAGATTTGCTTCCTTGATCAAAAAGGATTTCATTCTCTACAATCTTTAGTTTATTGTAGACGTCATCAAAAGTGGAACTTTTGTGAGCATTGGTAGCAAAATTGACCTTGCTTCGATCTTCCATGCATCACCAAGACTTTTAAGGAAAGTGGTAATGATATCAGCATCATCAGACATTGTTCCAATAAAGGACAATTTGCTTGTGATGTCAAGAAGTCTGCTTCTCACCCCCACTTAGCTTTTCATTAGGAAGGGCTTTGAACACAACATACTCATGCAAGAGTTGCTTCTTCTCTAAGGCAGTATCATCATTACCACCATAATTGACTTGAAGGGCTTCCCAAAGCTCTTTGGCAGACTCAAAACCTCTATACTTGTGCTGATTTGCTGGTCCCAAAGAAAGTTTAAGAATGCTTAGAGTCTTCATAGCATTCCTTCTCTTTGCAATGTCTTCAGTTGCAACAGCTCTTCCATCTAAAGGTCTTTCTTTTCGATCCTCTTCAGTTGAGCCCTGATTTGATCTTGTAGCAATAGCAGCTGTAACACCCCATTTTGGTAATGGAATGTCACACGTAATTATGGCGTGTCATCAAAGCATACAAGTATAAATGTCTAAAACATTACATGACCATAGGGTAAACCGGAATCAAACATCGGTTCCCAAACATAAGCCCAAAACATAATAAAGCAAAGGAAAAGAATGAAAGACTAAACAAGCATAAATATATGAAGGCAAAAAGGAAAAGAAGTCTCTGGCAGCTTCCATCCTATGCACGTCCTCCAAATGCTCGAGTCTTTCCAAGGGTACCTGCTGTTTTAGGACATGGAAAGGAAAGTAACGGCTGAGCAAAATGCTCAGTGCACGGATATAGACATAGTATAAATGACTAAAACATAATAGAGACTTAATAGCAGCGGAAATGTATAAGTCCTGGAAAACCTGGAACATGTTCATAAAACTGGTTTTATAGTTTGAAAAGCCTTATGTTTATCTTATGAAAACTGTTTAACATATTTTACCATTAGCCAATATAGGTCATGAAAATCCACCGTGCATGAATACTTGGAGGGGTGACCTCATCATGCAAATTAGAGGGGCTGCCTCTAATTTAATATACTGATTTTTGGGTAGGAGGGATCAGCTGTGAAGGATGCAAGGCACACACCACATTCACCATGAAATCCTGAATAAAAACATGTAACTAGGATGCACCCATACGCCCCACATGATAAATATAAATAAATGGCCAAAAGCTGAAGGGACGCCACGAGCAATCCCTCCGCCGTGGTGAAGTCATAACATCAGTGCCTCTAATGTTATGGTTATGGTACCTCCATAACTAGGTGAAACTGGTCATGCATGTATATGGCTATAGGTAATCTTAATTAAACATAAGCAATCAAACACGTAACTTATACTACGGGAAAAAAGTTGGCTGCATACGGGGAATCCTAATAAGGAAAGAATGTCCATACTGAAAGGACAGGAATCCGTACCTTATGTCCAGTGAACGAAGAAGATGAACTGAGAGGAATCCTACTTTTGAATCACTAGTGCTACATAAATACATACATGAATAAGTATCTGCTTACTAAATACGTAGCTGGTTTTATGTCATGTCTTAGCTTATTTTGTGTGTTCTTACCATGTTTTACTGTTTTAAGCCCTAAACTGTGTTAAATCTTATATTCTGTTCAATCTGATTAAGTATTTCTGGTATTTCATGTGTTATTATACTTACTGTGTAATAATAAGTAACTTTCCAAAAATAGCAAGTTTCCTAAAATAGAAAGTTTCCAAAAATAGAAAGTTTCCAAAAATAGAAAGTTACTAAAAATAGAAAGTTTCCAAAAATAGAAAGTTTCCAAAAATAGAAAGTTTCAAAAAATAGAAAGTTTCCAAAAATAGAAAGTTTTTAAAAATAGAAAGTTTCCAAAATAGATTTACTGCTTAAAATAGATAAGTTTCTAAAAATAGAAAGTTTCCATAAATAGATTAGCTGCCTTAATTAAATAAGTTTCCATAATTAGATTAGCTGCCTGAAATAAATAAGTTTCTAAAATAGCTGGTTTCCATAAATAGATTAGCTACCTTATTTAATTAAGTTTCTAAAAATAGAAAGTTTCCATAATTAGAAATAAGCTGGTTAAATAAGCTAAGTATATAAGCCTAAGTGTTTTTCATGATTATTTTCTAAGTCATATGATATAATGTATAGTTTAATAATTATTCCATGTAATTAAATTAAATTATAGGTTAAAATATTTAATTAAAGTATAACATGTTTTTAATTAAATAAGTTAAATACTTAGGTTAAAATATGTATTATTATATATATAACCTAAGTCATGTTAATTAATTAATTATATCCATGGTTTTAAAATAATTAATTAATTATAAGTCTTAAATATATAAATACTTTGGTTAAAATAATTTCATGATCATTAATAATTAAATAACCTAAGTCATGTTATTAAATTAATCACATCATTTTATTAATTTAATTTTAACATAAGATCATAAACATAAAAAAAACTAAACATAAACCATGAACCGGATCTAGACTAAAAAGCATGAACCGGACATGAATTCAACACCGTACCCCGAACCAACTCGGGGTACCCCGTGTTTCCTTGCTGCCGTGGGACCCACACGCACCAACCAAGACCATATGGTCTTGGTGGTGGTCGGCTTGGCAAGCCGAAACCCATTCGGGTTCGGTTGCAGCCTGCGGCCAAACAAACACCCCTTAAAAACAACCTTTTGATTTTATTTAGCACCAAAACATGTTAGATCTATGCTCAATTATTATGTTTTTGTAAAAACATTACATGTTCATAATTTATAAAAAGATTAAATCAAAAGAAAAGGTTTAAAAAGGTTTTACCGAATTCGTGGATCAATAGGACGAAGAACCAACACGATAAATCACTAGAATTCCGAGATCCAAGATCAAAAACCACTCCTTATGGTGGTTGTAGGGTGGCGGCACAAAGGAGAAGGGGGAAGGAGGATTTTTAGGTTTTTTTAAAAATCTTCTGTAAGTTTATTTGAGTAGTGAAAACCTCCTAATTCCCTTTTAGTGTAAAATTGATGGGCTAAGCCCATCCCCCCTTCCTAATTTCGTGGTAATGGGGCCCACAAGGGGTAACCCGATCATTTTCTGTGTCTAATTAATAAGTGTGTTCTCGTGTTCGTGTTTTACGTGTTTGTTCGTGTTTATTTGAGTTCGCGTTTTGTGTGTTCTCGTTAAATAATTACCGTGACCTATTATATTTAATTATGCTCGTAATAAATATATATACGTAATTAATAATAGTTCGTGTTTTAATTACGTTCATGATTTCATGATCGCATGTTCGTGATTAATTATCGTTAAATAATTATTACGTGATCGTGCATAGTAAATACTTATCGCGTTCTAACACGTACGTAATACGTAAACTCCTAACACGTAATCGTAATCATGCTATATTAGGAAAGTTTTAATCTAGTACGTACGATCCTAAGGGTACTATGCATGGTAAAAGCATGCGGGTTTTACAACTCTTCCCCCCTAAAAATAATAATTCGTCCCCGAATTATAGATAACGTAACTGAAATAGAAACATACCTGAATCAAACTGAGAGGGTATGTAAGATAAATTAACGTGCAGGTGACCTGACAGAAATAACGCGGAACATGACATGTCATAAAAGGACATGGAACGTGACGTGGCTGAAAGGACATATCTAATTGATAAGAGAAAACGGATAAGAAGTCCAGATGAACTTGTCCGTTTCCAAGTGGGTTCCCTCTTGGAACGGTTCCTTATAAGATCTTGACACGAATGATAAGTCTTGGTCCTCCTGACCTTGACTTGGAATACGAAGAAGTTCCTGGTTATCAACGTAAGGTAGATCCCCTAAATTCGATCGAGGGAATAAGAATTAACGTGTAAGAGTAACTGAAACATTAAGGTGCAAAACAATCCGACTTAACCGATAACTAGCAACGATGCGCGAGACATATAGAAACGTAGTACGTGAAAATTTTTGAACGTGATACGTGAAAAATTTTGAACGTGCTACGTGGAGATATGGCAAGTGTAGTATGAGTAAACATATCGTGATCCCTGATACGTGTAACATATCTTGATCATGATATGAGGAACGTGGAATGAACATGACATGTGAAACATATCGTGATCATAGAATATAATGGCGGTAACGACAAACGCTAGAAGGTGAGACATAGATTATGACGAGAAACGTCTATCTGAGGATAGGGAGTTATAATAAACTTGGGTCTGGTCTCTCAAGTTCTTGCAAACTACCCATAATGAGAAAAGAAATGAACGTAAAATCGTAAACCAAAATACGATCATGAACGTGAATAGTGTCATGAACGCGAGCGCGAAAGCAAGGCGTGGAATTAGAACAAGGACGTGAAGTAAATAAGGAGCATAATTATGAATATTTGTCTGTCCTGATAACTGAGGAATTGCCAAGTGATCGGATGAGCCTTGGCTGGAACATCTCGGATCAATTTTGGTAATGGAATGTCACACGTAATTATGGCGTGTCATCAAAGCATACAAGGATAAATTTCTAAAACATTACATGACCATAGGGTAAACCAGAATCAAACATCGGTTCCCAAACATAAGCCCAAAACATAATAAAGCAAAGGAAAAGAATGAAAGACTAAACAAGCATAAATATATGAAGGCAAAAAGGAAAAGAAGTCTCTGGCAGCTTCCATCCTATGCACGTCCTCCAAATGCTCGAGTCTTTCCAAGGGTACCTGCCATTTTGGGACATGGAAAGGAAAGTAACGGCTGAGAAAAACGCTCAGTGCACGGATATAGACATAGTATAAATGACTAAAACATAATAGAGACTTAATAGCAGCGGAAATGTATAAGTCCTGGAAAACCTGGAACATGTTCATAAAACTGGTTTTATAGTTTGAAAAGCCTTATGTTTATCTTATGAAAACTGTTTAACATATTTTACCATTAGCCAATATAGGTCATGAAAATCCACCGTGCATGAATACTTGGAGGGGTGACCTCATCATGCAAATTAGAGGGGCTGCCTCTAATTTAATATACTGATTTTTGGGTAGGAGGGATCAGCTCCTTGTGAAGGATGCAAGGCACACACCACATTCACCATGAAATCCTGAATAAAAACATGTAACTAGGATGCACCCATACGCCCCACATGATAAATATTAATAAATGGCCAAAAGCTGAAGGGACGCCACGAGCAATCACTCCGCCGTGGTGAAGTCATAACATCAGTGCCTCTAATGTTATGGTTATGGTACCTCCATAACTAGGTGAAACTGGGCATGCATGTATATGGCTATAGGTAATCTTAATTAAACATAAGCAATCAAACACGTAACTTATACTACGGGAAAACAGTTGGCTGCATACGGGGAATCCTAATAAGGAAAGAATGTCCATACTGAAAGGACGAGAATCCGTACCTTATGTCCAGTGAACTAAGAAGATGAACTGAGAGGAATCCTACTTTTGAATCACTAGTGCTACATAAATACATACATGAATAAGTATCTGGTTACTAAATACGTAGCTGGTTTTATAACATGTCTTAGCTTATTTTGTGTGTTCTTACCATGTTTTACTGTTTTAAGTCCTAAACTGTGTTAAATCTTATATTCTGTTCAATCTGATTAAGTATTTCTGGTATTTCATGTGTTATTATACTTACTGTGTAATAATAAGTAACTTTCCAAAAATAGCAAGTTTCCTAAAATAGAAAGTTTCCAAAAATAGAAAGTTTCCAAAAATAGAAAGTTACTAATAATACAAAGTTTTCAAAAATAGAAAGTTTCCAAAAATAGAAAGTTTCCAAAAATAGAAAGTTTCCAAAATCAGAAAGTTTCCAAAAATAGAAAGTTTCCAAAAATAGAAAGTTTCCAAAAATAGAAAGTTTCCAAAAATAGATTTACTGCTTAAAATAGATAAGTTTCTAAAAATAGAAAGTTTCCATACATAGATTAGCTGCCTTAATTAAATAAGTTTACATAATTAGATTAGCTGCCTGAAATAAATAAGTTTCTAAAAATAGCTGGTTTCCATAAATAGATTAGCTGCCTTATTTAATTAAGTTTCTAAAAATAGAAAGTTTCCATAATTAGAAATAAGCTGGTTAAATAAGCTAAGTATATAAGCCTAAGTGTTTTTCATGATTATTTTCTAAGTCATATGATATAATGTATAGTTTAATAATTATTCCATGTAATTAAATTAAACTATAGGTTAAAATATTTAATTAAAGTATAACTTGTTTTTAATTAAATAAGTTAAACACTTAGGTTAAAATATGTATTATTATATATTAATAATATAACCTAAGTCATGTTAATTAATTAATTATATCCATGGTTTTAAAATAATTAATTAATTATAAGTCTTAAATATATAAATACTTACGTTAAAATAATTTCATGATCATTAATAATTAAATAACCTAAGTCATGTTATTAAATTAATCACATCATTTTATTAATTTAATTTTAACATAAGATCATAAACATAAAAAAACTAAACATAAACCATGAACCGGATCTAGACTAAAAAGCATGAACCGGACATGAATTCAACACCGTACCCCGAACCAACTCGGGGTACCCCGTGTTTCCTTGCTGTCGTAGGACCCACACGCACCAACCAAGACCATATGGTCTTGGTGTTGGTCGGCTTGGCATGCCGAAACCCATTCGGGTTCGGTTGCAGCCTGCGGCCAAACAAACACCCCTTAAAAACAACCTTTTGATTTTATTTAGCACCAAAACATGTTAGATCTATGCTTAATTATTATGTTTTTGTAAAAACATTACATGTTCATAATTTATAAAAAGATTAAATCAAAAGAAAAGGTTTAAAAAGGTTTTACCGAATTCGTGGATCAAGAGGACGAAGAACCAACATGATAAATCACTAGAATTCCGAGATCCAAGATCAAAAACCACTCCTTATGGTGGTTGTAGGGTGGCGGCACAAAGGAGAAGGAGGAAGGAGGATTTTTAGGTTTTCTTAAAAATCTTCTGTAAGTTTATTTGAGTAGTGAAAACCTCCTAATTCCCTTTTAGTGTAAAATTGATGGGCTAAGCCCATCCCCCCTCCTAATTTCGTGGTAATGAGGCCCACAAGGGGTAAACCGATCATTTTCCCTGTCTAATTAATAAGTGTGTTCTCGTGTTCGTGTTTTACGTGTTTGTTCGTGTTTATTTGTGTTCGCGTTTTGTGTGTTCTCGTTAAATAATTACCGTGACCTAATATATTTAATTATGCTCGTAATAAATATATATATATACGTAATTAATAATAGTTCGTGTTTTAATTACGTTCATGATTTCATGATCCCATGTTCGTGATTAATTATCGTTAAATAATTATTACGTGATCGTGCATAGTAAATACTTATCGCGTTCTAACACGTACGTAATACATAAACTCCTAACACGTAATCGTAATCATGCTATATTAGGAAAGTTTTAATCTAGTACGTACGATCCTAAGGGTACTATGCATGGTAAAAGCATGCGGGTTTTACAGTAGCAGCAATCCTAGCAGCCTTATTGAATGTGTTTCCATATTCAATAATTTCCCATAGAGTGTGATCATGGATTTGAAGATACTGCTCAAAATTGAACATCCATAGCTCAAAGTTGTCAGGGTCTAGCATGGGGATTTTTAGATTATGACTAGAGGAGGAGGTCATCTCTGGTGTAGACATTATGTCTGGTTTTTAGGGTTTCTTGAAAAATTAGGGTTTTTGGTGATTTAGGGTTTTTAGGGTTTTGTGTTCTTTAGATCAAAGTTCCTCAACAAGCTCTGATACCACTTGTTGATCCCAAACTTAGATCGATTTAGCTTTGTGTAAACGAGATTTAATCAAGTTAAACACTTAAAGAAACTTTGTTGTATATGACACAATCTAGGTATTATGCGGAATTAATACTTAGAACAAGAACACACAAACAGAATAAACCAAACTTTCACTTTGATTGATAATCGAACTTGCGTACAATGAAAATGTAAAACATATATTAAACTAAAACCTAAAGGCCTCCTTTTATAGATTAAGGAACCTTGGACAAGAGTCTACGTATCAGCTATTTTAGGTAAAGATAAACATAAGAAATACATTGTCGAACATATCTTTACTAGAAACATAAAACGTGTAGACTAAGTATCCTATCAGTGCTTCACTTCTTCTCATCAACGCTTAACTTCTTCTTGTCAACGCTTGATTTCTTCCTATCAACGTCCAATTTCCTCGTGTCAGTGTCTAAGTGTCTTGGCTTCATTTTATTCCCAACACTTTGGTATTCGAAGGACTCTTCGATTGCACTGGCATATGTAGATGCGGATCACGCGGGTTGTCAAAATACAAGGCGTAGCACGAGTGGAACGTTGCAACTACTAGGAGATCGATTGATCAGTTGGGCATCGAAAAGGCAGAAAAGCGCTGCAATTTCAAGTACGGAATCAGAATACATAGCTATGTCTGGTTGTTGTGCTCAAATTCTTTGGATGAGATCACAATTAACCGACTATGGTCTAGGTTTCAACAAAATTCCGATGTACTGCGACAACAAAAGTGCAATTGCCTTATGCTGCAACAAGGTTCAATTCTCCCAGTCAAAGCATATAGACATTCGCTACCATATCATTAAGGAGCAAGTGGAAAATGAAGTGATCGAGCTTTACTTTATCTGGTCTGAGTATCAATTGGCGGATATTTTCACGAAGACTTTAGATCGCGCTCGAATGGAATTTTTGGCCGACAAGCTGGGATTGAGAACTTTCTCGCCCGAGACTCTAAAGGAATTGGCAGATGAAGCGAAAGAATAGTGGTGGTAAGCTATTCTCCGTATGCTTGGTGATCATCCGTATATATTGTTTATATTTTTATCCACAAAAGCAAAATACAAAAATATAAAACCATATAAAACCCTAAAAATTGAAAATTTCATAAAAATCCAAAAATAATTTTACTTTATTTTTCAAAGGCATGTCTTTTGGTACGATAATATTTACTGCCTTAGAAATGTCGATCGATATTGACATGGCGCCATAAATAGAGTTCGTAGAAAAGTTGTAAATATTTCATAAAACATGCCCAAATGGCTTGTAGTTATTTCTGACTGCAACCCGTTTTTCATATTAAAGTCAAGTATTTCTTCTGAAAACTTTGGCTCACAACGGGAATTAGTTTTCTCGGGCATGGTTTACTTTATAACCATGTAAGGGATTGTGTTTACGTTATAACACAATCTAACACGGATATATGTACGCATTAGTGCATTTATTTGTTAAAACAAGAGAAATCTTGTTTTTGTGAAGTTATCATCTCTACAACCATAGCACTATACAATTGGTATCTACATACTCGACGATGCGACTACTCAAACGACGACTACAGCTCTTTCAATGGAACACGGTTCAACAATTTAGGGGGAGCAATTGTCAAGCATTCAGAATCTTCGATGTCGAAAGTGCCAAGTTCACTAATTGGTGTCCAGACAACAATACCAATCGTACATGTGGTGTCAAGAGATGACTTCAGACGTGACGAGGCGACCAACATTTGCCGACAAGAACCATTTGATCTTATCATATGATGTTCTCATCAATCAGGTCCAACCTTGTCAATTTATTCTAATATGGTGAATATGTGATCATGTTACAAATTGGTATCATATCTCAACATTTGGTATCATGAAGATAAAATGGACTTGCATTTTTCTTCCCAAAAAACTTTGTTAAAACTTTATTAAATCAATTGATATTAAAAATATCGATTGGGTTAATATTTTTAATATGAGGGAGAAAATATGATTTAATATGAGAAATGAATAATAAAAAATGGTTTGACTTAACATGATAGCTCATCCTGACATGTGCGAAATGTTTTCGAATATCGTGGCATATGTTAAGGGGGAGCAAAATAGATTTGCTATACCAAAATGGATTTCATGGTGATTTATACTTATCCACAACCTATTTATTTCACGATGATGAAGATTGTGGTGACATAAGGATGGTAGGATAGGTTAAGTCCAATGATTCTTCTAGAACCGGAGGAATCTTCCCAAGGACATTCCTTAGCTAGAAATAGTAGTACTTAGGAAAGGTGGAGAAAGATTGTGAATGTAGCTGAATGTCGACCAAGTACTTAAGTTAGCATTGGAAAAATCACAACAAGGTGCTAGTTATGACGTATTGGTAAGCATTGAAGGGGTTGAAGAATGAAAAAGAATTTTAAAGATAAAGGGTGTAAAGAAAGAAGCCCTCCTTACAACCTTAGGCAGAAACCGGGTCAACACGTATGCTATTGAGATCATTTTAATGATGCTCGATATTGAAGACAGACATCACGGACCCAGTGATGCAATGCACAATCCTCCCAGTTAACTCAGATATCTCTTAAAAGGTATTTGTTGTATTCACACTGAGACAACGCATTATCTATCGATTTATTCACTCCGAATATATTGATATTGAAATGGTGGCACTCCTCTCCGGCCTCCGATCACTAAAAATCCAAAATGCACGATCGAGTCTAGAGTCATTTGAGATCATCAAATATCTCATTAGGACACACTTCTATATTTCCTTGCTTCTTCACACTCTGTGAAAAGTAAGAAAGATATTAAGAGTCCTACGCAAAATCTTCATGATCTTGCCTGAACATCCGAGTAATACGCAAGTATTTCCGATGAAGATGGAAATCCTTCTTGAGCGAACATTAAAAATCTCATGGTAGGTGACTTGTGCGATTCTTTATGAATCAAACTTGTGATAACTAGAAAGCAACAGTTGTTTAATTCTTAATTGAATTTAAAGACGTTCCAGGCCTCTACGCAATATCTCAGTGATCTTCCCAGAACACTCAGAGTGACATCCTAGTGTTCACAGTGATGAATGGAAATCCTTCTAGTGTTAACCTCAAATAGCACTTGGTAGGTAACTTGCAAGATTCTATATGAATCAAAATCGTGACAACTGGAAAGCAACGATGGTGCGATTCTTTAATGAATCAAACTTGTTCCAGGAATCAGAATTAATGGCTTCAAATCATGCGGATATTATAATCCAAATGATTCACTCTTTACGTTCGCAATCAGCTTTGGACGGTCGTGTAAAGAGAACGGGTTTACCTGCGAAATCTTGTAAAGGAGATTTTTAATTAAATCTACCTGCCACAAGTACGATATTTTATATCGTCCAACGGTCTTCACCAAACGGAGGTAAAATGCTACCGAATTAGAATGAAACGTTCAAAGCTATTTCGTTCGTGTCTACTTATGTTGCGGCATTTGAAGACGATGGCGTTGCGGAATCCGAGAAGAAGTCGTCCCCGCATGCTTATACTTTATGCACTTAACACTTCATCTAATTCTAGAAAGCCTAAAAGTCAAGTCTTTCGCTGTATCGAACTCTAAAGCTTTCAAGAATTATGAAGGTATAAGTATGTGGGACATGAAGTCACGAAGAGGAGAAGATCACAAGTGGAGGATGCACAAGATCAAGGAAAGAGATTAATGCTAAAGATTGATATCAAAGTTCACATCAGCATGTTCACCAGAAAAGAAAAAGAAAAGAAAGACAAAGACTACGAGCTCAAGACAAGCATAGTATGCTAGGTTTATTTTTATTATTGTAACTAGGGTAACGCCCTTGTTTAGAGTGACCTCCCTTAGGGGGAGATTGTTGGAAATACGTTTTTACGTATTAGAAAGGATCGGTCACTCCAACAATAGTCTAAGTAGTAGCTCGTAGTTTAGTTAACTTAATATTAAGCAAACACGGCCAAGCCAAGCCTACAACTTGTGTAGGCCGGCGGCCCATTGTAAAGCCCAAGCCCATCACAAGGCTTAGGAGAGGGTGTTGGTTCACATATTTTCACATAGTTGAAAGTGTGTTTTCTACACTTTCTCTGTAACACCCCACTTTGGTAAGTGGACCGTTACGCGTAATCATGGCGTGTCATCAAAGCATGCAAGGTAATATGTAGTAAAACATACATGACCATAGGGAAAACCAGAATCAAACATCGGTTCCCAAACATAAGCCCAAAACATAAATAAAGTAAATGAAATGAACAAAGACTACACAAGCATAAATATATGAAGGCAAAAGGAAAAGAAGTATATGGCAGCTTCCATCCTATGCACGTCCTCCAAATGCTCTAGTCCGTCCTTGGGTACCTGTAGTTTTGGGACATGGAAAGGAAAGTAACGGTTGAGCACAACGCTCGGTGCACGGACATACAAGCATGTGATGAATAATATAAGCATGAAAAACATATAGCAGCGGAATTGATTAAGTCCTGGAAAACATGGTATTAACTTAGTAAAACTGGTTTTATAGTTTGAAAAGCCTTATGTTTATCTTATAAAAACTGTTTAACATGTTTACCATTAGCCAATATAGGTCATGAAATATCAACGTGCATGAATACTTGGAGGGGTGACCTCGTCATGCAATTAGAGGGGCTGCCTCTAATTAATATAACTTTTTGGGTAGGAGGGATCAGCTCCTTGTGAAGGATGCAAGGCACACACCATATTCACCTGAATAATCTGCTAAAAACATGTAAACTAGGATGCACCCATACGCCCCACATGATAATAATAATATGGCCAAAAGCTGAAGGGACGCCACGGGCTATCACTCCGCCGTGGTGAAGTCATAACACTGGTGCCTCCAGTGTTATGGTTATGGTACCTCCATAACTAGGTGAAACTGGTCATGCATGTATATGGCTTTAGGTATCTAAATAAACATAGGCAATCAAAACATATAAAACATATACTAGGGAAAACAGTTGGCTGCATAAGGGGAATCCTAATAAGGAAGAATGTCCATACTGAAAGGACGGAGAATCCGTACCTTGTGTCCAACGAATGAAGAAAACGAACGAAAGAGAATCCTACTTCGATATCACTAATGCTACATAAATAATATACGTGTATAAGTATTCTGATTACTGAGTACGTAACTGGTTTTATATCATGTCTTAGCTTGTTTTAGATGTTCATGTCATGTTTGACTGTTTTATCGTTATGTTGTGTTTATCATGTATTATATATATTATGATTAAGTATTACTTGTATTTCTTGTATTATTATACTTGTTGTGTAATAATAAGTAACTTTCTAAAAATAGTAGGTTTCCTAAAATAGAATATTTCCAAAAATAGAAAGTTTACATAAATAGACTAGCTGCTTAAAATAAATAAGTTTCTAAAAATAGAAAGTTTCCAAGTAGGTTTCCATATTTAGAATAATATAAGCTTAGTTTTACTGATTAATTATACTAAGTCATGTGATTCATAGTATAGTTTATTAATTATAACATGTAAATTCAATAAACTATAGATTATAAGATTTAATTAAATATAACATGATTTAATTAAGTGTAAAAGAAATACTTGGGTTAAAACATATACTGATATTAAATTAGTATAACCTAAGTCATGATTATTAATTAATTATATCCCATGTTTAATAATTAATTAATACTATAGTGTAAAAATAAAAATTAAATTATTAGGTTAAAACATGTATTATTTAATAATAATAATCAATCTAAGTCCATGATTTTAATTAAATTAATTATATACCATGACAAATTAATTTAATTAACTTGTAAATTTTATATACTTGAAAAATAAATTAAACTTGTAAAATGAATCATGAATCGAACCCGTGCGTTATAATTTTAAACGTGACGTGAACCGGAGCCAGAAACCCATGAACCAGACCAAATAAATTAAGTGATTCTCGTATAACTAAGGTTTTAAATAATATAACCTAACTTGACAAGATTAAAATCAATATTAAATAGATTAAGTAAATTTAATATTGCATGATTAATTTAATACCCTAATTAAATTAATAAAACTAGCTTGAAAATGATAACCAAACACCCCTTTTAAGTTTTCTAAAACTGTTAACCAAACGCCCTGTCCAAAACCAGCAGCCAAACACCCCCGGTGTTGCTGCTGGCTGCGCAGTAGCCAGTTCCCCCTGCTGCGTCTAAAATTCCCACCGAGACCACTAGGGTCTCGGTTCCCACTGACTGGCCAAACACACCACTGGCCGCAGCCAGTGGTTTCCCCTGCTTGGCTGCCGTTGCCACTGCTAAGCCAAATGAACCCCTGCTGGCTGCAGGGGTTACGGCTGATGGAGCAAAAAGCCCACCGAGCGACTCTCGGTTAGTGTGCAATCCGACTGTAACCATCGCTACAACCCACAACCCTAGTTGTTTCCCATGTTTTATACATTTAATAACCTGTTTTAATGGGTTCTAGATTAATTACCCATGGAAAAATAACAAAACGAGATCAAGATGATCTTGTTTGCGTGTTAGGGTTTAGAAAATCAAAACAAAAACCAACCTTGTTTTTCTTGGATTCAAAAGCCACGATTGCTTGTTCTTGGTTATGAAGACCCACGGCAGAAGAAGCCCCAAGGAAAAGAAAAGTGACGACATGTTTTAGTCTGTTTTAGGGTTTGTGTTGATGTCTAAAAATCAATATACTCCCCCGTCTGTTTCTTCTATTAGTCAAACCAAACCCCAAATGGGCCTAGAGCCCATGTTTTTCTTGTCCCTTTCTTGTCTAAACAGCCCAACAACCATCTCGCTATTTGTTTGTATATATCGTTTAATAAAAACGTACGCGTGTTCGTGTATTTAAAATGTTCGCGTAGTTCGATTAAAACGTCGTGAATTTCTCCCATGGTTACCCTTATACGTGTAAAACGTAATATTATATACGTAATAATATTCGTTTTAAATATTCGTGTCGCGTGATTAAATGACGTGTTTGATTATCTTGCGGTTTTACTTATTATATGTAGATTCATATCGTAGCTTACTAATAATCATACATACGTAATTATTTACCGTACGTAATTAATGTACGTAATTACTCGTCGCGTCCATTTATATACGCGCAACTCATGTTAGATGTTCGTGATTACATGTTCGTGATTTATTCGTCATCATTAATTATTATCGTGTGATAACACGTACGTAATCCTTGAAATTAATATTCGTGATACGTTTTCATGTTATATAACAAAAGTTTTAATTCTATACGTACGATCATAAGTGTACTGTTCATGGTAAAAGCATGCGGGTTTTACAACACTTCCCCCTAAAAGAATAATTCGTCCCCGAATTATAGATAAGGTAAACTGAAAGTGAAACACATCCGAATTAAACTGGAAGGGTATGTAAGATAACGGAATATGAAGGTGACATTGTAGGAGGGAACGTGGAACGTGACATGGCTAAAAAGGACATGGAACGTGACGTAACTGAAAGAATTTTACTGGATTATGGAAGGATGAAAGGATAAAATCCAGATGGACTCGTCCGTTCCCAAGTGGCTTCCCTCTCAGAACGGTTCCTCCACAAGATTTTGACGCAAATGAGAAATCTTGGTCCTCCTAACCTTGACTCGAAAACACGAAGATTTCATGGTTATCAATGTAAGATGGATCCCCTGAATTTGATCGAGGGGATAAGAATTAACGTGCAAGGGTAACTGCAACGTTATGGTGCAAAACGATCTAACTTAACTGATAATTAGCAACGATGCGCGAGACATATAGAAATGTAGTACGTGAAAAATTCTGAACGTGAAACGTGGAGATATGGCGAGCAAACATATCGTGATCAATGATACGTGTAACATATCATGAACGTGATATGAGGAACGTGGAATGAACATGACACGTGAAACATATCGTGAACATAGAATATGACGGCGGTAACGCCAAACGCTATAAGGTGAGACATGGAACGTGACGTGAAACGTCTATCTGAGGATAGAGAGTTAACTTGGGCCTGGTTTCTCAAGTTCTCGCAAAACTTCCCAGAGCAAAAATGAACGTAAAATCGTAAGCCAGGATACGGTCATGAATTTGAATAGTGTCATGAACGTGAGTGTGAAAGCAAGTCGTGAAATTTGAACAAGGACGTGGACGTAAATAAGGAGCACAAATGCAAACCTTAGTCTGGCCCGTTAGCTGAGGGATTACCAAGTGGTCGGATGAGCCCTGGCTGGGACACGTCCGATCAATCTGTTGGATCTGAAATCCTTGCGGGTGTGAGGATTCGGCAGACTTGGTCAAACTGTTGACAAAAACCCAGATAGCATCTTTCTTCTTCTGAGTTTGCGTTAATCTGGTAATAAAGATCCGTGGGGATCTTGTCCCATTTTTTATCAAAATTCTGATGGTGGATAAACATCCCAGTCAGTTGGTGTTCTATCTTAGCCTGTTGGTATGTCAGGTACCTAGATATAAACGTAACTATATCTTGCTTCTTAGAAACTTGATACATAGAAATTTGCGAAACTATGAGTCTCCGAAATTAGACTTCTCTTAGCGTAGGATTTTCTGGAACACCTAATGTAGTGTAGGGTTCTCACCTTTATGCATAAGCTGAGTCATGGTAAAATTAACCGTGGGAATCCATATGATTCAGCATGTTACTGTAATCAAACAGAATTGATATTGGAAAATTCCTAGGGTGAAATTTCTCCTGTCGTAGAATTTGCAACATAGTGCAAATATGGTCTTCCTGCTCTTCTCCATACTTAGAGAAAATCAGGTTGTTCTTGAAGAAAACACTGATGAATTTGTTTATAGGAAACTCGATTTATTAAGTCCATAATGCCGTGGGAGCATTATGAGACTAAAACAAAGTCATGAATCTATCATGACCGAGTTGTGTACAAATAGCAGTCATGGACATGTCCTGCTCTTTCACTTGTCACTATTGGCAATTTGGCAGCATGATCATGAGTCCGATCTTGGAAAGGTGGTTAACACCCTAAAGTCGATTGGACATGTTGTCAATACGTGGAGGAGAATAACGGTTATGGATGGTGATTTATTTTAAATCGACGGTAGTCGGCACATAATCTCATGTTACCGTCCTTCTCCCTGAAGGTTCTTCTGGAATGTATGGGAAGGTTTTGGTATAATCGGCTGATTATGCGTAAAAGGAACTTCAGTGGTCATGTCTTAACTGTCGGCTTGAAAATGTTAGCAGTCATGGCTATTAAAGCAAGTACTTGGAAAGCATAGATAATTGTACAAATTTTCCTGATGGAGAACCATGCTGAATGTATTCAGGAGCCTGAACATTTCTCTATAAAATCATGAATCGTAGTATGGTGTGCTGCTCGTAGTCCATAATTAGGATTAAATTCAACTCGCATCTGTCTGAGGTAATGCGTTAGCAGCTTGGATCTCATCATGAGGCTGAAGGAGAGCCTTCGTATACATGGGGGATACGAATGACGTCCTTTAGGGTCATGAATATATGAAATATAGGTGCAAGGAAGGAAAGTATCATCGAGCAAACATGACAGATCTCACTGATACGCCGATGATGGTATTGAAATTCTTGTGGCCTGATGAATACATGGCACAACAAAATGGACATACCCTTTGGAGGGTACCCTGAACTTCTTAGGGATGTTCCATAACAGGACGTGAGTCAAGTGTCTTGACTCGTGTCTTGGGAAATGTAAGCATTACATGTGTCTCGACTGGTGTCTTGACATGTGTCTTCATAAAATATACGTGAGACATGTGTCTTGACTGATGTCTTGACATGTGTCTGGAGATGTGAAACAAATAGAACTACAAATATTAGGTTATTATGCCAGAATTGGTGGATCGATTGGACTACTGATCCATTGTATTTCTGATCACGTCCGCGGCCGGAGCTTCGGTTGTGATAGCTAGGATAGTTGCTGTCATAGTAGTTGTTAATATCGTTTTGTCTGTCAGTCCCATGACGGTCATTCTCATGACCGTGATTCATGTAACTATTCAGGTGAGTGGCCGGCTGGTACCGGTTCGCACTCATATTACTGAAACGGCAACTGAATGACGTGTGACATGTAACTAAGGATTAGGGACAATAATTGATAGAAATTGTCTGGTGGTAAAGCATCATCTCGTCTGATCGCTTTGATCTAACGCCTTTGTCTTCGTCTTGTAAGATCTCCAGGTTGTGAACAACATCAGCATCTCGTTGTGTCTCTAAAATCCGCAGCATCAACCCTTAGTAACATCTCCAAGCTATGAGCGGCATCAACAATTTGTATAGTATCAGCAAGTGGAATACGCACATGGGATACAGTACATGGAGTACACATGGAATGCACATGAAATGATCGGTATGGGGTCGATCATCTAACATGATTTTAAAGGAAAATAATTGGTTAAACGGTTAGAAGACCGAACTGGACTGATCATTATGATAGCCTAGCAATATCATCATAGACATCATTCTGGTTACATAGGTAAAACACCCAGAAGGTCGGTGAAACGAAATTTAATAATGATAAGCATGAAAGCATGATTAATGAAAACCAACCATGACTAACATAAAACAGGATATACTGGAATCTAACAATGTCTTGCATAAAAGCATAAATAACAAAAGAGGCGTAAGACGTAATCATCATGAAGACGGAATTATCATGAAGAAACATGAAACAATTTAAAATGAAGGAGTATACGACATCATCAACATGAAAACGAAGTTAACCATGATAGTATGAAAGCATACTTGACATAAAAGACATCGTAACTTATGAGGGGACATGAAAACAATTTTATGCTTATAAATCATGAGAAAAATTTTATGCATGAATACATGATGCAGTTTATAAAAACCTTTATATGCGCGAGGGGACGCCTATGGGTCGGTCCCAAAACAAAAGACATGGCGAGGGGACGCCTATGGGTCGGTCCCAAAGTTAAAAGTTTCGATAAAAGCACATGCGACTAAATAGGGCCAGTCCTGTACCAACGATTACTTAGTCATAATTCCTACAACAATGATACATGAAACATAAATATATGAAACTCATCTATCAAAACTTATCAGAAAAAAAATTTATGTGACTACTTATGAACTACTGGGGTTCAGTCCACATAGCCACAGTTCACGAGGAACATCATACATGAAACAATGACACATAACTAAATATGAATGGCGGTTGTCCATCCATATTAGTAAAACAATATCGACGAAAACATCAAGGTTAAAACATCAAGGTGCTGAAAACATCATGGTTAAAACAACAATGCGCTGAACACATCAATACGTGGAATAACAAGCGTTAGTTTAGGAAGCTCCTGTTGACTACCCACTAGTCACAGGTCAAATTTTAGAGCCTACAGGTCGACGCCTTGGCTCTGATACCATAATTGTAACACCCCACTTTGATAAGTGGACCGTTACGCGTAATCATGGCGTGTCATCAAAGCATGCAAGTTAATATGTAGTAAAACATACATGACCATAGGGAAAACTGGAATCAAACATCGGTACCCAAACATAAGCCCAAAACATAAATAAAGTAAATGAAATGAACAAAGACTACACAAGCATAAATATATGAAGGCAAAAGGAAAAGAAGTCTATGGCAGCTTCCATCCTATGCACGTCCTCCAAATGCTCAAGTTCGTCCTTGGATACCTGCCGTTTTGGGACATGGAAAGGAAAGTAACGGCTGAGCATAACGCTCAGTGCACGGGCATACAAGCATGGGATGAATAATATAAGCATGAAAAACATATAGCAGCGGAATTGATTAAGTCCTGGAAAACCTGGTATTAACTTAGTAAAACTGGTTTTATAGTTTGAAAAGCCTTATGTTTATCTTATAAAAACTGTTTAACATGTTTACCATTAGCCAATATAGGTCATGAAATATCAACGTGCATGAATACTTGGAGGGGTGACCTCGTCATGCAATTAGAGGGGCTGCCTCTAATTAATATAACTGTTTGGGTAGGAGGGATCAGCTCCTTGTGAAGGATGCAAGGCACACACTACATTCACCTGAATAATCTGCTGAAAACATGTAAACTAGGATGCACCCATACGCCCCACATGATAATAATAATATGGCCAAAAGCTGAAGGGACGCCACGAGCTATCACTCCGCCGTGGTGAAGTCATAACACTGGTGCCTCCAGTGTTATGGTTATGGTACCTCCATAACTAGGTGAAACTGGTCATGCATGGATATGGCTTTAGGAATCATAATAAGGAAGAATGTTCATACTGAAAGGACGGAGAATCTTTACCTTGTGTCCAATGAACGAAGAAGACGAACGAAAGAGAGTCCTACTTCGATATCACTAATGCTACATAAATAATATACGTGTGTAAGTATTCTGATTACTGAGTACGTAACTGGTTTTATATCATGTCTTAGCTTGTTTTATATGTTCATGTCATGTTTTGCTGATTTTATCGTTATGATGTGTTTATCATGTATTCTGTATATTCTGATTAAGTGTTACTTGTATTTCTCGTATTATTATACTTATTGTGTAATAATAAGTAACTTTATAAAAATAGCAGGTTTCCTAAAATAGAATGTTTCCAAAAATAGAAAGTTTCCATAAATAGACTAGCTGCTTAAAATAAATAAGTTTTTAAAAATAGAAAGTTTCCAAAAATAGTAAGTTTTCATATTTAGAATAATATAAGCTTAATTTTACTGATTAATTATACTAAGTCATGTGATTAATAATATAGTTTATTAATTATAACATATAAATTAAATAAACTATAGGTTATAAGATTCAATTAAATATAACATGATTTAATTAAGTGAAAAAGAAATACTTAGTTTAAAACATATACTGATATTAAATTAGTATAACCTAAGTCATGATTATTAATTAATTATATCTCATGTTTAATAATTAATTAATACTATAATGTAAAAATAATAATTAAATACTTAGGTTAAAAACATGTATTATTTAATTATAATAATCAACCTAAGTCCATGATTTTAATTAAATTAATTATATACCATGACAAATTAATTTAATTAACTTGTAAATTTTATATACTTGTAAAATAAATTAAACTTGTAAAAGGAATCATGAATCGAACCCGTGCGTTATAATTTTAAAAGTGACGTGAACCAGACCCAGAACCCCATGAACCGGACCAAATAAATTAAGTGATTCTCGTATAACTAAGGTTTTAAATAATATAACCTAACTTGACAAGATTAAAATCAATATTAATTAGATTAAGTAAATTTAATATTGCATGATTAATTTAATACCCTAATTAAATTAATAAAACTAGCTTGAAAATGATAACCAAACACCCCTTTTAAGTTTTCTAAAATTGTTAACCAAACGCCCTGTCCAAAACCAGCAGCCAAACACCCCCGGTGTTGCTGCTGGCTGCGCAGTAGCCAGTTCCCTCTGCTGCGTCTAAAATTCCCACCGAGAACACTAGGGTCTCGGTTCCTACTGACTGGCTAAACACACCACTGGCCGCAACCAGTGGTTTCCCCTGCTTGGCTGCTGTTTCCACTGCTAAGCCAAACGTACCCCTACTGGCTGCAGGGGTCGCGGCTGATGGAGCAAAAAGCCCACCGAGAGTCTAGGACTCTCGGTTAGTGTGCAATCTGACTGTAACCATCGCTACAACCCACAACCCTGGTTGTTTCCCACGTTTTATACATTTAATAACCTGTTTTAGTGGGTTCTAGATTAATTACCCATGGAAAAATAACAAAACGAGATCAAGATGATCTTGTTCGCGTGTTAGGGTTTAGAAAATCAAAATGAAAACCAACCTTGTTTTTCTTGGATTAAAAAGCCACGATTGCTTGTTCTTGGTGATGAAGACCCACGGCAGAAGAAGCCCCAAGGAAAAGAAAAGTGACGACATGTTTTAATCTATTTTATGGTTTGTGTTGATGTCTAAAAATCAATATACTCCCCCGTCTGTTTCTTCTATTAGTCGAACCAAACCCCAAATGGGCCTAGAGCCCATGTTTTTCTTGTCCCTTTCTTGTCTAAACAGCCCAACAACCATCTCGCTATTTGTGTGTATATATCGTTTAATAAAAACGTACGCGTGTTCGTGTATTTAAAATGTTCGCGTAGTTCGTTTAAAACGTCGTGAATTTCTCCCATGGTTACCCTTATACGTGTATAACGTAATATTATATACGTAATAATATTCGTTTTAAATATTCGTGTCGCATGATTTAAATGACGTGTTTGGTTATCTTGCGGTTTTACTTATTATACGTAGATTCATGTCGTAGCTTAATAATAATCATACATACGTAGGAATTTACCGTACGTAATTAATGTACGTAATTACTCGTCGTATCTATTTATATACGCGAAACTCATGTTAGATGTTCGTGATTACATGTTCGTGATTTATTCGTCATCGTTAATTATTATCGTGTAATAACACGTACGTAATCCTTGAAATTAATACTCGTGATACGTTTTCATGTTATATAAGGAAAGTTTTAATTTTGTACGTACGATCATAAGTGTACTGTTCATGGTAAAAGCATGCGGGTTTTACATTCTCTCTCAAGGTGTGTGTGTTCTTACCATATTTCTATCTCTTTCTCTCTCTAAAGATATGCAAGATTTACAATATCCTACATAGATCTCTTTGGACCTTCCGCCATACGGAGTTATGGAGGTAACCTTTATACCCTAGTTATAGTTGATGACTATTCTAGATTCACTTAGACTAGATTTTTGGCTTCTAAGAATGAAGCTTTGATCATTTCGAAACCTTTAGTCGAAGGATCCAAAATCAATTAGGATGTTCAATTTTATTTATTAGGACGGACCATGGTAGGGAATTTGATAACGAAGTGCAATTTGGTGCCTTTGGTGAAGCTCATTGTATTACCCATAACTTCTCGGCTCCTCGCACTCCACAATCAAATTGGGTAGTTGAAAGGAAGAATAAGACTACAAAGAGATGAGTAGGACAATGTTAAATGAGCAATCTTTGCCTCAAAATTTTTGGTGCAATGTCGTGGACACATCGACCTATATTCTCAACCGAATTCTTATTCGACCTTTTCTAGGAAGGACCCTGATGCGTGGTGTTGGTAACAAGTTTTAAATTTATAAACATGAATTACCGGATTGGCTAAAAACACACGGGCAAGTATAACCCTTTCGTTTGTGTATAGCTTTTATGTGGTAATACCGAGATATTTCACGGGGATTTGGAAAACCTATGATTATTCTAAACTGAAACTATAATCGTTGATTGTAGCAAATGTTGACAAACAAATAACAAGTAAAAATGATGAGATTAATAATATGATTAAAGGTACACTTGGTAAAGACTAGTTTGAGCATTCGTAATGGTATGATTGTGATGACACGTTAACAAATATGATTATGATAATTAGATGGATAATCGAATCTATTTTTTTCAAAATCTTTAATCTTCGTCAAGACCTTGGTTAAAGAAAACAAGCATTAGACTCAATCACTCAATTCAAGACTTAATCCAATTTCAACACATTTGATTCATGGTCGTTTCACGAATTTGCTAACACTTATAATTATGTTTCTTGATAATCAAAACTTCTTAAGAAATGATCAATACAAAAGATAGCAATCATAGACAAACCGGTTATGACTTGTTGATAGAAAATAACCCTTTAGACCTATGAAATCTTTACCAACAAATTAAGTTTTGGTAGCAATTGTCACATGAAACATAAATATCAATGGATCATAGGAAAGTTTGACATTGAATTAAACATAAATCACAATCACAACCATCACTTCATACTACAAACATCATCCTACCAAGTGTAGAATAAAACTTAGCTACTCATAATAAATGATGAAATAAACTCAGAAATAAAAGTATTATAAGTCATAATCAAGAGTCTTACAAAGTGGAAAAATGTTACTAATGATTAGGGTAATGAGCCCTAAGAGTTTCGTGATGATAACTTTGCTTATCGGACTCAAAAAACTGACTTTTCTAGCACCACCTTTGTGACAACCGTGGTTTTGAGGTTCGTCACATAGTTTTATTTGTACTAGTTACGTGTCTTTACGTGTTTATGTGCTAATTGGTGTGTATAGATTGTGGTTTGGATATCGTTTCCGGTACGGGGTACCTTGTGAGTGAAACGATGTGTGATGATTTCATGTTCATGAGCTCACATGGTAGTGACTATGAAGTGAAATGGTGTTATTTAGTGGTTTTACGTATACGTATATGTATTATAGAAAATCGTATTTTTACGATTTACGGTTTAGCATTTTGAGGTCTCGGAAGAGGTATTTAGTCACGGGAATAATTTTCGGGATGGTTTTAAGTCATTTAAGACTTAGTTATAAAGTTTATTTCAAAATTTAAGATTTCTTTTAAAACTGTATATTTTACGTCTTTTACCGTAAAACGCGTAAATTTGGCTAGTTTTACGGTTTTGAGGTTTTAGAGGCTTTAGGAGCTGAAATAAATTAAGGTAAATTAAGGTAATATTAATAAGATATTAATTAATAATAAAATTAAAAAAACGAAATAAGGGAGGGTGTGGGTTGGTTTTGGACGCAAGAAAAGAAAGAGAAAAAGGAAAAATGAGGAAAAAGGAAAGTGGGCTTTGGGTTGGACTAGGATTCACCCATACCCTATATATTGTTTTTAATCACAATCAAAAGTCATATTTTTTATTTTCCTGGATTTTTTGGCCGTGGGTTTTGGGACAGTTTTTAGGGTTCCATTGTTTTTTTAATCTTCCATTAATTTAAAGATAAACCTTCATAACCCTTTTCAATTAAATTGTTTAAATATTTTCTTTAATCATCTTATGATGGATTTAGGTTAGGTTTAATTTAAAAACAGTATATTAATGTTTATTAATGTTATATTAATGATATTATGATGATTACATAAATTAGGGCTTGTAATTAGTGGGGTTAGGGGTAATTAATAAGGTTAATTTAATTAAACCCGTTTTTAAAAACTGGGCAGAATTTTGAGTCATATGTATTGATCGTATCGGGAGTTCTACAAACTCTTATTTTGCGATCCAAGTATCCCTGAAAAGGTAATGGAAGTGGCATTCCAATGCAAGAAATGAGAACTAAATTGGAGGTCGGGAAGTAGGTCAAAAACAGGTTACAACGGTCGGAGGTCAAAACAGTTTTGAAGTCAGCCTGTTTTCTTTTTAAGTTTTGGGTTGTTTGGGATACTTAGGGTTGCATTGGGACATTCAAACGAACATGGGAGATGGTTTATATATTATAGTAAGTATCTGCATTGGGGCTAAGTTTGTGGTTTAGGTTAAGACCCCCTAATCCTAACAAACTTTTTGTATGTTTAAAATCAGTAAATCTGGAATGACAAAAGTATATATATATATATATATATATATATATATATATATATATATATATATATATATCGGGGCCTTAACAGTAGCTTTAAGGTTGGGGCAAATGGGAGGTGTTAGTTAACATATGTAAGGGCATAAATATTCCCTTTACAAAGATCATGAGTATTTTAAGTTGGCGTTTGGCTTATAGTTTGGAGACCTAAAACCGGGATTGTTTTTGATAAAATGTTAACGGGACGGATTATGAAGTATAATGAGTTAAGGGCTTTATAGAGGGGTGTAATGAGCTGCTTAGAGCATATAAATGAGGTATTTATATAGGAGGAGGTTAGATGTCCATCATAGGTTGATGAGCCATCTTAGTGATTGGTTCATTTTTTATTATGTGTTTTTGGTTTGTTTTAGCTTTTTGCTAGTGCGCGGACTTTTGGAGAAGCTCAATCAGGTGAGTTTCATAGTCCCATGTTTACTATTGTTTTTGACTTCCAGATGGGATGGAAGAGACACTGTTTTGTTTTGTTATTTATAAATTATGTTGTGAATGGTTTGGCGTCGGTAATGGACTTATGTGTGCATACTTGTATGATTAACTGCCAGTTGATTCTTGATTGTTTATGTTTTTACTTGGTACCAAGGGGTTGTTGACAAGGCGGGGCCTTGGGTAGGTACATAGATGTGTGAGAATCTATGGGACCATGGTGTTTTGGTAAGGCTGGGAGCCTTGGATTTGGATTTGGTTCATAGGTGTTTGGATACCTATGGGAGTATGGTGTTTGGTATGGCTGGGAGCCTGAGTTTTGGTTTCATTAGTTAAATCTTGAATGTTATTTTGTTAATACATATTTGTATCACATTTTCCATATGTTTTTAACTTTTGTTTGTTACTCACAGCTTATGGTATGATTTTGGCGTTTGAGTCTAAACCTACGACTCTCACCAACTTTATGTTGACGTGTTTTAGTGTCTCTTTCAGGTGATACTATGGTTAAGCATGAGAACATAAGTGACTAGGATTTGGAGAGCGTAAGAATGCATTTAGAAGGAGATCCCCGTTTCCTTCTTAGTTTTTATTTGTCCATTTAATAAGTGATACTGTTGGCACCTATATGTTTGTTTTGGTTTTGTTATTTGTTTGTCTTGGGTAAGAGGTAGGACTGTTACCTACTTACCTAGACTCCTGCATTGTTGAGATATTGTCATGACTTTTGTGTCACCATTTTATGACATTTATTATTTCATATAATTATCTCTATACACACGCCATATTGTGATGATATCCATACGTCGCGCCCCATATTCCGCCATGGTGGGGTGTGACAGAATGGTATCAGAGACAATGGTTATAGAGAATTAGGTTGCCTAGTCGCGTAGCCTACTCTATAGCTTAAGGGTCCCTGCATATAGGCGTCATAGGAGTATGTGTGCATTTTATAATAATTGATGTGTTTGGATGTTATTTATTGCGATGTTTTGACTAGTATGAATTGAACCATAGTATGTTCATACTTAGCCACATGTTATTTTCTTTTCGGGTTGTGACTAGTGCGGGTTGAATCATAATCGTCCACGCTAGTCATTGTTGTATTTTGCTTAATTGGTACATGGTAGTTTCTATCTTTTGTTGAGTTATTTTATGTACCTAAGGGATATTATTTTCCTTTTGATGTTTAAGTCATGTTCCCTAAGAATCTCGTGGTGGTTCGAGTTAGTAGGAGTAGGTGGATATGAAGGATTTTAAGTTGTTTCCACTCTTATGGGTGACATGACTTATAACTGATTATGTTTTTGTTTTGGATTTAGTCTATGTTGTTTTAGCTAGACTATGGATTTATGTATTTCAAGAAGTTTGACTATGTTATTTAAATAGTTGGAGTTTTAGACCTTATTGTTTATGTGGTTATGTGCTTAGGTGAGTTGATGGATTTATGTGTTATATTTTGTATTAATTCTTATAAGTGTCATCATAGGAGGGAGTGCATTGGGGAAATGGTAATTGTATAAGTATGGTGGCCAACATAGTTATACAAGTACGACAACTTCAATGGGTTCTCAAGTATGATTGCATGAAAGAGGGTTAGTACATGCTTGTATATGATGAGATGTGGATTGTGGGTATATTTATAATATATGGGTTTATGTAACGGTTGCCTACGATATGGATATTTTTGAGGTTGTTATTGTTTTGGGTTATAGTCATGTTGTGTGATTTTGGGATCACACGATAGGGACTGCTTTCAGTGATGGGTTTTATGCCTTGTGGTAAGATGGTGATTACTCGTATGGAAAAACGAGTGTATGACGCGATCGATTGACTTGATATGTATGATAACGAGTATGTTTTGGGAGATTTAATAGGTATATATATGCGGATGTATATATACTACTATGTGTTAAGTTATGATATATGGTCGTTCAGTAGTTATTATAACTTGAACGTACCTTGTGTTTGCTCGCGTTTTATGGAGCTGGAGTTTGATGGAGTTCCAACGACGTTTTGAGTCTTTTGGATGTGTGTCTACATTCGGGTATGTATCTTTATTAATGCGAATTACTAAATTTTCTTGCAAATAAGTCTGGCTGATTATAGGAAAACGGTTTTGAGAATAATTTGTAAGTGTATGGTATGATATCGCAACTTACATTTTTTTTAGTTGTAGTAGTAGTTTATAAAAAAAGTTGTCTTGAAAATAATTGGATTAGTCTTCTATGTAACATGTGATAATATATCTTAATGGGGTAAAGAAATTTTACAATGATTTTCTTAAGTGGAGTTAAAATTTTAGAAGTATTTAACTAGACGGAAAGAGTAAAAAGGGAGATTTTATTATAGTAACGATAATAATAACACCACACCTTGTAAACTTGTAATAGTTTAGTTATAACCAGCCTAAATGGATTATATAAAATGATAATAATAATAATAATATAGAAAAAAGTTGTATTTTATAAACATGTATTGGTTTCATAATAATAGGTGAAATAAGTTTAATATGGGTAAACAAGATAATGGTTATGATTGTAGTATACTAATTAGTTGATATCTTGATAAAATAATGAAGATAAATGATGAGTTTATGGTTAATAATGAGTATGATTGGTTTTAGTAGTATGGGAGTTGGTTCTTATGGGAAGTAACTAATTGGGATGAAAGTTTTAAATTTTCTAATGTATCGAAATTTGGTAATACTAATCGTGAAGAGTCTAAATTTTTCGTTGTTGGCACACTCCATCGATCTTTCGGATTACATTGTTTTGTTTTCAGTTGTTTTGGCTAGGGTTCGTTTTAGCCTATATTTTATTTTGGGACACGATTGTTTGAAATTCTTTGGTTACACGTCATGGTTGATTTATTTATACGGTTGTGGGAACGTTAGGATGAGAGGATAAAGTTGGGTAGTATTACTTATGGTTAGATACTATAATGGAGAGATGTGTTTTGGGTTTAAAGGTTGTGTTGAAGGAATGATTAAGAGTTGTGGAGTTTTTAAACTTAGATTAGTTACGGGAATATGGGAGTAAGTAAAGTTAGTTGAGTGGTCATGGGAACGAGATGTCATGCTATGAGAAGTTGGTTGAAGTACTTTTAGAAATATTGTGGTTGATGAGTTGAAGTTAGAAGCTACTACGTAGTGTGAAGTTCCTAGGTAACATCATGGAGACGAGAAGGAGTGCGTAAAGAGCTACATCGCGAAGCAAGGAGCTGAAAGGACTACGTGTCGGCTGCAAGAAGGATGCAAGAGATTTCGAAGGAGTCACAAAAGTTGTGAGGACTGGAAAGGTGACAAACACTATGATGGGAAGTTTACGTATGGTTCGTGACGAAGAAGGGCAGATCGAGTATCAGAGTGGAGCTACAAAGAGCTGAACCGGTGGATCGTGATGAAATGAATACATGACATGGGAGATTAAGAACTCGTGGAAATAACAAGGGGAGTCGAGTGACTACGTGGATAGAATTTTTGTGGCAATCAATATTGAGGGATGAGAAGTGAAGCTGAGCTGAATAAGTTTCGTGGAGAAGTGATTAGAGAGTCGGTTTTGTGAAGGTGTTATGAAAAATCTTTCGAAGAGACAACTATGCATTATCCAATGCACTAGTGATTTCCATAGATTTGATGAATGAAGTATGGAATTTTTGTTGGACGGGATAGTGTAGGAATAAGGGAGAACCATGGAAGGAGAGAACCAAGTATTCCTAGAAGATGATGATTGAAAGTACCTCATGATAGGTGCAAGATCAAAGTAGAAGTATGATATTTGAATAAGAAATCAAAATATGGTATAGTAGACAAATGGAAACTAATTAGGGTATAAGATGAGAGTGTGATCCGCATGGAATCACATGAAACTCTAGTCTGTCCCTATTAGGAGGAAGTAGGAGAAATGGTTGTGAGAAAAACAAGTGAATCTACTTGGAAAATTTTGCATATAGATGACTAGATAGACTTAGTTAGTGGAGCTGGATTGTTATATCTGCCTAGAATGCTAGAGGCATTTGGGGTACGAGACGTAGAGAATGATCTATACAGATCATGAATGTCTCCAACACATATTTAATCATCTTGATTGAACATTTGGAAAAGGTGATGGGTGGAGTTAAGTGATGAAATCAAATTGCAAGGCCAAGTACCATCTGGGAAAGGCAAGCATAGTTGATGAGACATGGAATAAGAAGAATGAAGTGAAGCTGAGACGAACTTGAACTATATGGATGACGTATTAGGGTGGTTTGGATGAAGGATGTAGGTTGCACGAGTTGAGTTGTCTAAAGCAGAGAACGCGTCAACATGTATGTCGCGTGGCTTGGACAATCATATGGAGAAAAGGGACGTAGACTATACTTCCTACATAAATAGGAGTAGCTTAGAAAGGGCAATGTAAGGACGAAATTGGTGAAAGTGACGAGATTTGGGTGATAGTCGATAGACTGACTAATTCATCTCATAGTTCAAGAGGAATGAGAAGTCACGTAGTTGGGATGTTAGAAGAATTGCGTACGGATGTGATGGAATATAGGGTTTTGCGTAAAGGTTAGCCTAATATGTATGGAGTGCTTTATGAAGGATTATGGCAAGGGAAGAAACGATGGGAAGCATCACACCGTGATGTATGGTAGGAGTTGAGGAAGAAGAAGGAAGTGTGTATAGAAGCGAAGCATGAATGAAATAGGTCGAGATAGGAACCGGAGGTAAAACTTTGGTAGAGCTTAATAAGTAGAATAAAGCACAATGCAGGCTAATACTATCGTAGTGTGGAAAAGGAAATGGCACTGACCTATATTGATTGTTTGGGAGGCTTAGTATCGATAATCGAAGGGATGAGGAGTTATAGGAGTGATGTGCCATAGGGACGAAGGGCTTGGAATAACTGAGATAACCGTCCTTTTGATGATGTGAATAGATCATAAGTTGATTTGGATTGGAAGAACTAATAGATATGTGGAAGACCGTCATAGGTCACTTTGCAAGGAAATTGGAATTTTTAAGTAGTTTGGGGTACGGACTAAAGGGAGTTGATGAACATAATTGAATATGAGTATATCCAGCTAACTGGAAAAGGATGGGCAAGTGAGATATTTATACAACCATAGGAGTTACACTTAGGGCATGAGTGATTGATTTAGAGGGAGTTAGGAAACTCTTTAGCGATGGCTGAGTTTTCATAATGATAGTTATCATACTAGAAGTCGATAAATGCCATTTGAGGCACTAAATGAAAGGATAGGGTGAGTTATCCCCATTGTGGACTAGAATTGGTAAAAGAGGCTACTAATGTGGTAATGGTGTTTGTGGACAGAATGAGAGCAACAAGGGATGCTATGTAGAAAAGGAGGAAACCACTAGATTTAGTGATAAAGTTATGTAGGGAGTTTCACCCATAGTAACGGGTGGTATGTTTTGGTAAAATGGAAGAGTTGATGTAGAGTTTTGTAGGTCCATTTATGATCTTTGGAAAGATCAGACCAGTAGCTTATGAGCATAGAATTACCTGGGGGGGGGAATGAGTGGTATACATGTTATATTTCGTGTATTAAGATTGGTAAATGTTGTTTGAGAATGCATATTTGCATGTACGATTATTCGGGATTTGTGTTAATAAGAGTCTTTGTTTTATTAAAGAGTCATTTGTGAGATTTATTGACTGTGAGGTCAAGAGTTTGGCAATGAATTTAGATATTGTTGGTTAGTATACGTGGTAATTTGAGACTTGAACTAAAGTTCACGTGGAAATGAGAGGAGTTCATTTAGAACAAGTATCCTCAGTTGTTTGCTAATGGTATGTTTTGATCCTAAGGAGTAAATCTCGGGACGAGATTTCTATTAGGAGGGAGTGATGTGACAACTGTGGTTTTGAGGTTCGTCACTTAGTTTTATTTGTGCTAGTTACGTGTCTTTATGTGTTTATGTGTAATTGGTGTGTATAGATTGTGGTTTGGATATCGTTTCTGGTACGGGGTACCTTGTGAGTGAAACGATGTGTGATGATTTCAGTTTCATGAGCTCACATGGTAGTGACTATGAAGTGAAATGGTGTTATTTAGTGGTTTTACGTATACGTATATGTATTATAGAAAATCGTATTTTTACGATTTACGGTTTAGCATTTTGAGGTCTCGGAAGAGGTATTTAGTCACGGGAATATTTTTCGGGATGGTTTTAAGTCATTTAGGACTTAGTTATAAAGTTTATTTCAAAATTTAATATTTTTTTTAAAACTGTATATTTTACGTCTTTTACGGTAAAACGCGTAAATTTGACTAGTTTTACGGTTTTGAGGTTTTGGAGGCTTTAGGAGCTGAAATAAATTAAGGTAAATTAAGGTAATATTAATAAGATATTAATTAATAATAAAATTAAAAAAGACGAAATAAGGGAGGGTGTGGGTCGGTTTTGGACGCAAGAAAAGAAAGAAAAAAAAGAAAAATGAGGAAAAAGGAAAGTGGGCTTTGGGTTGGACTAGGATTCACCCATACCCTATATATTGTTTTTAATCACAATCAAAAGTCATATTTTTTCTTTTCCTGGAGTTTTTGGCCGTGGGTTTTGAGAGAGTTTTTACGGTTCCATTGTTTTTTCATCTTCCATTAATTTAAAGGTAAACCTTCATAACCCTGTTCAATTAAATTGTTTAAATGTTTTCTTTAATCATCTTATGATGGATTTAGGTTAGGGTTTAATTTAAAAACAGTATATTAATGTTATATTAATGATATTATGATGATTACATAAATTAGGGCTTGTAATAAGTGGGGTTAGGGGTAATTAATGAGGTTAATTTAATTAAACCTGTTTTTAAAAACTGGGCAGAATTTTGAGACAATTGTTTTGATCGTATCGGGAGTTCTACAAACTCTTATTTTGCAATCCAAGTATCCCTGAAAAGGTAATTTAAGTGGCTTTCCAACGCAAGAAACGAGAACTAAATTGGAGGTAGGGAAGTGGGTTAAAAACAGGTTACAACAGTCGGAGGTCAAAACAGTTTTGAAGTCAGCCTGTTTTCTTTTTAAGTTTTGGGTTGTTTGGGGTACTTAGGGTGGCATTGGGACATTCAAACGAACATGAGAGATCTAAGTATCTGCATTGGGGCTAAGTTTGTGGTTTAGGTTAAGACCCCTTAATCATAACAAACGTTTTGTATGTTTAAAATCAGTAAATCTGGAATGACAAAAGTATATATATATATATATATCGGGGCCTTAACAGTAGCTTTAAGGTTGGGGAAAATGGGAGGTGTTAGTTAACATATGTAAGGGAATAAATATTCCCTTTACAGAGATCATGGGTATGTTTAAGTGGGCGTTTGGCTTATAGTTTGGAGACCTAAAACCAGGACTGTTTTGGGTAAAATGTTAACGGGACGGGTTATGAAGTATAATGAGTTAAGGGCTTTATAGAGGGGTGTAATGAGATGCTTAGAGCATATAAATGAGGTATTTATATAAGAGGAGGTTAGATGTCCATCATAGGTTGATGAGCCATCTTAGTGATTGGTTCATGTTTTGATTATGTGTTTTTGGTTTGTTAGCTTTTTGCTAGTGCGCGGACTTTTGGAGAAGCTCAATCAGGTGAGTTTCATAGTCCCATGTTTACTATTGTTTTTGACTTCTAGATGGGTTGGAAGAGACACTGTTTTGTTTTGTTATTTATAAATTATGCTGTGAATGGTTTGGCGTTGGTAATGGACTTATGTGTGCATACTTGTATGATTAACTGCTAGTTGATTCTTGATTGTTTATGTTTTGACTTGGTACCAAGGGGTTGTTGACAAGGCGGGGCCTTGGGGAGGTACATAGATGTGTGAGAATCTATGGGACCATGGTGTTTTGGTAAGGCTGGGAGCCTTGGATTGGGATTTGGTTCATAGTTGTTTAGATGCCTATAGGAGTATGGTGTTTGGTATGGTTGGGAGCCTGAGTTTTGGTTTGATTAGTTAAATATTGAATGTTAGTTTGTTAATGCATATTTGTATCACATTGTCCATATGTTTTTAACTTTTGGTTGTTACTCGCAGCTTATGGTATGATTTTGGCGTTTGAGTCTAAACCTATGACTCTCACCAACTTTATGTTGACGTGTTTTAGTGTCTCTTTCAGGTGATACTATGGTTAAGAATGAGAACATAAGTGGCTAGGATTTGGAGAGCGTAGGAATGCATTTAGAAGGAGATCCCCGTTTTCTTCTTAGTTTTTATTTGTCCATTTAATAAGTGATACTGTTGGCACCTATATGTTTGTTTTGGTTTTGTTATTTGTTTGTCTTGGGTAAGAGGTAGGACTGTTACCTACTTACCTAGACTCCTGCATTGTTGAGATACTGTCATGACTTTTGTGTCACCATTTTATGACATTTCTTATTTCATATAGTTATCTCTATAGACACGCCATGTTGTGATGATATCCATACGTCGCGCCCATATTCCGCCATGGTGGAGTGTGACAACCTTGTTCAAATCCGGGAATAGGAGTTTGGACAAGGATGAGAGAGTTTATTTGATGTAGTAATGAGAAAATGATTGAAAGGTGAAAGTCCCTAATCAATGCAAGAAACCCTAATCTTAACTTAATCAACACAAGGTATTACTTTTCAAACGTAATCTTATTATTGTATAATAAAGAATTACAAGTGTTATGGATAACACAGTTTGATGACAATGTGTTGTGCACACTTTGAACAACAATAAACCCTAACTTATGAATACAGTCGTAGCTGTTTGATTCACTAAGTTATATGCAATAATGTTCTTAATATCCCAAAGTGTTAAACATTAATGCATGGATACACATCCTATTTATAGTGTTACGAGTTTGACTTAAACAGTACTTGATGGCGACTACACAAGCTTTTACAAGTTCCCACATCAGTCACATGATGTCCTTCTATTCTTGGTAGTCTTCCATTATGCTTTAAGGAACAGTTATCAAAAACAGCTTCCTTATTCTTCATAGTCTCGAACACACAAATGGCATGTCCAAAGTGTGCTGAGAGTTATCAGGGTATTGCCACCCCTGTTAACTCTCAACCCCTCAGAGTCCCTGATACATCTTGGCTGTTATCCATCACAGCCAATGAGTATGTCTTCAGGTAATCTTCGACTTCCCTGACAATGTCTCTGACATGGACTCCTCTGAGGTTGGTCACAGAGACTTGGATCTCTGTGAGTCTTGTGAAACTTGCCTGCCTCCTAGGCACAGGCAAGGGACTATCTAACAGCCTAATTATGTTTAAATCAATGATCAGGGAATCTAACAAGTTTAGATTCCCAACAATCTCCCCTATTTAAACATAAATAATGCTAGATCTAACTAAGTTAAGGTAAGTGAGTTTAACAGCTTCTTCTTACACATAACAGATCTAAACAAACATACCTCATGATTTTATTAAAACTTAAAGAAAAATTACAAGTGTATTACATAAGTAAAATAAAAGATGAAGGTAAAAGGGCTGTGAACATCTTCAATAGTCACCATTTTTGATTCTTTCTTCAGCTTCAGCCAAGTCTAATATGTTATCAATTTCATCCTGCAAAGTCTTTGCAAACTTCTTGGAATACTTTGTGTTGATCTTAAGACACTTCTTGTGACAGAGTAGCTGAATAGTTGAAGCTAAGCACAGCTCATCTTCCCTTTGAAAAGCATACTGGTAAGCCTTGTTCATGAATGCCATTCCTCTTTCAGGCTCTGTGTATAGTTGACCATCAACAGGGCCAACAATACCATTTGGGAGGATCAAATCCCTGTGCATACCATCCACTTGAACATCTTCAGTAACAAAAGTTTCATTAACAATTTGTGAAATCCTTCTCCTTTTGTTGCCTGTCTTTGGGGGTTCTTGTTCAAAAAGCTGTGGTGGGGGATCAATCTTAAGTTTGGCTGCTGTTTCCTTGATCCAGTTAAACTTGGCCTTCAGAGTTTTAAGCAGAAGAAAATTAGCCTGTCCAGACTTCTTGGCAGCTAAAGCTTCAAGTTCGAACCATTCTGATAACCCAAGTGTCTTTAACCTGAAGTTGTCAAACACATCCATATTTCTCTGTTGGTTTTCCCTCCATAAGATCATATGTGGGGTGTTTGTGGATTTATAAATGGTGTATTTAAACTTGGTTATCTTGCCAGAAGCATATCTGTTGTTCACGCAGGCATCATAGTCAGCTTTGACTTTCCTTAAAGCCTCAGCGAGTTTTGTTTCCATTTCCCTCAACCTTTGTTTTTGTTTTTCCCTTTCAGGTGGTGTCATCTTCCTCAGAGTAGCTTCATTCAATTCTTTAGCTGTTTTGAGTTCATTTAATCTTTTGAATTCTTCAGCCAGTTGCTCTATTTCTTCATGGGTCAAAGGAATCTCATCAGAAGGTGTAAAGGTTGAGAATTGGGAAAGGTCTATGGTGGATCCTCCTGTCTCTAGCATCGCAGCTATCTTCTTAAGTTTGGTATCAGTATCAACCAAAACTATCTCCTTTCCTTTCTTCGAGACAGAGGACTCCACACTTATGTTTTTCAAAACATCAGCTCTTTTGATAAACGATGTCTGAGCCTGAGTTTGAATAGCTTTGGGGAGAGAGCTAACAGTGAATTTTAATTTCTTGGCAGCTGGCTCATCATCATCTTCAGGCTTGCTGATGTTAACCAAAATCAGAGACTTTAATGAGTCAGCTCCATCTTGAGTTTGTTGCTCCCCCTGAGTATCATCCTCATCATCAGGTATTATGACAGGTGTGATGACTTGGAGAGGAACAGGTGTACTTGTGGGGTTAGCTGATGATGAGCCTTGTTCAGCAGATGCAAGGCTGAGTGTTGTATTTCTCTCCCCCTCACGTTTATCCTTACTTCGTAGATGTTTGGATGAACGTGCTTGAAAACGTCTTGCAATCTGCTCCACAGAGGCAGCTATAGCACGTTGTCTTTTTCTTGAAGCCCTGGCAATCTTTAGCAGGAGGTTGGCATTTGCATTAGTGTTTGCCTGAACACGCCTGACAATAAAGTTAGCATGGTTGTATTGCCTGGTGCGAACAGCATTAAAGTGCCTGTGCATGGTGTGTTCATGTTCATGGAACATAGCAGGAACGGCTGAGTCAATGGCATCCTTTATTCTTGTTGAAAGATGACCGAGTCCCTGGGCTACACCTTTTCTTGCACCATCCTGAATTGGCTCAGTGACAGCCTCAGTCACAGCCTTTTTGATGATGCCTGGAAATGTCACAGTAAAGTTGTGCATCTCAGACTTGATCACATCCAGCTTTCTTGATAAGCGCTCAATATCAGATTGATGATGGACAGGCTGAAGATTCTTGATATTGAGGCTTTGCTGAGCATAGTCATCCCCCCTTGGTATTAAGTCAAAGTTGGTCTGGGCAGGATGATCAAACATGAGAAATTCTGCTGTTGGATCATAAGTTGGTCTTTGGAAGACTGTTGTTGCTGAGGTAGCAGAGTTTGGAGTATCAACAGCTTCCTTGAGAGGAGAAGTCTTGTCACCAGCTGGTGTAGACATAGCTATTTCTTTAGGAGGAGAGACAGACAGCTGTTCTTCCTCATCTTCTTCATCCTCTTCATCAAACATTCCTTCAGGGAATTCATCTTCAGGCATTTGCTCAATATCAGAGACATAATCCTCTAATGAGAGCATTTCTTCATCAGCATTTATCACAGGCTCTTCATCATTTGGTTTGTCCTGAGTCATTGTATCAGCCTCCTTTTCTTTTTGTACCTGAGACTCGATGACTGGATGTACAATTTCAGCCTACAAATTTGTTGTAATTAGTAACAGGGAAAAATATAAGGGGAATGGTCGCCATTTCGCTGTCCCAGAGAGGCTGAGGGTGATTGCTCAGCCACTCCAAAGGATAAATCCTTGGGATTCTTTTAAGTGTGAATAAAATGTGGTTAATGATCGCCATTCGCTGCCCCTAGGAAAGCTGAGTGTGATTATTCAGCCCCCCCAAAAGGTAAAAACCTTTGGGACTCTTTTGATTGTGAAACATATGTTGTTTATGGATCACCAGTCGCTGCCCCTAGGAAAGCTGAGTGTGATTATTCAGCCCCCCCAAAAGGTTAAAACCTTTGGGACTCTTTTAAGAGTGAACATATGTGGTTGTAGGTCGCCTGTTACGCTGCCCCTAGGAAAGCTGAGGGTGATGATTCAGCTCCCCCTGAAAGGATAAATCCTTTGGGACTCTTTTGAAGGAGGGAACCAAGAGGCTGTGTGAAGTACAGCTGATCAAGGTTGAGACATTAGTGTATGCAGGTTGTTGTTAGCCTGAATACTGTCTAGAGGGTGCAGGGTCATCGGGGTGCTTTATAAACACAAATGAATCATTCCCTGGTGCAAAGACAGGGTGTACAGAAGTCTTAAAGGATTCTAAGTGAATTGACAGACTTCTATGGGTCGAGGATTACCCTAACTTCACCACTCTCTCCTACAGACAAATGAGAGTGGCTGCTTGTGAACCTCTAAAAATGTACACTGATTACCTGTGTGATATCAGCTTGATCAGGCTGGTTTCCTGTCGTCTCAGCTGACTTTGAGACACTAGACGCCTGTTGTTTGTCAGCCAAAGAATCCGAATCCACAAGAGTGTCTGGACCAGATGAGGTGTCAGTCTTCTTCTTTCCCTTGGCCTTAGTAACAGCTTTGGAGTGGGAAGAAGAGGGGATTTTCTTCTTCTTAGGCTGTTGGCCAGATGAAGCCTTGGACTTAGTAGTGTGCTGCCCAGAGGTCAAAGACATAGACTTGCCAGCAACACTAGAAGTATTCACCTTCTCAGAGGAAGGGAGCAAGGGCTTCTCAGCGTTTGGTACCAGGTTGGCCACATTCAGCATATGGGCGGTGACAGGGACATCGTCAGCTCCTATTTCCTTGTAGATGGCGCCTGTGATGCTATAGGACTTGAGAGCAGTCAAGGCCTTGTTGTGGTAGTTATCTCCCAGCAGACTCTCAAAGATCAGGGACAGGAAGCGCACATAACAGATATTCTTTTCCCTGACCTGATTCCTTCCCTTTAGCTATTCTACCAGGTTTGAGAATAGAATGCTTCCAACGTCAACATCAGCTCCCCAGATTAATCCATAAGCAATAGCCTGATGGTTGAAAGACATATGATCCTGTGATCCCTGCATTCCTCCCAGGGACTTAACAATGTGGGTGAAGAGGACACGCCACATAGGAGTGAAGTACTTAATCTTCAGAGGGGATTTGGCGAGGACTTCAGCAGGTGTAAGTGCAGGGTTAACATCATGGCAAGGGTTGAGTGTGGCCAGGGCTTCCTTGACAGCCTTTTTGTCAACTACCTTCAGGCATTCATCTCCATGTTTTAATCCGGCCACACTTGAAAAGTCTTTAAGGGAGAAGGCAAAAGGGTGTTCATTGCAAGAAAGGCTAAAGGTTATGGTGTCTTCTACCACTTCAGCAGAATACCAGAATTCCCTAAGGTATTCTTGGTAAAAGGTGGATGGTGTTTTGGTAAAGGCTTCATTTAGGTCACAATTCTGCATGAAATTTACCAGATCTGAATAGGTGTTGTTTGGTGCCTTAATCCATCCAATGGCGTTGTTGGATGCGAGGATGCTCTCGTTGATCTCGAAGTTAACATTTGAGGCTTTGGGAACTGAAAACGCCATGGTTTTGAGGTTGAAGGTGAGCGAAAATGGCAGATGGTTAAGAGAGATAAGAACTTAGAGAGAGAAGTAGATTTTAGAATGGTGGTGGGTGAGAAGAGAAAGAAGACAATATATATTCAAACTTAAGTGAACAGTTATTTAACCGTATTAAATGCAAGGTGCGAAAATGACTGCTCAAGTGGGTCCCCTTGACCTTTCAAAAAGTTTGTCTCCTCGTTATCCGAAAAATAAATGATTAAATATTTGAGAATGTTTTTTGCATTTACTTGGAAAGTAACTACCTAGTTTCATGTGAAAAACATTTAATATAGAATCAATCATAATGAACACATTTAATATCAAGCCACAGGCTTTGAGATATTGAGCATCCCTAGCTCAGCAACTAGCCTGTTGAACGAAGGTTCAGCCAAAGGTTTTGTAAAGATATCAGCTAGTTGCAGCTCTGTGGGAACAAAATGCAGCTCAATATCTCCCTTCATTATATGATCCCTGATAAAATGATACCTGATATCAATGTGTTTGGTACGAGAGTGAAGAACAGGGTTGTTGGATATGGCAATGGCGCTGGTGTTGTCACAAAAAATTGGCACTTTGTCATACAAAATTTCATAGTCAGCCAATTGACTTTTCATCCAGAGCACCTGAGCACAACAGCTGGCTGCAGCGACATATTCTGCTTCAGCTGAAGACATAGCCACAGAGTTTTGCTTCTTAGCACTCCATCCAACCAATTTTCCTCCTAGGATTTGACAACTGCCTGAAGTGCTCTTTCTGTCAATACAGCATCCAACATAGTCTGAATCTGAATAGGCCTTGAGATCAAAGCCTGATTCTTTTGGATACCATAGGCCTAGGGATGGTGTTCCTTTGAGATACCTGAAAATTCTCTTAACAGCCACTAGATTGGATTCTTTTGGGTTAGCCTGGTACCTTGCACAGAGACATGTGGAGAATTGGATATCTGGACGACTGGCTGTTAGATACATCAGTGACCCAATCATGCCTCTATATAAAGTCTCATTAACAGAGACCCCTGACTCATCAGGGCCCAAGTTGTTGGGTGGAAGCATGGGGCATTTCACTGATGCACAATCAGCTAAGTCATATTTTTTAAGTAAATCCTTAACATACTTTTCTTGACAAATTGAAATTCCCTTAGGACATTGTTTAATTTGAAAGCCCAAAAAGTAAGTTAATTCACCCATCATACTCATCTCATATTTCTTGGTCATTAATTTAGCAAAACGTTTACTAAGATTGACATTTGTTGACCCAAAGATGATATCAGCCACATAAATCTGCACAATGATGAAATCACTCTTGTCCTTGAAGGTAAAGAGTGTTTTATCAATAGAACCCCTGACAAATTTATTTTCAGTTAAGAAACTTGAAAGAGTTTCATACCATGCTCTTGGAGCTTGTTTCAGACCATACATTGCCTTGTGAAGTCTGTACACATGGTTGGGAAACTCGCTGTTCTCAAATCCTTCAGGTTGTGCAACATACACTTCCTCAGCCAAATCACCATTGAGGAAAGCACTCTTAACATCCATCTGATACACAGTGATGTTCATATAGGCAGCATAGGCAAGGAAGATTCTAATGGCTTCCAGTCTAGCAACAGGTGCAAAAGTTTCATCATAATCAATTCCTTCAGTCTGAGAGAACCCCTGTGCTACCAGTCTGGCATTGTTCCTGATGATATTCCCAATTTCATCCATCTTATTTCTATAGATCCATCTAGTGCCTGTGATATTCTTTCCAGGTGGAGCTGGCACTAGTGTCCATACTTTGTTCCTTTTGAACTGATTGATTTCTTCTTGCATAGCAGCTACCCATCCTTCTTCTACCAGAGCCTCAGCTACTCTTTTAGGTTCAATTTGTGAAAGAAATTCAGCAAATAGACATTCATTGGCTGAGGCTGACTCTGAGTCTTGGATTCGCTGTCTGGTTGTGACCCCTGCATTTGGTTCCCCAATAATATTGACAAGAAGAATGTGTTGATCTCTTGACCACTTATTTTGAGGAGCTGGGGATTCAAGGACAGGGGTACTTGAGGGCACAGCTGGTATGATTTGAGTCTCATCCTGCTGACTAGGAGGGCTTTCTTCAAAGACTACTTCAGTGTCAGAGTCTTCTTCAGCCATATCAAGGGAAGCTTCATTATCAGCAGGAGAATCTTCAGGGATTTGGAGAATTTGAGAGTCATCAATATCATGAGAAGGACCATTAGAAATTTGAGGTTCTTCTTCATCAAGTTCTTGAGAGGTAGGAACTTCTATGTTGTGAGTAGACAGAGGGTCGAAGGCAGGGACATAAGGAGTGAGAGTGTTGGAGTGATGATGACTGGTAGGTCTGGGTTCTGTGAATTCATCACTTGGGAAAGAAATATTTTCATTAAAATCTATTTCATCACCCTCTGTTCCTGTTCTCTGTATGACTTCATCATCTTCATTGAATCTAACATGGAATGTTTCTTCTACTTCTTGTCTTCTGATGTTGAATACTCTGAAGGCTTTGGCTGTTGGAGAGTATCCCAAAAAGAAACCATCATCAGCTTTTTCATCAAACTTCCCAAGTTTATCCCTGTAGTTATAAATGAACACAAGACACCCAAACACATGAAAATAGCTGACGTCTGGAGATCTTTTTCTGAAAACTTCATAGGAGGTTTTACCATGTCTTTTGACAATGATTGATCTGTTTTGAGTGTAGCAGGCAGTGTGAACAGCTTCTCCCCAAAATTGTTTTGGTAAGGTTGCACCATTTGACATAGTTCTTGCTGCTTCAATCAAAGTCTTGTTTCTTCTTTCAGCCACACCATTTTGTTCAGGGGTGCCAGCTGAAGAGAAGTTCTGAGAAATCCCTTTTTCATCACAAAAAGATTCAAGTTGATAATTCTTGAATTTTGTACCATTATCACTTCTTAGAGCTTTGACTCTAACATCATTCATATTTTCAATCTGTCTAATGAAGGACATGATGGTTTCAGCTGCATCACTTTTCCTTCTGAGGAAGAACACCCATGTATATCTTGAGAATTCATCAACTATGACCAAGGTGTATTTGTTGTGATTAATGGTTTGAGGTTTGACAGGTCCAAACAAATCCATGTGAAGGAGATGTAAGCACTTGTCAATAGAGAATGATTGCCTAGTCTTGAATGAAGACCTGTGATGCTTTCCTTTGACACAGGCAGAACAAGTTTTGTCTTTGGAAAACATTACTGAAGGTAGACCAGCAACCAATTTTTGAGTGGCTATCTTATTGATGTTCTTGAAGTTTAGATGAGACAGTCTTTTGTGCCACAGCCAATTGACACTTTCAGAAGCTTTGGCAAGAAAACAATTTGAGCTGTCTTCAGAGCACACAGCCATGTTGATGACATAAACATCTCTCCTTCTAGGTGCAATCAGCACAACATCATTGTTTTTGTTGAATATGGTTCCCTGAGTCTTAGTAAACAAAACCTTATAGTCAGCATCACACAATTGGCTGATGCTAATAAGATTGTGTTTAAGACCATTCACATATGCAACCCTGGTAAATGTAATCCCATTGCAGTTCACTGAGCCATATCCTTCTATGTCACCTGAAGAGTTATCTCCAAACACCACTTTAAGACCTGGCTCCTTTGAGTATCTGTGCAGGTATTGTTGAATCCCTGTCATGTGTCTAGAACAGCCACTATCTAGATACCATACCGATTCCTTGAGATATTTCTGCACAGATACATAGAAACAGATTAGTTCCTATGGTGAACCCACTTTCCAGTGGGTTCCCTGAATTGCTTATTAGCAACTCTTGTGTTCCTGAAAAACTTTTGGCGTTGGGATGGACAGTTCATTGTTTCATGGTTATAACTCCCACAGATATCACACCCAGGGAAGTCACCACACTCGTCTGAGTGATGGTCTGTGAACCCACAGAATTTACAGGGAGGATAAGGTTTGTAATTTCCCTATTGCCTTTTGGAACTCTGTGGTCTGTCCCTAGAGGGTGTCTGAGCTCTTTTAGCTGCCATGTGTCTGTCATGATCTAAGGTCGAATGGTGAGAATTTTTACATACATTGCAATAAGGTTTGATTAACCTTTCCCCTTTGGGTTCACCTAGGACTGACTTAGGTTCATGAGAAGTAGAGCATTCAGCGGAAGGCTTAATGTGTTGTTTCAAGAGTTCTACTTCTTTCATAAGAGACAACATGCGATCTTCAGTGGTAGGTTCAACCTTATTCACAGCTTTAGTAGTAACAGGCTTAAAAGCTACTTGTTTACCAGTTTGTTTAGCAGGCACATGAAAAACTTTAGCTGGAGGATTCTCAATATCTGTCCTAAGTTCATCCTTAGCAGATCTAGAAGAACTGCTGGGTTCAACTCCAGAGAGTTTGGGCAATGGTGGTAGCTCAGCCACATCTTCAGAGACAGGGTCATTTGTCAAAGAGGTATCTGACATATGAATAGTCTCTGTAGATTTAAAGACAATGTCTTTGGGTTTGGTGAGAATCCTCAGCTTATTTTTCTTAGCAGATATATCCCTTTTTAAGTCAGCAGGCACTTCATCCCTAAGCAATTCATCAATAGTAAACCTAGCACACAGCCATTTTTCAATAATCTTGTTCAATTCAGAGACTTGATCATTTAAAGCAATATTTTTTAAGGTTAATCTAGCTACTTCATTTTGCAGGGATATTTTCTCTAAATTAACCCGCCTGAGAGTTTCACATTCAGCCTTAGCATTTATCATTTTAGATTTAACAGAGTGAAACTTATCAAGTAGGTTCTTTCTTTGTTCCTCAACAAAGTGTAAATCAACAATGGTGTAATCAAGGACATGCTTACGTTCATCACTATCAGACATAGATAAAAGCCTGTGTACCTTTTTCATTGTGATGTCAACCCATTGTCCTGATCTAGCATCACCTTTTCCAACAGCTGGTTCATCCTCAGTTATCGCCATAAAGGCCCTGACTCTTGTGGTGTCTTCTTCATCTGAAGTCAGTGGCTCATCATTCCAATCATAGGTTTCAGCAACCAACCCTTTCTCTGTCTTTTTCTCACCACCTTTCTTTTTGGACAGAGCTTCAATCTTCAAGTTCATTTGTTCTAACTCAGCTTTAAGTGCCTTGTACTTATTTTTGTAATCTTTCTTCTCAGTGTCTGAAGAATTTGATTGAGATGAGTTGTTATGTTGTTTGAACTTGTAGGGTTTGGATGAAGATGATGGATAAGAGGGTGAGGATGTCTTGGTGGAAGGACAGTCTTTTTGATAATGTCCAAGCTTTCCACAGGCAAAACATGTTTCTTTTGACCTGTCAGTTGGTTTACTAGCTGATCCTACTCTTACAGATCTTTTGTAGTATCTTCTTTGGTTGGCTAGCAACGCTCTTTCATGGAACTCTGCGTTGAGGTCTAACAGGAACTCTTGGCTGCTGCGGGTATCTTTTTCAATATCAGAATCGCTGTCATGAGGATGTGTTGCAGAGATCAATGCTTTGGAAGATGCTCCTTGGACTACAAATCTTTCAGTCTCTGACTTGTAGATAGTATCGATCAGCCCTTCTTCATAATTGTACTTACCATAGAGCTGAGCAAAGGTATCATTTTTGATTGAGTTGTTAGCTCTCTGAGTCTGATTCATGCTCAGCCACTTTCTTGGAAGGCTGTTGACAAAAGTAGCATTGATCTCAGCTTGACCAATAGTGACATCATTCATAGCCAGGTCATTTAGAAGAATCTTCAGCCTGGTATAGGTTTGCTGAACCTTTTCACCTTCAAGTGACTTAAAGGCATTAAACTGAAGTCTGAGTGCCTGAATCTTCGTCTCTCTTGTTTCAGAGGGTCCTTCATGGACAACAATGAGGTCTGTCCACATTTGTTTAGCTGTGGGACACTGAATGACAGACTTCATGATATGCATGGGAAGACAGGAAATTATTATGCTTTTGAGACGTTTATCTTGGTTTGCCAATTTCCTATCAGCTGGAGTCTATTGTTTGAGAGGTTTGGGAAGAGGGTTTTCTTCAGTGGATGTAAGCGCCATGGGAATATATGGACCATTTTCTAAAATTTCTAAAAGAAAAGGTTCAAGCCCATCAAGATATACAAGAAATTGACTCTTCCAACTGGCAAAATCTTCTTCATCAAAGACTGGTACACTTGTAAAGTGTGATCCACCTCTTGAGTCAAGAAGTTGGGGTAGATCATCGTCATTGGCAGGAGGGTTAAGTCTTGGTGAAGATGGGTTTGTGGAAGGTGAATGTGGTGGGTTAGAAGTTTCCGGCATGGTGGATCTTGATTATAAAACTGAGAACGATGTTTCTTGAAGGTTTTAATATCAAACACCGCTCTGATACCAATTGAAAGTCCCTAATCAATGCAAGAAACCCTAATCTTAACTTAATCAACACAAGGTATTGCTTTTCAAACGTAATCTTATTATTGTATAATAAAGAATTACAAGTGTTATGGATAACACAGTTTGATGACAATGTGTTGTGCACACTTTGAACAACAATAAACCCTAACTTATGAATACAGTCGTAGCTGTTTGATTCACTAAGTTATATGCAATAATGTTCTTAATATCCCAAAGTGTTAAACATTAATGCATGGATACACATCCTATTTATAATGTTACGAGTTTGACTTAAACAGTACTTGATGGCGACTACACAAGCTTTTACAAGTTCCCACATCAGTCACATGATGTCCTTCTATTCTTGGTAGTCTTCCATTATGCTTTAAGGAACAGTTGTCAAAAACAGTTTCCTTATTCTTCATAGTCTCGAACACACAAATGGCATGTCCAAAGTGTGCTGAGAGTTATCAGGGTATTGCCACCCCTGTTAACTCTCAACCCCTCAGAGTCCCTGATACATCTTGGCTGTTATCCATCACAGCCAATGAGTATGTCTTCAGGTAATCTTCGACTTCCCTGACAATGTCTCTAACATGGACTCCTATGAGGTTGCTCACAGATACTTGGATCTCTGTGAGTCTTGTGAAACTTGCCTGCCTCCTAGGCACAGGCAAGGGACTATCTAACAGCCTAATTATGTTTAAATCAATGATCAGGGAATCTAACAAGTTTAGATTCCCAACAAAAGGTATTAAGAATATGTTAAGAGATATGGGATGTGTAGTTACATGACCCCAAGGGTCTTATTTTTAAGATAGTTAAAGCTCTAGACTTCAATGGTTGTCTTGGAGAGAAAGAAAGTCTAGATGGCTCTTGCATGGAATTCCTTGAGTTTGCTTGAATGTGGACACATTTTTGCCTAGACAAATGTTGGAGGCAACTTCACTCATGATGGAGGCAAATCATCTCCCATTTGATGGTGGAGGCAAATCAACTCCCATTTAATGGTGGAGGCAAATCAGCTCCCATTTGATGGTGGCAACTTCACTCTTGCCAGTGGCAAGTTGGATGTATGTTGATGGTGGCAACTTTCATGCTGAATATCTTCATTTGCACCTTGGAAATACTTGTTCTTGCACCCGAAATTAATCTTCAAAGGCTTGTAACTTGTACACGGGTCTTGAACTTGACTAGGATTCTTCGTACTCATACAATTCTTCATTTTTATGTTGTTTTATACTCCATTCCTGCAATTGGCTACACAAAGACTTGCAAACACAATTGGGCACAAATATGCACAAAAGTATCATATAATTAACCAATATACATGTACAAAAGTACGGATAACGCTCCTAAACACATGTTGGATTTAGGCGTTATCAAATCCCCTCACACTTAATGTAACACCCCCAAATTTACACAATTCAATACAGCGGAAGACTCGTTGGTGTTACGGGATAGCACATTACTCACATCATAGACAACGCATAAAAATCTCGTCGTCTAATAATAAAGCATTTCCATTCATAAATATCAAATTTACATAGGGCCCAAGTCATATTATTTCATACAATTTTTACAAAACATTTGAATGGAAATTGTTAATTTAGTGCGGGCCATAAATTCTTGTCGTCTTCCCGAGAATTACCTTCAAGTACCTGAGACAAAACATGTTAAAAGAAAAGGTAAGCGATAACGCCGAGTGAATTCATAGAGTTTAATAAAACCATTAATATATCATCGGTATATAATTATTACCGAAAATCATTTTGTACAAATCCTTGTAGTAGGTCATAAAATAGGCCAAAACATTTTATACAAATCCTTGTCAAAATCATAATATAGGTTGTTGCCTTCAAAACCATTATACGAACCAATGTCGTAAAAACATCATACAATACGTTTTATAACGTTGTATAAAGTTAAATAAAAACCGTTATATGGATATGGTTATATAAAACCAAAACACGAACATAATATCAATAATAAGACCCTGTATTGCTAGTCAGGCAATATATCATAACTCAATGCATAAAGCAGTATTTTCGTTATTTTTGGATTATTATAAGCCGCGTGACATTGTTACCTTACTACAACAAACAACGGGTAGCTAGCCCAAAACTCAATTTGCCCATCTAAGTTAGCGTGTCGTCACAATAATCACGCTTGTGTAAATCTTCTCATACATAAATTCGCTTAACAGTCAATGTGGCACGACGGGGATCAACCGTCAAGGCGCGAACTGGGGTGATCGTCCCCAAATAGTACTATTATATGCATAAGCGTCTACCAAATCCCGATAGTTCACAATTCATGCTAATGGGACTTTTAGTGACATAACCTAACTTTAATAATCCATTTTATTTCTCACAACGGGGCATATAATCATTCATCGTGTCATACAATTATTCGGGTCCAAATCAATAAACAAACAATCGGGACAAATGGTGTCCTATTTTATCAAAACTTAACATGTTATCTCCCTCGCGGGTTTATAAAACACTTCATAAAAACATTTAAAAGAGTGTGAGGCTATGAACTCACGTTGATTGGGAAAGGCGGGTTATCGGCGATTCGGATGTACGGTACGTGCTTCAATCACGGAAACCTAGACAAATAATACTCGTCTTAGACTCTTGTCCAATGACTTTATAAAAATCATAACTATGTATATATATGATGATTTTATAAATATGATGATGATCAAGTGGGATTGTACATCTTTATTCAACATTATAATGTTATGCGTTGGTAATTTTCAAGACTAGTTACACTAGTTCAACTTGTTTACATTTTTAGGCCCAATGGGCCCATTACAAGCCCAATATATTATATTAGCCCAATTAAACTTTTATTATTAGTATTATACTTTAAATATTGGACCCAATTGGACTAATCCCAATAAGTAAATTTATAAGTGTTTAGCTCATTTAGTTGGATTATTAGTCCAATAATGCTATCTTAGCCCGCTAATGTCCATATGTTATTTAGTTCGGGGTTAATCCGTTTTTACTTGTATTAAGTACTTATATATCAATATATGACTTTTAAAAAGTTTACATTAGACGGGTCCGATCGTCTAAGTTTTAATTGACGAAAAACAATAATTTTACAGTACTAGCCGAAAAGACGTAAAAATCATGTTTATAGTTTTTATAACTTATAAAACTTACCAAACTACCATTTTTATATAATGTCCATTTATTTATCCTTATACATATTTATATAAATCAAATATATAAGTTAGTGGGTTTTAATTTCACATTTTATACTATATTATTTTGAGTGCTTATATAATACTATTAAACTTTAATTTCACAAAATCTGATTTTTAGTTTCACTTTCACCATTTTTATATTATCTTGAGTTCTATAAGGAGATAGAAGCTCATTTTTGGATTACATAAACTTCATATTATGTGCTACAAATAAGTTAGCAATAGCTACTGCTCAATCCATGTCTAAGTATCCTTAACAGTCCCTACAAAACAGACATATCTCACTCATTTTGATGATTCCATTGCATGGCCAACTCTCACATGTGTATGACATCTAATACTTACTGTAAATTGATTCCACCATGCTATTTTATCAGTTTATCATTTGGTTTGTTACTGTTTTTATACTACCAACTTTATAAGCAAGAATTTAACCTTTTTACCTATGGTTTTCCATCTTTTTAACCATGTTTATTAAATCTATTAACACCAAATACCCACATAATATTTTTAATCATCATTCATCATCATATACATATACATAAATAAAGAAATTACAAGATTACATAATCAAAATAACAAGAGGATAGGAAGAACAATCTTTATACCACCACGATTAAGTAGTTTATGATCAAGGCTTGGATTTTTGATGGCAAAACTTGTGATAGATCAACACCAATCTTCAAGACCACAAATACTTGTAAACTTCTTGTAGAAATCAGCCCTTGGACATAACCAAATCACCTCCTTGGATGTTAGAATCACCTCTAATCTTCAAGGCTTCAAAGGAGCATCATCATGTGTATGAATAACACATGATTTTATGGCTAAAATAGATCAAATAGGGGTGTTTAATGGTAGTGGTGGACGCATTTTAGAGAGAGAGGGGAGAGAATGAGAGTGGTATTGCATTTGATGTGTGTGAGAAATGGTTTCAAAGTAGCTAGTTAGTGGTTTTGGTGTTTTGATGGCTTACTAGTTAAGCTTTGTAAACAAGTGTCTTGCAAGTTTGTTAAATGTTGACACCTAAGGGTGTTGGTGGATACTTGTGGCCGTCCCATGTGTGGGGGTGGGACAAGTTTATCTTGTCTCATCCCCATTTAATTACGGGTACTCCTCGATTCTAGTTTCCTTGATTTGCGTGCCCTCGGGTCGTTCTACGAAAAACGTTTTTATAAATTATATATCAACGGCACAAAACGAATCTAATAAAAATTGTCTCATTAAAAACGGAGTTCGAAAACGTAAATACGTAATCCTAAGGTTTTCGGTTTAGTCGTAAAGGACGTTGATTATAATCGTAAGTCCTAATCTCTTCTAGTAAATTTGTGAGTTTATGAACCAACACAAATTTAAAATCTCAAAATAATATTCACGGATAAATTTGTTTTCTGAAATGTCGGAGTGTCACCAAAAAGGGTGTATGTAAACGTAAGCACGTAACGTAGAATCCTCCGGTTTAGACGTAGTCGATGCTACTTCAAGACGTAAATCCAAATTTCTTCCCAAAAAAATAAGTGAGTTCATAATATAACATTAAAATAATGTTTTTAAATAACACTTGAGAATAAAATATCAACCATAAATTGACGGATTGTCACAGCATTTACCCCTAAACAGGATCTTTGTCCTCAAAGATCAATTTATCTTACTACTCGCTTCTTATAGAGTTAAAGCCATGTGGGTATTTCCTCCACATTCGGTCTTTTCTCACAAGTGTAATCCGTTATAATACGCGAGTTTCATCAAACATAACTACGGAAATAAGATCAGGCTTAATGTTGACTTACTTTCTCTATCCATGATATTCACGGGTTTTGATGAATGCAACTTTTCGCCGATCTAAACTTCATTAAGGAATAGTCAGATTTTCACTTCATATACATTTATCAAGTTCGATATACGAAACATAATTCACGCATCCCTTGAAGTCCTAGGGTAGATCCAGCTTATATGCCTTTCAAACCAACTTTTACATCATCTCTATGGTCCCATACTACGGGGACTTATTTCCCATGATCTTTCAGATCATCTATTCGTTTTTTCAAAGTAAAATTTTTTGGCATAACTTCGCTACCCATCCGGCACTTCAAGATCTACATTTCATATTCACATAACCTCCTGCCCACTAATGGCAGTCAATAATCAGATCCTAATTTCAACAATCCTTTCAGGTCTCGCAGGTCGGGTATTTTGTAAGGTTAGGTTTGTCATCATAGGCAACCTTAAACCTAAAAGACATGTCCAACTCACAATGGGTGTATGTCGGGTGTCTTCATCCCAACTCCTGCTTACAGATGCTCTAATATTTAGATCCTAACAAGATTCGATCTCGATCCTAGTAGGATAATTATCAATGATAATCTCTCCAAAGGAAAATGATTATACGGTTTATTACCAAAGGTCAATCATTCAAACTTAAAACAAGACTTATAGTGTTTTGTATCGTTACTTTACCTCGTCCCTTCGATTGGGGTGGTAAACAGTACTCTTATCAAGGTTCGTTCCCAATTACTTCTGAGCAAATCTCTAGAAATTCGATGCGAAGCGAGGATCTTGATAGAGATGATCGATACAGGAACACTATGTTTACACAACTCCTTTAAATACAAAGAGTCAATTTCTTCATCGAGAATTTATCATTAACAGGAATGATATTAGTAGATTTGGCCAGTCTGTCGACGATGACCCAAATCGAATCAAATTCAGATGATTACCTTTGCAATCGTTAGACGTTTACTAATGTATGAGCCGATGTCTGCCTTCAAAATTTGCCATCAGTACAACTTCTTCCGATAAGGATACATTCAATCAGAAATGACATGAATAAAATACGTATATTTACGAGATTCCAACATGACTAAATCTCAAAATCCTCCATATTTAGACAACCACAAGTGGCCTTTTAATCATTTAACGCCATCGGCTTCTCAAATCTATTGGTTCACATTAGTCGCGAACCCCTTTTATTATCTATATTATCCTTCTTACAAACATCAGTTATTTCTAAATTGTTCGGCAATTTATTTTACACAATCATTACTAAGGCACACATCCTAATTGATTCTTTATTTTTATTTTATTTTTATTTTTTTTACATAATGCGTCAGTATTTACATTCACCATTTCTGATGAAATAATTATCATGTCCACAATTCACTCAGAAATTCTTTCTTCATATTTTCTAAGTTTTAGTTTTGTTTCAACTATTATATTTTTTTATCAGTTTTGCTCAATCCGACGTCTAAAGCATCGATAATCATTACAAGTAATTAAATAATAGATATTTAATTTTATGAAACGTCAACGTAAGAAGTTTAAATTTTCTCGGTTCGTCCAATTATAGGAAAATGTTCAAAAGAGAATTTTGAATTTAATTAACACGATTTTTGTTGATTTACCGAAAATAATTAGTGAGATTCGTAAATGTTCGAAAAATCTTCGTTTATACTTTGGTCACAATTTTCTTAGTTGACAAGCAAAATTGTCATTTTAAATTTCAAGTCTTGGTTTAAATGGTTTCCTCAATCCCTCTTAAGTTGTCTTGAGGTATACACAAACATTTACCCCTAACCAAGAGTTTAGTTAAATGTTCTGGGTATAAGGGAATAACCCCTCAAAAGTTCTTTTTGATAAAACATTTGTCAAAACATATTTGCACTTTCTTTTTGGTAAGGCCAAAAGTCTTAAATGACTTCTAATTTTTGACGAGTCAATATAGATTCTATTATCTATTAATCACATGGTCATTCAATGTAAAGGATCAAAGCATAAATCACATGTTAAATATTCAAGGTACGGGTTTCCATTGCTCGGCCAATCCAGGGCAGTCTATAAATAATTATTAACTAATTCTTATTCTTAGAAACAAACAAATGGTTCTTAATGATCACAAGCATGAATTTACCAAATTACAGCCTACACACGTGGTTCACCAAATTTATAGATGCTACATGTGCATTGGTCAATCCAAACGACATACATGAAACTCATAATGTTCATTACAAGTTCTGAATGTAGTGATTGGAATAGATAATCTTTTTCGCAGATGCGAAGTTGATGATAACCATGTCGTGGATCAAATCTTTAGATCATACGCTAGAACCTTGTAAATGATCGAACAAATCTATCATCTTGGGTAGTGGATATAGATTTTGATCATCAATTTACCTAGTTCATGGTAATTCAACAAATATAAGAAATGATAACACCATAGCTCTTTATAATGACGAGCTTGGTAGAATAAAAGCTTTCTCCGACAACTCTCTCAGTTGTACGGTAATTCTTTAAATTCAGATGGTGCTAAAATACAGTGCACACGCCACGGGTGCAGCACCGGGAATATAATCAATACCAATTTCAACTTGCCTTAATGGCAAAAGTCTAGGTAATTCACCAATAATTTCCTCCTAAAGTTTAAGATAACGAAAACATATTTTAATATATTTACTTTAAGTTCTTTCTAGATTATAACATCTATGACTAGTTCATAACCATTCATGGTATAACTTTAAGTCTAAATGCAGGATATGGTCATCCATCAAGAATTATTTAGATCACTTTTGATAATCAACATCTTATCATTTAGGGGATTTGTACACAGGTTCCCATCAATTAAGACAATGTCGTCATGTAATAATCAATAAATCCATTCTACTGGTAATATCAACTTTCTAGTTTCATTACCGTTGATAAGATGTGTACTTCTCAAAAGACTAATAATAACTCATAATCCTTCACAAATTCAAGGATATCAGGAGACATAACTATCCTTAAAAGAGTAAGGTCAACGCATAATCTACGCGAGAGAATTTCAAATCAGATACAGACGAAAACATTTAATGAATATGAATATATCCCATGTTTTCATAATTTGAATACGCATTCGAAAGCTCCTCGGATCGTTACCCAGGTCATTCAAATTAAATCTAATCAAAAGAAATGATAAGAACGTCGATACATCCAGTCGGGTATCAACACTCGGTAATTAGATACTTTTCCAAAGAATCTCACCACGGGAGAATTGGACAAGAAGGGAATATCAATTTGTCAAATAAGACAATTTCCACAGATGAGTAAATTCGAATCAAAAGAATAAATAGTACGGGCACATATGTAGGTGTCCCTAACAATATGTCCCTATTTTGCACTTTTTGCAGATCTCATAAAATTTAATCTTTCACAACTTCAAAGAAATGTAATGTTTATTAACAATTTCATGGTGACTACTAATCAGCCTTGCATGGTCCCTTCCAAATTGTATGTAGGCGCGCAACTATATAAAATTTCAAGATTAACGATGCAATACTCAATTCGTCAAAATTTTATCATCATGTTTATAATAAAAACATATTCATGCTTAATTCTTAAATAAGAATCAAAAATAAATTTACAAAGATTTTCTTTGTTATGGAAACAATTAAGTTTTCCAAGGTGTTTCATAAACAATTTCATTTCATTACCGATTACTTATAAATCTCACTTTAAATAATCCATATGGTGATGAAAATTCAATTTTTCTCAAGGAATACTGTTTTAACTTATAAAACAATGAGTGATCTGCAAAGAGTGATGAAAAGTTATTCACCAAGAACTAACTACAATATCATAGGAAATGAGCTTAGCCAAATAATCATGAGGTTCATGACCTCGATGGCACTCAAAAAGAATAATCCACAACGTAACTCAAATCGAGATGAGTACTTGTTCAATGGTTGCATCACTATTAGGATGAAGCAATAAAAGATAGATAACATCGATACATGTAGGATTTAGCAATCAAAGGTAGTCTTTTCATTAATCACAAACAAGTCAAAATTGTACCGTAACACATTACGTGTCACTATGTCATACAATTTCAAGAACTCATCCTACCAACTGATGTCTTAGTGTTAGGGATTTTTAAAAGATAACACAATGAATACTAATCTACAAGAGTCATTAGGTGTCCCACCTGTCCCGGAAGATCCATCGATCCCAGTTTAGAAGAAGATTTCTTCAATTTATTTATTGGACACTGGGCATCCTCATCGGACAATGGCCTAGGAACAACCCTTAACACGAACCAACAATCATTTAAAACCTTATAATTCAATCACAGAACTTAACGACTTCCTCTTATCAATCTCATATTCCATAAAAGTTAAATTTTACTTTATTCAAGTTTCAATCAACTTATACTCAATGTAATATCCTACCTCATTCTCCAATACTTTCAACCTTATTTTTAGACCTTAAAAGGGCAATAAAAGCTCGATATGAACAACACTTAATTTCCAATCCTATAGTTCTTACAATAATAGTTATCAAATGAGTCACTAGTATGACTCACACATTCAATTAGACTTCTCGTAAAGGTACTAGTGGCATGAGGCTTTTGGGTAATGGTTCCAATGACAGCCTCAAGTGCAACATTCACCCTTTCGATTTCAAATTTTAAGAATTGGGTGACAATGAATCAGATGACACCTTTCCAGGTGGTAAGGTTTTGTCAAACTCTACTCTATAAGGAAAGATTGTCATGACATCGGTATCAGATTTAATCTCGCCAATTCTTCTTCAAGATCACAATCAGCTACTATCAACATTTCTACGAGTATCAACCATTTTGTTGGGATCATAAATATCCACAACTTGGTTTAGATCTAGAAAAGCTAGATTTCTTACAGAAATATCTTAGATTAATTTACTAGGTGTTTTAGGGTTCCTTGTGATAATCTACGTCGTATAAATACCTCGTATACGTATTAAAATAATCATCAAACAACCAAGTTATATATATACTAAAATAACACTTCTCAATCTGGCCTTGTCGATAACTCGGGAATTCTTTGGCACCGTTATAGTCAAAATATTTTTAGACATTTTGAGAAAAATGTTTATAGTTAAAAGATTTTGAAATGTTTTATTCAAAACCTTGGGTTTAAAAATCTTCCGTTCTCTATAGCGAGAGCTCTGGTACCAAACTGTAACACCCCCAAATTTACACAATTCAATACAACGGAAGACTCGTTGGTGTTACGGGATAGCACATTACTCACATCATAGACAATGCTTAAAAATCACGTCGTTTAATAATAAAGCATTTCTATTCATAAATATCAAATTTACATAGGTCCAAAGTCATATTATTTCATACAATTTTTACAAAGCATTTGAATGGAAATTGTTAATTTAGTACGGGCCATGAATTCTTGTCGTCTTCCCGAGAATTACCTTCAAGTACCTGAGACAAAACATGTTAAAAGAAAAGGTCAGCGATAACGCCGAGTGAATTCATAGAGTTTAATAAAACCATTAATATATCATCGGTATATAATTATTACCGAAAATCATTTTGTACAAATCCTTGTAGTAGGTCATAAAATAGGCCAAAAACATTTTATACAAATCCTTGTCAAAATCATAATATAGGCTGTTGCCTTCAAAACCATTATACGAACCAATGTCGTAAAAACATCATACAATACGTTTTATAACGTTGTATAAAGTTAAATAAAAACCGTTATATGGATATGGTTATATAAAAGCAAAACACGAACATAATATCAATAATAAGACCCTGTATTGCTAGTCAGGCAATATATCGTAATTCAATGCATAAAGCAGTATTTTCGTTATTTTTGGATTATTATAAGCCGCATGACATTTTTACCTTACTACAACAAACAACGGGTAGCTAGCCCAAAACTCAATTTGCCCATCTAAGTTAGCGTGTCATCACAATAATCACGCTTATGTAAATCTTCTCATACATAAATTCGCTTACCAATCAATGTGGCACGACAGGGATCAACCGTCAAGGCGCGAACTGGGGTGATCGTCCCCAAATAGTACTATTATATGCATAAGCGTCTACCAAATCCCGGTAGTTCACAATTCATGCTAATGGGACTTTTAGTGACATAACCTAACTTTACTAATCCATTTTATTTCTCACAACGGGTCATATAATCATTCATCGGGTCATATAATTATTCGGGTCCAAATCAATAAACAAACAATCGGGACAAATGGTGTCCTATTTTATCAAAACTTAACATGTTATCTCCCTCGCGGGTTTATAAAACATTTCATAAAAACATTTAAAAGAGTGCGAGGCTATGAACTCACGTTGATTGGGAAAGGCGGGTTATCGATGATTCGGATGTACTGTACGTGCTTCAATCACGGAAACCTAGACAAATAATACTCGTCTTAGACTCTTGTCCAATGACTTTATAAAAATCATAACTATGTGTATATATGATAATTTTATAAATATGATGATGATCAAGTGGGATTGTACATCTTTATTCAACATTATAATGTTATGTGTTGGTAATTTTCAAGACTAGTTACACTAGTTCAACTTGTTTACATTTTGAGGCCCAATAGGCCGATTACAAGCCCAATATCTTATATTAGCCCAATTATACTTTTATTATCAGTATTATACTTTAAATGTTGGGCTCAAGTGGGTTAAGCCCAATAAGTAAATTTATAAGTGTTTAGCCCATTTAGTTGGATTATTAGTCCAATAATGCTATCTTAGCCCGTTAATGTCCACATGTTATTTAGTTCGGGTTTTATCGGTTTTTACTTGTATTAAGTACTTATATATCAGTATATGACTTTTAAAAAGTTTACATTAGACGGGTCCGATCGTCTAAGTTTTAATTGACGAAAAACTTTAATTTTAAGGTACTAGCCGAAAAGACGTAAAAATCATGTTTATAGTTTTTATAACTTATAAAAATTACCAAACTACCATTTTTATATAATGTCCATTTATATAAATGAAATATATAAGTTAGTGGGTTTTAATTTCACATTTTATACTATTTTTGAGTGCTTATATAATACTATTAAACTTTAATTTCACAAAATCTGATTTTTAGTTTCACTTTCACCATTTTTATCATATCTTGAGTTCTATAAAGAGATAGAAGCTCATTTTTGGATGACATAAACTTCATATTATGTGCTACAAATAAGTTAGTAATAGCTACTACTCAATATATGTCTAAGTATCCTTAACAGTCCCTACAAAACAGACTATTCAGATTGGTATACTAATTTTGTTTTGATCATATCTCACTCATTTTTATGATTCCATTGCATGGCCAACTCTCACATGTGTATGACATCTAATAATTACTGAAAATTGATTCCACCATGATATTTTATCAGTTTATCATTTGGTTAGTTACTGTTTTTATACAGCCAACTTTATAAGCAAGAATTTAACCTTTTTACCTAGGGTTTTCCATCTTTTTAACCATGTTTATCAAATCTATTAACACCAAATCCCCACATAATATTTTTAATCATCATTCATCATCATATACATATACATAAATAAAGAAATTACAAGATTACATAATCAAAATAACAAGAGGATAGGAAGAACAATCTTTATACCACCAAGATTAAGTAGTTTATGATCAAGGCTTGGATTTTTGATGGCAAAACTTGTGATAGATCAACACCAATCTTCAAAACCACCAATACTTGTAAAATTCTTGTAGAAATCAGCCCTTGGACATCACCAAATCACCTCCTTGGATGTTAGAATCACCTCCAATCTTCAAGGCTTCAAAGGAGCATCATCATGTGTATGAATAACACATGATTTTATGGCTAAAATAGATCAAATAGGGGTGTTTGATGGTGGTGGTGGACGAATTTTAAAGAGAGAGAGGAGAGAATGAGAGTGGTATTGCATGTGATGTGTGTGATAAATGGTTTCAAGTAGCTAGTTAGTGGTTTTGGTGTTTTGATGGCTTACTAGTTAAGCTTTGTAAACAAGTGTCTTGCAAGTTTGTTAAATGTTGACACCTAAGGGTGTTGGTGGATACTTGTGGCCGTCCCATGTATGGGGGTGGGACAAGTTTATCTTGTCTCAACCCCATTTAATTACGGGTACTCCTAGATTCTAGTTTCCTCGATTTGCGTACCCTCGGGTCGTTTTACGAAAAATGTTTTTATAAATTATGAATCAACGGCACAAAATGAATCTAATAAAAATTGTCTCATTAAAAACGGAGTTCGAAAACGTAAATACGTAATCCTAAGGTTTCCGGTTTAGTCGTAAAGGACGTTAAATTATAATCGTAAGTCCTAATCTCTTCTCATAAATTTGTGAGTTTATGAACCAACACAAATTTAAAATTTCAAAATAATATTCACGGATAAATTTATTTTCTGAAATGTCGGACTGTCACCAAAAACGTAAACGTAATCACGTAACGTAGAATCCTCCGGTTTAGACGTAGTCGATGCTACTTCAAGACGTAAATCCAAATTTCTTCCCAAAAAAATAAGTGAGTTCATAATATAACATTAAAATAATGTTTTTAAATAACACTTGAGAATAAAATATCAACCATAAATTGACGGATTGTCACACTTAAGTTTTGTTTGCCCTCAAGCAAGAAGAAAAGAAAATTAAATCCAAAGGTACATGTATCTTTACAAAAATTCGATGCAAGTTTACCAAGTACAAGTACAAGATAAAACTCATCGACTTAAGTTTTTAAGGTTGAAAACTTGAGATATAAAGTCAATACCCATAAAAATCAAGAAAGTCTTTTATTTCTAACTATACTACACTAATGATATATGAATTGAAGCAACATGTATCACGACTTAGCACATTGGCTAATCGATACCTTTTATTTCTTCTTTTTCCTTCAACTTCATAACATTATAGCTCATTGCCTATTTATTTGTCTTTTTGACTTTTTTTTTTCTTTCTTTTTTTTTCTTGGCTAAAACTCCTAGCCATGGATCAACATACTTACAAAGTTCATGTTGTATTGACAAACATGGAACTTGCAACTTTCTCCTATTTTTTTGGATTTTTCTTCTACTATTATATGAGACTTTGACTTGGGTAATTTTGACACAAAAATACATCTCAAATTTTCAAAAATTACAGATTGGATAATTTCTTAATTATTTATATACATTGCTTGAAACTTTTTATTTACGAGGGCAAAACAAGAATAAAAGTTTTAAAATAGCCCAAAAATATGGCAATTAAGCATCTTTTTCTCAATTTCCCTACAACCCCCTCACACTTAAGTTTAGCATTGTCCTCAATGTGATAAAACTGAACAAAAGCAAGGGAATGAGAGAAAAACCAGAATCACGGGCATATCATGCCTCATACAAGAGTCTTGTCTTCGCCTTCAACTTGCGGTACCTACAAAAAAGATAAAACACACAAAAATACGGAAAAACACTCTATTTTTTTTGTTTTTTATAGGTTTTTATAAAAGCGACACATGCTACGCCCCATCACACTTAATCAAAACATTGGTTAAAAAATGTGGGGTGTAAGCATGAATTTATTTTAAAAAGGAAAATCACACTTAAAAATTTTAAACACACGGGTTGCCTCCCGAGAAGCACTTATTTTTTATAGAGTCATCAGCCTGACTCGTACTTCTTTTTAGTTTACTTTATTTTCTTTGAGCGGAAAATGTTCACTCTACTCTTTATGGTATAGTTTAACACGGTGTCCATTAACAATGAAGCTTCCTCCATTCTTGTCATACAGTTCAACATAACCGGACGGGTATCCATGTTTTACTATATAAGGACCGTACCACTTTTGTTTAAGCTTGGGGGCTTTGAATTTATAGCGCATATTAAACAAGAGAACTTTATCTCCTTTCTTGAATTCTTTTCGGATTCGAAGTTTCTTGTCGTGATAAGCTTTGGTGCGTGCTTTGTACAATTTCGAATTCTCATAAGCTTGGAGTCTTAATTCATCGAGTTCATGCAGTTTCAAGAATCGGTTTTCTCCAGCGATTTTGAGATCGGGATTACAACTTCTCAATGCCCAATAAGCACGGTGCTCAATTTCGAAGGGCAAATGACACGTTTTACCGTATAATAAACGATAAGGTGTTGTGCCAATTGGTGTCTTATAAGCTGTTCGGAAAGCCCATAGAGCGTCGTCAAGTTTCCTTGACCAAACAGAAGGATTGTCCTTAACCGTTTTTTCGAGTATTCGTTTTAAGGCTCTATTGGTATTTTCAACTTGTCCACTCGTTTGTGGATGATACGCGGTTGCAAAGCGATGGATGACTCCATAACGCTTTAAGATTGTCTCCATTTGTTTGTTGCAAAAATTGGAACCTCGATCACTAATTAAAGCTTCCGGCATTCCATAGCGAGAGAAAAGCTTTTTCAGAAAATTGATTACGGCTCGTGAATCGTTCGTGGGTAAAGGTTCAGCTTCGGCCCATTCGGACACGGAATCAATAGAGACTAAGATATATTTGAACTTATGGGATTTGGGAAAAGGTCCCATGAAATCAATTCCCCATACGTCAAATATTTTGCAAACTTGGATGCTGTTTTGAGGCATTTCGTCTCTTCGTGAGAGGCTACCAGTACGTTGGCAAGCATCACAATTTTCGACTAGAGTATAGGCCTCTTTAAAAATTGTTGGCCAATAAAAACCAGCATCGAAGACCTTTTTCGATGTGGTTGAAGGACCATAATGTCCCTTAGTAGGGCCATGATGACATTCATCAAGGATCTTCCTTGTTTCCGCACCATAAACACATCTCCTAATCATGCCATCAGGGCATACTTTGAAAAGGTAGGGATCTTCCCAGAAATAGTGTTATAGGTCGGAAAAGAATTTACATCGTTGGTGATAGGTTAAACCTTTTCTTAGAATTCTTCCAACGAGGTAATTTGCAAAATCTGCAAACCACGGAGATTCGTCCGTAGAGATTTTCATAAGAGTTTCATCGGGAAAATAATCGTCGATATCTTCGTCCCTTAACTCTTCTATGTTTGGATTTTCAAGTCGCGACAAATGATCGGCTGCGATGTTTTCAGCTCCTTTCTTGTTTTGGATTTCGATGTCAAATTCTTGGAGTAGTAAAATCCATCTAATAAGACGCGGCTTAGCATCTTGTTTTGAGAATAGATATTTCAACGCGGAATGATCGGTGAATACAATCGTTTTCGACAACATGAGATAGGATCGGAATTTGTCGAAAGCAAAGACTACGACAAGTAGTTCTTTCTCGGTGATTGTGTAGTTGAGCTGCGCGCTATTTTGAGTTTTACTCGCAAAGTGTATAGGACGGAAATGTTTTCCTTCACGTTGTCCTAATACGGCTCCTACAGCAAAATCGCTTGCATCACACATAAGTTCAAACGGTCGCGACCAATCCGGTGAAATCATGATCGGTGCATTGGTTAACTTGACTTTAAGCTTGTCAAATACCTTTATGCATTCTTCATTGAAATCAAAGACTATGTCTTTTTCAAGGAGTTTGGTCATCGGTCTAGCGATTTTGGAAAAATCTTTTATGAATCGGTGGTAGAATCTCGCATGACCTAGAAAACTTCTAACGACTTTAACGTTAGTGGGTGGTGGTAATTTGGATATTACTTCGATCTTGGCCTTGTCTACTTCTAATCCGGTTCTAGAGACTTTGTGTCCAAGCACAATTCCTTCAATCACCATGAAGTGATATTTCTCCCAATTGAGCATGAGATGAGCTTGTTTGCATCGGATGAGCATGCGCTCTAGATTAAAAAGGCAAGACTCGAATGAGTTTCCGAAGACAGAGAAATCATCCATGAAAACTTCCATGGATACTTCGATCATGTCTTGACAGATTGCGATCATACACCTTTGAAAATTCGCAGGTGCATTGCAAAGACCAAAAGGCATACGCTTATAAGCGAACCTTCCAAAGGGACACGTAAAAGTGGTCTTGTCTTGATCGGATGGTTTGATAGGTGTTTGAAAATATCCGGAAAAGCCATCGAGAAAACAAAAGAATTTGTTCCCTGCTAGTCTTTCCAACATTTGGTCCATGAATGGTAGAGGAAAATGATCTTTTCGTGTGGCATCGTTCAATTTGCGGTAATCAATACACACACGCCAACCGGTAACGGTTCTTGTAGGAACAAGTTCGTTATTTTCGTTGGTCACAACAGTCATTCCTCCTTTTTTTGGAACACAATGAATAGGACTAACCCAAGGACTATCCTCTATGGCATAGATGATTCCTGCCTCAAGGAGTTTGATGATTTCGGCTTTTACTATCTCCATCATGTTTGGGTTAAGTCGACGTTGCCTCTCAATAACGGGTTTGGCATCGTCTTCGAGATTGATCTTGTGTTTGCAAAAATTTGGGCTAATACCTAGTATATCGAATGTTTTCCAAGCAAATGCTTCTTTGTGGTTTTTGAGCATAGAAACGAGACGTTTCTTTTGATCTTCCTCGAGCTTGGCTGAGATAATCACCGGAAGGAGTGAATCCTTCTCTAGATAAGCGTACTCGAGATGCTCGGGAAGAGGTTTCAACTCAAGATCCGTCGGCGGATCATGAATAGATTTGTGAATTATAAAGTTCGATTTCGAAGGCAAAACTTCAAACGGCTTGTTTTCCTCTTCTTCGAGAGTTACTTCGGAATCAACGGCCATGAATTCTTCGAATTCACGATCATGATCGATATCGCTAATCTTTTCTGAAGTTGTTTGGAATGGTGCGTTGTCATCAAGCGATGCATCCAACTCTTCTTCCGTTACTTCACCGATAACATCCACGCGGAAGCATGTATCATCATTGGAATGGGAGTGTTGCATAGCTTTATCGACTAAGAATGTGACTCGATCGTCACCAACTCCAAGGTTGAGTTCTTTATTCTTCACACGAATGATAACATCGGCGGTGTGCAAGAATGGTCGTCCTAAAATGAGAGGGCCTTGATGGTCTTCCTCTATCTCAAGGATTACGAAGTCGGTGGGAAATATGAATTTTCCAACTTAAACAAGCATGTTCTCGGATATCCCAATGGGATATTGGTAGGTGTGGTTAGCCAAACGTATACTCATACTCGTAGGTTTCAAAGTATTTTTTAAAAGATTCTTGTATAATGAGTATGGCATAAGATTGATACTTGCGCCTAGATCGGCCAAGGCGTGACATTCGGTATTGTTGTTTAGGGTGCATGGTATGAGAAAGCTTCCCGGATCTCCGAGCTTTGGTGGAAGTTTGCTTTGCAAGGCTGCAGAACATTCTTTATTTAGAAATGCAGCAGAGATTTGCTCCGTCTTACTATGGTTGCTCACAAGATCTTTGAGGAATTTCCCATAGTTGGGCATGCCGGTTAAGATATCAACAAGTGGAACGTTGATCTTAACTTCTTTGATCATATTAAGGAATTTGGCATTACGAGCCTCCATCTTTTCTTTTCGTAGGCGTTGAGGATACGGAATTTTTGGTTCATACGCCTTTGGTGTTGGTATTAGAATGGGTGTGGTTTGTTTCGGTTAGGGGTTGGAAGGAGGAACGGTTCTTCCTTCTTGGGCTCATCGGCTTCGTCTTCACTTTCATCGGCAAAAGTGGGAGCTTTGGTGTTCGGGTTTTGTGGTGGATCATAACTCAACCCACTTCTTGTGAATACGGCATTCAGATGTTCATTACGGGCGGGTGGTGGGCGGTATGGTTTATCCATAGATGGTTTTGGGTTTGTTTGAGTGTTTCTTGGTAGCGAACCACTTGATCGATTGGCTAATTGATCGGTGATTCGACCGTGTTTGGTTTCGAGATCATTAATGGTTACGGTGTGGTGTCTTTGTCCTCTTTCAACGTTGGCTTTGAGATCGAAGAATTGGTTCTTAATGAACGTGTTTGTCGATTTTTGAGATTCTATGAAAGCTAACAACGTTTTCTCTAGGGTCGACTCTTCGGGTTTTTTTCGTTTGATGGACCGGAATTATCGTTCTCACGAGGTTGTGAGTTACGATTTTTCGTTTTTGGGATACTCACGCCATATGCTGGGATTTCTACCGTAGTAGTTACCTCGATAACCACTTCCTTGGTATCCTCCTTGGGCGTAGTTTGCTTCTTGTGGTGGTTCTCTTATTGGTGTATCATCACACGCCGTAGATGGGTGTGGTCCTCTGCAAAGAGTACATTCGCCTCGCATCTCCTTTATTTCGTCTTTGATGGTTTTGAATTGCAAGTCGAATTTAGATGTGAGAGCGTCCATCTTTTCCACGAGTTTGGAATTTTCGTCACTTTCAACGAAAGCAACGGTTTTCTTGAAAGGTTTGGTTCGGTTATCTTTGGACCAATCGAGTTTTAAGAAAACTCGGTCCTCGAGCAATTGATATGCTTCGTTGGGAGTCTTATAAAGAAAGAGTCCACCGGCGTCAAGGATTGCTTGCGTCGGTTCATTGGGACCATGATAAAAGATTTGGATGATGGTTCCTTTTAGTAAACCATGTCCATGACAACTACGAAGTAGGTCTTTCATTCGGTTCCACGCATCAATGAGTGTTTCTTGTGGAAGTTAGGCAAAACCTCGGATTTCTCCCATGAGTCTTTCGTACATGGCGGGTGGAAAGAAACGGCTAACAAAAGCGGTTCTCATTTGTTCCCATGTTTCAATGGTACCGGGCGTCAACTCATTATACCAAACTCTTGCATCTCAGGATAGAGATGATGGGAAGAGTTTGAGTTTTATGGCGTCTCCATCGACGTCGGCTCCATAACGGAACATGCCACATATTTCTATGAATTCGGATATGTGTTTATGCGGATCGGCTCGCGTACGGCCGTCAAATTGGCGGTCTTTGATCATTGAAAGGTGATGACCTTTCACGGTGAAGTTTTCTCCAAGCTCAACTTGAACAATAGCAGCCTCGGGGGTAGGTGCTACTACTCGGTTGGTTGCCCACATTGATTGATCGTCGGCCCTTGGAAATGGTAGATCGTTAAATGGGTTGTAGACGACAAAGGTGTCTAAGAGATTATCAAACGGTGGGTTTTTGGTTTTTGGGATTCGGTATTTCAAAAGAAACAAAGGGGTGTTTCTTGCGGTTTTTCTTTCGAGATTGGTGAATATAACGTTCGGGATCGGTGTATGGACTAAGCAATTCTTGACCGGAAGAACGTGTGTTCATTCAAGTCTTGAACGACTTTTGAATAGGATTACAAGTAATAAAAACAAAAACAAACAAAATATAACTAGTAAGAAAATACGTAAATAGGAAATTAAATAGACTAAACAAAATAAAAACATAATTTTTATTTTTTTTTAGATTCTGTGAACTCGTCGGCGAAAAACAAGCCTTGCCGGACGGAAAATGGTCTTCTGTTTGTTGTGTGCCGGCGGCAGGACTACCATGCCGGAAAAGGTGGTTCTGCTTGATGGTTGTCGGCGGCAGGGGAGTTTTGCCGGCGGCAATGCTCTCCTGTCAGAAAAAAATATATTTTTTTTTTACTTTTGATTTTTGGGTTTGTTTGCAATGACGACACTACAATGGGTTTGATTATAGAATGATTTTGGAACAAAGAACACAATCAAATCCCCGGCAGCGGCGCCAAAAACTTGATGTGTGGTGTTGGTAACAAGTTTTAAATTTATAAACACGAATTACCGGATTGACTAAAAACGCACGGGCAAGTATAACCCTTTCGTTTGTGTATAGCCTTTATGTGGTAATACCGAGATCGTTCACGGGGATTTGGAAAAACTATGATTATTCTAAAATGAAACTATAATCGTTGATTGTAGCAATTGTTGACAAACAAATAACAAGTAAAAATGATGAGATTAATAATATAATTAAAGGTACACTTGGTAAAGACTAGTTTGAGCATTCGTAATGGTATGATTGTGATGACACGTTAACAAATATGATTATGATAATTAGATGGATAATCCAATCTATTGTTTTCAAAAGCTTTAATCTTCGTCAAGACCTTGGTTAAAGAATTCAAGCATTAGACTCAATCACTTAATTCAAGACTTAATCCAATTTCAACACATTCGATTCACGGTCGTTTCACGAATTTGCTAACACTTATAATTATGTTTCTTGATAATCAAAACTTCTTAAGAAATGATCATTACAAAAGATAGCCAATCATAGACAAACCGGCTATAACTTGTTGATAGAAAATAACCCTTTCCACCTATGAAATCTTTACCAACAAATTAAGTTTTGATAGCAATTGTCACATGAAACATAAATATCAATGGATCATAGGAAAGCTTGACATTTAATTAAACATAAATCACAATCACAACCATCACTTCATACTACAAACATCATCCTACCAAGTGTAGAATGAAACTTAGCTACTCATAACAAATGATGAAATAAACTCAGAAATAAAAGTATTATAAGTCATAATCAAGAGTCATACAAAGTGGAAAAATGTTACTAATGATTAGGGTAATGATCCCAAAGAGTTTCGTGATGATAACATTGCTTATCGGACTCAAAAACTGACTTTTCTAGCACCACCTTGTTCAAATCCGGGAATGGGAGTTTGGACAAGGATGAGAGAGTTTATTTGATGTAGTAATGAGAAAATGATTGAAAGGTATTAAGAATATGTTAAGAGATATGGGATGTGTAGTTACATGACCCCAAGGGTCTTATTTATAAGCTAGTTAAGGCTCTAGACTTTAATGGTTGTCTTGGAGAGAAAGAAAGTCTAGATGGCTCTTGAATGGAATTCCTTGAGTTTGCATGAATGTGGACACATTTTTGCCTAGACAAATGTTAGAGGCAACTTCACTCATGATGGAGGCAAATCAACTCCCATTTGATGGTGGAGGCAAATCAGCTCCTATTTGATGGTGGCAACTTCACTCTTGCCAGTGGAAAGTTGGATGTATGTTGATGGTGGCAACTTTCATGCTGAATATCTTTATTTGCTCCTTGGAAATACTTGTTCTTGCACACGAAATTAATCTTCAAAGGCTTGTAACTTGTACACGGGTCTTGAACTTGACTAGGATTCTTCGTACACGTACAATTCTTCATTTTTATGTTGTTTTATACTCCATTCCTGCAATTGGCTACACAAAGACTTGCAAACACAATTGGGCACAAATATGCACAAAAGTATCATATAATTAACCAATATACATGTACAAAAGTACGGATAATGCTCCTAAAAACATGTTGGATTTAGGCGTTATCAGACCCCTTATGAGATTCTTAAAGGCAAGAAGCCCTCATTAGAATACTTTAAGGTGTTTGGAAGCAAGTGCTTCATTCTCAATACCAAATATTACCTAACTAAGTTCGACCCAAAGTCGTATGAAGGTATCTTTCTAGGTTATTCTCAAACTAGTAAAGCCTACATAGTCCTCAATAGATCCTCGGGTGTAATCGAAGAATCACTCAATGTGACATTTGTGAAACCCCTCCTTCATCTAAGACACCACCTTTGGTAGATGATGACTTAGATGAAATAGACATAGTTAAAGCCAAAGAGGTTAGAAAATTATGAGTTGAAGACCTTAATGTTGAAAAGGGAATAAAAATTAGGGAGTCTAAGGATCATGCTCTCGAAAATGTCATAGGAGACTTAAATCAAAGGACCCTTAGATCTCAAGTCCAAGATAAAAGTAACTTCTTTTGTTTGTCTCAATGATTGAACCAAAGAATGTTAAAGAAGATTTGATGGATGAGAGTTGGGTCATCGCCATGCAAGAAGAATTAAATTAATTCATTGCAAATGACGTTTAGGAACTTGTTCCTCCATCTAGAAGTACTACCATTATAGGAACTAAGTGGGTATATAGGAATAAGTTAGATGAGAACGGTGTTGTGTCTCGTAACAAGGCTAGACTTGTAGCTCAAGGCTATAAGCAACAAGAAGGGATTGATTATGATGAGACATATGCACCGGTAGCAAGGTTAGAGTCCATTAGGATCCTTTTAGCTTACGCTTGTGCATTAGATTTTAAGCTTCAACTAATGGATGTAAAGAGTGTGTTTCTTAACGGTTTGATCAACGAGGAGGTATATGTGGCTCAACCTCCCGGCTTCATTGATTTTGAGAAACCGGATCTTGTTTAAAAGCTTAAGAAAGCTCTTTATGGTCTTAAACAAGCACCCAAAGCTTGGTATAATAGACTTGAAGCGTTTCTTGTAAAACATGAGTATACCATGGGGATGGTAGACAATAAACTCTTAAGAAAGAAGAAAGGTTCTCACCTCATAATCGTACAAATATATGTTGATGGCATTATATTTGGTTCAACTTCTCAAAGCTTGTGTGATGACTTTGCCAAAATCATGCATGAAGAGTTTGAAATGAGCATGATGGGAGAACTTAACTTATTTTTAGGACTCTAAATTAAACAAATGGACGATGGTATTTTCTTGAATCAATCTAAGTATGTTAAATAAATGCTAAAGAAATTTGGATTAGAGGACCCTAGACCAATGAAGACCCCTATGGCCTCGGATACTAAACTCACCGTAGATGATGATTGTGAGTCGGTAGACAACACCAAATATAGAGGTATGATTGGTAGTTTATTGTACCTAACGGCAAGTCAACCGGATATCATGTTTACTGTTTGCCTTTGTGCTCGTTCCAAGAGGCTCCCAAAACCTCTCACCTTGAAGCAGTTAAGCATATCTTCTGATACATTAAAGGCACTATACATTTAGGATTATGGTATCCAAAAGGGACTAGCGTAGAAACCATAGTATACACGGACTCGGATCTTAAGGGAGACTATGTGGACCGGAAAAGCACTAGTGGAGGTTGTACCTTCAGGGGTTGTTGTTTAACTTCTTGGTTCTCCAATAAACAAACCGCTCTTACTATATCCACCACGGAAGCCGAGTATGTGAGTGCCGGTAAATCTTGTCAACAAGCTCTATGGATGAAGCAAGCGCTTGTTGAGTACGGGATTTCACTTAATGATGTTCCCATCATGTGTGACAATAAGGGTGAAATAAACCTTAGCAAGAATGCTATGCAACATTCGCAAACTAAGCACATAGAGATTCGCCACCATTTCCTTAGGGATAATGTTCAAAAGGGGAACATTTCGATTGAGAAGGTGCCCTCGGTAGAAAACTTAGCTGACATCTTCACTAAGACACTCTAGAGGGAACCTTTTAATTACTTGCGTCTAGGTCTAGGTTTAATGGAACATATTCCTTAATTGTGCATTTCATTAATCGAGTCTTTTTTCTCTTTTAAGTATTTTCATTCTTTGAGTCATTGAGTCTCTTAAACTCTACTTGAAAAAAATTCCTCTTCTCTTTTTCAATTCTCAAAGTTCTTTCAAAAATGGTCGAGAAATGTTTTTGCATCGTTAATTCAATCTAAAAACGTTTTTCATAGCTTCTTGCTATTGGCAACGAGCATACATAATTCATATGTATGGGTTTCTCAAATATAGCAAGAACGATAATGAAATATGGAGGATCATTGTGTCATGACTATAAGTCTAGATTAACACACCTCCCACATCGATTTTATTTTAAATCCATGTATTTTGGTCAAAATCTTGTTTGATGAGTTCTTGTGTGTTCTCTTTGTCTATTATTGCTTTTTAGCATGTCTCTATGATTAGTTGGACTAGAAAATTGATATGAGTGAAATCTCATATCAAATTATATCATAATTAACCCTAAAACACAAAGTAAAATACCTGATTTTGATTTATAAAAGCAGTATTATGGGTATACTTTGTTGTTTGTGCTTGTGTAGGTAAAAAGATACAAATATGAAGCAAACAAGGAAATCAAGCCTTTATTGATGAAGAAAAGACAAAAGGAGGATGAAAAGTGACAAGTCGAACAAAGTCAAACATGGTCAAAGCTCAAGTCAACAAGTCAAGGGTTCATAATTGTTCAAGTTCAAAGTCAAAAGGGCCATGAATGAAAAGTTAATGAAGATAAAAGCTCAAGTTGATAATCTGCCAAGTACAAGGACTTAAACTGCCATATTTGAAAGTTTAATCTACTTGTGATCCGAGTGAAAGGATATTAACCAATGAGAGTGGAGTATTTAGGATACACGGATCACCACATCACCCTTAATTAATATAGAGAGAGAACAAGTGGACAAATTATAACGGTTCTTTAATCAGCCAATCATTTTTCACTAAACGGATAACAATCTGTGCGCTACTCTCCTCTCCAATAAACACATGCCACATGTCACACTCGAGCCCAGAATCCAGAAATCGATAGAGTGAATTTCATGAGAAGTGTTTAACATGAAAAGTACTCGCCTTTGCAAGACGAAGCCAACCCAGTTGACCAATTAAGCTGAAATCCCTTGTATAAAAAAGGCCCAAATGTGTTCTTCATTAGCAAATCATAATTATCAAATTGAAGCCACATGGAAGCTAGTGATTGGTTCTGATACGTCACCAAATTCATCCTCACTCCTTTTTCACTCTATAAATACCCCCAGATGTATTCATTTCTTGTAATTTGTAGAAAAGTGTGAAAACACACACACTTTTAATCTCTCTCACTTTTCATTTAGCATTTCAGTTAGAAACTCCTCTCAAGTGTCTAACAAACACTTGAGAGAGTTAGTTAGCATTAACCATTTTGTAACAGAATTCACCATTAATGCAAGTTCATTTTACCTAAATTTCACTCTCACTCTCAACTCTTACCTCATATTGTTGTCCTATTGTTCCTGTGATTGGTCTTGTTGTTCTTATTGAACAATGAGATGATTTGAGTTCTATTTGGAGGCTTGTTCATGTTCAGATTCATTCTAGCTCACAGCCATTGCCAGTACCTTGATCAGACACTTATAGCAGGGTGATCAGATGATGATGATGGTGAATGTTAATTGTAGCTGTTGTAGATGATAGAATTGGTGGTGGTTAAAGATTAAGTGAGCTCAGCGCTCCACTTCATCCCCAAAGTAGCCTACAAACATATTTATAAGTTTCTCTTTTGTGATTTCCTCTATAAATCCAATTGCATGATATTCCTTGCTTTGCTAGTGTAAGAAACTTTGTGATGCCTGTTACTTGCTCATTATCAGCTACTTGATTTGCTTTGAATACTAGTTTTCATTATCTGTTAGTCTATCTTAGATTCATAGCTTAATCATAGTTCTTTTCTGTTAAGTGGTGTTTGGATTAGTAGTGAATTCTTGATTCAGTTGTTGAAAGTTGTTGTTTAGAGTATACATTTACTCACTAAACTAGTAGAAGTAATTTTGTAAGCATTTGTAGTCATAAAGATAGTCAAATAGGCAATTTGCTATAAAACTCTTTGGGTCATGTTCATCAGTCAAAACATGCTTGATTCAATCACATGCCATTTCTTTGTTAGTGAGTTTTAGGAGCTGATTTTTTATTCTAAGTAAAGTTCATAGTATAAGCTTTACATACATGTTAGCCTCAAAATATCGAGTCAAACAAGAATGATCGGTCATAGGTTTATTATGTATCGTATTTTAGAACGTTGTAATAGGTAGTAGATTAGTCGTGTATAATGGGAATAACTTTAAGCTAAGGTTCATTCATAAGTAACCAAAGCCCAAAAGGAAAGCCCGGCCCATGTAGTATAGTCCATACAAGCCCACATGTAGGGGGACTATAAATACCCTTCCTAGCATGTTAGGAAGGGTGTTGGTCATTTCACCTAGTTTTCACCAACCATTCTCTCTACTTTCTCTCACTACTTTCTCTCTCTAGAATTCATCTTCTTCTTCTATTTTCTTTCTTTAAATTCGTGTTATATCATCTAAATATATGGGACAACATTTGGTATCAATCGCCATAGGATAGTTTTGTGATTGGTTGTTGTGTTTTCATTTGATTCGTTTGATTTACTCCTTATTTCATCTACGAATTCAAGATTTTTTGTGTTTTTTTAGTGTTCTTAAGTCGTATACCTTCTTTATTCATGTATTAGTGATTTGAGTATCTTGGATTCGTGAAAACACAAATCTTTTGGTTCAAAAGTTAAGAACTTTCTTGTTTCATGTTTCCGAAATTCTAGCAACTGATTCCATCGGAAAGTACAAGTGAGTGAGGCTCGTTCGCAATAACCCAAGGGTTTTACTTTGCGATCACAATGATTCAGACACCTTATTCCGACGGTTATTCCGATCACTCATTGCGATCAAGGATTCCGACGGTTTTTAAGGGATATTGAGACGTTATTCTGTCCAAATAGTTTTAGCCATATTGCGATCAGGACATTCCGACAGATCAACATTCCGATAGAACCAACATTCCGATAGAACCAACATTCCGATACTTGCAATCATTCCGATAGAAAGGGTATTCCGACAGAATCAACATTCCGATACAAAATTCCGATAGGTTATTCCGACAGATCATTCCAACAACATTCCGATAGCCTACATTCCGACAGCCTACAGCCTACATTCCGACAGCCTACATTCCGACAGCCAACATTCCGATGGACATTCCGATGGCACATCCGATGGACATTCCCATGACATGTTTAGCTAAATTTTGTTCGAGTATTTTTTAGACTTAGCCACCATCTAGACTAGTTTCGGAATATCGTTTATACGAAGATTAAAAAAAATTGGTCTACCGTTTTGTCGGACTGGGGAATTTATTGTCGGACTGAAGAAAAACTGCACTTTTCGGAATTTTAACCACAACAACAATCACAACAAATCTACTTAAGATCCATATCCACTTCATCATTTCAGAGAATATTGAGATGGATTCTACTGCCGAATATCATGTGACAAACAACAACATAATGGTGGCGGGTAACAAAGAGAGACCACCAATGCTTGTGTCTGGTCGGTATGCTCAATGACAATCACGTTTCATACAATACCTTGATACAAGACCTAATGGTGATGCCTTGAGAAAATGTATTACTCATGGACCATATATATTCAAGAAGATCTCAATTCCTCCAAGACCAGCCACAGATACTACTGATCCAATACCCACAAGTGAACGTGATGAAACAAGAGCTGATCTTACACCTGAAAATTATGCTTGGCATGATGCGGAGAAGGAAGCCATCTATATGGTTTTAAGTGGGATTGGAGATGATATTTACTCCACGGTTGATGTATGCCCGACAGCACATGAAATGTGGACTGCTATTGAACGCTTGCAACAAGGAGAATCACTCAATAAACAAGATGTCAAAACAAACTTGTTTTGGAATTTTGGCAAGTTTACTTCAAGGGATGGAGAATCAATTGATTCATACTACTCTAGGTTTTATAAAATTATGAATGACATGACAAGAAATAACCTGCAAGTCTCCACCATGCAAGTCAATGTTCAATTTCTTCAACAACTTCAACCCGAGTGGACACGGTTCGTCACTTTAGTGAAACAACAAGAAAAGTTAGACGAGGTCTCATATCATCGACTCTTTGATATCTTGAAGCAATTTCAGAATGAAGCAAATGAGATTCGAGCTGAACGTGTTGCAAAGACGGCTAGACCACTTGCTTTATTGACTACCACTCAACATGTTCAAGATCATCTCTCTCGTGCTCCTAAGCCATACTCCACTCACCACGATATTCTACATCATCTAAGTCTTCATCATCCACAAGATCACGAGGCAAAGTGCCAAGAGCACCATCACCACCATCTGAGTCATCATCTGAAGAAGATAGTGATGAAGACCAAGCTCAAAAAAATCGTGAGATGAAACAACAAATTGCTTTCATAATGAAGACTTACAAGAAAATCTACAAACCCACCAACAACAATCTTCGAACATCATCTAACACAAAGAATCAATATGTTGAGAGTCCTCCAAGGTATGACACACGTCGACGTGGTGAAAGTCCTTCAGGTATGATCGACATAATCCAACGCATATTGATGGTTCTGCAAGGTATGATCGACAAACTGCCAAGTATGATACTTAGAGGATTGCTGCTGCTACTGGGAATAGGGAAACTGTTGGAAGTCAAGTGGTTCAGCAGAGTGGGATTCAATGTTTTAATTGCCAAGGTTATGGGTATATGGCAAAGGAATGCAGGAAGCCGAAAAGCGTTAGAGACTCCAACTATCACAAGGAAAAGATGCTGCTATGCAAGAAGATGGAAGCAGGGGTTAAATTTTCAGCTGAGGAAGGAGCAATGCATGATGACACTGATGATGAAGATTCCGATCAAGAACTTGATGCACATTACTCATACATGGCAAAGGTTGAAGAAGTTCTCAAAGTCACTGAAGATGACAACGGTCCTATCTTTGACACTGAGCCAATCAATAAGGTACACACTACTGATGAATATAATGTGTTTGGTGATATTCATGAGCATAGTGATCTACCCAATGCCATTAATGACACGTGTATGATGGAAACGGTTGATAGCAATACCACACCCGATTCATCAGACATGTGCAATAATGAGTCTGAGGATGATCAACATGCAAATGAGTATGATGAAGAGGAAAGTATTGCGCTTGATAATTTAATTGCCACTTTACAAAAAGATGTCACTGAAAATAAAAAGAGTCAAAAGCAATTAAAGAAGGCAAACGCTACGCTCACTCAAAATTCTGAAGAATGCAAAGCTGCTCTTATCAAATCTACTGAGATGACTGAAAGCTATAGAGATGAGCTCCTTCAGAAAACCAAAGAGCTTGAGGGGTACAAGGGTAGTGCGTTAAAAAGTCAAAAGGACGATTTTGAAAACAAATATAATACAACTCTTGAGTTATTAGCCAAAGAGTAGCGTCAATATAATGTTTTCTTAATGGATGAACGTCAAAAATCGTACCTTGCCAATACCAAAGTTAATGAACTTGAAAAAAAGCTCTCTATGACCACTACCGATTCTGCTAAAATTCTCGAGGATAAGAAACAAGAGGTAGATGCGTTAAAACAATACTTCAAAAGTAGATATGATAAAGAAACCGAAAAAGTAACGAAACTAGAAGAACAAGTCGAATTTTTGAAGAAAGTTGTTTATAAAACGCATGATTCTATTCAATCCGTAAGAATGCTAGCACCTCCGTCAATGTTTAAGGGTCAAGCTAGCTTTGCAAGTCCTGAGTACCTTGCCAAACCTCAAGCTGTGAACCCGTGTCTTTATCTTGATGAGACTGAAAGGACTGATCTTGATTGCATGCCTGTTAGTGCCGATAGTGAAGAGACTGCCCTTTGGGATGATGATAGTCGACCTCTTGTCAATAAGGAGTTTGTGAAACCATATAATTATGCTTACATGAATAGTCTTTATGGTCTTTTCAACAAACAAACTCAGAAAACCCGTGAGGAAGTGTTCTTAGAATGCAAACAAAAGAGAATTCAATGGAAGAAAGCTTTTGCCACTAAGAAATCTAATGTTTACAAATATATAAACTACCTTCCTCTAGATGAATCCAAAAGCAAGAGTAGGAAAACATTAGGTATTCTTAAACACCACATAGATAATGTTAAATCTATTGTTGAAAGAGATTGGGTAAAACGTGAAAATGCTGAGTGGAAACGCTCGATTCCTCAAGATATTACCTTGCTTGTGAAAGAACTCTTAATTCCTAACACGGCATTGATTAAAGAAACTTTTCTTCAACTTGAGGAGTTCATTCAGACTGAAATGTATGATGATTTAAAATATGTTGAATCTCTTGAGAAACACATTGATGATCTTCAAATGGAAAAGTCTGATTTTTCAGATGACTATGATTTACTCTTGCAAGAATGCGTTTCTAAAGATGTTATGTGTGCTTATTTTACATCTTGTGCTGATATTGATGAATATTCTGATGTTGCATGAATATTCTGATGTTACATCTTGCGTTTCGAAATGTAAAGAAAATGTTGATAAAAAGGCTTTTGAGTTACTTCAACACAAAACTGATTTCCTTCACAAACATTGTCATTCTCTTGAACTTGCTTTGCAAAAAGACGTTGGTAGTTTTCCACATGATAATAACTTGCAAGAAAAACTTTCCAAAATGTTTCGAGAAATGAATGAACAAAATTTGGAAATTAAAGGGTTGAAAGCTTAGTTACAAGACAAGGAAAGAGCGGTAGCAGAGTTGTAGAAACCCGTTGCTAAAATAGGTGGGAAAGTCGTGGAACCTAGCATTAAGAAACCTGTTGTTAGACAACCCAATGCCTCTAAAGTGAATAGATCCTCTATCTTGGGAAAACCATCTGCTTTATCAAATTCCTCGTTTGCAAAACTTGTGTTTGCCCCCAAGATGGATGGAAAGGAAAGGTTACCACAGAATCAACCCATAAGGAATACTATAGCACCAAGCGTTAAGCAAAATAATGTGATTAAACCAGGGATGTATAGAATTCCCACTAAGCCTACAAACAAAGTTACTCAATCGCCTCAGACTTCTAGAAACACTAATATTCGTGTGTCTTCTACTACAGGAATAGTTTCCACTACTAGTGTTAGCCAACCTCAGCTTAAGCGCACTCAAGTGAATGATAAGGTCTGGAAACACAAGAATCAAGGGAAGTGAAGGAAGTAGAAGAACACCCTAGGAATTTGAATGTTTTTAAGAATAAAAAGTCTGTAATCGCATGTAATGACGATTTGAATGATGTGAATGATTTGAATGCTATGAATAAAGTCAAAGGCGTAGATACTAGAACTAAGAAGCAAGTTGCGATGCCTATTAGTGCTAGTAAACCCAAACGCAAAGTGAACCATTCTGGTGCAACCCCCACTAAGAAAAGTAATGCATCAGACTCCACAATTAAGAACCCTAGAAGCAAAATTAAGGAATTATATGAGTCTGCTAGTAAGTCTTGGAAATGGTGGTTTGCTAATCAATATCCTCCGGGATATAAATGGATGCCTAAAGTTAGGACAGAAAATGTGACTACGAGTGTTAGTATGCCTTTAAATGTTGCTAAGGACACTAATGATTCTATAATCACAAATACTGTGGTATCCAATTTAGCAAATGCTCCATCGTGTTCTAACTCTTCTGCAGGTGATACAAATAATTCTCTTCATACTGGACTCCGGATGCACGAAGCACATGACGGGGAATCTCAAGCTTCTAATTAACTTCGTAGAGAAGTTCCTAGGTACGGTCCGATTCAGAAATGATCAATTTGCACCGATCCTAGGATATGGAGATTTGGTTCAGGGAAATATCACGATTAAAAGGGTATACTACGTCGAAGGGCTTAATCACAATCTTTTCTCGGTTGGTCAATTCTGTGATGTGGATTTGGAAGTTTCTTTCAGAAAGAAGACATGTTTTGTTCGTGATTATGATGGGAATGACTTACTTACCAGTACACGGGGTACTGATCTTTACACAATTTCACTTCAAGACACAACTTCATCAACTCCAATTTGCTTCATGGCTAAAGCTTCATCAACTCAGGCATGGTTATGGCATCAACGTCTTTATCATCTCAACTTTGATACCATCAACCTGCTTTCTAAGAAAGATATTGTGAGAGGCCTTCCAAATTTGAAATTCATCAAAGATCATCTTTGTTCTTCTTGTGAGCTTTGTAAAGCTAAACGACATAGCTTCAAAACAAAGACTACACCAAGCTCTAAAGGACGGTTAGATCTTCTTCATATGGATATGTGTGGTCTCATGCGTGTTCTTAGTATCAATGGAAAGAAATATATTCTGGTAATTGTCGATGATTACTCAAGGTACACATGGACTCACTTCTTGAGGTCCAAGGATGAAACACCCGAAGTTCTCATCAACTTTCTTAAACTGATACAACGTGGTCTTCAAGCTCAAGTCAAAGTGGTTCGTACTGACAGAGGTACAGAATTTTTTAATTCGAAACTGAGAAACTATTTTGAAGCCGAAGGAATTGAACATGAAATATCTATTGCTCGAACACCCGAACAAAATGGCGTTGTTGAAACACGAAACCGTACTTTAGTTGAGGCTGATCGAACATTATTATCCGCTTCAAAACTTCCACTATACTTTTGGGCCGAAGCCGTGTCAACCGCATGCTACACACAAAACCGTTCCTTAATTATCCCAAGACACGAAAAGACACCATATCACATAATTCATGATCTAAAACCTTCACTCAAACACCTTCATGTTTTTGGATGTACTTGTTACATTATTCGAGATGGTGAAAATTTGGATAAGATGAAAGAGAAAGGTGATGCATATATTCTTGTGGGATATGCAACTCAGTCTAAGGGATATAGAGTATACAACAAGAGAACAAAATTGATTGTCGAGACCATTCACATTCGATTTGATGAATTACAAGAAATGGCACTTGAACAAAACAGTTTAAGTCCCGATCCACAACGACAAACTACTTCCGTTCACAACCGCACGGAACTCGGAACTCAAGATCACAGCAATGAACCGTCAAGTTCAAAGCTGGTTCCTGAACATGTTCCTAGAGCAGATATGACAGTGGACACGATACTTGAAGAGTTGGAAATGTTATATGGACCAATGTTTGATGAATATTTCACGGGGGAGAAACATGTTGTATCAAAGTCTTTCGCTGTCACTCATGATACGAATGATGATATCGATCATCATCAACAAAAGGATACAACTTCATCTACTTCAACATGGGTTGTTGTAGATTTACCTCCTCAGAATATCACATCAACTGTAAAACCCGTAAAAAATAAGGTCATAATTTAATTCTACTTTCAATATTTTGAAGTATTTTATAACGTTAAATATTATTATGTTTAACGGTTTAATTTGAAACCGAATATAAATATTATATTTTAATATTTTGACGAGTAACGAGGACTACTAGTGATCGCGATACCGACGGATGCCCACTATTTTATATTTCATTATCGATCGTTTCGATATTTAATATTTTCGACGATATCGTTTTCATTACGTGTCGAGTCGTTATATTATTATTTTTCGTGTGCGTTTAAACTTTTTAGTATTTTTACGAAACCCGAGCCCCGTAAATATTTTCAAAATTGACTAGTGACAATTTCCCACCCTTTTTAACTAGCTAATTTCATTTTTAACCAAACTTTAGCCAATTTTCACTTTAGTCCTTCCCCACTAACTAAAATTAAATAAATTAAAAACACACACACATACTTTATTTTTTTTCACTTCCAAAATTTTCTTTCTCTCTCTCTTTTTCTTGTTTATGCCGAAACTCAACCCACACACCCAAATCCATATATTTTTCCAATTATCTTGAGTTTTAGGTTGAATCTAGCTAAACCAAGCATAGACCCATCTCTATTTTTGATCAAGGATCACAAAGGTATAAAAATTTTACATATGCAAGCATTTTTTATTTTTATGATGTTGGTAGGTGGAAGCCATGGTTATGCATGGTGTTTTTTGCATGATCCATGGTGGTTCTTGCTAGAAATCTTGTTAAAAATTATATTTTGATCCAAAGATTTTTATTTTTGTTATGATTTTGATGTTATGGTGGATGTATGATGATGTTAGAGTATAGGAATGACCATTTTTATGGTTGGTTGTGGTCAAAAAGTTGATTTTGTACAAGATTTTGGTACCCATTTTATAGCAGTAAGTAAACTGAAAAATCCGAATTTTTATGTTTTGAAAATGATTTAACTTATAGCCTAGGTTTGTAGATAATTTCCTTAGCTTCGATTTGATATAAGGTAGAGCTTCTAGCTCAAAACGAGCGCGAAGTTATGATGTTTTGAATAATCGTGTACCGGGAGACGAGTATCGACACTACATATAGTTGTTGTCGATATTTGGATCGAATCCCGGGGACTCTAAATGGATGTTTTAAAATGTGTAACCTACTGATAATGAGGTATTTATTTATTTAGTTGAGTTTACTTTAAAATCCGAGTGTCGGTTTTGTAAACGGAGTCGTTTAAATAAGTTAAAACGGTCGTATGAAAAATTAACGCAAATCTGTCCGGATTTTGTGGTTTGAAAACGAGTCGAGTAAAGGACTTTAAAAGTAATTTCATTTGATGAACTTGTAGGAGTACTTTCTATATATAGTAAGTTAGCTTATCGAGTCGTTTCATAAACGGTTGACAAGTTTAAAAGGGGTAAATAAGCTAGTACATGTAGTATATATCGGCGGATTTTGTTAAAAGTATAAAATGGTAAAGTAAATGAGTAGTAAAGTATAATGAAGTTATTTATATCGTTTACTCTCGAGTGTATTGTGGTTTTATGAGTTTGAGTTTGATTTTATTAAGTATCATTTATTTCTCGAGTCTATTATTAAAGTACGCACCTCATTTGCTAGGTTGCGGTTATCGTGATTATCGGGCATCATCTATCGTCGGCGATCGTCTCATTACCACTATCGGCTAAGGTGAGTCTATAGCCTCGCTTGTGCACATTAATGATTTAATTTACAAATTATATTTTCTAATTGTAACTATCAATACGAGTTTAATTAATAAATTCATGTCAATCTTTCAAAGTTTCTTAAGACAACCAAAATAAATTATGAAGCTATTTAACTTCTATTTTAATATATCATCTTTATCAAGAAGGTACCTCAACTGAGTTTTAAGGTAATGCCAAATCCGGGACGGATAATTGTGACAAACGATATTTTAATGTTAAAATTTAATTCATTCTTCGCTCTCATTGTTCTAGTATTGCGAATTATTATGTTTTACGGTTACGTGAGTCGAGATCCCTCGTCGATCGTCAACCTTAAATCATTTTACCACATCTTGTCCGCTTATGCGTTTATTGAATTCATTTTTATCTCGTTCTGTTCCTCGTATTGAAGATCACTATTTTATTCTGAGTTTAAAATGAATCTCGTGAAGCAGTGTATAATAAGAAACGATAAGTGTCACCAGGATTTATGTGTGTACTTGTGGAATGATTGAGGACCAAATCTCTTAATGAATGGAGTTAATAAAATCGTTACGACCTCGAGGAGTATGTTGAAGCCGACACCGCAAGTGGAAAGACTCTTGAGATCAAGTAGTTATTATCAAGGGTTTGTTCAAGGTTTTCTCGATGATTAACGGTGGAGATCTATAATCGATGTTTATGTTCGACCTTTTTATTTTATGTACTTATATGGTGTGTGATCTAGTCAAATGATCGTAAGTTGTGAGAACTTGAGACGGCATCATCTGATGACGTCCGATCATGTAGAACACATATTTGTAATATCTTTTTGACTTTCAACGACGAAGTTCATTGAGACTTTAATGCGCATTGGTGAAAGTGAGATGATGTATTTATATTATCTTTTGAGTAGGGACCCGCGTATGAGCACCCTCCGACGACAAAAAAAAATGTTTTCTTGTTAGTTCTTTTGGATGTGTGTCCATGGCTATCCGGCCGATGGATATCCTTTAATTTGCAACATTCTTTTTAACTCGACTTACCCGAAAATCCTGTCACCTATTCTTGTCGTCGAATGAGCTTCGTGTGATTCATAAAAAAAATTTCATGTGTCGAGTTTGACGGGTGACTGATGGATAAGGATTTATTTATTCCTTTTTGGTGAGATACAACTTGACGACAAGTTGCGTTTTGTAAAAGAACCAGTGGAGATCGTGGATCGAGATTCACGTGGGAACGTGAAGACTTCTTTATAAGGAATGCCCTCATCCTTCCGGGTAGTGAACAACTCGTGTATGAGGCGAGTTGAGCGCCGGGACGTCGCTCCCTTAAGGTGGCGAGGATGTAAAACCCGTAAAAAATAAGGTCATAATTTAATTCTACTTTCAATATTTTGAAGTATTTTATAACGTTAAATATTATTATGTTTAACGGTTTAATTTGAAACCGATATTAAATATTATATTTTAATATTTTGACGAGTAACGAGGACTACTAGTGATCGCGATACCGACGGATGCCCACTATTTTATATTTCATTATCGATCGTTTCGATATTTAATATTTTCGACGATATCGTTTTCATTACGTGTCGAGTCGTTATATTATTATTTTTCGTGTGCGTTTAAACTTTTTAGTATTTTTACGAAACCCGAGCCCCGTAAATATTTTCAAAATTGATTAGTGACAATTTCCCACCCTTTTTAACTAGCTAATTTCATTTTTAACCAAACTTTAGCCAATTTGCACTTTAGTCCTTCCCCACTAACTAAAATTAAATAAATTAAAAACACACACACATACTTTATTTTTTTTCACTTCCAAAATTTTCTTTCTCTCTCTCTTTTTCTTGTTTATGCCGAAACTCAACCCACACACCCAAATCCATACATTTTTCCAATTATCTTGAGTTTTAGGTTGAATCTAGCTAAACCAAGCATAGACCCATCTCTATTTTTTATCAAGGATCACAAAGGTATAAAAATTTTACACATGCAAGCACTTTTTATTTTTATGATGTTGGTAGGTGGAAGCCATGGTTATGCATGGTGTTTTTAGCATGATCCATGGTGGTTCTTGCTAGAAATCTTGTTAAAAATTATATTTTGATCCAAAGATTTTTATTTTTGTTATGATTTTGATGTTATGGTGGAAGTATGATGATGTTAGAGAATAGGAATGACCATTTTTATGGTTGGTTGTGGTCAAAAAGTTGATTTTGTACAAGATTTTGGTACCCATTTTATAGCAGTAAGTAAACTGAAAAATCCGAATTTTTATGTTTTGAAAATGATTTAACTTATAGCCTAGGGTTGTAGATAATTTCCTTAGCTTCGATTTGATATAAGGTAGAGCTTCTAGCTCAAAACGAGCGCGAAGTTATGATGTTTTGAATAATCGTGTACCGGGAGACGAGTATCGACACTACATATAGTTGTTGTCGATATTTGGATCGAATCCCGGGGACTCTAAATGGATGTTTTAAAATGTGTAACCTACTGATAATGAGGTATTTATTTATTTAGTTGAGTTTACTTTAAAATTCGAGTGTCGGTTTTGTAAACGGAGTCGTTTAAATAAGTTAAAACGGTCGTATGAAAAATTAACGCAAATCTGTCCGGATTTTGTGGTTTGAAAACGAGTCGAGTAAAGGACTTTAAAAATAATTTCATTTGATGAACTTGTAGGAGTACTTTCTATATATAGTAAGTTAGCTTATCGAGTCGTTTCATAAACGGTTGACAAGTTTAAAAGGGGTAAATAAGCTAGTACATGTAGTATATATCGGCGGATTTTGTTAAAAGTACAAAATGGTAAAGTAAATGAGTAGTAAAGTATAATAAAGTTATTTATATCGTTTACTCTCGAGTGTATTGTGGTTTTATGAGTTTGAGTTTGATTTTATTAAGTATCATTTATTTCTCGAGTCTATTATTAAAGTACGCACCTCATTTGCTAGGTTGCGGTTATCGTGATTATCGGGCATCATCTATCGTCGGCGATCGTCTCATTACCACTATCGGCTAAGGTGAGTCTATAGCCTCGCTTGTGCACATTAAATTGTTTTTTTTAAAAAAAAAAACCCGCGAGGGGGAATACATGTTTTATAAACTGAGAACACAAGATTTTTATGGTATGCTTTGTCCCTCTATGAATGGACCCGTGGTTGCCTTTAAATTGCATTAAGTGATTGCCTTTGTTAAAGCCTCAATTATAGACCGTTAACTAGCTTATGATGGGCTAGCCGCTAGTACAATTAATAGATCTATGGGGGAAGCCGCCCCGGTTCAGTTTGTGTGGACTTGTCACAGAAGCTTAGGCCCGACCTCCGCACTGTTTGGACATATTGTATTGAGAAGTCAGGTATACGGCAATGTACCAATAATCAGGAGGTAACCGACAATTAATAAATCTCCTGTCTTATCAGACCTCTAAAAGGAGTGTTTAAGGGCTCGGTTCTATGAGCTTATTGCAATTTATGCTATATACAATTATCATTGTTGATGCAAATTATTATTTGATGCTTATAAGCATGCCACAAACTTATAATCTTTGCTTGTGTTCAAATTGATTACATAAACCTATAGATTCACTCGGCATTTTTGCTGATTGTTTTACTCACATGTATTTCAGGTAATCAAGAAGTGGAAGCTTGGAGGTCACGAGATTGAAGTTGTGCACTGCTATGTTGTTCAAACTCTTTGATTTAATTATCGTTCCATTTTTAAAACAAACTAATATGTTGTTTTAACTTATCTTTCGGTAACGATTACTTGGGACTACGCTACTCTGATGAATGTTTTGGGAACGATAAATCTAAAACGTCTCTTTTCGAGTCGTTCTTTATAAATTATGTGTTGTTGTATCATTGTTTAGCACCCAAAGATGTATTCCGCTGCGTGTAAATTTGGGGGTGTTAAAGATTGGTATCAGAGCCATGAGTTATAGAGAACTAGGTCTTTATTTTAAAAACCTAAACTATAACTGTCAGTTTTTATTTTTCAAAGAGTCGGTGCACCGGACTTCGCGTGACTTCAGGTTCAAGCTAAATCTGAGATTACTACTTTAGTATACGTTATTACGTATACCTTATTGGCAAGTATTTATAAATAAATACTATGATCCACTTATGGATATATATTTATATCTAGGATCCCTTTTATCGATATATGTTTATGTCGTTAAACTTTTCGATAAAAGTTTATCATTTATTAATGATTAACTTAAATAAATACATTGAATTTTCAAGATCTTTCTGTATTTATTTTTGAAGTATTTAAATTACTTTTATTACAAAAAATTTATATTATGACCTTACATAACTTCATCTACGCGTAATACTTATAGATATCAAAAATTGTTTTCCGGTTGTTTGTGCTTGGACGTCTCGAAACGTAGTCTCTAGACCATTGTGTAGTTCAATGTGTCCTTGGAATAGACTAACCGCTATTGTGTGAGTCACACATTTTGAAACACTTCCTATAATCGTGTTGAATAATATCATGGTTTTTCATAATATTTTGTTGATTTTTATTATCGTTTTACACGACATGCGAAGATTTAATTCGTCGCCCATTTATATGTATCGACTCCGAAGTGTATTGTTCACTTATATCTCGGTAACGTCATCGTTATTTTATAAATCATCGTCTAGATTATGGCGCTAGATTGGGATACGATTTTACTTCTATAAAATTTTATCATTTGTTTTTCATTAACCTTCTTGCTCCCGGAACGCAACTCGTTAATGTTCCATTCTTTTCTTGTTATGTTTTGTGTTTTTGGACAATCGTGGCACCAAGGAGATTTGCCTACTTTGCACCTTGAAACTTAAATTACGAACGTCCTTCACCGTTTTGCTTCCTAAATTTCGTGTTGAATACCTTGAAGCATTTTATGTCATTCATCATGCTATATTTTTATTTAATGCTCATATTGAGATTTATTTTTCATTGTTGTAAAATCCACAACACATGTGTGTATATATATATATATATATTTTGAGCCGTTAAGAAGTGTCGAAAAAAAATACACTTTATGCAGAAACTGTAGGGGCAGTATAAACAGGTCAAAACTTAAAAGTAAAACCTGCGTTTTTAAAATAAAATAGTCAAACCTGCACAGAACTTGCAGGGGTATTTTGGTCATTTTACATTGGTTTTCAGGTCTCGGGTAAAACTAGAAAGTCGTCTGAAACATCGTTTCGCATCAAAATGCTTTAGACTCCGAGTCTTGGAGATGTCGTTTATCGGGTCAATTAATCGGCTCATATTTAAAAGTTAAATCTGATAGAAAATTCAGAACATGAGTTTTAAATGTTTCTAAACTGTTTTGATTTCATTTTGAGATCGTAAAATTTTAACAAATGTTATTTTACAACTAACGAATACTAGTTGCACGTGAAAATGTTTAAAAATAGAAACATTATAGGATTAGCAATTACCGGATTAATGGTGTAATTTGAAAATGAATAATATATTTTCTTAAAAGCATGTTGTGTCGAGTATCTTACATAGAATACACATATGGATTGATTTACTCTTTTTATATATATGACTCATTTGTCATTCGATGTTATTTTATTTTCGTTTTCTTCTAACCTTCCACTGATTTGGGTTGAGATTTGAAGTTTTGTCTTCACATTCTTCGTCGACATTCTTATCACATGTCTCATGGCGTTTCCGTCTAACCTTATAACCTTCTGACACCTTAACGACTTGTAACCATTTCATTGATTGTTTTATGAGCTACTATTTACCACTTTCTGCAAACCTTTAGCCACCTTATACGTTGTCATAATGTTACCTTATAAATAAATCTGATATTGTTTACGATTATTTTCACCAATTGTTTTTACTTTGGTCTTAATACTTTTCGTAACATTAAAAGTTGCTTATTGAGTATCTCACAAATTACTTGTATCCTTTAAATTTATAAACTATTTTAAAATTCCATTTTACAAACGGCATGGTTTATTTATAAACATAAGAAACGTAATACTCTTCGACGAAACTGAGCACTGCATTGCTAGCCCTAAATTATACATGGCCTGATCACCTATGTCTAATTTAGAAGGAGCCATGCTAGGCTGAATAGTAGTCAACTTAAAAATCTTGATAATAATCAACTTTTTACTTGTAACTATGATAAAGATAAATAAAATGAAATAAATTGAAAAGAAGTTTTGAAAACCTTTATATTTTATGCAGTAACACAATTTCTATGCATCCGCATATGTTTTCTTACCTTTTGTTAAACGAATTACGTGATTATAAGTACGTTTTTACTCCATGATTGTTTTTCTACTTGTTACTTCATTTTGTCTTATAAACTGATTCCTTTTGATCGTTCGTCTAATTATTAAATGTTAATAAATGACTTGAAAGTCTCGATATTTTATCCTTCCTTCTCGTCCAATTTTCTTTATGCGACTGGGTAGATCTTTGGAATGTCTCCGCACGTGAATAATGAATTATCACTAGAGCGATTTCCGTATATCTGGGATGACGTCCGTCACTCTCGTTTGTCTCGAAATCCACTCTTGTGAACCGTGCTTTGACTTCTCTCTTTAAACACTAACATCGTTCATTTGATTTGTTTTAATTACAAGTGATTATTAGGAATTTTCTTTGATTAAAATTTTTGTATGTAACTTAATTCCGATCGTGTATCGACCACCGCTAAGTTAACAAACCGATATTGGTGAACCATCGACCACACTAACAAAATCGACAACTTGTTTAATCTATTATTTCTTATCGTCTTACCATCAACGCCTTTATTTTATTATTCTCTTTAAGAATTCATACGACATTTGCTTCGTTCTCTTTTGTACCATTGATTTCGTATTAATCGTTGACTATTATTTTCATTCGTATTCGTTTGTTATCTTGTCACCTTTCAAAACCCGAATATATCCCATGTTTATATTGAAATAATAAACACCTTTATGTACTTCTACAACGTATTATAAAATTTTATGGAACTTTTATACATTTTCCAATGATTTTCAATTATCGAAATAACCATCACAAGTAAAAGGTCAAATTTATACATCATATTTTGTATAAACTAAAACTAATGTTTAAAATGAAATCATGTTCTATCTATTGAAGTAATTGATTTATCATACTTTACATTTAATATAATGAAATTATCAGTTTAATTTATATTCCTAATAATGATTTAATTTACAAATTATATTTTCTAATTGTAACTATCAATACGAGTTTAATTAATAAATTCATGTCAATCTTTCAAAGTTTCTTAAGACAACCAAAATAAATTATGAAGCTATTTAACTTCTATTTTAATATATCATCTTTATCAAGAAGGTACCTCAACTGAGTTTTAAGGTAATGCCAAATCCGGGACGGATAATTGTGACAAACGATATTTTAATGTTAAAATTTAATTCATTCTTCGCTCTCATTGTTCTAGTATTGCGAATTATTATGTTTTACGGTTACGTGAGTCGAGATCCCTCGTCGATCGTCAACCTTAAATCATTTTACCACATCTTGTCCGTTTATGCGTTTATTGAATTCATTTTTATCTCGTTCTGTTCCTCGTATTGAAGATCACTATTTTATTCTGAGTTTAAAATGAATCTCGTGAAGCAGTGTATAAGAAGAAACGATAAGTGTCACCAGGATTTATGTGTGTACTTGTGGAATGATTGAGGACCAAATCTCTTAATGAATGGAGTTAATAAAATCGTTACGACCTCGAGGAGTATGTTGAAGCCGACACCGCAAGTGGAAAGACTCTTGAGATCAAGTAGTTATTATCAAGGGTTTGTTCAAGGTTTTCTCGATGATTAACGGTGGAGATCTATAATCGATGTTTATGTTCGACCTTTTTATTTTATGTACTTATATGGTGTGTGATCTAGTCAAATGATCGTAAGTTGTGAGAACTTGAGACGGCATCATCTGATGACGTCCGATCATGTAGAACACATATTTGTAATATCTTTTTGACTTTCAACGACGAAGTTCATTGAGACTTTAATGCGCATTGGTGAAAGTGAGATGATGTATTTATATTATCTTTTGAGTAGGGACCCGCGTATGAGCACCCTCCGACGACAAAAAAAAATGTTTTCTTGTTAGTTCTTTTGGATGTGTGTCCATGGCTATCCGGCCGATGGATATCCTTTAATTTGCAACATTCTTTTTAACTCGACTTACCCGAAAATCCTGTCACCTATTCTTGTCGTCGAATGAGCTTCGTGTGATTCATAAAAAAAATTTCATGTGTCGAGTTTGACGGGTGACTGATGGATAAGGATTTATTTATTCCTTTTTGGTGAGATACAACTTGACGACAAGTTGCGTTTTGTAAAAGAACCAGTGGAGATCGTGGATCGAGATTCACGTGGGAACGTGAAGACTTCTTTATAAGGAATGCCCTCATCCTTCCGGGTAGTGAACAACTCGTGTATGAGGCGAGTTGAGCGCCGGGACGTCGCTCCCTTAAGGTGGCGAGGATGTAAAACCCGTAAAAAATAAGGTCATAATTTAATTCTACTTTCAATATTTTGAAGTATTTTATAACGTTAAATATTATTATGTTTAACGGTTTAATTTGAAACCGATATTAAATATTATATTTTAATATTTTGACGAGTAACGAGGACTACTAGTGATCGCGATACCGACGGATGCCCACTATTTTATATTTCATTATCGATCGTTTCGATATTTAATATTTTCGACGATATCGTTTTCATTACGTGTCGAGTCGTTATATTATTATTTTTCGTGTGCGTTTAAACTTTTTAGTATTTTTACGAAACCCGAGCCCCGTAAATATTTTCAAAATTGATTAGTGACAATTTCCCACCCTTTTTAACTAGCTAATTTCATTTTTAACCAAACTTTAGCCAATTTGCACTTTAGTCCTTCCCCACTAACTAAAATTAAATAAATTAAAAACACACACACATACTTTATTTTTTTTCACTTCCAAAATTTTCTTTCTCTCTCTCTTTTTCTTGTTTATGCCGAAACTCAACCCACACACCCAAATCCATACATTTTTCCAATTATCTTGAGTTTTAGGTTGAATCTAGCTAAACCAAGCATAGACCCATCTCTATTTTTTATCAAGGATCACAAAGGTATAAAAATTTTACACATGCAAGCACTTTTTATTTTTATGATGTTGGTAGGTGGAAGCCATGGTTATGCATGGTGTTTTTAGCATGATCCATGGTGGTTCTTGCTAGAAATCTTGTTAAAAATTATATTTTGATCCAAAGATTTTTATTTTTGTTATGATTTTGATGTTATGGTGGATGTATGATGATGTTAGAGAATAGGAATGACCATTTTTATGGTTGGTTGTGGTCAAAAAGTTGATTTTGTACAAGATTTTGGTACCCATTTTATAGCAGTAAGTAAACTGAAAAATCCGAATTTTTATGTTTTGAAAATGATTTAACTTATAGCCTAGGGTTGTAGATAATTTCCTTAGCTTCGATTTGATATAAGGTAGAGCTTCTAGCTCAAAACGAGCGCGAAGTTATGATGTTTTGAATAATCGTGTACCGGGAGACGAGTATCGACACTACATATAGTTGTTGTCGATATTTGGATCGAATCCCGGGGACTCTAAATGGATGTTTTAAAATGTGTAACCTACTGATAATGAGGTATTTATTTATTTAGTTGAGTTTACTTTAAAATCCGAGTGTCGGTTTTGTAAACGGAGTCGTTTAAATAAGTTAAAACGGTCGTATGAAAAATTAACGCAAATCTGTCCGGATTTTGTGGTTTGAAAACGAGTCGAGTAAAGGACTTTAAAAATAATTTCATTTGATGAACTTGTAGGAGTACTTTCTATATATAGTAAGTTAGCTTATCGAGTCGTTTCATAAACGGTTGACAAGTTTAAAAGGGGTAAATAAGCTAGTACATGTAGTATATATCGGCGGATTTTGTTAAAAGTACAAAATGGTAAAGTAAATGAGTAGTAAAGTATAATAAAGTTATTTATATCGTTTACTCTCGAGTGTATTGTGGTTTTATGAGTTTGAGTTTGATTTTATTAAGTATCATTTATTTCTCGAGTCTATTATTAAAGTACGCACCTCATTTGCTAGGTTGCGGTTATCGTGATTATCGGGCATCATCTATCGTCGGCGATCGTCTCATTACCACTATCGGCTAAGGTGAGTCTATAGCCTCGCTTGTGCACATTAAATTGTTTTTTTTAAAAAAAAAAACCCGCGAGGGGGAATACATGTTTTATAAACTGAGAACACAAGATTTTTATGGTATGCTTTGTCCCTCTATGAATGGACCCGTGGTTGCCTTTAAATTGCATTAAGTGATTGCCTTTGTTAAAGCCTCAATTATAGACCGTTAACTAGCTTATGATGGGCTAGCCGCTAGTACAATTAATAGATCTATGGGGGAAGCCGCCCCGGTTCAGTTTGTGTGGACTTGTCACAGAAGCTTAGGCCCGACCTCCGCACTGTTTGGACATATTGTATTGAGAAGTCAGGTATACGGCAATGTACCAATAATCAGGAGGTAACCGACAATTAATAAATCTCCTGTCTTATCAGACCTCTAAAAGGAGTGTTTAAGGGCTCGGTTCTATGAGCTTATTGCAATTTATGCTATATACAATTATCATTGTTGATGCAAATTATTATTTGATGCTTATAAGCATGCCACAAACTTATAATCTTTGCTTGTGTTCAAATTGATTACATAAACCTATAGATTCACTCGGCATTTTTGCTGATTGTTTTACTCACATGTATTTCAGGTAATCAAGAAGTGGAAGCTTGGAGGTCACGAGATTGAAGTTGTGCACTGCTATGTTGTTCAAACTCTTTGATTTAATTATCGTTCCATTTTTAAAACAAACTAATATGTTGTTTTAACTTATCTTTCGGTAACGATTACTTGGGACTACGCTACTCTGATGAATGTTTTGGGAACGATAAATCTAAAACGTCTCTTTTCGAGTCGTTCTTTATAAATTATGTGTTGTTGTATCATTGTTTAGCACCCAAAGATGTATTCCGCTGCGTGTAAATTTGGGGGTGTTAAATCAACAATCGCTCCTACAACATCAACAACTATTGTCATTGCTCCAGAGAACACAAATCAAGCAGACGATGCATTATCTGACGAAGACGAATTTATAAACCCATTCGGTACACCGGTACACGAAACTGGAGAGTCTTCCACTCGCCATGTTGATCCGTCAAATATGCACACGTTCTATCAACGACATCCTTCAACACATCATTGGACCCGAGAACATCCTTTGGTTCAGGTAATTGGAAACCCTTCACAGCCTGTTCGTACAAGACGACAACTAGCCACCGATGGCGATGTTTGTATGTTCGCACTCGCCGTGAGTACAACTGAACCGAAAAACATCAAAGAAGCCATGGCTGATCATGCTTGGATTGAATCGATGACGGATGAACTCAACAATTTGAAAGACTTAAAGTCTGGGAACTTGTTGACAGACCATACGATGTGATTCCATTAAATCTTCGTTGGATCTGGAAAAACAAGATGGATGAAGAGAATACGATCATCAAAAACAAAGCTAGACTAGTGGCTAAGGGGTAAGGCCATAAAGAGGGAATTGATTTTGATGAATCATTTGCACCAGCTGCTCGTATGGAAGCGGTCAGGATTTTCCTTGCTTATGCTGCACATAAGGGATTCACTGTCTATCAAATGGACGTAAAGACGGCATTTCTTAACGGTCCTTTGAAGGAAGAAGTCTATGTCACGCAGCCGGAAGGATTCGTTAATCCTCACTATCCTGAAAAGGTGTATCGTCTCCACAAGGCACTATATGGACTCAAGCAAGCTCCAAGGGCGTGGTACGACGAGCTCTCAAAATTTCTGGTATCCAAAGGTTTCTCAAAAGGTTCTATTGATCTAACTTTGTTCACTTATAAATATGGGGATGACATTTTTCTTGTGCAGATTTATGTTGATGACATTATTTTCGGGTCCACAACCCCAAAACTTTCAAAATGGTTTGAAAAAGTAATGCACAACAAATTTGAAATGTCTATGATGGGCGAACTAAAATTCTTTCTAGGAATTCAAGTTCACCAATCCCCAAGTGGTATCTTTATAAACCAAGCTAAGTATTGTCAAGAGATAATCAAAAATCATGGTATGACTTCATGTGACCCTGTTGGGACACCATTATCAACCACATCGCTGGATGCTGACTTGGAGGGAAATGCCATCGATCAAACGAAATATCGTTCCATGATTGGTTCCCTCGTGTACTTAACAGCAAGCATACCTGATATTTCACATGCTACGTGTTATTGTGCACGATATCAAGCACGACCCACTGAAAGCACCTCAAGGAGGTTAAACGTATCTTTCGGTACCTCAAGAATACCATTCATTTGGGACTCTGGTATCCGAGGGAAACCGGTTTCTTTCTAACGGCCTATTCAGATTCTGATCATGCAGGGTGTCTTGATACACGTAAAAGTACTTCTGGTGGTGCACAATTTCTATGTCAAGATAAGCTTGTGGGATGGTCTTCCAAGAAGCAGGATTGCACGTCACTTTCATCAGCCGAAGCGGAGTATGTGTCTCTATCTGCGTGTTGTGCTCAAGTTTTATGGATGAGAACACAACTCACGGATTATGGCTTTCACTTTGATAAAGTACCTATGTAGTGTGACTCAAAGTCGGCCATAGCCATCTCCTGCAATCCGGTACAGCATTCCCGCACGAAGCACATTGATGTCCGATATCACTTCATTAAGGAACAAGTTGAAAGAGGTATCGTTGAACTATACTTTGTTGGAACGGATTACCAATTAGCCGACTTGTTTACGAACTGTCGAAAGATAGGTTTGAGTACCTCGTTAGGCAAATTGGTATGAGATGTTTGACTCCATCAGACCTGGAGATTCTGGCAAAGGTGCCTGCTTGATTTATCTATCAAACATCAACCTGTAAATATCTTTGAAAAAGCAAAATACAAAAATATAAAACATATAAAAACAAAACACAAAATTAAAAAATCTTTCAAAATCCAAAAATATTCTTCTCGACATGTCTTTCAGTATCGATAATATGGACGTGCCTAGAAATGTCGCTCAATAACGACACGGGTGTGTACATAAAGCTCGAATGAAAGTTATAAATATTTTTCAAAACATGTCATTTCTTCTTTTAATAAAGGAAATTGTCTATTTTGGACAATATTTCCAAACAACGGGTAGAACAATCTATCACGGGTTGAGCTAGTCACAAAACATTCAACGTTTTGAGCTCAACACAATGGCTTGTAATCACTTTCAGATTGCAACCCGGAACTATATTCACGGGGGAGTGTACGATTTCGTGCTCTTACCCTTAGCAAAAGAAGTTAAATCTGCTTACACTTGAGTGGATTCGTCAAGACATTCAAAGTCTATGAACTCAAGTTTATGCTTTAGAAAAACCTTTTCGCCAAAAAGAATTGATTTTTCAAAAAGCGTTGAACACAATTTTTTCAAGAATTTCCCAATGATATTCAAAATATTTCAAAAATTGTGTGTTCAACAACTCCTATCCTCAAAAGTTTAATGTGGATCATATCCTCATAATGACAATTCCATTGGATCAATTTTTGAGGGGGAGCTTTCCAAACTTCATGCAAAGACTCACACATCTTTCTCCCTACGATTTTCAAGACAATTTTTAAAATATATTTTAATCAAATTTGGTATCTCTAATATCAAAAGATTTTATATATTAGAGATAGGGGAGAAAATGTGATTAAAATGTGATCTATAGACTCAAGCACTTTAACTCTTACCCACATGTACAAAATGTCTACTTAAATTCTTTCACACTTTAATGCACATATGAAGGGGGAGCATTTCTGAAACGACAAAACTAGCAAGGTGTTAAATGTTTTTCAAACACTTTGTTAGAATTTAAAGTGGTTTTCATGGTTACGATCAAATACCCACGACATATTTAATTCACGACGTTATTGGTGTCAAAAGGGTGGTTAGGTTAAGTCCTATGATCCAACCAGAACCGGAGGGATCTTCCCAGGGACAATCCAATAGATTATTAGAAGTCCTTAGGAAAGATGGAGTAGAATGTGAACGTAGGTGAATGCCGACTAAGTACTGATGATAGCACTGGAACAATCACAACAAGGTGCTATTAATGATGTTTTGGTAAGCATTGAAGGGGTTGAAGAATGAAAAAGAAATGTAAGGATAAAGGGTGTAAAGAAATTAGCCCTCCATACAACTTAGGCAGAAACCGGGTCAACACATCATGAAGACAACTCATCATGGACCCAGTGATGTATGCACAACCCTTTCCAAGCTACTCAGGCTTCTCTCAAAAGAAGTTTGTTTTATTGTCACAGAGAACAACATGACTTCTATTGACTTTCTCACTTCGAGATAGTTGATAATGAATAGGTGGCATCTGCTCCAGCCTCTAACCACTAAAAGTGCACAAATCGAGTCTAGAGCCAAGAGATCAATCAAATCTCGTTAGGACACACGGATGAAGATCAAGAGAGTCCTACGTTATATCCTTGTGATATTGCTAGAACACTCAGAGTGATACTACTTAGTATTCACAATGATGAGTGGAAATCCTTCCAGTGTTAACATCAAACAACACTGCGGTAGGTCATATTCAAGATTCTTTATGAATTGAACATGTGTAAAACTGAAAAGTAACAGTGGTTTGATTCTGAATTGATTCAAACTCGTTTCAGATTTCTACGCAATATCTTTATGGTCTTGCCAGAACATTCAGAGTGATATTCATAAATATTCACAGTGACGAATGGAAATCCTTCTAGCGTCAACATCAAACAGCGCTACGGTAGGTAACTTGTGAGATTCTTATGAATCAAGCTTGTGTCAACTAGAAAGAAACAATGGTAAGATTCTTTATGAATCACACTTGTTCCAGGAATTTAAATTGACGACTTTAATCAAGCGGATACTTATCCAATTAATTCACTCTTTATGTTCGCAGTCTTGCTTTGAGACGGTCGAGTAAAGAGAACGGCTAGTACAGCCGCGAAACCCTGTCAAGGAGATTCTTAACTGAATCTACCTATCACATGTACGATATTTAATATCGTATAACGGTCTTCACCGACCGGAGGTAAAACGCTACCGATTTAGGACGAATGACAAAGCCATTCAGTCCGTGTCCATGTTTTGTCTCGAGAAGGTGGCGTCACGGTGTACTCAGCAAAGTCAAAGATTCAAAACCACATACTCATACCTAAAGACATATTCAAAAATTAATAGTGTGAGAATGTGGATGAAGACACAAGATCACAAGATGGAAAAGACAAGTCAAGGATGATTTGTAGATCTCAAGATCAAAAGACAAAGTCGAAAGACAATGACAAAGGCTCAAAGATCACATCATGAAGGAAAAAGACTACTATTACACGTTCAAGACTCATTTATGGCGAGATTAGTAATCTCTACGAATTTCCTAAATGACCAAGGTTTATGACCTCTCATTGGGTGAGATTGTTAGCCTCAAAATACCGAGTCAAACAAGAATGATCGGTCATAGGTTTATTATGTATCGTATTTTAGAACGTTGTAATAGGTAGTAGATTAGTCGTGTATAACGGGCTTAACTTTAAGCTAAGGTTCATTCATAAGTAACCAAAGCCCAAAAGGAAAGCCTGGCCCATGTAGTATAGTCCATACAAGCCCACATGTAGGGGGACTATAAATACCCTTCCTAGCATGTTAGGAAGGGTGTTGGTCATTTCATTTTCTCTCAATCTAATATCACCTAGTTTTCACCAACCATTCTCTCTACTTTCTCTCACTAATTTCTCTCTCTAGAATTCATCTTCTTCTTCTATTTACTTTCTTTAAATTCGTGTTATATCATCTAAATATATGTGACAACAATACATATCAATTAGACCATACAGCTTTCCAAAATAATGTAGAAATAAGCACTTGAATCAGCCTTAGGCCAAATGCAAGTTTTTATGAAGACGACTTAACTGATTAGCATTTCCCATCAATCCACTTCATCAAAGTTGTGATTTCTTGCATATTCTTTTTACCCAAGTGTTTCTAAGGTGATTTGGAAGTTTTCAGCTTTTTGTCAAATTTTTGGTCAACTAAAGTCAAATAAGCCAATTTTGCTTAATTCAACATTCCAGCTTATTCACTTGATGAAATTTGATAATTCTTGACATTCCATTCTTCTTGAAGCTTGATCTTTCATTTTCATTAAAAAAAATCAAAGTGTGCTTGTCTAGATAAGCTGGTAGCTTATTTTGAGCTTATTCCCATGAGATCTAGGGTGACTTAGCTTAATTCCTTTAATCTGACTAAGTGAAATTCACTTTTAAACTTTTTGCAACAAACTAGAGGTTTTAAGATTGAGTAATAAGCCAGAACGAGCTTATTGCTCTTGTTTGCCCGTTTTCACTTAAAACTTTGTTTTAATTGCCATTTGATCCCTAAACTTTAGGGCTTAGTATAATCAGATTTTATTAGTTGTACTTTTTAGGGTTTGCACTATTCAGTCCCTGGAATTTGGATTTGTTACATTTTCGTTAGGAAGTTTTACAAGTTTGTTATAGTTGGTTAATATTTTCAATTTCAGTCCTTCTAGTTTGTAAATCTACATTTCAAGTCCTTATACTTTTCATACTTTACATTTTGAGCAATTTTACCATTTGTGCATTAGATACTTGTACAATTTGCTTTAATTGTAGTAAATACACTTTGTTTTAGAATAGTATGGATACATAGCTATAATATTTTTACCATTTTTTACGTGCTTTGTTGAAATAAACCTAGATTACCAAAAAAATTCTATAAATCTAAAACCAAAAACAATTTGTGAACTTGAAATCTTTTGGACAATCAATTCGTTTTGAGTTGGGAATTACGAACTAAAAAAGAAACAATAAATGGCGCCGTTGCCGGTTCATTACGTTACGATTGACGATTGATTGACGGTTACGATTGGATTTTGGGATCCGTTCACCTTGTGAACGTTCCTTTTACGTATCATAAATCAAAAAGATAAAAAAATAAAAAATATAAAAATATAAAAAATATAAAAAACCACAAAATTCAATTCTTTCCTAAGAATTGAACCAAAAAATTAAAAACAAATCAAAAAGTAATCTTTTCCTAATAGACTACACCAAAAATATATTGTATATATTGGTTTCACTCGTTTTTACGTACATATTATATTTTCTTAAAAACTCAATAAATACAAAAATATTTTCTCTATATTATTATATGTAAATACATATACGTCGATACGAACAACCAATACATCTACTTCCATAAGTATTGCTTTTGCAATACACCGTGCTTGGGGGCGTTCCGGTCCTAAGTACGTGTATCGATCAAAGTTAATTAAGGGATAAATAGCATAATCTACTTGATCTTGAGAAATAGGCCACTGTGTGGGGGGGTATAAGGCGAGTGTATTACACATTCTAAAGAAGCAGGCTCTTAAGTGCTACGCGCCGCCTCGTTTCTCCGCTTCCTTTTGTGTCTTTCAAGAGTGATAGTGGTGAGTGGTGTGCCACCCAAGTAGTACTTACATATATTATATTTTCTTGTGGATATTACTTATTGAACCTCGGAAAGGATAATCCCTTATTTTCCAAAGTCGATCGAGAACTCCTCTCTCACTCCTCGAGTTGAGTTGCATGCGCACTCGAGCGCCTTCACATATACCTTTTGGTATGCACGCGAGCACGTGCACATATACCTTTTGGTGTACAAACCCTTCCTCCCAAAAGGAAGAAAAAGAACAAGAAAAACGCCGTCCATCAAGCTGATCCCAAGCATCGCGCTTTCGACCCTATAAACGAAGTCATGGCCGCTGTTGATAATAGACCATTGATGGAGATCCTTCAATCAAATGTGGAGGAAAATGTGGATGCTATTGTTATACCCGAGATACCCGCAAACACTTTTGAGCTTAAGACACATATGATCACTATGGTTTCTTCTACCCCTTCCTAGGGAGACCCATGGATGACCCCCATGATCACATCAAGAAATTCTTGTCACTTTGCAATACACTTAAGTATAATGGGGTTCCTCATGATGCTATTAAGTTGATCTTATTCCCTTTCTCCTTAGAGGGTAATGCTAGGAATTGGCTAGATAGACAACCTTCTAGGAGCATTGTCACTTGGGAGGATTTAAAGAAGAAATTTGTGAATAAGTTCTTTCCTCTTTCACGAACTACCGGCTTGAGAAACCAAATCATAGGATTCCAACAAAGGTAAGACCAAAACTTTAGTGAGGCTTGGGAAGAGTTCAAAGAGTTGTTGAGAAAGTGCCCAAACCATGGTTTTAACCTAGTTCACCAAATTAACACCTTCTACAATGGTTTGATACCTCACCATCAAGATTCCCTTAACTCGGCCGCGGGTGGGAATATTCTTTCAAAATCCACACAAGATGCATGGGATATCATTGAGATAAAATCCATGGTTCAAAAAAAATAACCAAAGAGATGAGGTGGTCCATGTTGAGCAAGAAAGTGCTCATACATCTATTAATAACCAACTCCTCAAGAGTCACAATGAAATACTTCAAGCAATTGACAAGAATCAAAAGATGAACTAAGAGATGATTCAAGCCCTTATGAAAGTTTCCTTGAACAATTCTTCTACCAATGATGTGAATGTCATTTCCCTAAGTTGTGAGATATGTGGAGGACCTCACTCATATTTAGAAAGTGATAAAGTTCAAAACTTTCAAGGTGAATGCTATTCTTATCAATATGAACAAAGAGAGCACTTTAAACTTAACATCAACCCTAACCATCTTTCTTACAAGTCAAACAATTACCTTTCTCCACCCGGTTTCCCACCCCATCAACCCACCCAAAATCAAACAAACCCTCCACAATTGCTTCAAAGAAATCAAGGGCCAAGGGGAAATTACCAAGGACACAACAATAATAGAGCACCCAATAACTTTCAAAACCAAGGAAACAAGTTTCATGGCAATAACCAAGGGTTTTACAATCAACCTCCACCTTTCCAACAACAAGGTTTTCAAGGAAATGCGCCAAATGAGTTAAATACCATTGAGCTTCTTCATAAGATGAACCAAGACAATGAAAGGAGATATCAAGAAAATGAAATAAGGATCCGTGAGAGTGAAAAGAGAACTCAAGATCAATTAAGAGCTATGCAATAGGAAACAAACAAGAGGTTTATGATGCTCTTAAATCAAAGACCACAAGGTGCTTTACCCTCTAACACTCAAACCAATCCAAGGGCAAATGTAAATGCCATCACTACAAGGAGTGGGAAAACAACTATTGATCCTTCAATGCCTCCTACACCTCCTTTGGTAACTCCTATTACGGTTCCTCCTAGTGATAAGCCTACACCTTCAAAGCCAACACCTTCAAGCTCTACAACTTCAAAGCCTACACCTTCTAATCCTACACCTACTACTCCTTCACCTTACACACCTATCAATGAAGAAACCAACAAAGAGAATTCTTCAACAACTACCACTCAACCTACACCAAAACCAAGTCTTCCATATCCTTCAAGATTGAGAAAGGAAAAACTTAAGAACAAGGATGACATTCAAGTATCTAACTTTTTGAGGATGTTCAAGCAATTGAATATTAACATATCCTTTGCGGAAGCTCTAGCTACATGCCCAAGTTTGCCAAAATGTTCGAAGATCTCCTCTCAAACAAAGAAAAGTTGGTTGATATGCCTAACACGTCATTGAACGAAAATTGTTCCGCGGTGTTGTTGAAGACTTTACCAACAAAACTTGGAGATCCAGGACGGTTTTTGATCCTTTGTAATTTCGTGGGGGTGGAAAATTGCATGGCACTTGCAGATCTTGGGGCAAGCATAAATTTAATGCCTTTTTCGGTTTAGAAACAACTCTATCTTCCCGAGCTCACTCCTACTAGGATGACCCTTGAGTTAGCAAACCGTTCAATAGCTTATCCGGTAGGTATTGCGGAAGATGTGTTTGTAGGGGTTGATAAATTCACACTCCCCGCAGATTTTGTAGTTATTGATTATGACATGGACCCGAGAGTTCCTCTCATTGTAGGAAGGCCTTTCTTGAGGACGGGTCGTACCCTTATTGATGTGGCGGAAGGAGAACTAATTATGAGAGTTGAGGATGAGAAAGTAGTGTTTAAGTTGGGGAAAGTTACTAAGAAATCTCAAAGTTGTGAAACCGTAAACATAGTGGATGTTCTTGATGAGATGTGTAATAAGCATTTTCATGAATCTTGCAAGAATGATAGTGAGAACATACCACATGTGGAAACCGTTTCCTCAATTACTCCCTCCTTAACACCATTTGGAGAGAGTGATTTCCTCTTAGAGGAATTTGAGTCTAACTTTCTTGGAAATGATGATTCTCCCATCAATTGGGAAGAAGACATTCTCACTATCCAAAAGTTACTCAATGATGATCCCATTCCCTCACCTACTTCACAAGAGGTTACTAATGATGATCCATCATTAGTGAAACCTTCTATTGAGAGTCCACCTTCCCTAGAGCTTAAGGATCTTCCATCACATCTTGAATATGCTTTCTTAGAGGGAGAGGACAAATTACCCGTTATCATAGCCAAAGACTTGAAATATGATGAGAAGGAAAAACTCATAGAATTTATTAAGAAGCATAAGAAAGCTATAGCTTGGAAAATATCCGACAAAAGGGGGATTGATCCCAATTTTTATACACACAAAATCCTTATGGAGGATGAATACAAACCCCCCATTCAAAACCAAAGAAGGGTTAACCCAAAAATCCATGAAGTCATCAAAAAGAAAGTTATCAAACTCCTCGACGCGGGTATGATTTACCCAATCTCCGACTCACCATGGGTTAGCCCGATGCATTGTGTGCCTAAAAAGGGTGGAATCATCGTTGTGCCTAATGATAACAATGAGTTGATTCCCACTAGACTTGTCACGGGTTGGAGAGTTTGTATTGACAATAGGAAGCTTAATGATGCTACTAGGAAAGATCATTTCCCATTACCTTTCATGGACCAAATGCTTGAACGCTTGGCGAGAAATGAGTACTATTGCTTTCTAGATGGATTTTCGGGTTATTTCCAAATACCCATTGATCCAAAGGATCAAGAAAATACCACATTCACTTGTCCCTATGGCACATTTGCTTATAAAAGAATGCCTTTTGGCTTATGCAATGCCCCGGGGACATTCCAAAGGTGCATGATGGCAATCTTTCATGACATGATTGAGCACACAATGGAAATATTCATGGATGATTTCTCGGTCTTTAGAGATTCATTCACTTCTTGTCTCTCCCATTTAGAACGTATGCTAAAGAGGTGTGAAGAAACACGTCTTGTTCTAAATTGGGAGAAGTGCCATTTCATGGTCAAAGAAGGGATAGTTTTGGGACGTAAGATATCCAACAAAGGTTTAGAAGTGGATCGAGCTAAAATAGATGTTATTGCCAAACTTCCTTCACCTACCACGGTGAAAGGAGTTAGGAGCTTTTTGGGTCATGCGGGTTTCTATAGGCGTTTTATCCAAGACGTTTCTAAGATAGCAAGACCCATGACCCACCTCTTAGAAAAAGAGGCTCCTTTCATATTCCACACAAGAGTGTTTAGAGTCTTTTGAGATTCTTAAAGAAAAGTTGACTAAGGCTCCCATTTTGGTATCACCAAATTTGGATTTGCCTTTTGAACTCATGTGTGATGCTAGTGATTATGCCGTGGGGTCCGTCTTAGGAGAAAGAGTTAATAAGCATTTCCAACCTACACACTATGCGAGTAAGATAATGACGGGTGCTCAACTTCATTATACCACTACGGAAAAAGAGTTGCTTGCTATTGTTTATGCCTTTGAGAAATTTAGACCCTATCTTGTGCTTTCTAAGACCATAGTGTATATGGATCATTCCGCTCTCAAGTAACTTATGACAAAGCAAGATTCTAAGCCTAGGTTTTTGAGATGGGTTTTGTTGCTTCAAGAGTTTTCTATAGAAATCCGTGATAAGAAAGGAGCCGAGAATTTAGCGGCGGATCACTTGAGTAGACTTGAGCATCCTTTCCAAGGAGAATTACCTCATAAGGAAATCAATGAATCCTTTCCACTTGAGGAACTCATGTCTATTTATTCACAAGAGGATGCCACCCCTTGGTTTGCGGATGTTGCAAACTATCTTGTGGGGGATGTGCTCATTGAGAGTTTAACTTCCCAACAAAAGAAAAAGTTTCTCAAGGAAGCTAAATATTACTTTTGGGATGACCCTTACCTCTTTAGGCAATGTGTGGACCAAATCATAAGATGTTGTGTAGATGGGCCCGAAGCATTTAAGATCTTAGAAGCTTGCCATAAGGGACCCACGGGGGGCCATTTTGGGCCTAACTACACGGATAAGAAAGTCTTTGATTCGGGTTACTATTGGCCTTCCATTTACAAAGATGCCCAAGAAATGGTGAAATATTGTGATGTTTGTCAAATACAAGGAAAGATTAATCAAAGAGATGAGATGCCACAAAATTTCATACAAGAATTTGAGATTTTTAACATATGGGGTATAGATTTCATGAGACCTTTTCCATCATCAAACGGCAATAAATACATACTCGTAGCCATGGATTATGTTTCTAAGTGGGTTGAGGCTAAAGCCTTGCCTACCAATGATGCTAGAGTTGTAGTCAAGTTCTTAAAGCAATTGCTTTCTAGATTTGGTGTACCTCGGGCCATCATAAGTGATCGTGGGACTCATTTTTGTAATGAACAATTTACAAGAGTCATGAAGAAGTATGGTGTTAACCATAAACTTTCTACCACGTATCACCCTCAAACCAATGGGCAAACCGAGGTCACAAATCGTGGTTTAAATAGAATTTTAGAAAGAACAGTGGGAGAGCATCGAGACTCTTGGTCGGATAAGCTTGATGATGCTTTGTGGGCTTTTAGGACCGCTTTCAAAACACCAATTGGTTGTACACCTTATAGACTTGTCTATGGAAAAGCATGCCACCTCCCATTCGAGCTAGAAAATAAGGCTTCATGGGCTCTTAAATGGCTAATTTTGATCTAAACCAAGCCGATTCACATAGGAAAGAGCAACTTAATGAGATGAATGAACTAAGAACCAATGCCTATGAAAACTCATTGCTTCATAAGGAAAAGAATAAGCAATTGCATGATGCTAAGATCAAGAACCGTGAGTTCAAAGTTGGAGAGTCGATTCTACTCTTTAACTCACGGTTGAAACTCTTTGCGAGCAAGCTTAAGTCACGATGGTCCGGTCCATTCACTATTGCTCAAGTCTTTCCATATGGGACTAGTGAGTTGTCACAGCCAAATGGCCCAAATTTCAAAGTGAACGGTCACCGTGTTAAGCATTACTTTGGGGAGGACATTTCCGTTGAAATGGTCAAGAGATCCCCATTTTTCCCATGAATTAATTCATTGTGGGAAGAGTCGAGCTAGAGACTCCATCAATCAAGCTTGAATAACTAGGCTTAGATCTTTTAGACTAGAGTGTGGTAGGATAGGAATAAATGATATATAGATGAGAACAAGTGTAGGGGGATGCCTCTCTTTTGTCTTCTTGATGTTTATAGGTTTTCTCTATCTCATTGCATGCATTGGAGCTTTAGGAGGAGGCCCTTGTATCGGGTTCACTTTGTTACTATTGTTATTTTCAAACCACATTGTGCTTAAAATGAATTCACTATAGTAGACCTTTCCTTAGCTTGGGTTAAGCAAGTTATCAATGTCATAAGTGTAGGGGAGTTTCCTCCAATACTCCTAAACATTGAGGACAATGTTTCTTAAGTGTAGGGGGTCTTCTATCGAAGTGACCTTACCTAGAAAATTGTCATTGACTTCATGATAACTTGGAAATTAATTTTTTTAAACATTTTTCAAATTTTTGATCTACTTAGGCCACCAAAAATATGCATTCATAATTTTTGCATCAATCATTTTTCATTTGCATAACACATTTGCATTGTATATATAGTTCTTTTTTTATTTTTCATCAGAAATATATAAAAAGAAAAAAATATAATAAAGGATATGGTTTAACAAATTTAGACTTCTTTGACATATTAGGCCCGCCATAGATACTTTGACTAAACCTGAGTTTGCTTATCTAAGCATTCTCTAGCTAGTAGCCTTAACCATGTAGACCTTTATTGGTTTATTAGGCTAAGCATCCACTAGCCTCATTATTTGAGATTTTAAACTATGAAGAACAAGAGATGATAGAGTTTGAAGTAAGTTTTAAGGGCTAGATAAACCTCATATCAATTAATTGTGGCTTTTATATCCCCTTTCGTAATCTTTACTTTCTCGTCAACGCATGTATATATTGTTAATAAATAATCAAGATCGGTTTTAATTGGTTTGTAGTCTCTTATGCATTTTTGACTAATCATTCGTGGTTGGTATAAGTACGTCTTAAGATTCTAAGTTAGAACGTTTTATGTGTACTAGACTTATGTCATGCTTAATACTTAGCGTGTGTTTTTCCTTTTATTCTTTTCAGCTTTCTTTGTGAGGAATAAAGAAAAATATGAGTGGCTAGAAAAAAAAGAAAAAAAAATAATTATACAAGACTCCCAAGAGGGGCACTGAAGTGTTAATTATAGTAGCTATTGAATTCCAATATTACTCTCACAAGGGTTACGGGGATTTAATAGTTGCTCCAATCCAATATTACCTTGACGGGTTGCGGGATTGAAGATCCAAGGTCTCAAAAAGGCGGCGGATATAAATTAATGCGTGAGTTTTATTTTTCTTTCCTTAGCGAGTGTGTAGCTACTTATTAATGCATGACATAAGGATATTACACATAAGGCGAATGACTTATTATTTTGGGTCAGACTTATATCAATTGTGGGCGGTTTTTCGAGTAATGGATGAGATGGTTACTTAGGATTAAAACCGTGCTTCCTTATTTTCAGATTTTACACTTCTTATATTTCACGCTTTAAATAATGGCAAATTTGCCAAAAAGCAATTTGCTCAAATAATAACCGGTATTAGAGGCATAATAAGTGGGGGTATAATAGTAACACAATTAATATATATGAATGAGTTGATGTACTTTCACTTATGGATAACAATAATCTTGTTTTTAAGCTTGGTATGGGGAAAGTGAAACTTGAGGATGATAAGTGTTCATGGTATAAAAGCCCTAATCAAAGTCCTTGATTTCTTTATGAGTTATTACTATCAAAACCATAAATGACAAGTTGATGAAGATAAAAGCTCAAGTTGATAATCTGCCAAGTACAAGGACTTAAACTGCCATATTTGAAAGTTTAATCTACTAGTAATCCGAGTGAAAGGATATTAACCAATGAGAGTGGAATATTTAGGATACACGGATCACCACATCACCCTTAATTAATATAGAGAGAGAACAAGTGGAAAAATTATAACAGTTCTTTAATCACCCAATCATTTTTCACTGAACGGATAACAATCTGTGTGCTACTCTCCTCTCCAATAAACACATGCCACGTGTCACACTCGAGCCCATAATCAAGAAATCGATAGAGTGAATTTCATGAGAAGTGTTTAACATGAAAATTACTCGCCTTTGCAAGACGAAGCCAACCCAGTTGACCAATTAATCTGAAATCCCTTGTATAAAAAAGGCCCAAATGTGTTCTTCATCAGCAAATCCCAATTATCAAATTGAAGCCACGTAGAAGCCAGTGATAGGTTTTGACACGTCACCAAGTTCATCCTCACTCCTTTTTCACTCTAAATACCCCCAGATGTATTCCTTTCTTGTAATTTGTAGAAAACTGTGAAAACACACACACTTTTAATCTCTATCACTTTTCAGTTAGCATTTCAGTTAGAAACTCCTCTTAAGTGTCTAAAAAACACTTGAGAGAGTTAGTTAGCATTTGTAACCGTTTTGTAACAAAATTCGCCATTAATGCAAGTTCATTTTACCTAAATTTCACTCTCACTCTCAGCTTTTACCTCATATTGTTGTCCTATTGTTCCTATGATTGATCTTGTTTTTCTTATTGAACAATGAGATGATTTGAGTTCTATTTGGAGGCTTGTTCATGTTCAGATTCATTCTAGCTCATAGCCATTGCTAGTACCTTGATCAGACACTTGTAGCAGGGTGATCAGATGATGATGATGGTGAATGTTGATTGTAGCTGTTTTAGATGATAGAATTGGTGGTGGTTAGACATTAAGTGAGCTCAACGCTCCACTTCATCCCTAAAGTATCCTACAAACATATTCATAAGTTTCTCTTTTGTGATTTCCTCTAAAAATCCAACTGCATGCTATTCCTTGCTTTCCTAGTGTAAGAAACTTTGTGATGCCTGTTACTTGCTCATTATCAGCTACTTGATTTGCTTTGAATACTAGTTTTCATTATCTGTTAGTCTATCTTAGATTCATAGCTTAATCATAGTTCTTTTCTGTTAAGTGGTGTTTGGATTAGTAGTGAATTCTTGATTCAGTTGTTGGAAGTTTTTGTTTAGAGTATACATTTACTCGCTAAACTAGTACAAGTAATTTTGTAAGCATTTGTAGTCATAAAGATAGTCAATCAGGAAATTTGCTATAAAACTCTTTGGGTCATATTCATCAGTCAAAACATGCTTGATTCAATCACATGCCATTTCTTTGTTAGTGAGTTTTAGGAGCTGATTTTTGATTCTGAGTAAAATTCATAGTATAAGCTTTACATACATATCAATTAGACCATACAGTTTTCCAAAATAATCTAGAAATAAGCACTTGAACCAGCCTTAGACCAAATTCAAGTTTCTGTGAGGAGGACTTAACTGATTAGCATTTCCCATCAATCCACTTCATCAAAGTTGTGATTTTCTTGCATATTCTTGTTACCCAATTGTTTCTAAGATGATTTGGAAGTTTTCAGCTTTTTGTCAAATTTTTGTTCAACGAAAGTCAAATAAGCCAATTTGCTTAATTCAACATTCCAGCTTACTCACTTGATGAAATTTGATAATTCTTGACATTCCATTCTTCTTGAAGCTTGATCTTTCATTTTCATTAAAAAAATTAAAGTGTGCTTGTCTAGATAAGCTGGTAGCTTATTTTGAGCTTATTCCAATAAGGCAACTTGAGATCTAGGGTGACTTAGCTTAATTCCTTTAAGCTGACTAAGTGAAATTCACTTTTAAACTTTTTGCAACAAACTAGAGGTTTTAAGATTGAGTAATAAGCTAGAACGATCTTATTGCTCTTGTTTGCCAGTTTTCACTTAAAACTTTGTTTTAATTGCCATTTGATCCCTAAACTTATAGGGCTTAGTATAATCAGATTTTAATAGTTGTACTTTTTAGGGTTTGCACTATTCAGTCCCTTGAATTTGGAGTTGTTACATTTTGGTTAGGAAGTTTTACAAGTTTGTTATAGTTGGTTAATATTTTCAATTTCAGTCCTTATAGTTTGTAAATTTACATTTCAAGTCCTTATACTTTTCATACTTTACATTTTGAGCAATTTTACCATTTGTGCATTAGATACTTGTACAATTTGCTTTAATTGTGGTAAATGCACTTTGTTTTAGAATATCATGGATACATAGCTATAATATTTTTACCATTTTTTTACGTGCTTTGTTGAAATAGACCTAGATTACAAAAAAATTCTATAAAATCTAAAACCAAAAACAATTTGTAAACTTGAAATCTTTTGGACAGTCAATTCGTTTTGAGTTGGGAATTACGAACTAAAAATGAAACATTAAAAATCAAGATTTGCTGAATTGGAAAACTCTCCTCTTCCACAAAAAAAACCTCTGTGGGCGGTTCCTTAAATATCCCGCGGATCCATATATATATGGAACCACAGGTGGGGATAAGGAACCGCGGTAAGGACCCTCAAATTTTGAGTTTCTGTAACTCTAAATTTGCTCCAACACTTTTTGGAATCTTTCGTTCAAACCTTTGACCATCCCAAAAGTGTCTTGGGATTTCTCTATTTAACCCTAAGCATTTTGCATCCTTTCTCATATCCAAATGTCTTATTCACCAAATGAAAGACTTGATTCTCCTCCATTTTCCCCAATCTCTTTCAATCCAAATTCACCCAAGAACACTCAAAATCATATTTCTTCTTCTTCTAAGAATATTGATTCTAGAACTTCTTTACTTCCACCACTAGCCTTTTGTGTTCTTCCTCCCTCACATGATAATGTCATGCATCATCGAACATATTGTCATTGTTGTCAATATCAACATCTTGCTATGGCTCACATCTATGAGGAATTGAATTACATCAAGAGTCTCATAGTCAAACTTCCTCTTCACTATGACTATGAGATTACTACCAAGCCACCACCACCTCCTTCCGCCACCACTTTGTCTTTCATTTAAGCATATGGATTGCTTATCTTCAAGACATCTATTTAAAGCAAATTTTTAAGTTCTAGTTTAACTAGTATTAGATTTATGCTTTTCTTTTGGCTTGTTTTCTTTTTCATACAACTTTGCATGATTTATTCTCTTGTATCTTTATTTCATGTTTCCTTTTAACATGACGTATCTTGGATCTTTGTTATCTTCTCTTTTCTCATCTTATTTTTCTTTTTATGTGACCTATGCTATATCTTGTTGGGTGTTTCTTTTCTTATACTAACCCTTCAATGTAGCTTGTCACCATAGCTCAATTCCTTGGTACCCCAAGCAAGGGGGAGTAAGCACCAAGAGGGAGCATTTGCAAAGTCCGATTCTTTTCTTCTACAAAGAGTTTTGCATCCTTTTTGCTTCGACAAGGGGAGAAATGAAATAAACTCGTCTTCGAAAATCTTGTTATTCATGTGATTGAGTTTATGTGTTGTCTAAATCAAAAAGGGGGAGATTGTTAATGCAATGATGCCTAAAAACGTTACTTGCATTTTTTGGTCTCGCTTTGTTTTGATTACGACAATATATTAAAACAAGCATTTACGAAAACAACAAAGTACGAATTCTTGAGTCCAAGTATTTTTTTCATTTCAACCATTATCACTTAAGGTATGAACAAACAAGTTTTCATCTTAATTAAGTGATCAAGGATTTAAGTTTTCTTAAAACTCACATTTTATTAAATGTGACAAAGTTTTGTATTAAACTTTATTTTTAAGAAAATGTTTTATTAAATTAAATATTTGCAAATTTGAAAATGGCATATTCCATTTGGTTTAAGAATATCCTTTAAGGATAACTATTCCACCAGATGTGACTACCCCACTAAAAGATAAAAGGGCGCGGAGTCTACGAACACGGTTCTTTAAATGCCTATGCGGATCTTTATCGATAAGGAACCGCGAGCACCAATAAGGAACCGTACCCAGAAATAGCCGTTGGACTTTTGTCTTATAAATAGTGGACCATTCTCAGATTTTCTCTTCACTTCTTTTGCACACAAATTTCCAAATTGAAACATACTTCTTAAATCATTCAAATTTTTGGTTATTTGGTTGATTACTACTTGTTTAGAAGTGAATCTTTCTCCTCCCATCTCTTCCTCTCCAAGTGCAAAAAGAAGAACACTTTCATTCTTGAAGTGTTGAGTCTACCTCAAGATCTATTGAAGATCAAGTTTAATTCATTCATTTTAGTTGTGTTGTCAAGATCCGTAGTTGTGTTATATGGAAGTTGTGTTGTGAAGATCCAAATAGTTGTGTCTATTTGGAAGTTGTGTATGTAGTAAGGTTAATACTTAGTCCTCAAAGTATATTGGTGTAGATTGGTCCTAGCTAAGATTAGGGCTCGACTTTTAGCTTAAAGTCGGAAATTGGTTAAGCGACGTTGTGTACGGTTTCTCCACCTTAAGAAGTTTGTTGATTAGTGAACTCTCAAGTAAGGAGTACTCGAGGAGTGGATTAGGGAAGAGGAGTGAGCTTCGTTGCCGAACCACTATAAATCCTTGGTGTTTGGTTTGATCTTTCTTTTCCTTATCTCTTTATATTCATTATTCTTTATTTGCACATTCTTGTGATTATTAGTTTAGTTGCACTATCCCTTGTCCATATTGTGTATAAGAAGATTTCACATAATTACTCAAGCTTAAGTCTTTGAAAAGGATTTTTAAAACCCCACTTTTAACAAGTAAATTTAAGAAACTATTCAACCCCCTCCTAGTTTCTACACGTTTGAAGTTAACTATGGAAAGAGATATTAACGCATTTAGTTATGTTTAAAGTTTATCTTTCCGATATTGTATATGTTTAAATGATTTGCTTAGTAGTTATCTTGTATAAGGCTCCTTAGTCTATAGAAGGAGACCTTCGGTCATTCTAGAAGTATCGCTTCTTTTACATCTTTTAGAGCTTTAAGGTTTCGTGATCCTAGTACTATTGAGAGTACTCATATTATTCATTCTGAATATATTAAAGCTTTTAACCTTTAATCATTATTCTTGTTCTAAGTGTTAGTTTTTGCATAATACCTAATTTGCTTTACAGACAAAGTTTCTTGTGTTGGTTTGAATTTATCCAAGGTAACACTACCTTACAGGCTAAATGAATCCGATCTAAGTTTGGGATCAACATTCAATGATCTTTTACAAATATTAGAGCCCAACCGGGGTGTCTTTCGGGTTGGTTCTCGGATTGTTAGATTTATTTGATTTGGGTTATTTTGGTAAAAAACTTTTTTGGGTCAACTCGAAAACCAAATTGAACCGAACCGAAAATCAAATTTAAATTGGGTTTGGTTTTCAGGTTGACCAAACAACCCGAATTTTACTATTTTTTTAAATATATATTTATATAAATATTTAGTAAAATAAATTATTTCAAGTATAAAAATTGTGTTTTTTATATTCGGATTAAATTTTAATAATCATTTATATATATAAATACAGAGTAAATATTCAATGAGAAGAACTTTAAAATAAGAAGTGGTGAGAAGAAACAAAAATCACATATTTGAGATGCAACGACTTGCATTAGATGCATTTATATTCATGTAGATGCACTATCTTGAGTTTCAGAAGTTAATTTGATGTGTAGATGATGCAAATTGATTTTCATTATTTTGGCACGTGCAAAGGAACAAAAATATAGATGAATAATAAAATGCATATAATATAGATGAATCATATTATTTATTCTTATTTTAATGTTTATTTTCATTTGATCATAACTTTATATATATATATAAGAATTATTTATCTATATAAGTTTGGTTCGATTTTTGGTTCTGATTGCGAAATTCATATCCAATTCGAAAACTAAATTTGGTTAAGTTATGATTCAAAACCCGAATTTATGTAATGTTGATTTTCGATTTTTGTGAGATTATGCGCACCAAAACGCTCTGAGAAACGCCCCCCTTTTAAATAGATAGGAGTAATTTTCAAAGTGGGTTAAAGTGTTAAACGTAAGCACCTTTCCTGAAACAGAAACAAACCCTGGTGTAAATTGGCAACATCATTTGTGTGTTTGATAAAAATGGCGATGTCTGGACGAATCAGATCAGTTGTTCCTCGTATTGCAAACTCTTTCATTTCTGATTCTGTCTCAACTCAGGTTCCAATTCCTTAAATCCACCCCTCCTTTTTTTCTTTTTATATTTTATACAAGTAGAATATATAATTTTGTGCTTTACTTATTATTTACAAATACAAATGGAATGTATAAAGGGTGTTTGATTTCGGCTTATATTTCATGAGTCAAAGATTTTCCTGCTTATCATGTGACTTTGTATTATATAAACTTATTTTATCATAATAATTTAAATTAGCCAGAAATTTAGGCTTATGAAATATAGGCCGAGATTAATAAGCTCATAAGCCCACAAATAAGCTTATAGAAACACCCATGTAATACCTTTTTGTTCTTTCCCAAGTATAAAACTTTAGGCAGGTATGAAACCCGGATAAAATTGACCATGTGCATTTCAGAAAAGTGAACCAAGACTAGAACACAATATCTTTTCGACCGGGTGCATGTATGAAAGTTTAAAAATTTATAAAAATTAACACTAGGTACCAATATCCATGCGTGTCCAGGGGTGGAACCAGTTTAAACTTGGGGGTGGGGGGGGGGGGGGGGGGGGGGGGAGGGGGGCATGGCTCGCCGAATAAAATCAAATTTTAGTGTAAAAAAATAAAAATTAGGACAATTTTATTAAAATGCACCCCATTGTAAAATCGTATTGCCCCCCACTCGGAAACAAAACCATGTAAAAACCTTCAAATTGCCCCCCAAAGGAAAAAAAACAATGTAAAAATCTTATATTTGTATCTTTATTTTTGTGTATACAACGACTTTTGTCCAATTTTTTTTTTGCCCCCCGTCCGCCAACTTCCTGGTTCCGCCAGCGTGTCCTGTGAACCACCGGGACCCACTTGGTTCTGTTCCTGTCTTTAAGTATGTTTTACACTACCCTATTTTTTAGCTGATATAAATGTTTAAGGTGTTTTGTTTTAGATTTTATGGTGGGGGTTCATTTTTAGTTGCAACGAGGCTGATAATTTTTTTTAAAGTTGATGAAGTTCATAGAAATGTAAATTATGAGTTCGATTACTATGCTCGCTGTTACGCTTTTGGAGTTAAGTAATAGATTGGCAGATGTGATTAGGAGATGAACTTTGTAATTCTTAACCTATCAAAGTAGGATCAGAATGAGCGCATATATAATCCCAATTAGCATAATGAATCTCTATGTATGTGACCCTTTGATCGTGTCTAAGTTTTATTCTCTCTCCTTAGAGTTATTAGGACATTGTGCTACTGTGCTAGTTACATACTGACATCCATCTGCTAATGTTATACGAGCTACAAGACCTATTTTTCTCTATGGCTAGGTGTTAAAATCCATAGTTGAAGGCATAAGTATATCGGGCTCCTCCTTTTAACCATTATAGGTTGCTAAAAATACCAGTTGACGTTTTAATGAAAACATATGCAATAGTCTTTTGGTGTGATGGTGTCACCAAACGAATGCAACACTTTTCTATTTTGGGTTGCTTACCCGCTGCAACAATCTTTTTATTTTCAGAGATCATATGTATCTATTTGCCTTTACTGATCATTACAAATTTCTGGCGATATTAATTGTGGTCTTCAAGTATTAAAAGTTTTTTTTTTTTTTTTTTTTTTTTTTTTTTTTTTTTTTATATATAATTTTACTTCAGGGCAATTATTAGTATTATTTGATTATATGTTATAGTTTTTATTCAAACAAGTGCCAACTCGAACATTGCATTATTTTGGAATATGAGGGAGCAATTAGAAGCCCAAAGATGCTCACATAAGTTGCCATATATTTTCATCTAGGTAACTAAAAATAGTGTGTCATGTCAATCCATCAAAGTGTATCTGCATATTTGGTCCTGATGTCTGTTTTGTATTATGTTGGCAGTAGCCATTTCTATCATGTGTATCATACAATACATTCTATTTTGACAGTCCTATTGTATCCCTAAAGATAACATATCCACACACGGTGTATCCCTTTTTGTAATATGATATGTGTTACTGTGTTGGTTCCTTTTTGTTATCCTCTTGCCAAATCTTAGAATCTATTGGTTAAAGCAGTGAGTTTATGGTGCTCATTTGTTCAACTAATAAAAGAACCGCAAGTGGTCAATGTAGCTGGTAGTTTCTATTACCTGCCTTTCTTATTTAGAGTCCCAAGTAAAATCTTATTTGGTCATGTTTCCCCAGCATGGTCGTTATGGTAGTCTTATTTCTAAGATCATCAACAATCCAGCCTGACATGCTATTAGTGTTGGGACACACAACACTTCTAAAAGGACAACTAGATGGTACGACATCCCCTGAAGCAACCTAAAATATGAACATTTTATGATTTACTTGATACACACCTCTTTCTACGAGTCTCTGGTTACCTTATTAGACCATGCAGCATAGCCTGTAGCATGTCACTTTTGTATATAGACATTCGTTAATCAAGCGATCATTTTATTTGGCAGCACTCAAGGAACTTTGCTGCTGCTGCAGCAAAGGAACCAAAGATCAAGGTAAAATAGTTAAAGCTCAACAAGTTATACAATCATGTATTATATTGGCAGTAGAATATGGTAGCAGTAATTTTTATGTATAAATTTCCTTTTTATCTTAAACTCAGGTTCCTGTGGCTATGTTTGGAGGATCTGGAAACTATGCGTCTGCGTTATATATTGCTGCAGCAAAAGCCAAAACCTTGGACAAGGTTGAAGCTGAGCTTTTTGATCTTGTTGCTGCTACTGAGAAATCCCCTACATTCTCTCAGTTCATGAAGGATTTGGCAGTTCCAGCAGATACTAGAGTGAAGGCCGTCAATGAGATCTGTGATCAAGCTAAGTTTTCAGAAGTAACAAAGAACTTCTTAGGTATCATAATATCATAACAGAACTCATATTGACTATTGAAACTTTAAAATTTTTAAAATGTATGACTAATGCATAGGACATGGTTGACTAGTGCATAAAATTTTGAAAATTTAAATATTTAGAAGTGTCTTATTGTCACACAATTGTGTGGCAATTTGTTGTTTTGTTGCGGCTGAATTTTCACTTTCCTTGATGGCAGTCTATAGCTTCAGTTTCACTTGTTGCATTTTTTATAATTTCTTTTTTCGAGTCAGAATATTGTCTGTCTTGACAGTATCCTCCCGCGATATAGCTTCTTATATACTTATTTTTTGCTACCTGCATCAGTTGTTTTGGCTGACAACGGGAGGCTCAGACATGTCGACACTATTGCTAAGAGATTTTCCGACCTAACCATGGCTCATAGAGGGGAGGTCAAAGCTGTTGTCACTACTGTCATTGTAAGCTGCTTACCATTTAGAACTTTAGTCATCCAAATTTCCGACATAGTTGCAGCCTTTTTGAGGTTTTAACCTCTTTGAGTTTAACGGGGTTCCTAAATAAATAAAAATTCAAGGGTCATTCGTTTATCCGGGCCTTCCGTGTTCTTTCTATTATCTAATATGAGGAACTGCAAGTCGTTAGCATGTTCCATTTTCCATGGCCACTTTATTATATTCGACTTAACTTAGTTCTTGTTATCTTGCAACGTGTGTTGCTGGTTGAACTTCAGTCTCTAATAATATTATGTAAATTCTTGATTCCATCAGCCACTTCCTGCTGAAGAGGAGAAATAACTGAAAGACACTTTACAGGAGATTCTTGGTAAAGGGAAGAAGGTTTAGCTTGAACAGAAGGTACCACGTCACATTCATTACTGCCAACTTTTAATTTTTTACTATCTAGATATATATGACTATTGAGATCCAAATAGGACATTTGATCTAAGACTCCATGATTAATGAAACAAAACAGTACAATATACATTATCTGAAGCTGAAACAAATAAGTAGAAAATAAAAAATTCGGCAGTTCTAAATTTAGGATACACTTTCACCCTCTAGAAAATTTGTGAAGTTTGACATAATCTCTAATTAAAAGTTTTGAGTACTTACAAATATCCAAATTACCCTATTGGCCTATTTAAAAGAATTTTGGGAGTACCATTACATAAAGCACACACTAGAGGAAACTTATTTATCCAAGTTAATCGAGTATGTGTATTTTTTTAGATATATCAAAATCAGTTTTAATAACTTTCAAAAAGACAAGTGTTGCAATTTTCACGGGATGTCCCTCCCAGAAGTAGCAGTTCATGTGGGATGGATGGCGTTCTCCTATATTTACCGGGGTAACCCTTTACCCAAAAAAATAAAAAATGGTGTTCTCCTATGTGTGTCAACTCTTTCCAAGAAATGAAACCCTCTCAAGTGTCAAATGAGCACCATTTTACTTAAAACCTTCACGAGCTTTGCCTTGTAGAAAACAAACGAGAACCATAACCAATTCAAATGCACAAGGTTAGAGCCATTTAAATCAATCTGTTAGAGAATCCTTTAAAGTTAAAGTACTTGATTTTGAGTTTCAGATAGAGGATTGTCTCTATGAATTTCTAACACTTTGAATTTGACCATCAGATTGATAGTATTCTTGGTGGGCTTGTGGTGGAATTCGGGCAAAAGGTTTTTGACATGTCTATAAAGACAAGGGCAAAGCAGATGGAGAGGTTTTTGCGAGACCCTATTAACTTTGACGCCTAAATAAGGTCTGTCCTTTTCTTCAACCGACATGCTTTCAGAAATCACCATACTGGCTAAAGAAGGGATCCTTTGTTACTTTCTCCTTGCTTCTTTGAATTGGGTCGATGATCACCTAGCTTTAGTTTCAGATTATAGAGGTTGTCATTTTGCAAATAAAAACAACACATGTTGGTTATTATGTTATTACAATCCAGCAGTTATTGGGCACTAAATGTTAGCCATGAAGTCACCGAGTGTGATTTTAAAATTTGGCCCATGAATTTGAATGCAGGAAAGGGATATATGATTCTGAATATATGATAGAATTTATTTTACTATTCAAGTTGCATAAACTTAGTTGACAATCCTCCAAATTATGTTTTAAATCTTGTACAAATTGACCTCGGATCCAAATTGTATAGTAGCATAAAACTAGGGGTGACAATTCTTGGCACAACTCAAAACCGACATGAAAACAAATATGTTTGGGTTAGATAAACATGTATTATTGGGTCAAAACATTTAACTTGTCTAATCTGCTTAATAAACAGGTTGAGTTTGTATCTTAAAAAAAAAATAAAAAAATTAAAGGGGTAAGTTGGGGTTGAAAATGTGTTAAACATGTCAAGTCATAAACCCGTTTGACTTTTATTGAGGTTTAGGTTTCACTAATTTTTGCAATTAGTATAAGCTAGTTAGCTTTTAACCTATCAACTTGTCAAGTAACTTTAAACATTGTTATATTGGTCGTAGCGTAATAATGTTGAGATTTTTGACACGATTAATAAACCGCTCATGTTTAGGTTAGGGGTGATACTAATTCGTCAACCAGTCAAATCACAACTATCGACATTATCTAAATGTTCTAAAGTTGCAACCTTGCGTTGTTTTCGTACACGGCCATTTTTTATTTGTTTATGCTTTTTGTCAAAGTGCTTGAAATATTTCATCAAATAGAAATTAACGAACAAATATACTAAATAACTAACCGAACCTAATTGAGCAAACAAACATATTTTACAATACATCACTAAATTGTGCATCTATGTGTTGTACTCTGTGCATTATCAATATGATTTTTTGGTGTATGAAAAAAAAATATGATGTATAAATCACTTCTTTATTTATTTAGTTGAAGGAACCACCACCACATATTTGTTTATGTCAGTTAACTAATGTTTGATAATAACTTTTTAATTGATTTAATAAAAAAATTGTATTTATTAAATTATATAAAAACTGTTTGTTTTATAAACTTATTAGAGATATATGACTTAAAATAATAAAATTAAACATGTCTGCATTAAATTATTGTTAATTAACATGATCTAAGCCGTTAGGGCACGTTTGGTATAAAAGCAAATTTCCTTTATGGACAATGCAGATAGTGTACACGAGTTGAGATCCACCTAGACATAATATATAGCATAAACCAAATGAGACAATCTGGATCATTCATTCATTTTGCATTCAATGGTCAAGATCACGCCCACTTTTTACATATAGGGGCAAAAATGTAAAAATATAAATAGAATTTTACCAATCAATACTTCATTTTTTGGGTTAAAAAACACACACTCTCTCACCGGCGACCTCAACCTCCACCCCATTTTTCCGGCGACCTCAACAACCTCCACCCCATTTTTTCCGGCGACGTCAACAACCACAAATACCTCAACTACCGCAAACTTCCCTAATCACAGACATTCTTCCCGCGAGATATAGAAACCCTAATTTTTTCCGGCGACCTCAACCACCACAACAACCTCCACCCCATTTTTTCCGGCGACCTCAACCTCCACAACTACCACAGCTACCACAACTACCTCAACTGCCACAAACTTCCCTAATCACAGACCTTCTTCCCGCGAGATCTAGAAACCCTAATCACATACCTTCTTCACAGACATTCTTCCCTAATCACAACTACCACAAATATGGCTAACGACGATGCAATTGATGCAGATTCAAGTATAGTCCAATACGAAGAAGATGAAAACTCCATGACTCAGAATCAAAATGAAGAGTCAAATGTTGAAGCCAATCTCATTCAAGCTCCAGGTAAATCATATATGATTCATTCTTTATAAAAACAATATTAGTATTGTGGAAGAATCATAAATGATTCATTCACTATAAAAACAATGAATATATATATATGATTCTATGATTTTGTTAAAATAGTTATTGTTCAAGACACTATAATTGGTAAAAACTTCAAAAGCAAGTTGGATGAATCATGTATGATTCATGATGAATCATATATGATTCATCATTAATCATATATGTTTCATTCAGTATACAAACAAGTGATTCATAATGAATCATATATGATTCTATGATTCTGTTAAAATAGTTATTGTTTAAGACACTGTAATTGGTAAAAACTTCAAAAGCAAGTTGGATGAATCATGTATGATTCATGATGGATCATATATGATTCATCATGAATCATATATGTTTCATTCAATATACAAACAAGTGATTCATAATGAATCATATATGATTCTATGATTATGTTAAAATATTTATTGTTTAAGACACTTTAATTGGTAAAACTTCAAAAGCAAGTTGGATGAATCATGTATGATTCATGTTGAATCATATATGATTCTACATGAAACATACATGATTCAATGTAAAAATAATTTACTAAAACAAAACCTAAATGTTATTGTTTAACAGTTCCAAGGAGCACGCCAACTTTGTTCCCAGAAGGCGAGGCACCTGGAGGAACGATATACTGCGAACCAAATGTTGAAACGCAGTACCTACCTTTTGAGGGGCAAACTTTTGATACAATAGAGCAAGGCGTCGATTTTTGTAACACTTACGCTGAAAGGGGAGGGTTTGAAGTTAAGATGACATGCCAAAAGAAAACAAAAAGTGGTTTGGTGAAATCAAAGTATGTCATGTGTAATCGAGAAGGGAATCCAAAGGAGATAAATATTAACCACATTGGATCCTCAACACAATGATAAGCAAGTTAGAAATACAAGACATAGACTAACGGGTTTCCAAGCAAGAATTATGGCTGTTTTGGATAGTCGTACCGGAAAGTATAAAATAGTTAAATTCATTCCGAGACACAACCACATAATGATTCCGAAAGAATTTGAGCATCTTACAAAGAAACAACGAAAGATGACTCAGACGAAAAATGTTTGTTATAAAAGCTTCAACAATGAAACTTGGTGGAACAAAGGCGCACCACTTGTATTCTATGATGAAAGGGGGTTCTCAGTATGTTCATGGCACGACTGACGATTTAAGAATCATGTCAGAGACGTTAATGAGGTTATAGGAGAAAGCGATGCACATATGCTGATAGAAAAGATGGAAAATAGGAAGTTGTTTGCGCCAAACTTTATATTTCAGTATAAGCTTGAAAACGGCGTGTTAGTTGCACTTTTTTGGGCAGATGAAGTTGATAAATGCAACTACAGTGAGTTTGTTGATGTAATATCATTTGACGCAACATTCAGAACGAATAAGTAAGTTGTTGAATAAAAAAACTTTATGTCCTCTATATATGCATATATGATGAATCATATATGATTTACTTAATGTTTTTAACAATTATTCTTCATTTGCAGGTACGACATGGTTTTTGTTCCATTCACCGCCATAGATGATCATAGAAAGTCAGTGATAGTCAGCGCGAGATTGTTGTTATGTGAAGACACAAATGCTTATATATGGCTATTAACTTCGTTCTTGACTGCTCACCCAAAGCAACCCTATATGGTTGTAACAGATCAAGATGGGGCAATGAAGAGAGCAATTGAAGCAGAGTTTACGCAGTCTAAACATAGATTATACATGTGGCACATCATGCAAAAAATTCCATCAAAGGGGAATTTCATTAACATAATTATGTATTTTTCTTGTAGAATTCTGTATGGTTCACTATGAATCATATATGATTCATGATGAATCATATATGATTCATCAGGAAACATGTATGATTTATCCTAAAACATATGTGATTCATGGTGAATCATATATGATTCATGATGAACCATGAATCTAATCATTCTCGTCTAATTATTTTTACAAATATACAAAGGAACATATGAAGAAACAAATTTCAAAGAACGTTTCAACAAACTTGTGTGGAATGCGTTCATAGAGCCTAATGAGTTTGAAGAAAGATGGAAAAAACTAATCGAAGACTTCAAATTGCAAGACCACAAGTGGATGACGAAGATGTTTACCATTCGAGAAATGTGGTTACCGGCATACTTTATTACCTCTCTTTTGTTTGGATTAATGAGAACCACTTCCAGATCCGAGCGTGAAAACGCATTTTTCAAATGTTTCACGAATCATGGGTCAAAATTACTCAATTTCATAATGTGCTATGAAGCGGCCATGGAAAGGCAAAGACATAGGCAAGAGTTTTTAGACTTTAAAACATTTGAAGCAGCTTCAAAACCTTATACAAGGTTAGAGATGGAAACGCATGCGGCTAAGATATATACTAGCCAATATTTCTGCTTGTTCAATGTTGGGAATAAAATGAGCCAAGACACTTAGACGCTGACAAGAATTATTTGGACGTTAATAGGAAGAAATCAAGCGCTGACAGATCAAGCGTTGACAAGAAGTATCCAAGCGCTGATGAGAAGAAGTCCAAGCACTGATAGAATACTTAGTCTACACGTTTTGTACTTTTAGTAAAGATATGTTTGACATTATATTTTCTATATTTATCTTTACCTAAAATAGTTGATACGTAGACTCTTGTGCAAGACTCCTTAATCTATAAAAGGAGGCCTTTAGGTTTTAGTTTGATATACGTTTTACACTTTCATTGTATGCAAGTTCAATCATCAATCAAAGTGAAAGTTTGGGTTATTATGTTGTGTGTGTTCTTGTTCTAAGTGTTAAATTCCGCATAACACTTAGATTGGTTCATAACACAAAGTTTCTCTAAGTGTTAATCTTGATTCATTCTCGTTAACACAAAACTAATCGATCTAAGTTTGGGATCAACAAGTGGTACCAGAGCTTGTTGAGAAACTTTGATCTAAAGAACACGAAACCCTAAAAACCCTAAATCGCCAAAAACCCTAAATCGCCAAAAACCCTAATTTTCAAGAAACCCTAAAAACCAGACAAGATGTCTACTCCAGATATGACCTCCTCCTCAAGTCACAACCTAAAAATCCCCATGCTAGACCCTGACAACTTTGAGCTATGGAAGTTCAATTTTGAACAGTACCTTCAAATTCATGATCACACACTTTGGAAAATTATTGAATATGGAAACACATTCGATAAGGCTGCTAATATTTCTACTGCTATTGCTTCAAGATCAGTTGAGGGCTCAACTGAAGCGGATCGAAAAGAAAGGCCTTCGGATGGGAGAGCCGTCTCAACTGAGGATATTGCAAAGAGAAGAATGACATGAAAACTTTAAGCATTCTCAAACTTTCTTTGGGACCAAGCAGTCAGCACAAGTATAGAGGTTTTGAGTCTGCTAAAGAACTTTGGGAAGCTCTTCAAGTCAACTATGGTGGTAATGATGAGACTGTCTCAGAAAAGAAGAAGCAACTCTTGCATGCGTATGTTATGTTCAAGGCTCTTCCCAATGAGAAGCTAAGTGGGGGTAAGAAGCAGGATTCTAGACATCACCAACAAATTGTCTTTTATGGGAACAGTATATAATGATGCTGATATCATGACTACTTTCCTTAAAAGTCTTAGTGATGCCTAGAAGATTGAAGCTAGGTCTATTATTGCTACCAATGCACACAAGAGTTCCACTTTTGATGACGTCTACAATAAGCTAAAGATTGTAGAGAATGAAATCCTCTTGGATCATGGAAGCAAATCTACCTCTAGAAACATGGCTTTCATCTCACATAGTGAAGCCCAAGTTGATAAGAGAGAATCATACGTGCATCCTGTTACTGGATCACCTTGTTTCAGCGGTGGATCAACCTTTGTCAGCGCTTCACATTCAGACGCTGACACATATAATGTTGACTTACCAAGGATTAAACCTGCTGGTATTGATCTAGACACAATGTGTGCATACATTGCTGTATTGCCCAATAGTTTAGTGATTACATATGAGGACCTTGAGCAAATCAGTGAGGAGAATTTGGAGGAGATGGATATTAAACGAAATATGGCACTTGCAAGCATAAGGGCCAACAGATGGAATAGGAGATTCAGGAAAAAGATGATCTTCAATGCTAAAGACACTGCTGGGTTTGATAAATCCAAGGTTGGGTGTTACAATTGCCATAGGATGGGTCACTTTATGAGGGAATGCAGATCTCCAAGAAGATCTGATGCTGGAAAGCCTTCAAGCCAAATCATCAAGGTTGAAGACACAAAGGCTATGTTTTCCATGCAAGACATTGATGGTGTTGGATGGGACTAGAGCTTTATGGCAAAGGATGTGGAAGAGAACAAGGCATTGATTGTAGAGAAGGAAGAAGAAGAGCATGTTCACTTTGCTCTCATGGCACATTCTTCGTCTTCAGATAATGAGGTATATGATAATGCTTTCTGTAGTAAAGGTTGTCGTTTAAACACTGAAATACTTAACAAAGAAATATTAAAGTTAAAATCAGATGTTTTTGATGAAAAATGCAAGCTGTCTAATTATCAAATGGCACTTGTTCAAACTGAAAAGACTGCAGCAGAATATAAGAAAATGGAGCTTGACTTAAAAGATCAAATTAATGTTTTGTCTCATGACCTCAAAGTTAGTGTTGACCTTAGGGACATTCTGGAGAGATCCAAAGGAGTCATACATGCTAAGTTAGATGAGGCCATTAAAAACAAAGAGAATGTAGGGCTTAAAATTCAAAAGTTTGATAAAGCTTCTCAAACCCTAGAAAAATGTGTAAGTGAGCAAAGAGACTCTAGGGATACGACTGGGATTGGGATGAAAGAGTATGCTGATGTTCCACCACCTGCTGGAAACTTTCATGGTGTCCTGAGAAAGGATTTATCTTGGACTGGTATACCAGAGCTCCAAGAAAAGGAATTCATTCCTCCACCAAGAGTTCTTACTCTAGTAGAGGAGTATAAGCAGTAAGTGACTGACCTAGAACAATGGAAGAAAGCTAATCCTACATTGTTTGTTAAGGGTGGAATACTTAGTGATAAATGACCTTTTGTGTGTATTCTTTGAAGTGTTGTTCGTACTCGATTCAATTCGAATTGATCACGGTTTAGGATGGAATAATTGTAATTGGTCTCTAAAAGGGAGAGCTTGAATTATCTATTTCTATTAAAATGATAAGTTAACAAAACGAGGATGAAAGACTTAAACAAAATAGCAAGAGAATTAAAGTAATTAAAAACTAATTTAAAAGTAACATTGAATTTAAAATGATAAAAGACAATTTTTAATTAAACTCGACAAAAAGTTAAATCTCGAATAAAAATAAATCTTAAGACTCTAATATTAAACTAAGACAAAACAAGTTTAGAATAATACTAAGTAAAAGTGGCGGGAAAAGTTTATTTTGAATTTTAAAATAAAAACAGGAAATAAAATCATCGCAGCCAAGTGATCGGGACAAGTCATCGCACTCAGCCATCGTAGCCAAGTGATCGCAACCAAAGTGATCGCAGCCTACGATCATACCAATTGATCGTAGCCTAGTGATCGTGGTCTAGTGATCGCACTCAATGCGATGGAAATTAGGATCGTGGCCCAGATCGCAACCAAGTGATCGCAACGAGTGATCGCAGCGAGTGATCGCACTCAAGTGATCGTGGTCAGTGATCGCAATGAGTGATCGTGACCAGGGATCGAAATGAGTGATCGTACCCAAGTGATCTTAGCTTTGATCGCAGTAGTGGATCGCAAGTAGAAACCCTAGGGGTTTATGCGATCACACTTACTCAATCGGACTGGATACTTAATGATGATACGATGGGAGTCAAAAGCAAATAAGCAAAACCAAATAATCACTTATTCAAATAAGCATTACCGAAACTTAACCAAATCAAAACAAGCACGAATTCAACAACTTTTAAAACATTAAAGGAGCAAACTTTATAGATCAAACTTTAAAAAGGCGAAACTTTTAAGAAAATTTAAAAGTAAATAAGCTAAATACAAAATAAGCCAAAAAGCATAATAAGCTCAAAGCTTAAATCGTATAAAAACTTAGATATGAACAAAAAGATAAACTTTTTAATCAATTAAACATCAAGATGAAAATAGAAGCATGATTATTTCGGATCAAAGGTAATCAAAATCAAGAAAGGTAGAAAAAGATTAATGATGAAAAGCTTAAACTTGAACTTGTATATTAATGATTCCAAAATACAAGATTAAATGAAAGCTTAAACATGAAAGAAAAGATGAAGAAATCTAGAGAGAGAAAAAAGAAACACCTACTTCTCTCTAAAGATATGAAAAAAACTAGAAAAATGAAAAGTGACTAAAAGACTAACTAACACCCTCCTAATGAAGCATTAGGAGGGTATTTATAGGAGAGGGGAGTTATGTTGCTTCCTTCTTTCTTTCTCTTTCTCGGATTTTAATTTCTCGTCTTTCTCGACTTTGTCTTGGGATTAGTCGAATGATAACTTGAACTCGTCTTCTATTTTTCTTCTTTTAGTAGACTCGTTCCTTCGACTTTGTTAAATTTCTGTCTTTAGACTTTTTTTTCGATAAATCTTCAGAATAGGCCTTTGACTTCCGTTCTTCTTGCACTTTTGATCTTTTGACTTCGCCTTTTGTCTTTTTCTTCAATAAAAGCCCATGAAAGCCCGTGTTTTCTTCTTTTTTTCATATTTTTATCCTGAAACACAATAAAAACACAAACAACGCATAATTCCGACTTTTACGACATAAAATACACGTTTTGGTCTCGTTATTTTTGGAAATAAGTGGTAAGAGGATAAGTGTTTTCACACTTATTAAATCCCCTACACTTGACCATTGCAATGTCCTCATGCAATGCATTAATTTCAAAGCACGGTTTACACCTTTCATCATAAATAACCTACCTTGGCCTTTATTAAATACTAAACACTAAGGAAACTAAAAAGATAGAAATATATACAAAATATTTGAAGGAAGAAAATAAGTAAAGAAATAAAAGACTTACATTGGGGTTTTGGTTGCCATGAATGTTTATCATCCTCAAGTTTCACGTTCCCCAAACCAAGCTCGTAAACAAGATCATTGTTATTATAAGTTAGTAAACTAACACAAACTCATGTGGCCTAATTATTTACTTAGACTCCCTTATTCCTAGGTGTATCTCTTATATTTTATGATTGTCTTGAATGATCACGAGGATGCATTGTTTGACTTATTTCGATCGTTTATTGGGCTGAAAATAAAGTGGGACGATTTAATCAATAGTTAGCTAAAGGACAAAATCTTTTAAAACTGCTTCTCGGGACCTCTTAAAGTTCATATCTTGGCGTAACTCGCTTCACGATTTGAGACCTTTCTCGGACCGATATTTGGCAGAGACTTCATACTTCGAATCTTTGAGAGACGTTCTTGAAATTATGGTCTTCTCTTCATAATAGGAATTTATTCACTTGAAGTTTTTGAGAGATTCTTCATACTTGGACCACGACTTCTTCATTTTTCTCCAATCTTTATTTTGGATTTTGATATACAACGATCCGCCTCCTTTTAGGACTTGGATCTATTTATCCTCATACCTTGTTAGGATCTTTTCGGATAGACTTCTCCATGATCTTTAGGGGAGTTTTTGCTTTTCGTCGTGTGTCTTGATCCTTCATATTGATTTTTGATAAATGATTCTTCACATCACTTTTGGATCTTTAGCAACAAAATGTAACCCTCATGCCTTGTTAGGGCCTTTTCGGACTCGCCAATCTTCGTATCCCGCTTCAGTAAGTTATGCCTTGGCTATGAACTCTAATTAATACCGAGAAACTTTTAAACGATCTTGTGCTAGAAGCTAAGTAACTTTTCAAATCGTACGACCTTATTTATTGCAATTAAATTATTAGCAAGCGATGGGAGAAAAAGCTCATAATCAACTCACATAAATTCATAAAAGAATACCAAACTTATAATTGACTCTATCATCTTTGGTTCTCCAAAATTTAAAATCTCAAGGAATGAGACTCGTGGATGCTTAGCCAATTAAATCAAAGTTTTGGGTTTTCAAGTCGTCTATAAGATCTTGCATCTTCTTAGACTTATTCAAGTTTAGAATTTGCATTTTAAAGTTTCCTTGATAAACGACTTTCTAGGATCAATTATAGGAACTTGCGAAAAGTTCTTGTTCTTAACCCGTGAGAGTTAAGACTTCCGCGTTTTAAAGTTCCCTATATAAAAGCCTAGCAAAACTTGAATTATACACGTTAAGGATACTAGCTAGAGTAAACTTAGATAAGTAAACTCGGGTTGAGTCAAAAGATTCATGATGTTGAAAAATTAAAACACTTTATTAAAATTTTATTTTAGCAAAGAAAGTAAATAACGATAGCAAAGGAAAAACTACTAGGACAAAATAGATTAAAAATTTTGAAAAATGTCGAAAAATCAAATTTTCCGGTTAAAATGAGGACAAATTCATGGAAAAGCCCACTTACTTCGATAGAAGTCCCCCTACACTTGATATAAACATTGTACTCAATGTTTAAGCATGTGGGAGTATACTCCCCTACACTTAAGACATTGTGCACTTTGTTTAAGTCTCGCTAAGGAAGAGACGACTATAGTGATTTCAATGTGAACATATAAGATATGAAATATTGAATCACGACAGTTTAGGATAGAACCGGGAAGACGGGTACACGGGATCACCACGTCGTCAAATATCATCAAAAGTGCTATTTGAAGCTTTAATCCCTGCACATCATAAGAAACAAGACAACAAACCCTATGTAGCTCCCCCTACACTTATTATGAAAACGGGTAAAAAGGATAGATCCACAGGTTGCCTCCCGAGAAGCGCTTGTTTTTGTTAACCGAGTCACGAGCCTGACTCGACCCAGAACTAATTCAAGGGAAACGTGGTGAGGGATGGAATCATCTCATGAGAGATGTCCTCACCAAAGTACAACTTCACATGCTGGCCATTCTCTTTAAAATTAGGCCCATTTGGTTGAGAAAGCTCAATGGTGCCATAAGGGAAGACTTTGGCGACGGTGAATGGACCAGACCAACGGCTCTTAAGCTTGCCCGAAAAGATTTTCTACCGAGAGTTAAAGAGTAAAACTTGATCACCTATGTGAAACTCTCGGTTCTTAATCCTAGAATCATGAATGAGCTTGGTTTTCTCCTTGTAGATCAATGAATTCTCATAAGCTTCATTCTTAGTTCATTTAGCTCGTTGAGTTGAATCTTCTGAAGATCACCGGCTTTGTTGATATCAAAATTGGCCCACTTCAAGGCCCAATATGCCTTATGCTCCAACTCAATAGGGAGGTGGCATGCCTTCCCGTACACAAGACGATATGGAGTGCAACCGATAGGTGTCTTATATGCGGTACAGAAAGCCCACAAAGCATCATCTAACTTATCGATAGGTGTCTTATCAGCGACGCCATTTGATAAATGACCTTTTGTGTGTATTCTTTGAAGTGTTGTTCGTACTCGATTCAATTCGAATTGATCACGGTTTAGGGTGGAATAATTGTAATTGGTCACTAAAAGGGAGAGCTTTAAATTATCTATTTCTATTAAAATGATAAGTTAACAAAACGAGGATGAAAGACTTAAACAAAATAGCAAGAGAATTAAAGTAATTAAAAACTAATTTAAAAGTAACATTGAATTTAAAAGGGCAAATAACATAAAAAGGTACTCATCTTATGTTAAAATTCAATTAAAGGTACTCAACTTTTTTTTTCTCGATTTAAGGTATCAATCTTTTTTCTTGTTGCAATGTTGGGACAATAACAAACTTGAAGGTTATATATTAACGACCGTTTACTTTATTATTGCATCGTTAGTTCTTTACATTAATAACACTTTATAATAAACTTAAAATTTGTTTTTTTACAGTTTTAGACCGTTTTTCACCTTTTTCGTCTAATTTTTACCCTTTTCGTCTGTTTTTAATCAAACGAAAAAAACGGACTAAGACGATTAAAAACCGAGTGAAAACGGTAAAAATCAAACGAAAAAGATAGAAAACGGTCTAAAACTGTAAAAAAAAAACGAATTTTGAGGTTATTATAAAGCGTCGTTAATATAAAGGACTAACGATGCAATAATAAAGTAAACGGTCGTTAATATATAACCTTTAAATTTGTTATTGTCCCAACATTGCTACAAGAAAAAAGATCGGTACCTTAAATTGAGAAAAAAAAAGTTGAGTACCTTTAATTGAATTTTAACATAAGATGAGTACCTTTTTATGCTATTTGCCCAATTTAAAATGATAAAAGACAATTTTTAATTAAACTCTACAAAAAGTTAAATCTCGAATAAAAATAAATCTTAAGACTCTAATATTAAACTAAGACAAAACAAGTTTAAAATAATACTAAGTAAAAGTGGCGGGAAAAGTTTATTTTGAATTTTAAAATAAAAACAGGAAATAAAGTCATCGCAGCCAAGTGATTGGGACAAGTCATCGCACTCAACCATCGTAGCCAAGTGATCGCAACCAAAGTGATCGCAACTTACGATCGTAACAATCGATCGTAGCCTAGTGATCGTGGTCTAGTGATCGCACTCAATGCGATGGAAATTAGGATCGTGGCCCAGATCGCAACCAAGTGATCGCAGCGAGTGATCGCACTCAAGTGATCGTGGTCATTGATCGTAATGAGTGATCGTGACCAGGGATCGCAATGATGATCGCATCCAAGTGATCTTAGCTTTGATCTCAGTAATGGATCGCAAGTAGAAACCCTAGGGGTTTATGCGATCACACTTACTCAATCGGACTGGGTACTTAATGCTGATACGATGGGAGTCAAAAGCAAATAAGCAAAACCAAATAATCACTTATTCAAATAAGCATTACTGAAACTTAACCAAATCAAAACAAGCACGAATTCAACAACTTTTAAAACCTTAAAGGAGCAAACTTTATAGATCAAACTTTAAAAAGGCGAAACTTTTAAGAAAACTTAAAAGAAAATAAGCTAAATACAAAATAAGCCAAAAAGCATAATAAGCTCAAAGCTTAAATCGTATAAAAACTTAGATATGAACAAAAAGATAAACTTTTTAATCAATTAAACATCAAGATGAAAATAGAAGCATGATTATTTCAGATCAAAGGTAATCAAAATCAAGAAAGGTAGAAAAAGATTAATGATGAAAAGCTTAAACTTGAACTTGTAGATTAATGATTCCAAAATACAAGATTAAATGAAAGCTTAAACATGAAAGAAAAGATGAAGAAATCTAGAGAGAGAAAATAGAAACACCTACTTCTCTCTAAAGATATGAAAAAAACTAGAAAAATGAAAAGTGACTAAAAGACTAACTAACACCCTCCTAATGAAGCATTAGGAGGGTATTTGTAGGAGAGGGGAGGTATGTTGCTTCCTTCTTTCTTTCTCTTTCTCGGCTTTTAATTTCTCGTCTTTCTCGACTTTGTCTCGGGATTAGTCGAATGATAACTTGAACTCGTCTTCTATTTTTCTTCTTTTAGTAGAATTGTTCCTTCGACTTTGTTAAATTTTCGTCTTTAGACTTTTTCTTCGATAAATCTTCAGAATAGGCCTTTGACTTCCGTTCTTCTTGCAATTTTGATCTTTTGACTTCGTCTTTTGTCTTTTTCTTCAATAAAAGCTCGTGAAAGCCCGTGTTTTCTCCCTTTTTTCATATTTTTATCCTGAAACACAATAAAAACACAAACCACGCATAATTCCGACTTTTACAACATAAAATACACGTTTTGGTCTCGTTATTATTGGAAATAAGTGGTAAAAGGATAAGTATTTTCACACTTATTACTTAGTGAGAGTCCAAATGAGTCTACACCCATAATTGTGACCAACCCTTCTACTGGAAAACCTGTTGACCTTGGCTCATCTAGTAATAGAAAACCTAGTGTTAAGTATGCAGAAATGTATAGAAAACCTAGGTCACCACAAAGCCAAGCTAGTGTTAATGGGACAGGGTTCTTTTCATCTAGACCTAGGGTTATGTCTAGAAAAGCTTGTTATAGATGTGGAAGCTTTTCTCATTTGGCTTATAAATATGTCAGTGCTTCAAAAGTCAACGCTGACAATAAGTCAACCATGGTTAAACCCAGACCTTTTATCCAACAAAGTCCACAAGTTACTAGACCAGCTCCATTCTTTACTATAGGGTCTAATACTCATGGACAAATGCCTTTTCAAAAGACCAATACATGGTCTAACAGGCAATGGGTTCCTGTAGCAAACCCTAATTTTGGCGCTGACAAGAACAACTTTAGCGCTGACAGGAATTTTTTCAACGCGTTGTTAGACCAAGTAAAAACAAGTACTTGCAGCCTAAGGGTAAGGGGTCTAAATCTTCATGTAGTTTGACATGGAGACCCAAACAAGACCAAAACCCTAATGCTGATGGGATTTCTATGACCTGTAACAGATTTCATTATATTTCAAAGGTCATAACTAAACCAATTGGGGTCAACTGGGTGTTCAGTCCTCAAAGGGATGAACAAGGGGTTGTTATAAGGACTAAATCTATTCTTGTTGAACAACCAAATGAATCCAAGTCTGCTCAGGCTTGGGTTCCCAAAGAAAACTAATTTGTTTTCTTTATGTGCAGGGCATTCAAAAGCAGGTAAATGATTATGGATACTGGGATAGTGGATGCTCTAGGCACATTACGGGGAAGGAAGATTATTTGACTAACTTTACCCCCATTAAAGATGGTGACAAAGTGTACTTTGGAGGAGGATATGGTACAATTTCTAGCAAAGGCACTCTTATCACCAATAATTTGCGTTTTGAAAATGTATTTCTGGTAAAAGAACTTGATTATAATCTGTTTAGTGTATCACAAGTTTGTGATAACAAGAATAAGATTCTTTTCACTGATACTGAATGCTTGGTCTTAAGCAAAGACTTTAAAATGCCTGATGAAAAGTTTATTGATTATAGAACACCTAGGCATAAGGACATTTATAATGTGAATCTTAATGGAATTAGGATGAATAATAATTTGTCATGTCTATATGCTAAAGCTTCAGTTGATGAAAGTAATCTATGGCACATAAGATTAGGGCACATAAACTTTAAGAACATAAACAGACTTGTGAGACATGGTTTAGTTGATGGTTTGACTGACAAGGCTTTCCATAATGATCAATCTTGTGTTGCATGTCTTAAAGGCAAACAACACAAAGTCTCATTTAAGTCAAAACTTGTGCACTCTAGTTCTAAACCACTTCACTTGCTGCATATGGATTTATTTGGTCCAACTAATATAGAAAGTTTAAATGGTAAATCTTTTTGTTTTGTCATAACTGATGATTTTTCTAGATTTACTTGGACTTTCTTTTTGGCTTTAAAAAGTGAAACTGCCACAGTTTTGATTAATTTTATTACCCACATTGAGAAAAAGACTAGGAATGAGGTTAAAATAATTAGAAGTGATAATTGTGGTGAGTTTAGAAATAAATTGTTAGATGACTTCTTGTCAATAAAGGGATTACTAGGCAGTTTAACATAGCTAGAACCCTACAACAGAATGGGGTGGATGAAAGGAAGAATAGAACACTCATAGAAGCAGCTAGGACAATGTTGGTTGATGCTCATTTTCCCATTGCTTTTTGGGCTGAGGCTATGAATACAGCCTGATATGTTCAGAGTAGAGAATTGATCAACAAAATCCATAATAAGATACCTCATGAGATATTTTGGAATAGGAAACCTAATATTGGTTTTCTTAAACCCTTTGGATGTCATGTAGTGACACTGGATACTAGTGATGCCTTAGGAAAGTTTAGTGCCAAAGGTGATGAAGGCTATTTCATGGGCTATTCAGTGCAGAGTAAAGGATATAGGGTTTACATTAAGAAAGAAAAACGTATACTTGAAAAGGTACATGTTAAGTTTTTAGAGAGTAAACCTAGTGATACTGAGAGTGGACCAAATTGGTTCTTTGATTTAGAACCTTTATCTAGAACCTTGAATTATATGCCTGTTACTAATCCAGACATGGTGAAAAAGGATTCAGATGTTGTGGAAGAACCTATTGTTGAAATTGCAGGTAAACAGGTTGACAAGTAAGAAGGATCACATGCAGTCAAATCAGATCCCATACTTGAGTATGTTACCATTCCTATATGAACTGATGGATTTGCTGCTGCTGCTGATGGAAAGGAGAAAGTTGGTCCACAAGAAAAACCAGTTGGTGAAAACATGCATGAATCTTCAAGCGCTGACAAAGGCAAATCCGGCGCTGACAGGCCAAATTCAGGCGTTGATGGCTCAAACGCTGACAGGACAAATTCAAGCGTTGATGGCTTCAAAGCTGAAGATTAATTTGACCATTTATTCTCTTCCATTGTTTTTGAACAAGGTGAACCTTCCACAATTCATGAAGAGGTTCATTCTGGTAATGATGGAGGAGAATATGAAGATGATACTGGCAACATGGAGACTGAAATTGAAGACAACACACTTATTGAAGGAGGAACACTTACATCTACTATCAGAAATCATCCTCCTTCTCTAATCATCGGTGATGTGTTGTCTCCTGTTCAAACAAGAAGGTCTCATCAGAATCAAGGAGGTTTTATAGCCAATATCCACAAGAAGGTTGATACCCCTCTTGTATAGGCATGTTTGTTTGCTTGTTTTCTGTCACAACAGGAACCCAAGAAGATATTTGATGCTCTCAAAGAACCAAGTTGGGTGGAAGCAATGCAGGATGAGCTTCACCAATTTGCTATTCAAGATGTTTGGGAGTTAGTGGACTGTCCTAGATATGTAAGACCTATAAGGACAAGATGGGTTCTTAGAAACAAGAAGGATGAAAGAGAAATTGTGGTCAGAAACAAGGCACATTTAGTTGCTCAAGGCTATACACAAGAAGAAGGAATAGATTATGAAGATGTTTTTGCACATGTTGCAAGGATTGAAGAAATAAGGATTTTCCTAGCCTATGCTTCTTGCATGGGATTCACAGTTTATCAAATAGATGTGAAGAGTGCTTTTCTTTATGGCACAATTGTAGAGGAGGTTTATGTAATGCAGCCTCTTGGTTTTGAAGATTCAGAACATCCAGACAAGGTGTATAAAGTGAAGAAAGCAATGTATGGACTTCATCAAGCCCCAAGAGCATGGTATGGAACATTGTCCACCTATCTGGTGGAAAATAGATTTAAAAGGGGCACCATAGATCAGACATTGTTTACCAAAAAGACTGGTAAGGACTTTCTACTTGTTCAGGTCTATGTGGATGATATCATCTTTGGTTCTTCAAGTCCAAAGATGAGTGAAGACTTTTCCAAGCTCATGACAGACAAATTCAAGATGAGTGCAATGGGAGAGATGAACTTCTTTCTAGGTTTACAAGTTCAACAGAAAGAAGATGGTATCTTTATCTCTCAAGACAAGTATGTAGCAGAAATCTTGAAGAAGTTTGGTTTTTCTCCACATGAAAAATGGGCTAGCACACCCATGGATAGGGAACACCGTTGGGAAAAGATTGGAGATGGAAAAGAGGTGGATGTCAGGCATTATAGGTCAATGATTGGATCATTGATGTATCTTACAGCTTCTAGACCTGACATCATGTTTACTGTGTGTGCATGTGCACGCCATCAGGTGACTCCCAAAGAGTGTCATCTTCAAGCTGTCAAGAGGATCTTTAGATATCTTAGGTGCTATCCCACCTTGGGATTATGGTATCCAAAGGATTCTTCATTTGATTTGATTGGTTACTCAGACAGTGATTATGGAGGTGACAAGTTTGATAGAAAATCCACAACTGGTGGATGCCAATTTCTTGGGAGCAGGTTGATATCTTGGCAATGCAAGAAACAAACAGTGGTGGCCAACTCTACAACTAAAGCAGAATATGTAGCTGCAGCTGCTTGTTATGGACAAGTTCTATGGATTCAGAACCAACTGTTGGATTATGTGTTGGGAATAAATATAAGAGTATAAGTTACCCCTGCTAGTTGGTCAGAGTTTCCCCTGCTAGAGTAAGTTCCCCTTGCTAAATAACAAAGGCAGGGGGATTGGTGCCCCTGCTGGAAGTCAAAGACCCTGCTACTAGATAAACTTGGAAGAGATTATGACGCGTTTCAGTTACTACTCCAAGATAGTTTCCTAGTTTGTTAGTAGTGATCTTGTACATGAGTCCTTGTGCTATAAAAGGACTCACTAGGTTATCATGCAAAATACATCTTTCTCTGTTCATTTCATTTCATACTTTAAGACTTTGTAACCCTAATACCACTATTGGGTATTCGTATATCTATAATATATTAAAGTTCAACGTTTGATTTAAACATTTGTTCTTGTGCTAAACATTATATTCTACATCTTGTTTGGTTACTTTGTGTTGCAAAGTTTCTCTAGTGTTAGATTGAGTTTACTCTTTCTATCACAACCCTTAAACAAGCTAAGGTTTAAGATTTGAGTTTGGGATCAACAAGTGGTATCAGAACTTGTTTGAGAAACTTTGATTAAACCAAGAACAAAACATCTCTCACAACCAACACCAACCATGTCTTCAGATTCTCAACCATTCTCAAACAACAATGCTCTCAAACTTCCCATTCTGGATCCTGAAAACTTTGAAATATGGGATTCAGGATTCAGCAATATCTCAAGATGGAACACTATGTCCTATGGGAGGTCATAGAATTTGGTGATCAATTCACCAAAACAATACCAGTTGAAGATAAGAACAAAGACAAGACAGAAATTGGTGAAAGCTCCAAAGGTGATAAAACCAAGTCTGCTGATGTTGTAGACAAAGAGATTTAGGCAAGAAGGCATGATGTCAGGGCTCACAGCTCTTTGCTGTTGGCTTTACTTGATAGACATCAGTTAAGGTTCAGAAAATACAAAACTGCTAAAGAGCTTTGGGAAGCAATTGGTAAAACGTTTGGAGGGAATGAATCTACTAAGAAGAAGAAAAAGAATCAGATGATAGACCAGTTTGCTTCCTTTAAGGCAAATGGTGATGAAGCAATAGGTGGAATTTAGAATAGGCTCCAAGATCTGGTTGCTCGACTTGAATTTTTTGACATAGAGGTGTCAAGAGACCAGGTGAATGCAAGAATCCTCAACAGTCTACAGAAAGAATGGTTTGTCTACAAAACCATTTGGCAAAACGGAGATGACATGATGACAAGAACATTGATGACATCTACAACAACCTAAAGGTTTTTGACCCTGTGGTCAATGAGATGAAGACATCAGGAACCATTCCCACTAATTCAAGTGGAATTGCTAATTCCTCTGCCAACATGGCATTTATATCCCAAAGTAGTGGGATCTCTAAAAACAGTGGGATTGAAGTTTCCCCTGCTAACCATTCCCTTGCTGCAAGGTCTGGACCATCTTATGATGAAGAAAGGCTTGCAACCTTCAGTCTTGACACTGCTTGTGCTTTCATAGCATCTCAAGGATCTACTGTGTTACATGAAGATCTGAGTCAAATAAGCAAGAAAGGACTGGAGGAGATGTACATTAAGTGGAACATGGCTTTACTCAGCATGAGAGCCAACAGATTTTACAAGAAGTATGGAAAGAAGATTTCTATCAATCCTTCTGATGTAGCTAGATTTGACAAAACAAAGGTAGAATGCTACAACTGTGGCAAGAAAGGCTACTTTGCTAAGGAATGCAGAGGGCCAAAGAATGGAAGCAACTATAGGAAGGAAAGCAGGGATGATGATTCTGGTGTTAAGGCTATGGTAGCCATGCAGGGGATAGATGGAGCAGGTGGATGGGACTAGAGTGCTATGACAGAGAGTGTTGAAAGAAATAAAGAATTAGTTTCTGAGGAAAAAGAGGAAGATTTTGCTCTTATGGCCATGTCAAGCTCTAGTTCAGACAATAAGGTATATGATGATTCATATTGTACTATAGCTTGTAGAAAAAATACTGAGTCATTGAATGATCAAATAAGAAAGATAAAAGTTGATTATATTAATTGTGATAATGACCTTGATAACTACAAACGTGCTTTAGAACAGCTAGAGTCCACCATAAGAGAGTATAAACAAAGAGAAAATGATTACAGAGATCATATTGTCGTTTTAGAGAGAGATGCTAAAGAAAATAATGATTCCATTACAGAATTAACTGCTGAATTAGAAGTTTTTAGATCTAATAAGAAGATAGATGAACAAATTGTTGAAAAATTTGGAAAAGCTTCTAAAGATTTAACAAAAGCAGTTGAAATTGGGCAGTCTCCTAGGGACAAAACAGGTTTTGGTGTAAAAAATGAGCATGCTACCATACCACCACCACCTGCCAATATACATGCACCATTTCCTAGAAAAGATTTATCTTGGACTGGTCTCTCTTGTTTCAAAAAGCAGGAAGATATTGAATTTGACTTAAATACATACATACCTAATAATCTAGAAACAGAAGAACCACTAGTGAAAACCAGTGCTGTTAGGGACTTTAAAAAGGAACAAATTGCTTTACAACAGTGGAAAATAGATAACCCTGTTCTCTTTTCAAGAGAAGGACTTTTTGGAAGTGATTCAAGTTCTAAGAATAGTTCACCCAAATCTAAATCAAAGTCCTCTAAGTCTACTATTAAATATGATGGTATGTATAGGTCTGTTATAGGTAATCAGAGAAATTGGAATGACCAAAAGTCTCATCAATTAGGAGAGGACTTTGTGATAAACACCAAACCTTGTTTCACCTGTGGCAGCTTTGATCACACTTATCAAGACTGACAGGCATCAATGGAAGTGGTGGCTGCAAATCCTTTTAAGGACATGCAACCAAAAGCCATTCTTCTGAATGCAGGGGCAAAATCCTTTTACCCTGCTAAGTATGTTGCCCCTGCTTTGAGAAACAAGGTATCTGATAAGTATGTAGTTCCTGCTCTAAGAAAGGTGAATGATGCATGTCCCAAGTCTAGCTCTTACATGACCAAACCAGCACCTCATACTGCATATAAATCTGTCTATAGACCCTCCCAGCACACCAAAAGAGGCCAAAACAAAAGATGGATTCCCTCTGCTAAGCATAGGGATTCCTTTGCTAAGTCTAGGGTATCCCCTGCTAGCAAAGTTTTGCCCTCTAGAAACATGGGCAGATGGGGAAAAGCTGTGAAAGCCTCAGCTCATTGGGGTTGGGTATCCAAAAGGGGTACTCAATCCAATGGTGTATCTCTAGTCTTTGACAATCTATCTTATATTGATACACGAGGTAGATCCAAGTCTGTAATGGCTTGGGTCCCCAAGAGAAACTAAATTGTTTTTCTTTTTGCAGGTGACAAAGCTGACCAGGAATGATAAAGCCTATTGGGATAGTGGATGCTCAAGGAGCATGATTGGACATAAATCCTACCTGTCTAACTTTGTTCCCCTGCATGACAATGATGGTGTTTCTTTTGGAGATGGGTATAGAACTATCACAGGAAAAGTAACTATTGTCACCAATGGGATGACATTTGATAATGTCTACTTGGTAAAAGAGCTTAAGTACAACCTCTTCAGTGTGTCCCAGATGACTGATAACAAGAACTTTGTCCTATTTACAGATACTGAATGTCTTGTGTTAGGAAAGGAGTTTGTTTTACCACCAAACACTCCTATTATGCTCAGAACACCAAGACAAAAGAATATGTACACAATTGATCTCAAAGACATCTCTCTTCAAGACAATGAAACCTGTTTCATTGCCAAAGCTTCAGTTGATGAGTGTAAGAAATAGCATAGAAGACTTGGTCATCTCAACTTCAAGAACATGAACAAACTGGTCAAATATAATATGGTTCATGGTCTTCCTTCCAAGTCCTTTTCCAATGATCATACTTGTGCTGCTTGCCTGAAAGGAAAGCAACATAGAGCCTCTTGCAAGTAAAAAACAAGCCTATCCACTACCAAGCCATTGGAATTACTGCACATGGATCTTTTTGGTCCTACTTCTGTGGCAAGCATAATGAAGAAATAGTATTGCCTGGTGATTACTGATGATTTTTCAAGGTTCACATGGACATTCTTTCTGTTTGAAAAGAGTGACACAACAGATGTACTCATAGGGTTCATCAATCAGATTGAACTTTCCAAAAGTATGAGGGTAGTGACCATGAGATCAGACTATGGTGGTGAATTCAGAAACAAGAAACTGGACACATTTTGCACAAACAAAGGAATAAAGAGGGAATACAGTATAGCAAGAACACCTCAACAAAATGGAGTTGCAGAAAGAAGAAATATGACACTTATTGAAGCTGAAAGGACTATGCTATCTGATTCCAAGCTTCCAGTTATCTTTTTGGCTGAGGCTGTAGCCACTGCTTGTTATGTTCAAAACAGGGCCTTGGTGGTTAAGGCACACAACAAGACCCCTTATCAGTTGTTCAATGGAAGACCCCCTTTGATTGACTTCTCTAGACCAGTTGGATGTCATGTGATCATTCTGAACAAAATTGACAATTTAGGCAAGTTCAATGAAAAAGGGGATGATGGGTACTTTATTAGTTATTCATTAAACAGCAAGGGATATAGGGTCTTCAATAAGAAGACAAGAAAAGTGACAGAAAATCTCCATGTAGATTTTCTTGAGACAAGCCTGAAGATGTACAAATAGGTCTTGATTGGTTCTTTGACATTGAAGTTCTTTCAAAATTCATGAATTATGTGCCTGTTGCTTTACAGAATACTAACATTTCAGGTACAAAAGAACCAACTACCAAGGAGAAGCCACCATTGAGGTACATAACTGTACCCTCAATGTTTCCCATTGATGATGCTGCTCCAAAAACAGGTGAAGAAAATGATACATCTCAAAGGAAAGAACAACCAATCTCTTCCCCTGCTAAGTCAACTTCTGAAAGCAGTGGAATGGCTGAAAGCAGTGGAATCCAGGATTCCCCTGCTAGACCAAATGCTTCCCCTACTAACAAAGATCCAACTGTCAATGATGTTAATGATGAAGAAAGAGAATCCCCACTCATTTCCTCATCTTCACATATCTCTGGTGGTTCACTCATTTCTAGCAGTGGAAGCAGAATAATTAGGAATGGAGGTCCAAGTTATTCATAGATGCATTCAGCTCATCAGCATCCATCCCTCAGTCATGCAGTGTCATTTGGAAGCTCTTTTGAGGAGTTCTTTCCTAATCAAGATAGTCCCATAAATCCTAATTTGGAAGAAGATGAAACAGAAGTAATCATGAGCATGCAACCTACCTACAGAATCAATAAAGATCACCCCCAATCACAAATCATAGGTGATCCTGAACCTCCCAGATAAACAAGATATTCAGCAAAGGAACATAGCTTTATTGCAAACATCACTATGAAGTTTAATCATGATAACATGCAATGTTGTCTGTTTACTGCCTTTTTGTCACAAGAAGAGCCAAAGAAGATTTTTCAGGCTTTAAATGATCCAAGTTGGGTTGAAGCTATGCAAGAAGAACTCTTACAGTTTGACATCCAATAAGTGTGGATTCTGGTAGATTGTTCAAAATGGGAAAGGCCTATTAGGACAAAGTGGGTGCTTAGGAACAAAAAGGATGAGAGGGGTATTGTAGTCAGAAACAAGGCAAGACTGGTGGCACAGGGATATACTCAGGAAGAAGGTATTGATTATGAGGAAGTCTTTGATCCAGTAGGCAGGATTAAAGCCGTTAGATTGTTTCTGGCTTATGCTTCATTCATGGACTTCACAGTATACCAAATGGATGTTAAGAGTGCCTTTTTATATGGCACCATTGATTAAGAAGTTTATGTTATGCAACCTCCAGGGTTTAAAGACCCAGAACACCCAGACAAAGTATACAAGGTGAAGAAGGCTATGTATGGACTTCACCAAGCTCCTAGGGCTTGGTATGGAACTCTTTCTAAATACCTGTTGGATAATGGCTTCAACAGGGGGAAAATTGACCAGACCCTGTTTATCAAGAAACAAAAGGGTGACTTTCTTTTGGTACAAGTATATGTGGATGACATCATCTTTGGATCCACAAACTCTGTGCTTAGCAAAGAGTTTGCCAAGTTGATGCAGGACAAGTTTCAAATGAGTACCATGGGTGAACTTAACTTCTTTTTGGGGTTACAAGTTCAACAGATGAAAGATGGGATCTTTATCTCACAAGACAAGTATGTGGCTGAAATTGTGAAGAAGTTTGGAATGTGTAAAGGAAAGAAAGTATCCACTCCAATGGATAAGGAGCATCCTTGGGGAAAAGATGGCCCTGGGAAGCTTATTGATGTCAGGAATTATAGGTCCATGATTGGATCTCTCATGTACCTTATAGCTTTAAGACCTGACATCATGTTTGCAGTCTGCTTATGTGCAAGATACCAAGTGGCACCCACTGAGTGCCATCTATTTGCTGTGAAGAGAATTTTTAGGTATCTAAAGTGTCATCCAACTTTAGGACTTTGGTATCCCAAGGAGTCACCATTTGAGCTGGCATCCTATTCAGATAGTGATTATGCTGGTGACAACAATGATAGGAAGTCTACAACAGGTGGATGTCAATTTTTGGGAAGTAGGCTCATATCTTGGCAGTGTAAAAAGCAGACTATTCTGGCCACATCCACAACTAAAGCTGGGTATGTAGCAGCTGCCGCATGCTGTGGACAAGTTCTTTGGGTTCATAACCAGCTGCTTGATTATGGGTACAATTTTCTTAAAACCAAGATATTTATTGACAATAACAGCACCATTTGCATTATTAAAAATCTTGTTTTTCATAGCAAGACCAAACATACTGAAATCAAACATCATTTTATTAGAGATTGTTTTGAAAAAGGGTTGATTGTCCCAGAGGCAATTGACACAGAACTTAATGTTGCTGACCTTTTGACAAAAGCTTTTGATGTGGGGAGGTTTCAGTACTTGGTTGCAAGTATTGGAATGGTCACTCTCTAAAAATTGATGTCTAATTTGTCTTGTATATTCAGGATTGCCTTATTGCTGTTGTTGTACATATGTTAGTCACTTTTTCCATCATTCTTCATTCCATTGCTTTTGAACAAAGATTCCCCTGCTGGGGTTCATCCCCCTGCTAAGGCATTTTCCCCTGCTAAGGCATTTTCCCCTGCTAAGAGGTTTTCTCTTAAGTTGGGTTTGTTATTTTTAAAGTGGTTATATGTGGTTTTGGACTAACAATGCAGAGACCAAATGGCGCACACTACACTATGGGAGGATCAGGTATATGCTCTATGTTTAAGGGGAGGTTAGGTCACACCTTTAGGACTTAGGGTATCCTTAGGATACTCATATATGATTCTAGATCATATCCACTGGTGAGTAGGGGTTCAGGATGATGAAGACTTGCTGCAAAGCTTGTGAAAGTTCTGAAGCCTCGAGGCACTGTAATATGTACTTCAAAATTCTTGATTCACCAGCTTGCTATTTAACTTAAGATTTTTAGTACATATTGCCAAAACCAATTAACCATAGATAGGTAATGGTAGGGATGGTGACTAGGGTATGCTTATTTTCTTGGGTTGACCAGGTGCAGGGGTACTTATGTGTTAACTCTTTTTGTTTAGAACTTTGCTGAATGGAGGACTCTTAAGTTTCTATGTATCTACCTTGTGTCTATAAGGGTGTGCATTAGAGCAGAGCTATTTAGCATTGATTTATTCATGATTAGTCTAATACCCTTAGGAAAGTTTCCCCTGCTTTTTATTTTGATACCCCTGCTTGTTCAACATCCTCCTGTTTGAACGTTGACCGACAATACCGTTACCCTGCTTATAGCCGTTGGGCCTGCTAGCTAAATTTTTGGTTAGGGAATACTTTATTCTTTTCAAAGATATTTAAGGCAATTTCTTCGCTGATTGATAATCTTTTCTTTATTATTTCAAATAAATTACTTTCTTATCAAGATTTATCTCTGATATTTTTGCAATTTGAAAATTTGGTCCAATCATAGCTCTTCAATTCTCCTATATAAACTTAATTCCCTTAACCAGCAGGTCTACCTCTCTCTTTCGACCAAATCCTACTAAACTTTCACAGCTATAAACCTTCAAAAGTTTTCAATATTTATCATGTCTCTTAAAATTGCTGCTAATCACAATCAAATTTCTCTGTTACATGATGAAACAACAGAATTTACTGATGTAGTGGCTTTTATAAAATCATCATATTTTAGAGTAGCCCTTCTCATAAATGCTAGGATTTACACCTCACACATACAAGAGTTTTGGTATAACTCCATGACCAAAACAGTGGATGGAGAGGTAATAATTCTGAGCATAATAGATGGCCGTCCCAAGGTGATTACACTTTCCTCCATTAGAGACAAGCTTGTTTTGGATGATGAGGATGGGATTGCTAACCTACCTGATGCCGAAATTTTTGAGGGTCTTGTAAAATTGGGGTACACTCTTGCTGAAAATAAAAAGTGTAAGTTTGCTATAGGTTAGTTTGCCCCACATTGGAAATATTTGATTTATACAATTTTACAATGTTTGTCACCTAAAACCACTGCTTTTAATGAATTTGGAAGTGAGGTTGCTTCTCCCTTATATGCTTAGCAACAGGGCGAAAGTACTGTTTTTCTCAAATGTTTTCAAAGGAATGGTCAAAAATGTTACAAGCAGTTCAAATTTTGTATGTATCCAAGGTTTACAAAACTTTTGCTGAATATGAGTGAACATGGTCCTATCAAACACAAACGTTATTTTTCAGCCACTAAACATACTACCAAACTGCTTACCACACTTGCTGCACCATCTCTACAATTTTCTGGCAGGGCTGTTCCACTCACTCCCATCATGATGAAACAAATCAGACAAGAACCAGCCAAAACAAAACCTAATGATACCCCTGCCAGCCCTCTACCCCCTGCTGATCCACAACATGAAAGGAGAACCAAAACCAGGTTTGCCAGGTCTCCCTTGCCTGGTGAATCTTCAAAAGTAGTAGAGAGGAGAGCCTCCAAAAGGTTGGAGCACATTGAGGGTTTGACTGCCACTACTGTCTCATCCTCAAGGGATGAGCAGGATAGTGACATCATAAGTAAGTCCTCTCCCTCACTCAGTGATACCCAAAGAGGGGAGCAATCCCCTTCTAGGGTTGAGAGCAGAATGCAACCATTGCCCATCTTGGAATTGACGAATATGTGCATTAGCTTGCAAGAGCAAAATGCACAACTTGTACAAACAGTCAAAAAGCAAGGTCTGGTTATAAATAATCTGGAGACCAGCCTTACTACACTGGAGGGGAGGAGAAAGCCTAAGCTCATTATATCCACAGATGAGGATGCTTCCAAATGGGAGGAAGTTTCTAACACATATGAATCTACTCAGTGGTATGCATTTCCTAGTGGACAGGATCTAGGTCAAGAAAAGATGGCCAGTGATGAGAAAGGAAGTGATAAGGGGAGTGCTACAAAAGATATTGCCCAAGCCTTGCTGAATATGGGTAATCAAGGAGAAGCCCCTGCTTCTACAAAAGTTTCCCCTGCCAAGGTAGATCCCCCTGCTGTAAGTCCTTCCCCTGTTAAACCTATTACACAAACATTTGTTAGGAAGAACAAAAGGCAACCAGCTCAGAAGCGAATACGAATTGGAGAACCTGCACCAAAAGCAAAAACAGCAGTGGATCCAAAGGATAAGGGAAAGGGGATAATAATTAAACAGCCCAAGAGGAAATACAAGTACAAAACACCTGAACAACTAAGGGCTCAAGAAGAATATGATGAACAGGTATCTCTCAGACTTCAAGAAGAAGAGTTACATTTGCAAGATCAGAGAATGCAACAGATGAGGCCCAAAGAAATGCTTAAACAGATTGAAATCATGCATAGAGAGTTAGATGAAAGGGTGCCTCATGTTAAAGAATTTCTAGATCAATGGGAAAAGGAGTTGGTGAATGCTTCTTTGGAATACAGGTATGAACTGACTATTTTAGTGTTCAACTATCAGAAGGAATATCTGGAAAGAAGGGTGAGTCAGATTCAGAAGGAAAAATACTTGAGGTCTGAAAAGGGAAGGATGGCACACTACAAGGTTATGCTCAAAAGACATAAGAAGTGGACTGATGGTCACTTCAAAGACATAACCTTTGAGGATATAGAGAAGGCAGTCAGACCAGTGCTAAGAGAGACAAATGTGGATGACTTCATAGGTATAAACACTCCTAAAGAGGTTGAGTATCTCACGAGGCAAAAGGAGATGATAGAGAAAGCTAGGGAGTCCAAAAAGAGAAAGGCTGAAGGAACGACAATGGAAACAACTCAAGTAGGTGCATCATCTCAAGCAGGTGCATCATCACAAGCAGGTGCAACTTTTCCAGCAATTGAGAGATCTGTTCTCAATACACAGAGAGCAGCCAAAAGGTTAAAAAGGATGGAAAAGGTTGGTATAGTTACTAAGGAGACTCAGCATCCCTCGAATGAAGAAATAGATAAGCAGCTGGTTGTGCAAGAGAATGATGAAATCTCACCCAATGAGTTTGGGAAGAAATATGCCATAGTAGAATATGCTGTTTATGACCATAGGGGGATGACGTGGCGGAAGCTTACAAGAGCTGACAATACAGCACAGACATTTTTGAGTTTAGATCTCATGTTTCAAACTTTGGATAGTGAGGACTTGGATGATCTATGGAAGCTTTTAAAGAAGACCTTTGCTGCAAATCCTCCTACTGTGGATGGTGTAGAGAAGGATTGGATGATCTGGGAATACATGCACATGATGTATGAGCATGAGATGTTTGATCCTATTTTTGATGCAGTAAATGGGGGAAATCTGCTGTATTGGAAGTTGTTTACCAATTATGGGGTTTACGAGGTAGCCATGGAAGGTGTAAGTGTTTATTTGCTTAATCATCGTTATTATCCTTTCACTCAAGAGACCTTGAAGAAGCTGGCACAGGCTGACTTGATTGTAGATGCTAAAGCACCTGTTGCTTATGATTTGGTAAGGTTAATGTATAGTCAACTTTGGCCAGGAACTTTTTAAGCATCCTCATCAACTAGTATTTATTCAGAAACTTGTCTTTAGGCTAAAGCACAAGTTTAGGGGAGGATTGTTGGGAATAAATATAAGAGTATATGTTACCCCTGCTAGTTGGTCAGAGTTTCCCCTGCTAGAGTAAGTTCCCTCCGGTAAATAACAAAGGGAGGGGGAATGGTTCCCCTACTGGAAGTCAAAGACCCTGCTTCTAGATAAACTTGGAAGAGATTATGACGCGTTTCAGTTACTACTCCAAGATAGTTTCCTAGTTTGTTAGTAGTGATCTTGTACATGAGTCCTTGTGCTATAAAAGGACTCACTAGGTTATCATGCAAAATACATCTTTCTCTGTTCATTTCATTTCATACTTTAAGGTTTTGTAACCCTAATACCACTATTGGGTATTCGTATATCTATGATATATTAAAGTTCAACGTTTGATTTAAACATTTGTTCTTGTGCTAAACATTATATTTCGCATCTTGTTTGGTTACTTTGTGTTGCAAAGTTTCTCTAGTGTTAGATTGAGTTTACTCTTTCTATCACAACCCTTAAACAAGCTAAGGTTTAAGATCTGAGTTTAGGATCAACATTATGGGTATAATTTTATGCATACCAATATTTTTGTAGACAATAACAGTACATTAAGCATTATTAAGAATCCTGCACATCATTCTAAAACCAAACACATAGAAATTAGACATGATTTTATAAGAGATTGTTTTGAAAAAGGTTTAATACAACCAGATAGGGTTGATACAGAAGAAAATGTGGCAGATTTGTTAACTAAACCTTTTGATGCTGGGAGATTTCAATACTTGGTAACAAGTATTGAAATGATCAATCTTACCTAAAATGTGTTTTTGGAGCTTATTGTAAAAGTATGTACAGGGTATGCACTGTTATTGGTCTTTGTACAAAATTAGGTTTTCCACTTTATTTTTTTAACTCTGACAATGGTTATTTTAACGCTGATAAGTGTTAAAATGGACGCTGACAGCAATATGTTAGTTTTGTGGTTTTTGATCTAATTATGCAGGCATTATGAGCATTGTACAAATGGATACAGAGTTGCTTATGGATCTTTGGAGCTTACTAGGAGTGTGTTCAAGTTTATGGGTGATGGTTGGAATGTTTACATTCCTATCTTGACATAAATTTTTATTGCATATTTTATTTTTGGCATCTTTTTATATCATAGTTTAAGGGGAGGTTTAGGAAACCTTTAGGATTTTTGGGTATTCTTATAATACTCTCATCATAATTCTAGATTGTGTCCACTGGTGAGTACGAGTTAGTTTTCTAACTCGTGGGGCACTGTAGCATGCAAAGTTGATATACTGTGCACGCTGCCAAGACTTTTTGGCCTAGAATTGGATTTGGTCGGTTGGGAGACTTGGGTACATTTTTATTGGGCTTACCTGGGAAGTTACAAGGGATTTATATAAGATAACTTCATTGTTAAGAACTTTGGTTAGCAAGGGACACTTGAGGGCAATTATGTCTATCTTGCTTAAGCAAGTGTGCTTGATTGGACAGTGCTTGCCACCCTATAGTGATTTTCAGTCTATAGGTTATCTTCACTAGGATAAATTACTTTGTTAAGGTCCTTTTTCTTTTTAATTATTTTTTATTTTTGGACGCTGACATTTTTCTTTCCAAACGTTGATAAGACAAATTTTAACGCTGACATGGCACATTTCCAACGTTGACAAGAATATAGCCATTGGGCGCTGATAAGTTATTTTTGACCGTTGACAAACATTGGGCCCTACCCAGTTGTTATTTTTGATGAAAATATGAGCCGTAACTTTAGGAGTTGGTAACTTTTTATTAATGTTTGAGATAAGTTATATATTTTTAAGATTTTCATAATTACTTTTTGAATATAACTGCCTCACGTTTTGACCAATCACATATTCTCACATCTCCTATATATTTGGCTTACTTCTTTTAAATAGGGTAACTGCTTATTCTTTTCTAACTAAAATTTCTCAAACCTTCATCTTTCATAACTTTTATCACAGCTTTCTTACATCATCAATGGCACCTAAGTTTAAACCTACAGATTTGGAATTGGGGTTCAGGAGTCAACACAATATGGTAGCTTATCTACAAGCTGATAATACTCTGCTTCCCCAATATACTCAGATGGTTGAGTATTTGAATGCGTCCCCATAAAGGTATGCACTTTCAAATACTCCTCTTATCCCTGTCACACACATTAAACAGTTTTGGAACACTGTTCGTTCCTCAACAGTTAATGAAGTGACTACATTGACTGCTATTGTCCATGAGGTTCTATGGGTGGTTACTAAAGCTTTGGTTCGCCAAGATTTGTGTCTTAATGATGCAGATGGTATAACCACACTACCCATTGCAGAGCTAGAGCAAGGACTCCAAGCCTTGGGTTATCCTTTGCCTGAAGAAGGCCATTTAAACAAATATTCAAAACAGAAATTTCCCCCTGCTTGGAAGTACCTAATACATGTCATTCTTCAATGTTTGAGTCCCAAATGTACTACACACAATGAAATCAACCGATCTATTGGGAGTGCCATTGTGTGTATTGCAACTAGGAAAAAATATAACTTTTCAAAAATGATTTTTGATGGCATATGTCATAATAAGGGTAACAAGATGACTCTTTCTTATCCTAGGTTTTTGCAAATGGTTTTTGATTTACAAGAATATTGTAATAGGGATCATAATGATTTTTATACGATCCCACTTCAAAAGAAAGCAATTTTTGGGAAGATGAACTTTGAACTTTATAGAGACCTACCTCTCACCCAAGCCATGCTTGCTGTTATTGAAGCAGCAAACCCTCACCCACACCCTCAACCAGACCCATTGCCTGAACAACCACCATCACCCCAGCAAATGGAAGTTAACCAAGAACAACTCAACGCTGACACTTCAAATGTTGGCGTTGACACTCCAAATCTAAACGCTGACACCCTTTTAACACAAACCTAAATACCCCTTAACCTTCAAACAGACCCTCAATCCACTCCCTCTTCTACACCCCCCAGAATATAGGTTGGTAAAATGCCAAAGGACTACTGGAGTGTTCTCCTCTAGTGGTCCTATCCATGTAGCAGAGAGAACCACCACCACAAGTTTGGTTGGTGACATGGGTGGGGCTGGGACTATTGGTTCTAGCTTAGATGCAGGCCAAGACAGTCCTAACATCATTAAGACCCCATCCATGCCCTATGAATCTACTTTGGGAGGTCAAATTCCTATTCTAGAGGAGGGCAGATTGTAACCTTATACCATTTTGGAATTGACGGCTGTCTGCATTAGCTTACAAAAGCAAAATGCAGACCTTGTATAGATTGTCAGCTCACAAGGCCTTGAACTCAAGCAATTGAGGGAGAGGCTAGTTATTTTGGAAGGTGCTAACACTAGGCGTAGGGAGGAGGATTCTTCCAAAGGGGAGGATGAACAGGTACATGTGAGTGACAAAGGCTCACATGAAGGTGCTTTTTTTGGAAATTCGCTGGATATAGCTGAAGCCCTTACAGGTTTGAAAGAGTAACCGGGTTTTTATGCTTCACTGGTTACTCCTACAAGGTTGACGTTTACAGAGATGATGGAGCAGTTCACAAAGTCAAGCGCTGACAAGAACAAATCAAGCGTTGACATTCAGGTTTTGGACGCTGACAAAACTGTAGATGTAGTTGGTGTATCCCAGTCATCAGCTATCATCAAGGATGTGTCTACACATGTACCATCAACTTCTTTACCCACTATTGATGTATTGGATAAAGGTAAAGGGATTATGGTAGAAGCAGAAGTTCCCAAGGATGCAACCCAAGTACATTCTGATTCAATTTTGGCTGCACAACTTGAGGAAAAGGAGAAGATGAAGCAGACTGCTATTGAGTCACAAATAGTGGCTACTTCTGGAAGTAATAAGGAAGGCAGTGATGATGAAACTATTGATTCAAGTGTGATGATTATTGAAGATCCAGAGAGGCTGGAATATGGTGATAAGTTGGATAAGGAAAGACTTGAGCAGTTGAAAATGCAGGTAGATTATGATATGCCTGAAGTGGTTCAAATGTACTTTGCATGGGAGAATAAGGTTATAGAAAATCCAGACATGACAATTTCTGATCAAATATGGGGTTTGGAGATTCTGCTAAGAGTTCAATGTGATTGCAAGGTAATCTTGAAGCATAAGGCTAGTAAGGTTCTTTCATAGCTTAAGAGGGATAGAAGGGAGCTCTATTATATGCTTCTTAGATGTCATCAAGGGGGTTGGACTTTCAAGAAATTGCAGGATTTTTCCTTTGATGAATTAGAGTTTCGTGTCTATCCTATATGGGCACATATTCAAGAAGAGAATACTATCAGACTTCTATCTGATGAAAGAAAATAAGAACTTAAAGAAGAAATACAGATCCAAAAGGCTTCAATTATACCAAGGCCAGTGAAGAAGGGACTTCCTATTGAGTTCCCAGCTTTGGATAGAATGAATCCTAGTGAAGCAGTTATTAGAAGGAGTATTAAGCTCTCACCTTTGGAAGCTTCACATATTGTAGAGGTATTACCTGTTGATTCCAGAAACCCTATAGTTCACTATGAGAAGATGCAAGTGGGTTCTGGATGATTACCAGATATGGAAAGAAGGTACATACTTTTACTTCTTTCATCTCTTTGTTTGCAAGCCTGGATAGAGAAGACTTGGTAGATCTTTGGGTATTGATGAAGGCCAAGTATGAGGCTGAAGCACCTACTTTAGTTAATGGAATAAAGATTTGGTCCACATTCAAGAGAATGATTGAGCCAAATGATGCAGATTCAATATGGTTGGATTTGGATGATATCAGTGGACTTCAATGGCGTCTACATTCAGCAGCTGGTGTTTACCATTTGAGTACTACAAAGTTTTCAGAATATCTTCTTGTGGATGCTGAATATCCTATGTCCAAGGAAGTTTTGAAGCAAATGGTGTCAACACAGCTGGAGATGAATTATAGAAGTGATGTTGGCAAATATTTAATTAGGTTTATTTATTCTCTAATTAACAAGTGTTTTATATTTGTAAGAATCCTCCTTGTACTTAGTTTTTATTCAGAAACTTGATTACTAGAGTAGATATCAAGTTTAGGGGAGGATTGTTGGGAATAAAATGAGCCAAGACAATTAGAAGCTGACAAGAGTTATTTGGACGTTGATATGAAGAAATCAAGTGCTGACAGATCAGGCGTTGACAAGAAGTATCCAAGCGCTGATGAGAAGAAGTCTAAGCACTGATAGAATACTTAGTCTACACGTTTTGTACTTTTAGTAAAGATATGTTTGACATTATATTTTCTATATTTATCTTTACCTAAAATAGCTGATACGTAGACTCTTGTGCAAGGCTCCTTAATCTATAAAAGGAGGCCTTTAGGTTTTAGTTTGATATACGTTTTACACTTTCATTGTATGGAAGTTCAATCATCAATCAAAGTGAAAGTTTGGGTTATTCTGTTGTGTGTGTGTTCTTGTTCTAAGTGTTAAATTCTGCATAGCACTTAGATTGGTTCATAACACAAAGTTTCTCTAAGTGTTAATCTTGATTCATTCTCGTTAACACAAAGCTAATCGATCTAAGTTTGGGATCAACATTCAAAAGGAAATAATGGAATCGATTTGGGCTTTACAAATAGTAGAGCTTAGAACGGAAGAGGAAGTTGAGAGGGTTAAGGTTAAAGACACGAGGGCAGGGGAGTACCGGAAAATTTATACCGAGGAAGGCAAAGAGATGGTTATACAAGAAGAAGACAAGGTTTCTACCTACAAGGTTAGTGAGTGAATCAATTGTATTTTTTTTTACAATTAAATGTTGTTACTGTTACCAAAATAATATATGTTTCATCATGAATCATATATGTTTCATGATGAAATGAATCATTAACTGTTGTTACTGTTACCAAAATAATGTATGATTCATCATGAATCATATATGTTTCATGATGAATCATACATGTTTCATAATGAATCATACATGATTCATGATGAAACATACATGAATCTTGGTAAATCATATATTATTTTGGTAAATGCCCAAGTATTAATTTCATTTTTAATGTTTCATAATCAGGTTCTGCGTTATCCAGAATACGGTTCAGTTAATTGTACTTGTAGACATTTCACTCCGTATGGTTTTCTGTGTCGACACGTATTTTATGTTTTAAAGAACTGTGATGTTGAAAAGATTCCAGAAAAATACATTCTAAGGCGTTGGAGAAGGGATTTAATACCACTTGGATTGAGAAGAAAGAAAAACAGATAGGGAGAAAAGAACGAAACCATTGAAAAGGTTACCTAATGACGCCAACAACGTGGTCGATGAATGCTTGTTTTGGTTGAGTAAAGATGAAGCAAAGTTGGCAGAATTTGTGCAAACGTTGGAAAAAATTAAAAAGGAAATACAAGTTCAAGTTCCTAAGCCACCTTCACTGAAAACGAGTGATATAATTCTAGATATATATGCAATTGGAAAGCCGACTGCTGATAAACCGATAATAGGAAATCCAGAAGGGGCTCGAAACAAAGGCGGTCTTAAAGGAGAAGGTAATGCAGAACGTAAAGGAGCACGTATAAAAAGTTCAAGAGAAATCGCTGTAAAAGCTAAGAAAAAGCAGACTAAGAAATGTTTATGTTTCAGAGCGATGAAAAATCAACATACCAAGAATACATGTCCACTAAATCCAAAGTATATTGCAAAGTTGGCTCTTATGGAAGCTGCTCTAGCAGAAGCTGGAAATGTTGCTTCTACAGAATCTAGAAACGTTGCTGCTACCGAACAAACAACAAACACAACTTGTTGATCATTCTATGTTTTTTCAAGTCATATTTACTTTCAATATGTATTTCAATTAATACTTTGTTTCATACTTAGTTGTATACTTTGTGGTTATGAGGATCTAATTTGAATCAACTTTGTTTTGATATTTAGTTCAATTAATACTTGATTATTTCTATGTTATCATTTTAATTTGAAGTGGTTGGGGATGAATCATATATGATTCATGATGAAACATATATGATTCATCATGAATCATATATGTTTTGTCATGAATCATATATGATTCATCATGAATCATACATGTTTCATGATGAAACATACATGACTCATAACGAATCATATATGATTAATGATGGATTCATCAAGAGTCATACATTATTATTGGTAAAAAAACTCTAATTGTACAAAGTTCAAAAGCAAGTGTGATTATTCATACATGTGTCTTGATGAATCATGTATGATTCATGATAATCATATATGATTTATCATGAATCATATATGATTCATCAAGACACATGTATCATTCTTTGTACACAAAGTTAAACCTGGTAATTATCAAAGATTTGAACACATTTAAAATACCAACATGTAATTCAAACTACCGTGTACAGACTACATTGTTTAGACTACCTTGATCAAAATACAACGATTACTACGAATTAGAAACGTTAGAGGGCCAACAACTAGATCTACCAAAAGAGAGCCATATTAGTGTTTTTTCCTATCCTTCTACCATTCACAATCATAGAATACATACATTACTTAGAACAAAGTTAATTCTCATTTCCCTTCGATGTATTAGCCTCTCCTTTCTGAGCCATATCACCCTCTTCACTCTTGGCTGAAGCCTTCTCTGGATCATGCTCACTTCTATTTCTGAGCGCTTCAACAATGATTTTTATTCTTGTTTCTTTATCAACCTTAGTCTCAAAATCATAGGCTAGCTGGAACATTTTGGCTCTTTTCTTGTTGAAATTATGAAGAAGAATCTTTGTAGCTATCTTGAACCTCATGCGTATCAACAATGTTCTTTGCTCTGCAGATTCTTCGCAAAGACCAACATCTCATCTCCTCTTACTGTCGCCGGTGTAGTTCTCCAAATGGATCATAGCAAATACCCCGCAGTCTTTATGATTTTCTTTAGTACTCCAACTTAATTTTGAAACATAACTTTTCATTTTTGAAACTTTGGAGTGACTTGGATGCTTATGCTCCTGCAAATACCTTGCAAAGAACTTTTTCTACAAAACGAGAAAGAAAAACACGAAAACAGATTAAATAAAAAAAGATGCATGTGTAACGAAACACAATCATAATCCGTAATTAGATATAATCCCCCATAAAAAACTTACCAAAATATCGCAAGCTCCCTTGTATTTTGCTGAATAGGTATATCCATAAGCATTATCAAGAATCAACATTGTAGTTGGCGTTTTGAGGTTGAAAACAACCACATAAAAATGATTTGAAGCACATATAGGAAAAAAAAGCCAACTCAACGCGTGAGAGAGACGCGGAAGCTTCATCGTCTTTAAACTGAGCCAATATTGCTTCCTTAAACAGTTTGTATGATGCTTCCTCACAAAGAACACCGCTAATCATATTTTGTTTCTGTATAAGAAACAAAATCTTAAGAGAAAACACGGAACTAATAGAACCACTCGAGAAATAGTCAAATGATAACTTACAATACAACACGTCGAAATATGATGAAATTTCGTCTCTGTAAGTTTGGTATCATGCTCAGCATTAAGGATGGCGACAAAACAGTCTATGACACTAGTATCTAACCATATCCTTGGTGCCAAAGTCTCCAAATTGACACGTACGATAGATGACATCCAGATGCAGTTTGAAAACCAGTTTCATTACAAAATAAGAAAATAAATGGAGTTATCTAGTAATTTACCCAAAAATTTATGATGAAACATACATGATCCATGATGAAACATACATAATGCATGATGAAACATACATGATTCATGATGAATCATGTATGTTTCATCATGAATCATGTATGTTTCATCATGGATCATGTATGTTTCATCATGGATTATATATATGATTCATAACAGTTAACAAAAAAAATATAAAAGACATGACAAAGAGAGCTTACTATTTGTCGCTTTGCATAGAAAACAAGTTGTTTCCCATGATAAACTCAACTCTGTTAATCAAAGACGCAACATTGATTCTCTTATACTGATAAACAGAAGTTATTGGAGAATCTGGCTGGACCATAGTCACTTTCTTGATATCCAGCGGAGGAGTCTGTCGTGGAGGAGTCGCAGAAAGTACAACACCAGGCAACGGTAGAGCAGTCCCAGCAGGCACAACACCAAGCAGTGGAAGATCCGAAGGCCAAGCCCAATACTCCTCCTGAAACATTGAACGTTTTTTTAATTAGAACAATTCATAATATCATAAGGTAAAAATATGAATAAATAATGAAAGGATAACAAATTACTTCAATGGCAAAAGATTCGACAGTCACATCAACCACCATATCTCCATACCAAAAGATGCTCGCTTCAATCCACTAAGTAAAGGTTTCCTCCTCTAATTCATCAACACACCCCTCCTTCTCAGCAACAACATCCTCAGTATGAGACGTCTCCTTACCCCTGTCTTCTTTTCCAGCATCAACAACATTCTCCGGCTCATCTCTCTTCTCAGCCACATCACCAGCCGGCTAGTCTCTCTTCTTAGCCGCATCACCAGCCGGCTTGTCTTTCTTCTCATCGTCTTTCTTCTCATCATCTTTCTTAGGATTAACATCATCAAAATCGTCAAGATGAGGTGACTTTTCTTCCAGCCATAAAGTATCTCTAAACAATCGAATATATCTATTGTATAAATCATCAACTTGTACATCATTCGGAAACTCTTTGTTAGCCCTCTTCAAGAGAGTTTCTAATTCACCCTTCTCCTTAGTTACTCTCAACAGCTTCTCTTAAATAATTGTGTAGATACTCTATAAAAAATGTAGTTAGAATCAAATACGATTAATGATGAATCATATATAGTATTATAATCATATATAACAAGGGTTGATTCATACCTTTTTGTCCTTAGGAGGTACGCCTGAAGCTTTGTTCTTCTTTTTAACATCTTTGGCACCAAAGAAACCCTCTGTTTTCTTTGCCTCATCCGCGCTCCACTTTCCATGAAGCTCAAGATTACCAAAAACTTGATCTTCCAACTCAAGTTCTTGGAGAGCATGCATGTCAGAAGAACTCTAGTCCTTGATGGTTGGTCTTGATCGAAGGACTGGGAATCGGTCATACTTTGTAGAATAAAGATAAAGGAGCTGCACACAATACAGAAAAAATAGGTTGATATTAAGATCAAAATATGATAAATATTACAAACATATATGAATCATATATGTTTCATCATGAAACATATATGATTCATGATGAATCATATATGTTTCATGATGAAACATATATGATTCATAACATATATGATACATCATGAATGTTAAAATTACTTAAAAATATAAAACATAAAAAACAAAAATAAAAAGATAGGAAACTTACAATCAGAAAATACAAGGTACCTGTGTAAAACCCTACGAGAGTCGTAGGTTCTACACCTTCTTGAAGACAACAAGAGTGAATGAAACGGCACCAATCCACTTTAGCGATATCCGTTTCTTCATAAATATGGCGAACCACATTAAGCCTTGGAATTGCTTTCATAGTGTCCGCATCACCCATTATAGTCGCAAAAAGTGTCAAGAAGTTGGGTTTAAACATAAAGTCAATTTCCTTCGCCTTCTTCAACTTTTGACTGATGTCCTTAGCCGTGATTTGTTTCGGACCCTTTGGTGCAAACTGTTGTTGCCATGACCTCACAACATCGTCCTTTGAAGATCTCTTCGGCAAATCAAACAAGGAAATTCCACCAATAGGTAGTCCTAAAATCTCATGGATCTTCTCGGGCGTGACTTGAAAGCTTCCTGTATCAATCCTAAAGTCCTAGGTGGATTTTTTGAAAGCTTTAACAACAACCCTCGCTAACGATTTTGTAAAGTATCAACCTTAATACCCCACTAGTCAGAAAAACCAATCTCATTCAAAAACTCTTCCATGTCAACATAATTAGCCTCGTTTATCACCTTAAAAAGCGACGCCGATACAGTTCTACTCAAAAGCGATAGAAACTTATTCGAGTACTCAACCTTCTTAGCCTGTTCCGCAGTAAGAGGTTTCTTCTTCACGGTTTCGGAACCACCATCTGCTTTTTAGATGGTGATTCATAACAAACCAACATGGACTCTTTGTTCTCGCCCTGCAAAACGCCCTCTTCTTTCATAACCTTTGGCTTTTTCCCCGTACCAACTTTGGCAGCTACCTTCCGTTTTCTATCGACCTTGGCTTTGCTCTCACCATGCACATCGGCCTCTTCTTTCAAAATCTTTGGTTTTTTCCCAGTACCAACTTTGGCAGCTACCTTCCTAACACGTTTCTTAGGCGTTTTCTAACTCACCTTTTCAACTTTAACCAACTCATCAACCACATCCTCATCCACTGTATCATCCGTGTGTATTCTCTCATTAGATTCATCACTCTCCCTCTCAGCCACATACTCACTCCCACTCTCGGCCGGCTCCTCACTCCCAATCTTGGCCAGCTCATCACCGTTCCCATCATCACTACCACTCTCAGCCGGCTCATCCCTACCACTCTTAGCCGGCTCATCACTACCACTCTCATCCGGCTCATCACCTTTCCCATCATCGCCATCCTTTCCAACCTCACTACCCCCTACGTTAGAAACAACCTTTTCCCCTTATTCTCATTACCTTCTACATTCTCAACAGCTTTACCTCTTCGAGAGATACAAGTTTAACTTCACTAGGATGGTTCTGTCAGTGATTGGAGGAGGTGGTTGTGTTACTTTTTCGGCAACTCCTGGTTCCACGCCAAGTGGAGGTGGTTCAGGATTATCTTTGCTAGGATCTTTAGATTTAGGAAGCGGGATTGTTTTAGCAGCTTTAGGTGTGGTTGTTTTACGAGCTTTAGTTATAGGAGGCATGGTTGTTTTAGGAGATCCAAGTTTAGGAGGCGTGCTTGTTATACCAGCTTTAGTTCTAGTAACTGCAAAAGGGAACACATTAAACACATTAAACACATTAAACAAAAGAATAGAAATTTAAAATCATATAGGTTTGATGGTGAAACATATATGATTCATGATGAATCATATATGTTTCACCATCAAACCTATATGATCCGCCAGAATAATGAAACAATAAACACTTGCACCATACACCTGATAAGCAAATAAGCTTAAAATCATATATGTTTCATGGTGAAACATATATGATTCATGACGAGTCATATATGTTTCATGGTGAAACATATATGATTCATAATGAATCATATATGTTTCACCATGAAACATATATGACTTGTCACGATAATGAAACAATAAACACTTGCAGAATACACCAGATAAGCATAATAAGCTTAATATCAAGATAAGCATAATAAACACTTGTAAAATACAACAAATAAGCATAATAAGCTTAATATCAAGATAATGTACCAAATACGCATAAAAATAAGCAGAATAAGCTTAATATCAAGATAATGTACCAAATAAGCATAATCAAAAAACATAAAAATTAAAAAAGCATAATAAGCATAATAATAAGCATAATAAGCATAATCAAAAAGCATAAAAATAAGCATAATAAGCTTAACAATGAAATGAAGATTACTAGCTTGTCCGAATGTGTTAGATGATGATTTGAGCTTGGCCTTGCTAGCCGCAGCATACTCTTCACGAATATCCATAAATCTCAAAAAAAAATTAGGGTTAAGGTTAGGATTAAATGAACATATGGTGGTTGCGGGTTACGATTAGATGGTGGGGAATCATATCGGATACAATGGTTGGGATGGTGGAGATACGGTGGTTGTTACTGCGGTTGGGGGTGGTGGTTACGTCGTAGAGAGAGAAAGAGATACAGCGTAGAGAGAGAAAGAGATACGTGAGATAGTGTATGTGTGTGAAAAAAAGAAACGGTAAGGGCGTATATTTTTTATTATTAAATAAATTGGATAAACAAAGACCGTAGAAATGAAAAAAATGAAGGGCTAGGATTGTTCCTTTTGATTTATGATGCAAATGGGGTCTATGGGATCTTTTTCCTAGTGTAAACTAGTGTTTTAATTTGTGTTACTCTCGAGTACCTCTATCTCTTCTCCACTATGGTTAGGCGTTTGGATAATGTTGTGAACCAACATTCAGATGTCAAATACATGCACAATACCAAAGTAGAACTAATGAGAGCCCTGGATGGTTAAACATTGGGAACCGAATCTTATATACAAATATACAAAAAGCTACAAATTATTTCTTTTTGTAACGCTAGATTCAATATAAAAGTAGGAAACACAAATGAGTGAGTCATCAAAGAGGTTATAAATCTACTATTTTGGATTTCAATCGGAAGAAAATAACCCACTGGTGTTGATGCAAGACTTCCATTTAATATTCAGTCTTTGCTTTTATAATCATAACAAGGATGGAAAGACCTGCTGCACTTCCACGCGAGTATTCATTTTTGCTGTTTATTTTGTGTTTATAGTGTTAGATAGTAAGGCCCATTGGTCCGGCTCACTTATTTAGGCATGTTTAGTTGATAGGGGTCCCTAGATTTTTTATTCTATTTATTTTCTTCTAATTTTCATTGTTATGTGAATCTGATAATACAATTTTTCATTTTTCCTATTTTATTCTACACGTATCAAGAGCCTAGGTATAAGTTCTTATATATTGTCATCTTCCGGTCATCAACGATTCAACTAACCGTTGGTGATCCGGAGGGATCCCGTTTACTTGTTGTTTGCTAGTTGTAGAAATATGTTTGTTCGTTTGGTGTATTCCGAATGTACCGCTTTGATCTATTAATAATAGTTGGCACGTTTATATGACACGGAGTTGTGCTAATTTTGATAGGCGATTGGATCTGGAATGTTAAAAGAGATAGAGTGGGTCGGTTTCGTTAAGTTGTTTTTGGTGCACTTGGAATATTCGCATGTTCCTTAGAGTTTTTACATGGCATCGGTAACTAATTAGTTTTTGATAATGATCCGGATAATGAATTAGTAATGATTGGATAAAGGAATTTTATATGTATGTTCGATTAGTATGTCGATGGTGTTGATTAATACTATGGCACCGACTGGTTACGTTTGTTTTGGTTATTAGCGAGCAATTTCAACCCATTTTACAAAAAATAAACCAATTTAGGTCAATTTCACAACTTTATAGGTTAGAACGGGTTTAAGAAAAATAAAGTGATTGGTCAAATAGGTCACTCCTTTCATTAAATGAAATGAAGTTTAAGTCAAATGCGATTAAAAATGGGTCAAACGGTTCCTAATATAAGACCAAAAGTTCAATAGTCTAAATAAAAAGATCTAATTACTAAGTCGATTTTTTTGTGTTTTCCTTCGAATTTTTAGGTTTTTGTCAGTATGTTTACGTTTTCATCTGTAGTTTAATGTTTTCGTCGATAATTTTCGTTTTCGTCACTATTATTACGTTTTCATCAGCATTTTTACGTTATGTCCAAATTTTACGTTTTCGTCAGCCGTTTTACGTTTTCATTAGCCGTTATTACGTTTCTATCAGCCGTTTTTACGTTTTCGTTCGATTTTTTAAGTTTTCGTCCGTTTTTTTTACGTTTTCATACGACTTTTAACGTTTTCATCAGCTTTTTTACGTATTCGTCCGATTTTTTTTGTTTTCGTCCGAGTTTTTATGTTTTTGTCCGAGTTATTACGTTTTCATCAGTTGTTCTACGTTTTCAGATGATTTTTTGCGTTTTCGTCTGATTTTTTACGTTTTCGTCCGTATTTTTACGTTTTTCTTTGAACTTTTTCATTTTCGTCAGTAATTTTACGTTTTCATCAGCATTCTTACGTTCTCGTCAGTAATTTAACGGTCTCATCACTGTCTTTAAATTTTCATCAGTCTTTTTACGGTTTCTTAATATTTTTACGTTTTTTTCGTCAGTAATTTTACGTTTTTATCAGTATGTTTACATTCTCGTCAGTAATTTAACAGTTTCATCACTATTTTAAATTTTTCATCATTATTTTTACGGTTTCTCATAGGGGTGTGCACGGTTCCGTTTGGGTCAGTTTTTGGCTAAAACCGAAACCGAACCGAAATATTCGATTTTTAAAAAACAAAAAACCGAAACCGTTCGATTTAGATTGAAAAACTTGTTTTGCGTGAAAAAATAGTTTTTTTTTTATTTTCAATATAAGCCTAATAATGTTTATCTCAAATTTTTAATCTATAATTACACACATATTTTTAAGATAAACACACATGCAAATAAACATGCGTACATACGATTATTGTCACATATGTAATTATATATTGTCAAGTAAGCACAAATATATATCATACACGCGTATAAACAATAAGATAAATATATTAATCCTATTTCCTTAAAAAACAAATATGAATTTATAATTTTGATATATCACTTATTTATTTATATTATATTAATATTTATATTTTTATATAATAAAATGTTTCGGTCTGGTTTGGTTTTTACGGTTCGGTTTTTGGATGAAACCAAAACCTTTCGGTTTTTGGAAATGTAAAAACCGTACCATCAGTTTTTATATTCTGTCGGTTTTTTTGGTTCGGTTTTTCGGTTCGGTTTGGGTTTTTCGGTTTTTTGCTCACCCCTAATTTCTCAATATTTTCACGTTTTCGTTAGTAATTTTACGGTTTCATCAGTATTTTTACTTTTTCGACAGCTTTTAAATGTCGTCCGTTTTTTTACGTTTTCAACAGAACTTTTACGTAAACGTAAAAAATCGGATGGAAATGTAAAAATACTAATGAAAACGTAAATTCGAACGAAAACGTAAAAAACTCAGACGAAACGTAAAAAACGGACAAAAACGTAAAAAAGCGGGCGAAAACGTAGAAAATTTAATGAAAACGTGAAAACTCAGACGAAAACATAAAAAATCGGACGAAAACATAAAAAAGCTGATGAAGTAAAAAATCGGGCGAAAACATAAAAACTGCTGATGAAACGTAAAAAATTGGACGAAACGTAAAAAATCATACGAAAACGTAAAAAACTGTAAAAATGCAAAAAATGGACCAAAATGTAAAAAAACCATACGAAAATGTAAAAAAGTTGATCAAAACTTAAAAAAGCGGACGAAAACGTAAAATATCGAGTGAAAACGTAAAAAGCTGATGAAACCCTAATAAATCGAACGAAAACGTAATAATATTGATGAAAATGTAAAAATTCGGACGAAAACGTAAAAAATCGGACGAAAACATAAAAAAAACTTGATGAAAACGCAAAAAAACGCAAAAAAATCAAACGAACTTGTAAAAAAATTGATGAAAACTTTAAAAATCAGACGAAAACGTAATAATACTGATGACAACGTAAGATATTGAACGAAAACGTAAAAAATCGAACGAAAACGTAAAAAAGTTGATGAAAAGGTTAAAAATAGGATGAAAACGTAAAAAAGCTGATGAAAACGTAATAAATCAGAGGAAAACGTAAAAAACAGACCAAAACGTAAAAAATGAACGAATAAACAAAAAAATTGTGAAAACGTTAAAAAATATGAAAACAATGTAGGTTAGTGGGTCAACCCGTCCCAAACCGCTTGACCCACAACCCGTTCGACCCATTATTTAATGACGACTCTTTTGATTCATAACCCATTTGACATGTAATCCATTTGACACATGACCCAAACCAACTCAACCCAACCCATTTCCCACCTCTAATTAGCACGGTTACATGTTGGTATTTGCATCAGGTTGTATTGGATTATTGTTGGTTAGCTTGGCTTTGGATTTATGTTTGCGATGATGTTGTTATAATTTTAACTAATCTGACAAGGTTTTGAGTAGTTATGTGCAATATATCTACATCCACAACATGTTTTAGTTTCATGTTTTGGTTCCCCTTTGTTTCGCCCGATTGTGATTGGTTTTTCATTTGGTTTTGTTTGGTTCGTCGCATTTGTTTAGTTATGGATGTTGTTTGTTTGCTCGTGTGCTTGTCTGCTTGTCTACCTGACTGAATACCAAGACCGAGACACTCTAGTAGTAGTCATCTTTACCCAGAACAGAATTTGCGTATCTGATCCCTCTCGTTCACCTCTGTATTTATATGACTCTATGTTATGCACATGCTTGATCCCTCTCGTTCATATCTGTATTTGTGCGACTCTGTGCTCTGCCCCTTGTTTGGATTCCATGAGAATGAGACTCTGTCTTGCATCAGCTTTGTACTCCGGGACACTCTGTTTTTCGTTCGGTTAGTTTTGAGTTTATTTTATGTTTTGCGAACTCTCAATATTCACCGCTGTAGTATTGTGAGTTTGAGAAAGGATGTTAGCTAATAAGGCCTATTGGCCCGACTCACTTGTTTAGGCTTGTTTAATTGATAGGTTTTGGTTTTGTATTTTATTTATTTTTCTTCTATCTTTATTGTTATGTGAATTTGATGACGTTTTCATTTTTCTTGTTTATTATGTGTGTATAAATTGTGAAGTTATATTGTTTGTATGATATTCGTATATGATTTGTAGTTTATTTTGTTAACCAGATTGATATGAAATATGGTAATAATAGTATGTGAAAATAATAGAAATTTTTTTAAAAAAATTATTCATGATGACTATGACTTATATAATGATAATATGTATGAAGATATCTCGGGTAATGCTCAGGGTATAGCCGATAGTAGGTCTTAGAATCGGGGTTCGTGGATGTATGAAATTTTAGTATTTTTTTTAATTTTTTATGTGAATTTATGGTCTTGTTTATGTGTTTTTTAGAGAGGAAGTTGGTTGCCTATGTAACGGGCAGAGATGTAGGATTCACCAATATCCTTTGTACTTAACTGCTTTTTTGGAATAATAAAGTTTATTGGAGAAACTTTTTACCCAAAAATAACGCTCGGAGATGTAAAATTCACCAACATCCCATATACTTAAATATTTTTTTAAAATAACAAAATTTAACAAAAAAATCCTTTACAAAAAAATAATCTTAATATACAGTTCTTAACGTGTGTAATGACAATATTAGAGGTACGCGAGCTTAACGAGTTATTGTGAAAAGTACATCAAGCATATTTAGTGATGTGGTGCAATTCGAGAATCTTTTTATGCTGAAAAAAGGCATCCAAAGTTGCTGCAGAAGTTGGAGGGATAAAACAAAGTGCATTTTTTTATAAGTCCTGGGCAGTTTTTGCAATTTTTCATAGTAAATACAAATTGTTTGGTATTCTAGGAAGTTAGGCTTTTCTTTTAGTATTTAAGCTCCCTTAAGCGTTTTGTTAAGCATCTTTTGATAAATTAATAAAAACTGATGTTTCCTCAAGATCTATCAATTTTCGGTATTATGCGGAATCAAGAAACTTTGATTAAAATCCTTCATTGCAATGTATGTTGCATCAGTTTGGTATGATATTCCAGAGCATCCTGAGTTATGCCGCCCCGCTGACGTGTTGTTCAGGATGGTGCTGATGATGTTGCTCTTGATGCCCTACGCAAGTAAAACGCTGATCTTCAACGTCAGGTGGACTTATTGACTGAACGAATGAATGAATTCGCCAACGTGCACCGTCATGACAACGATGCAACAGTTACATATGAAAGCCCATTTGGTGATCTCTGAGATTGATCTCCGGAACGTCCTGCCAACCGTTGGGAGCAGAGTTTCAAGGTTGAGATCCTTAGTTTTGATGGCTCTCTCAAACCAAAGGAGTTTATCGATTGGCTTTATCAAGTTGATGAAATTCTGAATTTCAAGCATGTTCTTGATGATCGTTGCGTGCCTCTTGTCATGATTCATCTACGTAATCGTGCACAAGCTTGGTGGCAGCAGTTGAAACAAACTTGTAGTCGCAACGGTAAGTCTAAGATCTCAAGTTGGGAAAAGTTCAAGAAACATGCTAGGGCTGCGTTCTTGCCTTATAATTTTGAGCGATAATTGTACTAAAGCTTTCAGAATCTTCGTCAAGGCACTCGATCTGTTGATGAGTATTAGACAGACTTTTTTGCACTCCTCGCTCGCATTGATCTTAATGAGTCCGCTGCTCAACTAGTTTCTCGTTATATTGGGGGTCTTCGTCTCCAATTGCAGAATGTTCTCGATATGTTTGATCCGTTGACAGTTGCTGAAGCGCATCAACGTGCTTTGCAGGCAGAAAAACAATTGAATCGTAGTGTCCCTAGAGGTTTTCACCAACACTCCGATTTGGCAAGTGTTGTTGACTCCTTTGTGCAGCCTCTCTACATCAGGTTGCTCCTACCTCTAATCGTGGTCCTTCAAATCCTACCCAAGGACGTCTTGCTGGAGGGTTATGGTGTTTTAATTATGGTGAAGTTGGTCAACGGCAAATGGATTGTCGAAACCCAAAATCTTCCAATATTGGCTTTTTGACGGAAGCCAATGAATCTGAATTGGATTCAGATCCTTTTTATGATGTGTATGCTGACGCTATCGATGAAGAATATGTTTTAGGTGATACTGGTCCTCTTATAATGTTGCGCGGATCCTTTTTTACCCCTGGTGCTCCTGATAACAAGTGGTTACGCAATAATTTGTTTCATTTGACTTACACCATTGGTGAGAAGGTATGCACTCTCATCATTGATGCAGGCAGCTGCGAAAACGTGATTTTTGAGTGTTTCCAAACTTAGCCTCTCTACTAAGCCTCACCCTAATCCTTATCACCTTTCGTGGCTCAGCCAAGGTATGGATGTTACTATTTCAAAACGTGTGCTCGTCAATTTTTTCATTGGTGCTACTTATACTTATTCTATACACTATGATGTGGCTCCTATGAATGCGTGCCACGTTTTACTTTTTCAGTTTATAGCGGCGCCATTTTTATATTTGGATTTTTAGTCCAATTTAAGCAATGAATGTTCGTTTTCCTCGACTCACTCGAATTGAAATCGGACTAAACGTAAAACTTATTTGTTCTTGGTAAAACGTAATTTTTGGTATTTTAAACTAAAATCTAATTAATTAAAAACTAATTTAAAATTTAAATGAAACTAAAAATTATTTAATCTAAGAAAAATCTTTGAAACTAATTAAGCTAATTAAAAATAAATCTATTTTTTTAAAAAAAATAAACTAATTAAAAACTTAATTTTATAAAAACTTTAAATGAAATCTATAAAAACTATTTTTAAACAAAACTAAATTTTAAAACAATTTAAATAAAATATATTTTTATCTTTTTGTTTTTTAGTTTAAACTTTATAAAAGAAAATAAAAAGGGAATTTAAATTCGAAAATTAATTAAACTAAAAAAAACTTGTAATTAATCTATTTAAAATAAACTGCCAGTAAAGAAAACCTATATTAATTAAATGTAGTAAAGATAAACACAAATAAAGGTCTAGAGCAAATTGAAAAGGTGTTGGCTGTTAAGCTAGAGGTCAGGGGTTCGAGTCCCCTGACAGACAATATTTTATGCTAATTTTTTTTGGACAAAATTAAGAACCAACAGATCAATTGGATCTGTTAGCTTTATGCAGCAATAAAAACCAATCAACAAAAAATAAGCACAAAAGCTAAGCAAATAAGCAGTTAAATCTGAAAACAATAAGCTATAGCATCTAAAACTGAAATATAAGCCAAAAAACTAAAGATAAGCAAGCAAATAAAAACAAAATTAATAGACGAAAAGCAAATAAGCTAATAAGCTATAATCATAAATAAGCAACAATAAAATAAGCTAAAACTGATAAGACGACTAAACCAAACAAACAACAACTGAATAAAAAGCTAAACGGTACCTTAATCAACTAAATAAGCTAAAAGAACCGATAAACTAAATCGAATAAGCATAAGCAGATACAACTCAATCGAAATAATACTAAAGCAAATAAGCTAGACCGAAATAAGCAGTAACTAAAAACTTAATCAGTAAAAAAAATATAGCAAATGCACATAAGCTTAACCAAACCAAAACAAAGCTAAACAAACCGAAAATCAGATAAACCAATAAGCAATAATGGCTTAATGAATAAGCAGATTAACGAGAAGCAAACCGATTCTAAGACTGAAATAAGCTGACAGAAATAAGCAAATAAGCAAATCAATAAAATAAGCAGATAAAAAAGCTGAAATTAAAACAGTAAACTAAAACTTATAAAAAGCAACTCCAATCTTATCTAAACCAGAATGAAATAAGCAAAAGGTAAATAAGCAGTTAAGACCAAACAAAAGTAAATAAGCGAAAGTCCTAATAAACAATAAACTAAAAATAAGCAGGTAACAAGAAGCAGATCCAAACTAAGAAATTCCAAACAACTATAAAACAAAAGCAGATCCAACATAAACTTAAACTAAATAAACAAAAACAGATTTAAAACTAATAAATCAAGCATATCCAAACAAACTCGAAAGCAGGTCCAAACAACATCAAAACTTAAACAATAAGATAAACTAACCAAATTAAAATAAGCAGATACCGCAACTGATTAAGCACAAACACAAGCAGATTATCAAATTTAGCTAATACTTATAAAAAATAAAAAAAAGGATGAGAACCTTTTGATGAATTCCTTTGGGTAGAAGGGAAGTGCTGAACTCCCTTTGTCACCGAATCAAACACTCCTTCTTATCAGCCAACCATCATCATCATCATCAACGTTCACACCATAAACATGAACAGTAACCGAACAGTAACTTTATAAACTTCCCAGTAGGGGAAATTTAATTCACCACTTTTTTACTTTTTTAATAATTATATAAAAAAACAAATAATGATAAAAACAGATTTAAATTGCAATAAAATAAAATCAGACGAGATTTAATTTAATTCAAAATAAAATTTCATTAATAATCAACTGATTACAATACTTCGAAAATTGAAAATACAATTTATCCTACAATCAAATTTGCATAAAAATAAAATTAAAACTAATTTAATCCTACTCCTAAATTAATTAAAAAACAGTAAAATAAAGAAAAATGGAATATCCCACAATTACAGTTTTGGGGGTTTTTATAGGCAAACCCCAAGCCTGTTGGTGAAGATTGGTGCCCACGGCTTATACTGATTCTATACACTATGATGTGGCTCCTATGAATACGTGCCACGTTTTACTTGGTCACCCGTAGCAATATGATAATCCTGATATTGCACATGTTGAGATCCAACAGTTATTACATGAATCTGCCGATGTTTTTCCTGAATCTCTTCCTTTAGTTACCTCCTTTACGAGATATTCAACATCACATTGATTTGGTCCCAGGTGCTGCTCTACCCAATCGACCTCATTATCGTATGAGTCCGAACGAGCATGAAGAATTGCGTAGATAAAATGAGGAACTGCTAGCTAAGGGCCATGTTCGTGAAAGCATTAGTCCTTGGGCCATGCCTGCTCTCCTTACTCCAAAAAAGGATGGATTTTATCGTATGCGTGTGGATAGTCACACAATCAATAAGATTACAATGCGTTATCGCTTTCCTATTCCTCGGTTGGATGACTTGTTAGACCAATTAGGTGGTGCTTGTATGTTTAGCATATTGGATCTCAAAATTAGCTACCATCAGATTCGTATTTGCGCAAGAGATGAATGGAAAACTGCATTAAAAGTTCGAGAAGGCTTATACGAGTGGATGGTCATGCCGTTCAGTTTATCCAATTCCCCTAGTACTTTTATGCGTGTGACGAATCAAGCTCCGCATCCTTTCATTAGGAAGTTTGTAGCCATTTATTTTGATGACATCTTGATTTATAGTGTGAACCCTGTTATTCACCTTGAATACTTGCGTAAAGTGTTACTGTTTCTCCGTCAAGAAAATTTTTATGCTGCGACCGTAAAGTATGTTTTTATGACAAGGCTTCCATCAAGTTTATCGGTTATGTGGTTCCTCGTGAGGGACTGAAAGTCGACCCTAGTAAGGTTCTGGCTATTAACCAATGGCCCCGTCCATCCTTTATCATAGAGATTCGTAGTTTTCACAGTTTGGCATCCTTTTGTCAGTGTTTTATAGCTCACTTCATTGGTGTTATTGATCCTATCACAGATTGCATGAAATGGACTAGGTTCAGTTGGACTCATGTACAGAGGCAGCCTTTATTGAAATTAAGAGTCGGCTCACTCGACTCCTATTTTTGTACTTCCTGATTTCTCCCATCCATTTAAACTCTACTACGATGCTTCAAAAACAGGTATTGAGGTTGTCCTCAGTCAATCGGTCGTCCCGTTGCTTATTTCATTGAGAAACGTTTTGGTTCTAAGCTTCGCTTTGGTACATATGATCTTGAGTTTTATGCGATTATCCAAGTCATTAAGCATTAGCGGCATTATTTTTTTCAGGGGGAATTCGTCCTTTATACTGATCATGATTCCCTCAAGTATGTTAGAAGCCAAGATAAGTTATCTCATCGTCATGCTTCGTGGATTTCTTATTTGCAGCAGTTTACTTTTATGATTACACATAAAGTAGGTGTTTCTAATTGTGTTGCGGATGCTTTGAGTCGTCGTCGTGGGTTGCTGACTGAGATGCGTGCACATGTCTCCATATTTGGATTCGTTCTTGGACCTCTATGTTGATGATCTATTCTTTTCTGAGATGCTTGTTCGCATTCAACAAGGTGAATCAACAGATTTTGTGTTGGAAGATGGGTTTCTTTTCCGTGGTGTGCAACTGTGCATTCCAAACAACAATATACACTTGAAGATTATACAAGAACTCCATAATGAAGGTCACCTGGGGCATGACCGTACTTTCCAGCTTCTGGCGGGTTCCTATTTTTGGCCCTCCATGAGCAAGAAAGTTGGTCGCTTTGTTGCCCGCTATCGTGTTTGTCATATGGCAAAAGGAGCATCGACTAATGTCGGTTTATACTTACCTTTGCCTATTCCCACACAACCCTGGTCTAATGTTAGTATGGATTTTTTCCTTGGCTTTCCACGTACCCAACGTGGTTATGATTTTATTTTTGTGGTTATTGCCCGAATTTCGAAGATGGTTCACTTTATTCCATGTAAGAAGACTTCTGATGCAGCACCTGTAGCGCCATTTTACTTTCCTGATGTGTATCGTCTTCATGGGCTTACAGTCTCTATAGTTTCTCATCGTAACATTCGCTTTGTAAGTCACTTTTGGCGGAGTTTGTGGCGTATGTGATTACGCAGCTAAATTTCAGAAGTGCTTATCATCCACAGACAGATGGTCAGACCGAAGTCGTTAATCGTTCGTTGAGGAATCTTTCGCGCAGTTCGGTTGAGGATCATCCTAAGGCGTGGGATCACAAATTTCCTCAAGATGAATTTGCCCATAACCATGTTGTTAACCGCTCCACTGGTTTCAGTCCTTTCTACGTAGTTTGCGGGTTGTCTCTACGCGGACCTCTTGATTTACTCACTCTGCCCAACAAGGTGCGTACCCATGCTACTGCGGAATAGTTTGTTGGACGGTTGGCTCAAGTTCATTAGACCACTCATGCGCATTTGGTTACTGCCACTGCCAAATACAAAGAACAGACTGGTCAGAAATGACGTGTAGTTGATTTTCATGTTGGTGACTTTGTTTGGGGTATTCTCACTAAGGATCGCTTTCTTGCTCACGAATATAACAAGCTTGCTGCTAAGAATATTGGCCCAACCGAAATTGTGGAGAAGATAATTCAAAATGCCTATCGTTTGCGTCTTCCAAGCCACATTCGTACCCATGATGTCTTGAATGTGAAGGCGACTTTTCTGATGAGGATGACACGGTTCCAAATTCAAGGTCGAATCTTCTCTATCCCGGGGGAATGATGCGGTAGAATTCGAGGAGGCTTTTATGCACAAAAAAGGGCATCCAAAGTTGCTGCAGAAGTTGGAGGGATAAAACAAAGTGCATTTTTTATAAGCCCTAGGCACTTTTTGCAATTTTTCATAGTTAATACCTATCGTTTGGTATTCCATGAAGTTAGGTTTTTCTTTTAGTATTTAAGCCCTCTTCAACGTTTTGTTAAGCAACTTTTGATAAATTAATAAACACTGATGTTTCCTCAAAATCCGTCAATTTTTGGTATTCTGCGAAATCAACGAACTTTGAATAAAATCCTTCCTTGCCATGTACGATGCATCATTAAGCTTTAAGCCTTAAGGTTCTTATCTCAAGATTGAAGATAGATCATCAAGATAGTAAGAGAAAGGTATAAATATGAGTGATCTCAATGAGATAGGTATATGGGGGCTAAGGTAGGCTATGACCCACCTATAAAAACTTGATGAAATAAAGCCCAATGTTATGAAATGTTATCTAATTTTTATTTTTAGCTAATATTAATTGTTTTAAATCTGGTCCATAAGCTCATAAGAAAAATATTGTCAAAATTTTAGTTTAAGTTCTCTATTTTAATGATAGAAATAAACATCGTGTGCAACTAAAATGTTTATTTGACAAATTTGTTGTAACATTTTACATAGTTGTATATTATAATGTTTTTAGCATTTGCTAATGTGTTTATAAAAAATTTTGGCCTCCCATAAACATATCCTGGCTACGGCCTGAGTGATCCCAAATATTACATCAGCAAAAACCAACAGGCCGTACTACAATAAATTTAGAGTTTATTCACACTTTTTTTTTCACACTTTAAAAATTGTGAACTTTATTTTTAAAATATTCACATTTGTAAGTGTGAAGCATTAAAAAATGTGAAGTATTAAAAAATTCACATATAAAAGTGTGAAGTATTAAAAAATTCATAAATAAAAGTGTGAAGTGTTAAAAAACTTCACATTTAAAAGTGTAAAATTATTTGTTACACTCAATTTGTTCACACCAAGAACACTAATAAAGTGTGAACGAGTAAGATAATAAGTGTGAAAAATCAACTAATTTGTTGCGGTAAGGGTCAAAACGAGAGATTGGTCATGTTGCAAATAGGAATAGAGATCTAGTTGAAATGGTCGAAAACTGTTTCATTGACCAAAACATTTATAATTAGGAAACAATATTAACAATTTGAGGGTGGCGAAAACATGAATATATTTGTTACTTAAGTAAAGATTTTGAATTCTAGAAGCATCCCAGACATAATCAACTCATGGGTAGGCTTTAAATACAGCTTTCAAACATGCATAAATATTTAAGATCATGAAACCATGCATACGTGTTCGCTGTTTAAGGCTTATAATTACGAATACAAGATTATGAGATATAGAACATCAGTTTTTATTTTTCAGCTAGACTACATGAGAAAATCATTTTCCGAATTGGCATATCATATTTTTTCACTTTATGTGGTCTTCTTCTTGTCTTTACCAGCAAGTACCATGTTGCTTCGCATGGCTTCATAAGCATGGAGACGTTTTCATAACAGCTGTTTTTTTAGTTTATTTTATTCTCTAGCCAAACCGTTGAGTAACTTGACAGTTTTTCTATCACTTTATTTCTCTCTTTTTGTATAATCTATAATAACAAGAATTATTTTTTATTAACAAATTACTAGTCTCAATCATCATGCAAGATCCCATATTTGCATAACTAACTCTTCATGGATATGACCCCTACTATGTTATGATTTGTGTTGTTCCTAATTAACATCTACATGCCAAAACTTGGATTGCACTTCAATGAACCAAAATTTAAGGGTTGCAATATATCATTAATATCTTGTTATCTAATTCGACCCGCTAATGGCGCTATATATGTGTGTCATAACTTAAGATAGTATTTAGGTTCGAGTTTAGGTCGAGGCTATTTTTCGAGTCTCCTTAGATGGAGTCTGTGTTTGCTAGGGAGAAGCTCTTAAGTAGTCATCTGACAGCAAATTTTCCTTGATAAAAACTTTCATGTTAAGATTTAATAATTAAATGCATTGCCTTTCATTATTATAGGTAAACCAATACGTAGTATAAAACTACGCTAAATAGCAAACAGGCTTGCGGATGGAATGAGCAAAATCTGGCTCTAACCTAGACTCTTTTGCTTAAATTGCATCGTGAGGTGGGTTTTGTTGGTACAAGATGGTCCAACCTGATGATGAATAGCCACTTGGTCCTTCGGAGAGACCTAACCACTTATAATCATTGGAGTTGAGGGGAGGGTGGGGGTCATTGCTGTGTTTGGGAGCCCTAATAATATATGTGTCAATTGTGTCTCATACAATGGATGATAAAAAAGCTTAGGGTAAATCATATTAAGTCCCTACCAAGGTACTTTCAAACACTTTTAATGATAGAAATATCTTTATTCATTTTCACATTTTGGTCAAATAAGTATCATTTTGAATAACAACTAATAACCATAGATATCTCTTGACTCGATTCTTTAGTTGAAGTTTTTGTTATTTAGATGGACAGATGAGATACTTTGAAACTTCTGAAGCAATGGTATCGTTACAAAAACAGCAGTTTCAAATCATAATTTTTATTGATACGAAGTAAATTATAAAGTTGAGTGATGGCTCGAATAGAGTGATGGAATCAACTAACTTTTCACAAGCTGTTGATCTGTACAACAATGGAAAAAACAGAAAGATATATGGTAAATGTTCACTTGTATTTTTATTGACTGCTATTTTTTTTGGGGATAAAATACAATGTACAATTGCCTACTATTTAAAAGGAACTTTTGCAGAAAAACAAGGAACTAACTCCACTAAGCATATGACTCGGACTTTCAAACCCACATGGTTTGATTTATTCAAAACTCCTAACTGAAACATAACGTGCAACTTAGATTACTTCTGAATTATTTCAACATTTTCCCCCTTAATTCAGAAGTTCAGACCTTCTTGATTCCCATGAGATTTCGCATCTCTTCATGCTTCACTCGTGCAAGTGGTTTTGTGAGTATATCAGCTTTTTGTTCTTTCCCACAAACATGAGCCACTGTAATTTCACCGTTCTCTACACATTCTCGAATGAAGTGAAATCGTATATCTATATGTTTACTACGCCCATGGAAAACTGGATTCTTCATGAGATCAAGTGAGGAACGATTGTCAACAAACAAAGCTGCTGGTGGTATTCTTTGCCCAGTTATTTCATTGAGTAATCTTCTCAGCCAGATTCCTTGACATGCTGCCATTGTGGCAGCCATAAACTCAGCTTCGCATGAGGACAATGCCACACACCTCTGTTTCTGTGATGCCCATGTAACCAAATTACCATTCACATAGAAAGCCATACCACCTGTACTCTTTCTATCATTAACATCATTTGCTAGATCACTATCAGTGTATCAAGTTAAACTGATATTTTTCCCTCCTTTTGAGTATTTCAAACCATATCCAAGAGTACCTTTTACATACCTGAGTATTCTTTTCACGGCCTGAAGGTGTTTGACAGTTGGTTTCTCCATGAAGCGGCTGACAACACCAACTGCAAAAGATATATCTGGGCGAGTATGTGTCAAATACCTAAGCCCTCCAACTATGCTTCTGTATTCGGTTTGGTTTACCAGCTCTCCTTCTTCTTCTTTGAGTAATTGCAACTTGTGTTCCATTGGGTTCTTTGTGGGATTACAATCTAGCATTCGAGTCTTGGTGAGAATACTCTTGGCATAAGCTTCTTGTTTAAGTGTAATCCCATCTTCTTGCTGGCTTACTTCAATCCCTAGGTAGTAGGACAGGAGGCCTAAATCACTCATCTCAAATTTTGCACTCATGTCTTGTTTGAATTTCTTGACACTTTCGGGACAACTACCAGTCACTACCAAGTCGTCTACATACACCCCAATAATTAGAACATCTCCCTGATTCTTCTTTGTGTAGACTGAGTATTCATAGGCGCATCTCACAAAACCCAAACTTTTCAAGTATCGATCTAAACAAGCATTCCAAGCTCTTGGTGCTTGTTTTAGACCGTACAGGGCTTTTGTAAGTTTGTACACTTTGTTGGCCTCCCCCTTTTTATGTACCCTTCAGGTTGGGATACATATACTTCTTCTTCTAGAGTGCCGTTTAGGAAAGCCGATTTCACGTCAAGGTGATGTACATGCCAACCATTAGAACCTGCGAGAGCTAGAATGACGCGTACCGTTTCGATCCTTGCTACCGGTGCGAAGACTTCGTCATAGTCAACTCCGTGTTTCTGAACATACCCCTTTGCCACAATTCTGGCCTTATACTTCAAACTCTTTCTACCTGGATCTCGTTTAACCTTGTACACCCACTTTAAAGCTATGGCTTTGCGATTCTTGGGGAGATCAACCAGGCTCCAGGTTTTATTTTTTTCAATTGAGGTTAATTCGTCATTCATAGCTTCGACCCACTCCTTCTTCTTGCTCGCTTCCGTGTAGGAGACTGGTTCATCATCACTTCGAATCATCATTAGTTCTTCAATCCCTTCAATTTCTTCACTCTCATTGTACAAATCTGAGAGTAAACGAAAACGTTTTGGAGCGCCACCACCTGTGGAGCTGGAAGCGGTGCTCGGAGCCGTATTTGGGGAGTTAGGCGAGTCTGGTGTAGCTGGAGTAAAAGGAGTGCTTTGTGGGCTGGCATGTGGGTTTTCTGTTGAATTAGTGGGCGCCGAGTTGGTGGGTTGTACACTAACAGGCTGCAAATTTTCACCCCACTCGCTGCCATCATTGCTTTGCAATGGCCCAAATTCTTGGTCAGGTGTTCTTGGCTCCAAGTCATCTTCATCTGCATAAAGCTCATCTAGGTCAAAACCAGCAACAGTAAGACTCATACCTGGTGTCTCCTTTATCTTTGCACTTTTCTCCCATGACCAACCCTGTTGTTCTTCGAAAACCACATCCCTGCTTACATACATTTTTCCGGTGTCTGGATCCAATAAACGATACGCCTTCGTCCCCTTTTCAATACCCAGATGAACCAATCGCATGCTTCTTTCATCCAATTTACTCAAGTGGCCTTTTGCTATTCTCATATGAGCTACACAACCAAACACCCTTAAGTGAGCAATGTGTGGTTTCCTGCCTGTCCACATCTCGTACGGGGTTGACTCTTTCAACGCCTTCGTGTGTGCTCTGTTCAAGACATAAACAGAGTGACTTACAGCCTCCCCCCATAAAACGTCTGGCATACTCATGGTCTTCAGATTACACCTAACCATCTCTAGCACAGTTCGATTCCGTCTCTCTACTACGCCGTTTTGCTGTGGGGAATACGGTGAAGTGTAGTGACGTTCCAGGCCAGTTTCATTGCAATATGTGGTGAACTGATTCGACAGAAATTCACCACCTCGATCTGTTCTGAACACCTTCATCTTCTCCCCTGTTTTAACTTCTACCTTGCCTCTGAAATTCTTGAAAACTTGCAAGGCCTCATCCTTTGTTTTTAACAAATAAACCCACATTACCCTGCTATAGTCATCAACTAACAACATGAAATACCTGTTACCTGAAGGTGTAGGAGGTGACACTGGTCCACACAGATCTCCATGGACTAATTCAAGTCTCTTCTTAGCTCTGTAACTCGTGTGTGCAGGGAATGGGCTTCTCGTCTGTTTTCCAATTAAGCACCCTTCACATGGCTGTGTGGGCACATGTAGCTTTGGCATTCCTTCAACTAGCTTCTTCTCCACCATAAAATTCATTGAATTGAAGTTTATATGACCCATCCGGATATGCCATAGCCAAGTTGGATTGCTGCATTGAGCAGTCAAGCACACCGCCCTAACCTCCTCCAGCTCCATTTTGTACAGACGATTCGGCGATCTTTTAACCTTCATCAATAGTTTCCCTGCTCCATCATGAACCCACATAAACGGGTCTTTAATTTTAATCTCGTCACCTCCCTCTGCTAACTGTCCCAAACTTACAATATTGCTACATAACTCTGGGATATAGTAGACTTCATCAAGTTTCCGATGTTCACCATTCTTGCATTGAAACACAATTGAGCCCTTTCCTTCAATCCTCACCTTTGATTCATTCCCAAACTTCACAAACCCTTGGACTGTCTCATTCAGATTACGAAACTTCTGCTTATCACCAGTCATGTGATTACTGGCGCCTGAATCAAGGTACCATATGCTAGACTGCCTCACCTGTTCTCCTTGTGATTTCAGGTCTGGGAATACCTTTTCTTCATTTAGAAACACCTCTCCAAGTTCGCCACTGTTGTCAAGAGGTGCCAACAGGAGTGCTGGCTCATTATCATCGTGTTCTCGAATCAAGTTATTCTCGTGGTTTCTCTCACGCCTTGGGTTTGTACATCCTGCTGCATAGTGACCAAATTCCTGACAATTATAACATTGAACACCATTTTTATCATGGTTACCTGGGGTTGTAGGCCCTCCTTTCTGGTAGTGTGACCCGCCTCTGCCTCGGCCACCACGACCACCGCCATGTCTACCTCTTCCTCTGCCTCTGCCACGTGAACCTCCAAACCCACCTCGATTGTATTTCGGTTTAGAGTCGCTATCTCCCTTCTTGTTTCTCTCTGACCACTCTTCGTGAGTCAAGAGAAGTTTTCGATCATCGCCATCACCATGGCCTTTCATTCTTTCTTCGTGTGCTTTTAACCTTCCGATCACCTCTTCCACAGTCATCTTATCTAGATCCCCAAATTGCTCAAGTGTAGATGCAATTTGAAGGAACTTGGATGGGACTGCCCTAAGTAGCTTCTTCACCACATAGGATTCCTCCACTGTGTCCCCCAATGCTCGCATGGAACTCACGATGTTGCTCACCTTCACAGCGAACTCATCAACTCCTTCTGATTCTTTCATGTTCAAAGATTCAAACTCAGCTTTCAAGGTTTGAATTCTCGCAGTCTTCACTCTATCCGCACCCATGAACATTGTTTTTAAAGCCTCCCATGCTTCTTTGGCTGATTTCTTCTCCGAAAGAGACAACAATAGATCTTCAGGTATACCTTGGTAGATGGCTGCTAAGGCCATCTTATCTTTCTTCACTTCTACCACCGTATTGGCTGTTCGTGGCTCAACAGCCTCCCAAACTCCTTGAGCCTGCATGAAGACCCGCATCTTGATTGCCCAAGCGGCATAATTGGTTCTTGACAACATCGGGTAGTGAAGTGTGATCTGTCCATCTTTTTCGTTATTGCCATTGTTTCCCGCCATCTCTTCACGAGATTGAAATTTGGGCATGCACCAACCTTAGCTCTGATGCCAAATGATGGAATCAACTAACTTTTCACAAGCTGTTGATCTGTACAACAATGGAAAAAACAGAAAGATATATGGCAAATGTTCACTTGTATTTTTATTGACTGCTATTTTTTTTGGGGATAAAATACAATGTACAATTGCCTACTATTTAAAAGGAACTTTTGCAGAAAAACAAGGAACTAACTCCACTAAGCATATGACTCGGACTTTCAAACCCACATGGTTTGATTTATTCAAAACTCCTAACTGAAACATAACGTGCAACTTAGATTACTTCTGAATTATTTCAACAAATAGACCGTCTGATGTAGATCGCTAACTTGGTTCCGGGAAAAAAATGAGTTTTTTCGTGCATCAGAAAGACGATTAATTATATAACTGTCCATTCCTGGTAGGTCAAATTCGAATTTCCTTTATGTCAACTCATTCAATTCATAACAAATAAAGAAATAACTGAGCGACAAAGATTCGGGGTTAGGAAACTTATAGAAAAAGCAGTGAAAATATGGTTTGCGTGTGTGAAGGATGATTACAAAAGAGGTTGTTATGATATATGTAGTGTGGTTAGCATCACTCATTTTCAATAATACATATGATCATTGTAAAGGGATAAACCATTAGCTGCCGACAGTTAATTTGCTTAGGAAGTGGTTTACCTTAAAACATAGACATGCTTTAACATGTTCCTTTCTTTTTCTCACGTAATCTTCTTCAACTACTCTCATTAAAACAAGTGTATACTTGTACATATATTGCATTGTATCCAATGTAGTACATGTGTACTCCCTCTCGCATCTACACGTACCTGTGCGGACATTCGAAAACCAGGGAGGGAAAGAAATATGATGGCTTCTTGAATTAGCAATGTTGATGATGACAGTGATGTTTGTGTGGTGTTGTTAATTGATGGGTAGAGTAGAAAACGGATTCTAGGGGGACCTCTTTTGGCCCATGTTATATTTTGCTTTTTAAATTTTATAAAAACTGTATATTTTTTTTTCTTTTTCGAAAAGCAATATTATATATATCAAGAGTCTAGCAAGATGCTAGGAAAAACAATTACATCTATCTCACAGTAAAGCTAAAACTAAAGCGATCTTACGCGATACACACTACATCGAACGTGTTATTACAAACAACCAAGTATTAATAGCTGACAAAAAATCAAGACTTAAGTCACGAAAAGCACGAGCCTTTGCACCAATCCACCCAATAAATTCTAAGCTTTTTAAATCTATGTGAAATCCAGAAAAAAGAAGTCAACTAAATCTCGAAGAATATATCATCAACCACCACCTCTTTAGACTTAAACACCTTGCTATTACGCGCTTTCCATATCAAATACATAGAACTCCGAAAGACGCCTTGCCACACTCTCTCCATTTTCGATGGCACCAAACCATGAGAGGAAAAAATATCTGCTAAGGATGAGCTATTAAAGCAACCCATGTTTCACCATAAAAAAATCTTCGACCACACCGCGTAAACAAGAGGACATCGAACCATAATGTGGTCAATTGTTTCAACGGCACTCTCACAACACGGGCATAATGTGGAGTGCAAATCTATCCCAATATGATCAAGAATTGACCTTACCGGGATCCGCCCACATTTTAATCTCCATATAAACACATTAACTTTTCTAGGCACGAACTTACACCAAGACGTTTCTTCAACATAAGTTGTCGATCGAAGAGTATTTTCATCTATTAACTCTCTCAACTCTTTAACCGAGAACACTCCATCAGATGCAAGAAACCAACGCGGGGCGTCCACATACCCCGAAACTGGGGCTAAGTCTGTTAGAACACTACTTAGCTCCTCTAATTCATCCAATGATCTCCCTCTAGGAGTACGCACCCATTCCCATTTCCACCTCCACCCATCAATAGTGTATTCACCATGGTTCCTGACCGACACGTCTTCATCCCCCTCAAACCTAAAAATCCTTGGAAATCTTTCACACAATTTAAAGTCACCCGGCCATTTATCCTTCCAAAACCGAATACTAGCGCCATTTCCTAACTTCCTACCAAATGAAGATGAGAACACCACCCCGTTCTATCTATATCTCTATCCACCCGGACAATATTACCCTAGGTACCCGATATTCTTACTCTATTCTGCTCACATGTCTCGTATAGACCCCCCACTCACCATAGAGACTTTTTATCACATGAACCCACAACGTTTCTCCTTCCTCCAAAAACCGCCACCACCATTTAGCCAGCAAACCCATGTTGGACGCCTTAAGACTCCCAAAATTTAGCCCCCCAATTCCAATTTAGATAACACTTTATCCCATTTTACCCACGCCATTTTCCAACTGTAAATGCTCATGCATATTTTCTTTACTATTAACTATTAAGTTGGTAACTAATTAGCTCACATTTATTTCTTGCAAGAATACAAATCAAGACCTATTCGTTACAACAGCATCGTTTGACCATTTAAACTACATATATAGGACACTTGTCTATGTAGAATATTAAGTTAGCTAATTTGCGGTCTATGATTTCTATGCCAACATTAACTATAGGAAACATAGAAGAGTTGGCACCAAAGATGTTATTTATGTTGGGTTTTGCTAATGAATCTAATGTTTATTGATGGAACTATTTATTGTACAGATACATAGAAAACCCTAATGATTTAATGATGGTAACTCAACAACCAATTGGACCGAGTCATCAAATCTAATGTCTAATATTCCCTTGCAGTCTAAGCGAAAAAATCTGAAGGCTAGCTAAGACCAAAAAATAAACACGAAAAGAATAACGAACTTTTTTTCAACTCTAAAGTTTAAATTGTCTTAATTTTTTGACTTTAACAATAAAAATCCTTTTCAAACTCGTTTTTCTCATCAACTCTTGGATGTTTCTATAAAGTTTAAGAAAAGGTTTCTAAACCTTTCATTAAGTTTCGATGATAATATTAATGAACATGTTCCTTAGACAGTAAAAACGCGACATATCATTTTATGCGCTCTCGTCAGTCTAGACGAATGCGCCATGTGTTTCACAAGCTTGAAAGAAACAGAAAAGATAAAGAAACAGGAAAATATATTTGTCACGGTCGCTTTACAGGGTATATGCTATTATGAATACCTAAAGTCTTTTAGTTTTATTTACATGAGAGAAATATATGATGATGATTATGTGAAGTGGAAGCAAAATGGTTTGTATCAATCCTCATACACATATGATGATTACCTTGTGAGTGAAGAAAAATGCATCGAAAAAGACAAGTTTGATTTGAAGTCAAGAAGACTAGCCATCTCCTTGTCTCTCTCTATCTCTAGAATATTATTCACATATATATGCATGTACTATATATATCTGATGATGATCTCTAACAAATAAAGCCCACTCTCCCAACAAGGAAACTTGACTTGGAGTCTTTTGTTGTCTCAACATTTTATATATAAAACCTATCTTTACCATGAGAAAGCCAGACCATATTGGTAAAGAAAAAGTTTGTAATAATACCAATACAAACAGCAACAACACTAAAGGAATGTTGAAGCTTAGAAAGGGTTTGTGGTCACCTGAAGAAGATGAGAAGTTGATGAATTACATGTTAAGGAATGGTCAAGGCTGTTGGACAGATATTGCCAGGAATGCCGGACTGCAACGCTGTGGAAAGAGTTGCCGCCTTCGTTGGATTAATTACTTGAGACCTGATCTCAAGCGTGGTGCGTTTTCACCTCAAGAAGAGCAGCTCATTGTACATTTGCATTCCATTCTTGGCAACAGGTGCGTCTTGCCCCTCTATTTCTTAATTATTTTTGGCTGATCGAATAGCATAGCAATGGGAATAACATGTATAAAAGGTGTACGGATGTAAGACACATTATTTTCAGTGAATAAAAGGTGTACGTACGTATTATCTCAAAATGTGAACTTTCAAATCATCCATGCATGTTGTTTTGAATTTTCACAAGAAACCGCTCAAAGATAACCATATTTATTGAAAGAATATCGACTAGGTCATGAAAGGATTAGTGATCGATATGAGTATCCTACACATCAGCTTTAGTGATAGCCAAGTTTTCGGAGTTTATATTCAAATCGGGAAGACATAACTTAACCTATGTATTACTTTGGTGTCTGGTTCTAAATGTTTTGCTGGTTTAAAATGTTTGGTTTTAACCTATGAAAGGATTAGTGCGGAGTAATTGATTAATATGCCGTTCAAAAATAACTTATGCATTGTTAAAAATATTTGCTTGTACATCATTTCTGATAGAACATGTTCAACTATAGAATTACGTACGGGCAGTATCTACAAATATAATTAACGTACGTAGAAAGATCAAATAAACTGAATAATAATCAGTTTATAGATTGATTTAGAATACGATCCTTGTTTAGAAATTACGTAACATATATGTTTCAAAATATTTTTTGGTAAGAACTATAATTTGGTTTCTTACTGTAACATTACATCTTTTTAATTACTATTTTTCTTCATTGATCAGAACAATAACTGATAAAACAAAAAGAAGTGATAGTTATCTAGAATATGAGTTTAATTGTAAATATATAAAACTTGAGAACACTGGTAAATATAAATATTTAGAAGGCCATATATTTGTAACTAAAATCCTAAAATTAAAACGGTTTAAGACGTAAAATATCCAAATACTTTTTTATTCATTTTCATACGGTTTTAACAGGTAAGCTTGCTTGTGTGACATATTATTAATGAACGTTTGCATCAAACGTTTGCTGGGTGTTTTTTTTTTAAATTTCAAATTGTTTTTTCTTACGATTTTATAATGAAAGTTTTTTCTATTAGAAAAGTTTTAGTTTAAAAAAGGTTCAATTTTTTTTCCAAAGAAATAATTTTTTTCACATCTTTTTATTCCAATATAGTAGCGGCAAGATTTTTTTTCCGAATTAAAATTTGGATGGTGGAATTACGGTTGGACAATTCATTTTTCTAAATTTAATTTTTTTGAAACAACATTTTCCAAGTTTCTTTTTCATGTTTTCTTTTCATATTTTTTATTTCAAAATAGTAGTGGAAATATTTTTCTTCGAAATCATAATTCCTTTTTAAAAAGTACAATTATTTTATGAAATTACAATTTTCTAAATGAAATTACAAATTTTTTTATGAAATTACAATTTTTTATGAATTTACGTTTTTTTAAAACAATTAACTTTTTTATAAAAAAAAGTTAATTACAATTTTATATGATATTATGATTTTAAAAAAACAACAATTCTTTTTGTGAAATTGTGATTTTTTTTTTAAATTACAATTTTTTTATGAAACTATGAATTTTTTATGAAATTACAAAAAAAAATTAACTACTCTTTGTTTTTTAAAATTACAATATTTCTTGAGAAAAAATTTACCAAGTAATTTTTTAATAATTATATAAATGTGACAGACAATTCGTCGGAAATCATGAATACTAACGGAATCCCAACAAAAATTACTGTGGCTATTGACCTATTTTCAAATATTGAATTGTTAACCGATTTTACCGGTTGAATGTTAAAAAGTGGTCACATCGATACATTTGATTAAGTACGTATGATATATACAATAAAAATAATATATGTACCATTTCGATAAATATAAAAAGAATATATCGTTATTTTATACCTTAAACCCAAAATAAAATGCAAAGGTTTTGAACTTTTAATTATTGGTTTTAATAGCGACATAAGTAGTCTTATCTTTTTTATTTTCCAACTTCAATTGAAAATGATAGAACTTTGTGATCAATCTTTGCTTAAGAAACTGGAAACCCCTAGAACCAAGTATATCTTTATCTCATTTATACTTTCTTAAAACTAAAAACCTTCACGAATCTATGTTTTTAGATGCTCTAAATAAAAACTTTAAGATTGCAAAGATTTATGTAATGCCATTAACCCAAAATATTACTTGGCATAAAACCCTAATACTATCCCATCTTTAAAGACATTCTTCTCTTAATTATGATAATGAAATCAGAAGAACCTAAATATAGATTGCTAATTTGTTATTTTAGCCTAAATATGAAGAAAAATTGGTAAGGAACTTACAAATTACAGAATTGAGTTGTTTTTGTTGTTTCCAACTTCATGCCTATTAAGAGATTTTAAGTAATTGAGATGGATTGAAAGAGTGTTTGATATAACTTATAATATTTGGCTGATTTTTTGATTTAAATTTAATATATAAATATGCACCCTTAATTATGTTTCTATGGTTTTTCTGTTGGAAAAACAAATTAGCTAGTTAGTTTGAGTATGATGGAGTGTTAATTTTATTTACACAAATCAGGTGGTCTCAAATAGCAGCTCGGCTTCCTGGAAGGACTGATAACGAGATCAAGAACTTTTGGAACTCTACAATAAAGAAAAGATTGAAAGTTAACAACATCTCTAGAAGCTCACCAAACCATAGCACAGACAACACATCCTTAAATCTATGTAGAGATATAATGGAAGGTGGTATGTTCATGTCCATGCACGATAATGACCTCATGGCCATATGCATGGAATCTTCACTAACATCGACCACGACCACCACCACATCATCATCATCAATGCATAATAGTTCAATGATTATGAAGGATCACGACGAACACTTTGGTATTTTCCCACCACTCCTTCAAAATAACATTACTTGTGACATAAATGCGGCATCAAGTTCGTTTAATGTTTCCCCATGCATAGGAAAGATTGGTATTCGAGGTGATGGAGCCGGATATGGTGATTGTGGTATTCTTGAAGTACCATACATGATCGGAGCGGAAAGTGACAACCCGAGTAGGGTCATGGATGGGGACATGGATGGAGATGTTAACGCTAATCCCGCAAATTACATGTTTGAAAAGAAATCAACCCAATTTAGCAACCACTTCAATATGGATGCTGATGGGAAAGTTAAAATGGAGGAGATGGTTGGTTATGAAAATCATTGGCCAGGAGAAAGTTTGAAAATGGGAGAATGGGATATAGAGGGCTTATTGGCAAATATTCCATCCTTACCTTATCTTGATTTCTGAAAGATTTCTATTCTTAAACTTTAGCTAGAAAATAAGAATTTGATGATAGAGAGATTATTATACGTTCTTTTCGACTTTAGATGAAGTTCCACATATAAGGTCCTTAAGTATATATATATATACTCTACTGGGTGCAGATTTTGATCATACAAATTGGATTCTTGAACCCTAATGACATTTGTAATCGTATGAAGACCACTGGGATAAGTTGACTGCGATCAACGGTCTTTGATATAGACTGAAATGTGAATACTAATGTGTTGCAGCAGATAAAGAGAAGCTGTGAAATGGGTAGCTAGTGTCGTATACAGCAGAAATAAGGTAGCGAATTAATTGTGTAAAAGTGCATTTTAAATTTTTCTATGTGCATGTTTAGAGATAGCTACATATATCAATCCGGATATTCTTTATGTACAAACTTTATAAGAAAGCACGCAATGCAACATGGAAACACAAATCCTAGCTCGATCTCTTATATATACATAACGTTAATTATTCCGCCGCTAAAAATGAACAAACTTGTATTGTATGAGCATGTATATCTTTTAAATGAATATGCATATGTGATTTAGTTTTTGAAGCTTATATGGATGGATAAATGCAGCACCAAAACACATATGTAACTTGCTTATTAATCACTACACGGATTTCAAATCATGAATGCTGATAGCTACATCTAGATAACCCGTAAAATCAGTTATCAACTTATCACAAAGGATTCCCTTTTAGTTGACTACACCAATGAGATGTCCTTTAAATAGATGGTGTAGTAACTTAATGTTAATAAGACCAAACTTATCAGAAAGTCCTTTTAATCAGTACTGATGAATGCACATTATATTAAGTTCTCATTCAATGATCTTTAAAAAAAAGAGTACGAGTTGAAATGATCGATCTAGTAATGAAAATTCTAGAGACTAAGAGCACAGGGTATGGTTTGGTGTTTTCGTGCTGAGCCGTGAAAAAACATCAGAATTTTCAAGGGTATGGTGAGTGATGGGTAAATGATCCCACAACACCACAAACACGAAAACGCCACATTTTGACGCTCCTTGGTTGGCTTGAACCATGTAGTATACATTGGGCCCACTTTTCAAAAAAAAAAAAAAAAAAATTATGCACGAAAACGCGAGACACGAAAACGCGAGACCGGGGTACGGTCTCGCGTTTTCGTGTCTCGCGTTTTCGTGCGAAAACGCGCGCCGTCCCTTCGGCGCGAGACTTAAAAACGCGAGCAAGAGTGTGGTTTCTCGCGTTTTCGTGTCGCGTTTTCGCACAACGCGAGGGTATTTCTACCTGTACCCTGTGCTCTAATTGATTAGGTTCATTAGGCTTAGTTATTGTATACATTTAGGGTGTGTTTGGTTTCTCGATTTTGACTCAAAGTAAATGAGTGGTAACGAAGATTTCTTGTTTGGTACAATCTAAAAATCAAATACTTTGGTCTTATGTCCAACATTTCTATCCCGATGTATTTGATGGTTTTTTTGAAAATTGTCAGAGGATTTATCATCTGCTAATTCTCACCATATAAATCTTTCTCTCTCTTTCATTTTTTTCAACTTTTTCTATTATTTTATTTAATAATATTGATATAATAAAAATTCTATATTATATATTATTCATCTTATATTTTTCAAACCTAATCCTAAACCCTCTTACTTTATAAACCTACTCCTAAAGTAAAACCCGACTTCAAACCAAACAGACCTACACTCTTCGAGTTATACACGATGTGCTTCTTTTTATATAGAGTCAAAAGTTTGGATTTCTATTAATCGTTAATATTTGACGTAACATACATCTTTTTGATTGTAAAATAATGCACAATACATCCGTTAAAGGTTAAAATTATTTGTCACTTTAAAAGTGTTTTATTCCTTTTGCAATACAATAATTATTTTTGCACTTAACTTTAAAAAAAAACTGAATTTTTTTTTTTCAAAAGTATTAAAAAAAAAGTTTTTAAGTTTTTAAAAAAGATTTAAGTTCTTTTGGATACCAAAGTTTTTCTAGGATACAAGGGGACTCATCCCCACCATCCATCTCCATCTTATTCAAGGGCTGAGATTAAATCCCCAATTTACACAACTTTCTCCTTTCTTTCTCATAAAAACACACACCCGTTCTTTCACTTCTCTCTCTACCCCGATCTACTTTCTCTCTCTAAAATTTGAAGCGAACAATCACAACATCATCATGAATCCATCACAATCGATTAATTAGATCGAACTTAACATGAATTCATATCAGGTTTGTATTCTTATAATCTATGCTTATTTTTTTTAGCTTATTTGATTTTGAATAAGCTTATTAGTTTATTTTCATTAGCTTTGTTGAACGAAATATGCCGATTGATAGTTCTTATTTTGATCAATTTATTCTAATTAGCTTTTAATTAGGTGATTTATGTGAATAAGCTTATTTGTTTGAATAAGATTTTTAACTAGATGAGAGTTATAAATAATCTTGAGAATTAGATAGGAGTTATGTGAATAAGCTTACAAATTACACGAGAGTTATGAATAAGCTAGCTTATTAGCTTAGGTTGACAAATCGTAAGGTATTTTATGTAAGTTGGATTAAGTTTGCTGATGTAGGCTGCAATAAGCTTGATATATCATGTATGATATATATATATCATATATGATATATCACCACTTTTCATATATGATAGATATATCATATATGATAACTGATGATATATCATATATGATATAACTATCATATATGATATATCAAATAAACCATAGGAAAAAACAGATTCTGTATGAGTATTTTTTAGAAAATCAATATAAACTCTTGAAACTTGTCTTCTATCATATATATGAGTAATTTATTTTGGTGTTAAAATGTTGCATAATATGTTCTTTTTATCTTTTATAAATGCAGTCAGACAGAGATGGTGCGATTGGCAGCTTTGGAGCAAAGCAGAGAGGGATGTTGATTATAACAAGAGGATGTGCATGGATATGTTTTAAGGATCAAGACGGAGTAGGCGTTGTTCATGAATTCATCATCTGATAATCTGTTTTTTTTCCATTTTTTTGATTTTGTATAAATTGTTATCATATATGATATCAGAGGTATATCATATATGATTTTACATTAGGTTACGTTCGGTTTGAATTATCATATATGATTCTGTTCAAAAGTACATTTTTATGTTATGAACAAGTGTTTGATTATTAATTGTGCATACTCTTTGTTGTAATCATGAATTCATCAGATTCTTTATTTAATAAATCCAAGTTTTTCTTGAGTGTCATATATGATAGTGCATGATCATATACTCCGTATGACTTAATTTATAAAAACCACCATGACATAATACCAAGAAAGTTAAATCATATTAACAAGATGTTGTACGAGATACCAATTGATTACAAAATCGTCCATATACTTCAAAACTCCATTAGGAGATTACAAGAAAAAACAAACAATAAACGTAAAAGAAAAATTCACGAGCTTATTCATTAAGCTTCTTGGCCTTTTGGATGCTTGTAATGTTCAACACGCCTTGTAAACAACCTTCTCTACACAAAAAAGAAGATTTAATTCAATTTTCAAGCACATAATCATATATGATATATTTGATCATATATGATATTTAGCTTATATCATATATGATATAGCATATCATATATGATACTTCATTAGCAAGTCATACTAAATATGTTCAGCCAGATTAATCCATTAAAAAAAGAGTTAACTCAATTTTCAACCACATTATCATATATGATATATCTCATCATATATGATATTTTAGCTTATATCATATATGATATAGTATATCATATATGATACTTCACAAACAGGTTACACTAAATATGTTCAGCGAGATTAAGCTAAAAAACCTTATAATTCATGAAAATAAGCTAATAAGTTAGCTTATAATTCATCATAATAAAGGTGATGATTATCAATAAGCTTATTCACATTAAGCATCAAGTTACCTTATCATTTGACATGTTAAATTCATGTAACTTATCAAATAAGCTATAAAAAATAAGATGAGTTATAAGCTTATTCAGATCGAATAAGCTAAAAAAGATGAATCGAAACAGATCGAATGAACTTTACCTTATTTATGAAGAGGATGATCGATTTGTGATGGTGATGATCGATGGATTTGATGTTTGTGTTGATAAATTAAGATGTAAATATGTGTGTGTGTGTGTGTGTGTGTGTGTGTGTTTATGTGTGTTTTAAAGAGAAGAAGAAGAAGAAATCGATCCCAGATTTGTGAGAGTGGTAGGTGGTGTTAGTGGGAGGGGTAAAATGACGAAACTACCCCTCCGCTTTTTTTTTTGTTTTTAATATGAGTTGTTGGATGAGATGAGATGGACGGTCCAGATTTGTCCCCTTGTATCCAAAGGATACAAGGTATCTTAAATAACCGGACTCTTTAAAAAAACATCGAAAAAGTTTTTTTTTTCTTTTTTTTTTTAATTTGAAAACAGATTTTTTAAATTATTTTTATGTGTTTACAAAGATTAACGTAAAATCCCAGCCTTGTACCGGAGGGGGTTGAAAACCCTATCTAATATATCGAAAGCAGGCCCATTGTCCTGATTTAGGTTAGGCTAAACCCGTAACCCAAAATTAGTTTTCTTCGGAAACAAAATCAAAAACAAACACATATAGGAGTCACCTTCGAAAATTACCGAAATACACTAACACAGTAACACAAGCAATGTAAGGTTTTAATACTCGGGAGGTTTCTTTGCCTAAATAATTTGATTATAGTGAATTGTGATGCAAGAATTACGATTTCTATTTTGAGGTCATATAAAAGTTTGGGGTTTGGGAGCCGGAAGATTATCTTTTGATTTATGTTTAGAATCATGGTTTTTTAAAATGAGCATTCTAAATATACCTATTATTTTTACTATATGTACCTATATTTATTATACTCCCTCCGTCCCAAAATTATAGTCCACCTTTCCTTTTCGGTTTGTCCCAATTTAATTGTCCACTTTTAAAATTCCTAAAAATAGGTAGGAATTTTAGATCGAGATTACTAGGTTACCCTTAATTGAAATCTTAATTACAAACTTTAACAAGGTTTTAAATTAATTGTTTAAGGGTAAAACTGTCTTTCTGCAAAAAGTAAGAGAGAGAAAGCTAAAAAGGTGGTACTTTTCTTAAACTGTGTGTTTTTTGTCGGTGGACAATAATTTTGGGACGGAGGGAGTATTAATCATAGTGTATTTTGACTAACAAATAAAACACCTTATATATTGCATTAATCATTAATCTATTTTGACTAACCATTAATATATCTTAATTATTATACTTATCATTAATTAACATTTTTATTTTTACATTAAATGTTCATATAATTTACTAAATCATTGTTTATAAGTATATCAAAGTTTTCATTTATAAAAGTTTAATTACATGTTAGTTGTGACGATATATAATTTATTTTCCCAAACGTTTAATAGTTTATAAGATATTCAAATAAAAAAAATAAATGTAATGCTTATGAGCTTATTATTTTTAATAATTATAATTTACATACTAGGAGAAGGTAAACGGGCAACAAGCTGCGCCGCTAGCCTTTTTTATATAGCAAAACCAAGTATATTAAATACAACGTTTGTGGATAGCAAAACGTAATTGAATTTCTAGTTTTTAAATGTTAAAACGCAATTGAATTTCTAGATAAACATAATTGTATTAGTAAAAACTTTAATTACGTATACAGCTTGTCCAGAAAAGAAAATCAATTATAACATGACACGTGCCATTTTTTTAAATTTGATTAAAAAATCATACAAGAGTAGAATATTAATTTTACATGTTTTTTTCTTTTCATTACAAATTTCAAACGTACGTAACTCTTAAACGCTAAACTTTTAGAAAAAAAATCGATTGCATCATAATTTCTACAAATTGATCCTTTTAAAATGGTATAAATCTTTTTGAAAATTTTAAAATTTTTTTTTTTACGATTCGAGTTTCTTGATGTTTTTAACATTTTCGATCCTATTTTTTACCTTAAAGAATACCAAATCAAGAAAAATTTCACACATTACAGTTATAGCGTTTGGTTTAATCTTTACCAAGAATTTTGAATTACTCAAATCCGAGATGGTTTGAGTAAGATATGACACCTTAAAGTTGACGCTTTAGTCATTTATATTGCACACAAGGTGTTTGATAAAAATGTTTAACTTAAATTTTTAGTGTTTAAATCGCATTAAATGCACTATATTTTGTTCCACGATGCACCAATAATTTTTTTATTGACGTAAAATTTAAAAACAGATGTTCTTTTTACTTTTTAATTTTGTAAAAAAGAGTGTTTATCAACAAGACCGATGAACTCATGAATATACTAACTAATGAACAAGACAACATCAATTCACATGTTGTTCATCAGTTAGGGGCTGTTTGATAAAATTATATGATTTAGCACTGAATGATTAGTGACTCTGAATGATTAGCGACTCTGAATCAAAGTCTTCTGAATGATAATATGATGTTTGACAACTGTCCTGAATGTATATTTTTTCTGCTAAATTTACTGTTATATAAGAAAATATCTTATATTATAATCAATTTTGATATGTAGCTCTAAACCAATTATTAAAAGTTCATATGTTTATTGTTCATAACTTTATTCTTCTAAACGAATTGGTAAAAGTTCATAGGTTTATTTTTGCGCATATTGTATATATGTTTGTAATTATTTTTGGGTTTAATTCTAATTTTATTATATGTTTTTTTAATTTTTATGTTACGACAATAATAAAAGTGCCTAAATTTATGAAAGTTACAACGCCAATCAATGATAACAAAAAAGGTGATAAAATTAGATTGTTTGAGATAAATTGGATTTTTCTAATTTTTATGGAATGATAAAATAGTTTCAAGTAGATAATCAATAATAATTATGATAATTATGAATATAAAATTGTTATACTAATAAAAGGTCAACAAATATCCCACTGAATCAGTTTGCTTCTTTGGGATGCTGAGCCATTTGCCACCTAATTGAATGACTAAGCAACGTTAAAAATGCTACCAAACAATGACAACCTCTGACCGATTTTGCATGTGGCCCATTAAGTGCCTATCAAACAGCCCCTTAGTCTCTTTTGATGAACTCATGAACAAGACAACACTAATCTACATATTCATTATTTAGTCTTATTAATCAATTCATCAATCTTGTTAATGTATTGATGAATAACACTAACTGATAAACAACACCAACAGATGAACAAGATAACAAAATCAATCTACATGTTGTTCATCAATAATAAACATTGTTCATCGATATAAATGTCTTGTTAATCAATTGATCTTTGTTCCAGTTAGTCTTGTTCATTAGTTTACTAAATAAAATTCATGTTGTTTATCTGTTTTTTAAGAAAATCATAATGTTTATCAGTTCATCAGTAGTCCTTTTCATCAGTTACTCTTGTCATTAATTAGTCTCGTTCATCAGTTAATCATTTAATTTTGTTCATCAATAAAAGCAATTGTTCATCACTAAAAGTTTTTTTCATAAATAAAAGTCGTTGTTTATCAATAGAATAATCGCTTATTAATAACACTAGTTGTTCATCAATAAAGTAGTCTTGTTTATGAAATAGTCTTGATCATATGAGATTTATGAAGTGGAGACATTGTATGTATATTTTTATAATTTTAACTAGTTGCAAAACGTGATAAATAGAAATCATCAGTAAATTTGAATTACTGGATTATTGTTATAGTGTTAGATCATTTTTTTTGTGTTCATTTCGTCGGTAGAATGTCTCGTGATGATTCTCGGTGAGGGAGATATGAGCAAAATAGCATTTTTAGCTCAAACGGATCTACTGTCTTGCACGACCAATAACTCTAAATATTTGTATAACAGACCTCAAATATATAAAATTAAAAGTTGTAGATAGAATTGTGTAGAACTGATCCCATTGGATGGTTTTCAATTCATTATGGTTTGGTAATGGCAGGCAAAACGGTGAACCTGAAACTGGTGTATAAAATCAGCCTTGATACTAGTATAGTACTTTGACAAATTGACCATATTATGGTAAACCTTGGGTACCGGGATGCCTATATTTGTAAAGTAGACTCTTATATTAATCCCGGGATATAAATAAAAAAACGATACTTTTTACGAATTAAGAATTATTACAACTTTTGTGACATAAAAATAGTTAAACTTGGGAAAAGCTTTATATTGTAAATCAGATTTTGGTAAAACCCGAGGTGGTAGGATCCACTTGTCAGTAATTCTAAAATGGTTAATATACTAATATTAAGGGTAACTCGACACTCGAAACCGTAAGACTCTAGGTTATGAGTATTCTTGAGTTGAATTGTGCCTAATAGCCATATAGATCAACTTGGTCATTTTGGAGCCCATTAACTTAGGTTTAGCCTATTTTGGGCCTTAATGGACTCAATGATTGGAATATAAAACTCATTAAAAAATTTACATAGACATCAAAATAACCAAATCACCTTATTGGGCTTTATAGGGCTTATGTTTGACTAGTATACTTTTGCATATAAAAGATAATACAAAATACTTATGAAACCAAAATGATATTTATAAGATTTGAAAATTATACAATGCCTAATCACATATTACACTGCAATTACATAAATATGAAGTATTACATTTCGAACCTAAGACGCGTCTCGCCATTTTAGGTCTCGTTCGGTCATATATCGATCGCTGAGCGTCTTGTTCTCGATCAACGAGTGATTTTTATCTTGATAAGTCGTGTATCGACTATCGGACGTTTTCTCCTTGATATACGTGCAATTGTGATATCAAGTAAGTTCATAGCCTCACTTTAAATTTATTTGGAAATATTTTATAAACCGCGAAGGGGATACATGCTAGTTTTATAAATTTAACACAAGTTGTTTTCGGTATACTGGACTCGAATGTGATGATAAATGCACCTATTGCCTTGTGAAGTCCTCGAATTTTACGTACTGTTAATTATCGTGAAATGGTAAACGCTAATAAACTTGATAGATCTATTGGACTTGAAATCCCTATCTTAAGGTCTGTATCCATAAGTGGTACTACCTGAAAGGGATATTATGTATAAGAGGGTTGTTGGTATATGGAAATATTACTTGTTTGTAGGGACGCCGGTAGTTTCGGTATGATTGTGGTTAACTTTCAGTGGCGTGAGCTCATTATATATATGTTACTTCTCTGATCCGCAAGTTTTGGATGATTAAAAATTCTTGTGTTCGCCTATTATTCTTTTGTAAAACCCGCTTTAAAATACCTTATAACATTACATGCATGAAAACACGGTCAAATTAAAACATTACGATTAATTAACAAACAACACGTGTCATGAACATGAAATATAATTTTACGTATATTAATTAATTACGACAAGTATTACGTATATTAATATTATTATTAATACAGGATAAGTATTTATGTATAATACTTAAAAACACTACAAGAAATAAAACACGAGATTAAAACACAAGACTACAACACGAACATACAGGTACATTATTTACACACAAAAAACAAAACGAATATGTATATAAGTGGGTGTTTGCCGGTGGTCCAAAAAGAAAATAGAAGGGCCTTTGGCCCGGCCCATTATGTAATCCTAATTAGTAAACAATACACCTCCAGGGAATTCATAATACACTTTACAGAATAAATCAAAAACCCTAAAACTCCCTTTGTCTTCTTTCTTGGCCGCGTCATACACACAAACACAAGGAGGTGATTTTTTCTTTTTAATCTTTGAAAATTTACGGGTATTGATTGTGCTTTTAATCTTTATTCATCACGCGTTCGGTATCTTTAATCTTTTATATATTTTTCATTGTCATGGATCTTTAAAAACAAGTATATAAAACATGTAATTAAAAGATTTAAACACGAGGATCGGGATTTATTTGGTTTGTTGTGGTTTACACCAAACCGAGAGTCATCCGACTCTCGATGGTGTTTAGGTCTTGGCCTATAGAACCCTCAAAGGGGTCGATGGCTGGTGTTCTTTGGCAGCCGCAATACCAACACCCCTAAACGGGGGCTGTTGGTTGAAACCAGTGGCAACCGAGAGTCATGTGACTCTCGGTGGAAACGCATGACATGGCAGGGGGAACCCGGCTGGAGCCGGAGCGTGTTTTGTGCCAGCAGTGGCACCGGGGCACAACCGGTGGCTGCGTGGTGGTCGGGGCAGCAAGCCCCAGCCGCAAGGTTGTGGTGTTGTTGTGTTTTTCGAGGCAAGCCGAGATCTCCAAGGTCTCGGTGGGTCTTTGTTGGGCTCAGGTAGAACTGAACACACCAAGGGGTGTGTTTGGCTTAACTTTTGCTAAAATACTTTATTTTATTTTTATTAATTAATTGTATTAAATAACACATGGTTAAATTTAGTTAATTAATAACAAGACTGATGTAATAGTTTATTTAAATAATTATCATAACATAAAATACATGGCCATTTTTATTTAAATAAACTTTAGGTTAAAATAAATTATTAATATGATTATTCATGTTACGTTTAATTAATTAAGAAACTTAGCTAAATTAATTTATATTCATTTTAACCAAGGTTTAATTAAATTAATAACATGTTTTAAATTAAATATACAATAATCATTAAGGTAAATTTTAATTAATAAAATCATAAAATATTATTAATTAATAATTACTTATAATATCATGTATTATATTATTAATTAATAATTATATGTTAAGACTAAAGTGTTATTATTAATAAACTTCACTATATTATTATCATTAATAATCATGACTTATAAATATGCTACTTAAACAATAGCTTATATTATTTACTTATTTAATAAGCTTATTACTAATTATGGAAACATACTAAATATGGAAACATATTAAATATGGAAACATATTAAATATGAAAACATGCTATTTATAGAAATATACTAAATATGGAAACATTCTATTTTTGGAAACTTACTAATTTTAGAAACTTTCTGTTTTGAAACTTACTATTTATGAAAACTTGCTATTTGTAGAAAGTTACTATATAAGGAAACCTGCTATTTTTGGAAAGTTACTATATATAGAAACCTGCTATTTTTATAAAGTTACTCATTATGATAAAACAAGTACTATAACACATAAAACATGAAATACACTAATCAAGAACACATGAAACACTAAGAATCACATGATAAAACATAAAATAGTAAAACAAGTCAATAACAAGTAAAACAAGTTAAGAACACGTCAAGTAAACTAATAATCAGTAAGTATAAGTTAAACAGATAACTCATTCATTTCCCTTTTCATTATGTAGCACTTGTGAAGTCGGAGTGATCTTCCGCTTTCGTTTTCATCCTCATTACTGAACATAAGGTACGGATATTCCGTCCTTAAGTAAGAACACTCTCTTCCTATACTTGGGATTCCCGTTTGTAGCTATTTGTTTTTCCCAATAGTTTACATTAGACTTATCAGTAATTAATATGATTATCATTTTAAATTGCCTGAGCTATATACATGCATGCCAGTTCCACCTAGTTATGGAGGTACCATAACCATAACACTTGAGGCACCGGTATTATGACTCTTCTGCATTGAGAGTGATTGATCGCGGCGTCCCTTTTCAGTTATTTGTCCTTTTATATTATTATCATGAGGGGTGAATGGGTGCATCCTAGAACATGTTAGTAGATTACATGGTAACTATGGTGTTGGCTCTACATCCGTTACATGGAGCTGATCCCTCCACCCAAACTATTATAATTAGAGACAACCCCTCTAATTGCATGATGAGGTCACCCCTCTATGTATTCATGCACGTTGATACCTTCATGACCTATATGGGCTCTTGGGCATTTGAAATACAGTTTTTATGAAATAAACTTAAGTCTTTTAAGAAATAAACAGCTTATAAAACACACACCAGGTTTTCCAGGACTTACACCTATTCCGTTGTACTTTCATTTCATTCTTTACTTATGTTTATGATATTTATTTCATTGTCATATATCCGCACATTGAGTGTATTGCTCAGCCGTATTTTCTTTCCATGTCCCCCATACGGCAGGTACTAAAGGGCAAAGCTAGAACATCAATAGTACATGCATTTGGATGGAGGCTCCCCTGACTTCACTTCTTTTAATGCATTTACATACTTTTTCTTTGTTGGACATTGTTTAGTCCTTTCTTTACATTCTTTACTTATACATTGTGTGTGGAGTTTATGTTTGGAACCGATATTTGTTTTCGGTTTCCTTTATGGTCATTTATGTTTAGACATTTACCTTGCATGCTTATGCATCACTGTTTCTTTAAGTTTTTGACTAAGTAATGCTTGAGACAAGATTGGCCATATATAGTCGCATGTGTTTTTTTCGAATTTTGTTTTGTGGACCGACCTATAGGTGTCCACCTTTGCCAATGGCTGTTTTCGTTGGTTATGCCTTCATAAACTCTTCACGCATCTCTTATGTTTATCCTATGTTTCTAACAGATTAATCATTTTATGTTCTCTCTGAACTGTCAGATGGTCAACACACGCACCAACGAGTAACTTGTTGCAGTTGTCAATGTAGCATTGCAAGCTATGCTCCCTCAGATCCGAAATCAGACTCGGAATAAGTATCAGGCTCATCAGAATCAAAACAACAATCCTCCTCCTCCTCCACCAGTCATCCTACACACCTGGCTGGAGAGATTCAACAAGCAGAAGCCTCGAGCATTTGAGAAGGCTGAGGTCCCGTCTGATGCTGAAAACTGGGTCTCATACATGGAGAAGATCTTCGATGCCATGGGTTGTGATGGAGTGTACAAGGCACATTTGGCTTGCTACAAGTTCGAAGGCATGCGCTAGCTAGGTGGAGAGCGTACAAGCAGACAAATAGAGGCGATGCATGGTTGGCTACTTTGACTTGGAATCAGTTCACTTAGTTGTTCTATAATCAGTTCTTCCCAAGGGCTGAGTAGGAACGACTAAAGATGGACTACCATGCTATTCGTCAGAGAATTGGTGAGAACAGCACGGAGTTCATGCAGCGATTCCTCAGGTTAGATGGATTTCTGGGCGCTGCATCAGGTACAGCTGAAGAGCAAGCGAAACATTTCCGATGGGCTCTTCACTCCTCTACTACTGATGGTCTCTTATGTGCCACTTTCACCAATGTGTCACAACTGGCAGACGCATCACGTAGGAGATGCTCCATGAGAGAGATGACTACGATGAGCCAGCTCGTCCCGAGAAGAGGCATAAATTTCAGGCATCAAGCTTTACCATCTTATTCAATCAGTACATTCATTCTTTATATCTTTTCTATTCATATGTATCTTTCAGGCAGAAGGGTGGAGACCAGTGACCGATATGGATAAGACAGGCGTAACAGAGGTGACAACTACCGTAACAATGCAAGTTACACCAACAGCAACAGGTCTCTAAAATTTTAAACTCTTTTATGCTAAGCTGATGTATGTCATAAATGCTAACATCTCAGCAGCATAACAGGAATTCTGCGAGTGGGCGTGACCAGAATTCTAAGGGTCAGCAGCCTAATAACTCGACTTCGTTTGGTATTATAACTTAAACCTTCAGTGTAGTAATGTTTATGCTCTAATAATCATGTCTCACGCATATCTTCTTAAACAGGTTCTCAGGGAGCGAGGGTACCTCCTAGAGGATATACCCATCCTATCTGCACCACCTACGGACGTAGGCATCCTGTACCACGCCGTCGTTCTGCTGGCGTTTGCTTTAAATGTGGGCAATCAGGCCATATGTTGAAAGACTGCAAGAAGGGAGAGACTGTTGGTACATCTGTTACTGCTCTTCCGAAACCACCAGCTTCATGTCGCGTTTACACTACCACCAGAGACCAGGCAAACAAGTCGACACGTACCATTACTGGCATCCTATTTATGTACGAACATGTTTCCTGTTTTTTATTTGATACGGGTGCTACTCACTTAGTTATATCCACTACTTGTGCCTCCCGTATTAATAAGACATCTTCACCACTAGAGAATATATTAAACATATCTACGCCTTTGAGAGACTCTGTGCGCATTACCCATGTGTAGAGAGACCTTCCCTTAGAATTTGATGATAAGATCCACCCAGTAGACGCACTTCTTTTGGATATGTGCGAGTTTGATTTAATCTTAGGCATGGACTGGTTGGCTAAACACCATGTCACTATCGATTGACATACACATCGGGTAATATTAGGCGACGTACAAACTCTAGACTAAATTCATAATGGTTTCATACCAGGAAAGTCTGTACAAATCATTTCTGCCTTACAAGCCCGTGCTTTACTAGCTCATGGCTACGAAGGCTTCTTAGCTACGATTCAGGAAATTACTACAGAAGCTCTATCGATTCAAGATCAGCCAGTCGTTTCAGAATTCCCTGATGTATTTCCAGAAGAACTTCCGGGTATACCACCTATCCGTGAAATGGAGTTTGCCATTGAGCTCATCCCAAGAGCTGAACCCATCTCCAAGGCTCCTTATCGCATGGCTCCCATAGAGCTCAAGGAGTTAAAAGACCAGCTGCAGGAGTTACTGGAGCGAAGTTTCATTCATCCGAGTGTATCACCATGAGGTGCACCGGTACTTTTCATCAAGAAGAAGGACGGCAACATACGTCTGTGCATTGACTATCATGAGGTGAACAAGATCACGATCAGGAACCGTTATCCATTACCGCGTTTTGATGATCTATTCGACCAACTACAAGGTACCAAGCACTTTTCCAAGATTGATTGATCAGACTGCAATTATACATAGTCTCATCGTCCAAATCAGACTTAAAACGCTAAAAATATCATTAAAATACCCCAAAATATGCTTGTGTTTGTTCATTGTGTATTTTAGGAACGGATATCGTGAAATCAACAAAAGATCACAAGAATCAAGCAAAAACGAACACCGGAAACGAAGCCGCACAAAGAACCGGACCCGAATCATGATTTTCCATTGAAGTCCTTGAAGTTTGAAGATTTGTCAAGATTGGTCCCTCATCTTTTGAAGACTTGACATTTTATACCCTTGTAAAACCTTAATATTACATGTGGGTCCCTAAAATATCAAGAGAATGCATGAATGGCCCTTGAAGTATGCATTTATTGCACCATTGGTCCTTGTGATAAACTCTACAAAAGTTCTTCTTACAAAAATTTGTAAATACAAACTTGCATAACAAAGGGAAGTATAGTTTCCTGTTGGAAAATTTGGAATGAAGAAAAATTTGTAAAATGAGGGGCCAAAAGGGACAGACACACAAAGTATACTCAGCCAACCAGAATATGCCACATCACCCCACTTACTCCCTTAACCAATCACACCACACCTCCCTGCCACCTCAACCACGCCATGTCACACCCCACTATTATCTTTATTATCTGATTGTTTAATCAGTTGAAAAAGGAGGTAAACACGAATTTTAAAACCAATTTAACCCTAATCCCAATCTAACTACCCTGTTCACTCACCCCTTCCCTCATAAACCCTAATTCCTTATTTTCTTTTATCCCCAAAATTACCTCCCCATAGCATCCAGATCTTTGATTACCTCCCCCTAACCAAAACCCACTCACCAAAATAACTCCCCCGTGACCCAAGTGGCCCCCACACGTGTCCCCTCCTCCTCTATTTTGGGCAAAAATGTAATCACAACAGCAAATCAACAACTACAAGCCCAAACTTGCTCCGAACGGATGATATAAACATCCAATATCACAAAGGACAACTGGCAACATTTCAGAGATCACAAGACACCATAAGGACCAAGATTTTCAAATTATTTGACCAAGGGCTTTTTAGACAAAGCATGTATCTAGGGTTTCAGTATTTTTTTTGTGTTTCTAGAATCCTCTATCACCTAGTATAAAAGTAGAATTCGACATGTGAATTCACTTTGTTACAGATTTTGCAAAATTTTGTAAACCCTTTTTGTTGAATATTTAAATTAACAATTTGGCCTTGCATCTTGTGTATTTCTGAGTTCCATCTTTACTCTTATGCAATTTAAATTCGGCTTCTTTAAATTTTGAGCAAGTCTATTTTCTTTTACCAAAATCTTTTCAAGAATCTTGTTTAAGAAAGTTTGGGACCCAAGTGTATATATCTGCTCACATGTTTTTGATTGACACTCAAAAACATGAGAAGGATATAGACCTTGTTGTATTCTTTGTTGGTTACTAGTGTTTTATAATCTTGTTTCAAAGAAAATCAGTTTTCAAGTCCTTTTTTTGTTTAATCTCACTGTTACAATTTTACTGTAGCATAAGCTATACCACAAGCTTCTGACAAAACCTTGTGGTTAGTTTGGTTACCTCCAACCTTTTCCTTGTTTTGTGTTTTTTAGCAGGTAAGAAGAAATACCCCCAAAGTTAGACTGTTGTAGCCTCTTTGGGGGTGGTCTGTTGTAGACCTCTCAAAACAGCAGCTCCATAATCTATAAGCTCACTTATTAAGCTTGTATGGTGATGGCATCAACAGTCCATAGCCAGGTTTGGATGTGAATCAGGAAGGTAATAGCTTGAACCCATCATACTTTGTTTAGTTTTGTATATTTGTGGATTATGTGTTTACCTGTACATGTGGTAGTTTAAGAGTTGATTCATGTTTGTTAGTGGTTTTCATACATATTTGTGTAAGTTGGAATCAGATTAAGTAAGTTTGTTCACATAGTCTTTGTTAAATTTTGGCTAACAGATTATAAGGGGGTGTTTGGTTTAACTGATTTAAGTAAACTTGGGTGACACAAGTGGACTAATATTGGTTTGAGCATCCTTCTCTCAGTCTAGGGTTATTAATTTGTATCTTGGTTTAAGTTAGATAATAAGAAATCAGATTTTACATCTTGAAGTTTGGGAAAAAATTGCATTAGATACTCAGTAGGTCTAAAACAAAGTTGATTTTGTGTCTTTGAGTTTCAAATCTAGAAATCTGTTAGAGTCCATGTATATCTAGGGTTGTGTGCTCTTTATTTTGAGTTTGGTGTGCTGGAAAGCTAGTTATTCTAGCTTAAAATTCATTTAGGTGCACACTATATCAGCAAGTATACACCACCAGACCTTTGCCATATCAGTAACTCTATTTTTTCCAATTTGTATGATTTTGTGTATTGAACTTGGTGTTTTTATTGTTGCTGTGACTCCCCACAACCCAACTGGTTGTGGGGGTGCCTTTGTCTTCCAACAAAACCAACAAAAAAGCAAGAAAACGAGCAATTTCTGATTTCTGTGATTGGGCAGTGGGAAAAAGTTCCCACTGCTAGTAGAAGAGTTCCCACTGACTGGCTAAAGGACAAATAGTCCATTAGTTGTCACTATCAGTTTAGGTTTATTTGTCTTTAGTGCCTTTTTCAACCTCTTTTAGTGATTTTAATTTTCATAAGTTAGTTTATTTATTTTAATATTTTTAGAAAAGTTAATTTTTATTTTCTGATTATTTTAACATTTTTAGCATTATTTTTAGTTTTAATTAAGTTTTTAATATTCTGTTTTTTGTCTTTCAGTGCTAAAAATTAATATTTTTTTTGTTTTTCCATTTTTCCTAGTTTAAGTAATATAATTTAAGAGTTTTAAAATAGAAATTTCATTTTTCACATTATTAAATTATTTTAGAGAATTAATTTAAGTTTAAATAGGATTTTAAATATTATGTTTTGTCTTATTCAGATAAAAATTATTTTTTTAAACTTTTGAAATTTTTCTACTGTTTAACTAAGTAAATTAGGATTTTTCAGAAAGTAAATTTAGTTTTTTCATTATTTTATTATTTTTTATTATTATTTTAGTTTAAAAAGTATTTTTAGCATTTAAATATTAGAAAAATAGTTTTACAATTTTAAGAAAAATACTTTTTAGTGTTTAATTAATATAAGTGAGATATTTGTTTGATAAAATAATATTTTGGGCTTTTTGTTATATTTAATTTTAGGACTTTAATTAGCATTTAAATTTGAATATTTAATTAACAAAAGGTTTTAAAATTTATTTATTGAATTTTTACTCTTATTTCTATTATTTTAGACTTAGTTTTGATTTTTAATTAATTTTTAGCTTAAATTTTTAGTTTTGTCGCGTTTTACGTAATTACGTTATTGTTTTACGTCACTCGTCGTAGTTTAATTGTAGTGTAGCTCGTCTTTTAATTCTCTCTTCTCAAACTCAAAAGTGACACTAATCCAAACATTTCTTTTATGTATTGGCCTAAAACATACACACCTCCGCCGAGAACGAACTTGGACTTTTTGTCTTTACGGTTTTCCTAAACCGTATCGATTAATACTTGCCCATTATACGTCTTTTTTTCCTAAAAGCGTATTTTTACGTGAATCATTTTGGCGCCGCTGCTGGGAAGGTGTATTTAGTGCCATTATACATATCGTGTTTGTGTGAGTAGTGCGTTTTTGCTGTTCATTTTTGGAAAGCGTAAATATCGTACATACTCATTTTTGTTATTTTTCTCTATTATATTATAGTATCCAAATAAATCATGTTTAGTTTTCCTAAATTAAACACACAACAATCTTTTTAGTATATTGTAGATATAATCGTTTTCGTTTTTCTTGTGAATATTATTAATATATTGTATTTACGTATCACAATAAATTTACAATATCTCCAAAAGCGTAAAAACGTAACCTTAATTGGGATTTCATCACTCAATTATTGTATTCGAATCCAAAGCAAAAATCAAAAGGCAAAATAGATAAATACATTTGTGAGGCTTAATTTTGATTAACACAAACTATAAGGTGGGTATAAGGCGGTTGTATTTCACGACCTAAGGGAAAAAGACTCTTAAGTGCTTAGCGCCGCCTCGTTTCCCCCGCTTGCTTGTGCGTGTTTTGAGAAAGAGGGCTGTTAATGCAATAATGACTAAAAACGTTACTTGTATTTTTCGGTCTCGCTTAGTTTTGATTACGACAATATGTAAAAACAAGCATTTACGAAAACAACGAAAAACGAATTCTTGAGTTCAAGTATTTTTCATTTTACCCATTTTCACTTAAGGTATGGATAAACAAGTACTAACCTTAATCAAGTGATCAAGTGATTTAATCTTTTCTTAAAACTCACTTTTTATTAAATGTGACAAGTTTTTATTAAACTTTAGTTTTAAGAAAATGTTTTATTAAATTAATTATTTGAAATTTGAAAATGGCATATTCTTATTATGTTAAGAATATCCTTTCAGGATATTTTTTATACCCAGATAAGATCTCCACCACTAAAGGACCAAAAGGAGCGGAGTCTAGTCCGGCGTACCTTAGCGCCTAGGCGGTACCTTATCGATAAGGTACCGCGGGCTGTGATAAGGTACCGCGGGCAGATATAGCCGTTGGCTCCTTTATCCTTTAAATAGTGGACCATTCTCAGCTTTTCACCTTACCTCTTTTGCACATTTATTTCCAGATTCAAACCCCTTCTTTAATCACTCAAATCTTTGATCATTTGTTTGATTATTACTTGTTTAAGAAGTGAATCTTGTTCTTCCATCCCTTCCTCTCCAAGTGCAAAGAGAAGAACACTATCCTAGTGAAGTGTTGAGTCCACCACCAAAGATCCATTGAAGATCAAATTTTATATACTTGTAGTTGTGTCATAGTTGTGAAGATCCAAGTAGTTGTGTCTATTTGGAAGTTGTGTATGTACTAAGTATAGTTGTGTAGATTGGTCCTAGCTACGATTAGAGCTCGACTTTTAGCTTAGAGTCGGAAATTGGTTAAGCGACGTGTACGGTTTTCTCCACCATAAGGAGCTTGTTGTGTAGTGAACTCTCGAGTAAGGAGTACTCGAGGAGTGGAGTAGGAACGAGGAGTGAGCTTCGTTGCCGAACCACTATAAATCCTTGGTGTTCGGTTTGATCTTTCTTTACCCTTAACTCTTTACATTCTTTATTCTTTTTGCATATACATGTGTTAGTATTAGATTAGCTACACTATCATTCTTTATTCTTTGTGGATATATTTTTGTTAGTATTAGTTTAGCTACACTATTATTGTTCATATTGTGCATAAGAAGATTTCACATATTTCCTCAAGCCTAAGTTTTTGAAAAAGGATTTTTGGAAACCATATTTTAACAAGTAAATTATAAGAAACTATTCAACCCCCCTTCTAGTTTCTACAATTGGTATTAGAGCGGGTTGCTCAAGAATTTTTAAAGTATATTGTATTTTAAAACTTGAATCGATCTATGGATTCCAACAAGTACCTAGAAGGGCAATCTATGCAAAGACCACCACTTTTTGAAACCGATAGTTTTATTTATTGGAAAAATAGATTTGAAACTTATGTGAAATCAAAAGATTTAGATCTTTGGCATGTTATTACCAATGGTGATTTCTTACCCTTTCAATTTAATGAAGTTTCTAAAACAAAAGAATTAGTCACTTTTGACAAAGCTAATGATGATACTAAAAAGAAACTTTCAAAAAATAATGAGGCTAAAATGGTGATTTATAATGCTTTGCCTAAGAAAGAGTATGAAAGAATTTTTATGTGTGAAACCGCTAAAGATATTTGGAACACTCTTTTAGTAACCCACCAAGGTAATAGCCAAGTCAAAGAAAGTAAAATCGATCTTCTTGTCCAACAATATGAACAATTTGTCATCTTAGAAGATGAAACTATTGATAGTGCATTTGCTAGGTTTAACACCATTATTACTAGTCTAAAAGCAATTGATGAAGGTTTTTCTAGCAAGAACAATGTTAGGAAGTTTCTAAGGGCCTTACATCCAAAGTGGAGAGCAAAAGTCACGGCTATTGAAGAGTCGAAAGATCTCTCAACTTTATCACTCGACGAACTCATAGGAAACTTGAAGGTTCATGAGATGATAATTTTGAAGGACTCGGAATTAGTAAAAACCAAGAGTGAAAGGAAATCTCTTGCACTTAAAGCCAAGAAGGCACAAAGTGACCATGATAGTTCCTCGGAAAGTGATGACGAGGAGTATGCATTGGCGGTGAGAGATTTCAAGAAGTTCTTCAAGAGACGAGGTCAACACGTTAGGCAACCAAACTATGACAAGAAACCATTGTCAAAGAATCGGTTTGTCAAGAACGAAAAAGGTGATAGGAATTGCTTTAGATGTGGTGATCCAAATCACTTCATTGGTGATTGTCCAAAGCCCGCTCGTGATAAGAACCACACGGCATTCGTTAGTGGCGCTTGGAGCAATAGCGGTGAAGATGATGATGACAACCCCAAAGAGGAGAAATGTCTTATGGCTCACACTTCTAAAGAGGTACATTCCGAAACCGAATATTATAGCAATGATAGTTCCACTTTAGATAATATTGAATTTGAAGGAAAATATGATAGCTTACACAAACTTAGTCTTAAATTCATAGAAAAGAATAAAACCTTAAAATCAACCAAAACTAAGCTTGAAAATGAGATCAATGAACTTAGGGAGAAATTGGCTAAACTTGAGAAAAACAAAGAGATTGATTTAGGTTGCTTAAGTTGTGAGAAACTTAGATTAGAGAATGATGATCTCAAGAGCACCTCCATTAAATTGGAAAAGTTCATGAAAGGTACTAGTGCTCTTGATGATATGTTAAACAAACAAGTTCATTCTAAGGAAAAACTTGGTCTAGGTTTTAACTCAAATGAAGCCTCAACTAGTGAACCAAAACAAGTCAGATTTTCACAGAAAACACCCTCTGGACGCGGTTCCACATTGTATGGCGCGGTTCCTTATCACTATGGAACCGCGGCCATAGATAAGGTACCGCGGCCAGAAGTTGAGTTTTGTGAAAATTCTGAACTTTCTGAAAAATCTAAGTTAAATGAAAAACCAAAGCATCTTACTGTTAATAAGGTTCAATTACCCATACTTGACGACAATGCTATTGGTAAGTTCTATAAGCCGTTAAGTAAACCTCTCATGGGAAATAGAAGTTTATCTAGACTATCTTCTACTCCACCTAGAGTACGGAATGAGTCTAAGCCTAGAAGTAGAACAACAACGCCTACAAGAGATAATCAAAACAACTCACGACCTAGAAGTAAAACTCCAACACCTAGAAGGAATAATAATAACTCTAAACCTAGATCAAACACACCTAGGAGAAGTAATAAACAACAAAATGGTTACATGAACTACTACCCTCCTCCATTTTGTTCTCCATGGGGAATCCCCTCCTCATTCATGCATCCCAACCAAATGCAAGGAATGTTTGGAACTAACAATTTTGGACCCATGAGATATTGGGGACCAAATGTTTGATCTTGTGTGTTGTTACCTAGATATGCTTGGGAATTGATTTGGAGCCCAATGAGTGGATTAAGGATAGTAGATGTTCTAAACACATGACGGGTAATCGAAGTTTGTTCTCACATTACAAAGCATATGATGGAGGTAACGTCACATTCGCTAGTAGTCTACGTGGTAATATCATTGGCAAAGGTACGGTTTCTCTTGACTCCATGACCATTGAAAATGTTGAGCATGTAGATAACTTAGGTTTTAACCTTTTAAGTATAGGTAAAATTTGTGATAATAAGTGTAAGGTCATCTTTTCGGAACATGACAGTGAAATCGTAAAAGATGGAAAAGTCATTGGAAAAGGTGTTAGAAAGCATGGGCTTTATGTCATGAAGGTTAATAAGAAGTCAAAAGACAACATATGTCTTGCGACTATAGATGATAGTTCTACTCTTTGGCATAGGAGATTAGGTCACGCTAATATGCGTTTAATTCAATCTTTAGTCTCTAAGGAGTTGGTAAGACACCTCCTCAAGATTAAGTTTGATAGTCACTTTTGTGATGCTTGCAAAGTTGGAAAGCATGTTCACTCAAGTCAAAAAGCCAAGAATTTGGTTTCGACCTCTCGGTGCTTAGAGCTCCTACATATGGATCTCTTTGGACCTTCCGCCATACGGAGTTATGGAGGTAACCTTTATACCCTAGTTATAGTTGATGACTATTCTAGATTCACTTCGACTAGATTTTTGGCATCTAAGAATGAAGCTTTCGATCACTTCGAAATCTTTAGTCGAAGAATTCAAAATCAACTAGGATGTTCAATTGTTTCTATTAGGACGGATCATGGTAGGGAATTTGATAATGAAGTGCAATTTGGTGCCTTTTGTGAAGCTCATGGTATTACCCATAACTTCTCGGCTCCTCGGACTCCACAATCAAATGGGGTAGTTGAAAGGAAGAATAGGACTCTCCAAGAGATGAGTAGTTAGATGTTAAACGAGCAATTTTTGCCTCAAAAGTTTTGGTGCAATGCCGTGGATACATCGACTTATATTCTCAACCGAATTCTTATTCGACCTTTCCTAGGAAAGACCCCCTATGAGATTCTTAAAGGTAAGAAACCCTCATTAGAATACTTTAGGGTGTTTGGAAGCAAGTGCTTTATCCTCAACACCAAAGACTACCTTACCAAGTTTGACCCAAAGTCTTACGAAGGTATCCTTTTAGGTTATTCCCAAACTAGTAAGGCCTACATAGTCCTAAATAGAACCTCAGGGGTTATTGAAGAATCACTCAACGTAACCTTTGATGAAACCCCTCCTTTACCAAAGATACCACCATTGGTTGATGATGACTTGGATGAATTAGAAGTAGTTAAAGCCAAAGAGGTTAGAAAAATAGGAGTTAAAGACCTTAGTGTTGAAAAGGAAGTAAACATTAAGGAGTCTAGGGATCATACTCTCAATAATGTCATTGGTGACTTAAATCAAAGGACCCTAAGATCTCAAGTCCAAAACCAAAGCAACTTCTTTTGTTTTATCTCCTTGATCTAACCAAAGAATGTTAAAGAAGCTTTGACGGATGATAGTTGGGTCATTGCGATGCAAGAAGAATTGAATCAATTCGTTGCCAATGATGTTTGGGAACTTGTTCCTCCACCTAGAAGTTCTACCATTATAGGAACCAAATGGGTATTTAGGAATAAGCTAGATGAGAATGGTGTTGTGTCTCGTAACAAGGCTAGACTTGTAGCTCAGGGCTATAATCAACAAGAAGGGATTGATTATGACGAGACATATGCACCGGTAGCTAGATTAGAATCAATTAGAATCCTTTTAGCCTACGCTTGTGCCTTAGATATTAAGCTTCAACAAATGGATGTAAAGAGTGCATTTCTTAACGGTTTGATCAATGAGGAGGTATATTTGGCTCAACCTCCCGGCTTCATTGATTTTGAGAAACCGGACCATGTTTACAAGCTTAAGAAAGCACTTTATGGACTCAAACAAGCACCCAAAGCTTGGTATGATAGACTTAAAGCGTTTCTTGTTAAACATGAGTATACCATGGGAATGGTAGACAATACACTCTTTACAAAGAAGAAAGGTCCTCACCTCATAATCGTACAAATATATGTTGATGACATTATATTTGGCTCAACTTGTCAAGAATTGTGTGATGACTTTGCCAAAATCATGCATGATGAGTTTGAAATGAGTATGATGGGAGAACTTAACTTCTTTTTAGGACTCCAAATTAAACAAATGGACGATGGTATTTTCTTTAGTCAATCTAAGTACGCTAAAGAAATGCTAAAGAAATTTGGATTAGAAGAATCTAGACCAATGAAGACCCCTATGGCCTCGGATACTAAACTCACCGTAGATGATGATTGTGAGTCGGTAGACAACACCAAATATAGAGGTATGATTGGTAGTTTGTTGTACCTAACGGCAAGTCGACCGGATATCATGTTTAGTGTTTGCCTTTGTGCTCGCTTCCAAGAGGCTCCCAAAACCTCTCACCTTGAAGCGGTTAAGCGTATCTTCCGACACATTAAAGGCACTATACATTTAGGATTATGGTATCCTAAAGGGACCGACGTAGAAACCATTGTCTACGCGGACTCGGATCATGCGGGAGACTATGTGGACCGGAAAAGCACTAGTGGAGTTTGTACCCTCATGGGTTGTTGTTTAAATTCTTGGTTCTCCAAGAAACAAAGCGCTCTTGCGATATCCACCATGGAAGCCGAGTATGTGAGTGCCGGAAAAGCATGCCAACAAGCTCTATGGATGAAGCAAGCACTTGTTGATTACGGGATTTCTCTTGATGATGTTCCCATCATGTGCGATAATAAAGGCGCTATAGACCTAAGCAAGAATCCCGTGCAACATTCGCGAACCAAACACATAGAAATTAGACACCATTTCCTTAGGGATAATGTTCAAAAGGGGAACATTACTATTGAAAAGGTGCCCTCCGAGGACAACTTAGCCGATATCTTCACTAAGCCACTTAAGAGGGAACCTTTTAATTACTTGCGTCTAGGTCTAGGATTAATGGAACATCTTCCTTAAATTCTTTTCTTCTTGTGTGTTTTCTATTACCACTTTGAGTCCTTGAGTCTTTTAAAATCCTTTTAAAAAAAATTTCAAAGTCTCTTTCAAAAATGGTTGAGAAATTCGTTTGACATTGTTAATTCAATCTAAAAACGATTTTTCATAGATTCTCGCTATTAATGTAGAGCTTACATAATTCATATGTATGATTCTCTCAAACATAGCAAGAACAAGATTGAATCATGGAGGATCATTGTGTCATGACTTAAGGTCTTGTCTTACACACCTCCTACATTGATTTTTTTAATCCATGTATTTTGGTCAAATCTCTATTTGGTAAGTTTGCATATGTTTTCTTTGTCTATCTTTGCTTTTAAGCATATCCCTATGATAAGTTAGACTAGAAAAATAAGATTTGCTGAAAAATCTTTCTCCAAACACCAAACCCTGCTTCTGCAGGCGGTTCCATATGTGAACCGCGGTACCTTATTGATAAGGTACCGCCACCATTGATAAGGAACCGCCTACAGTGGCCTTCCTTTTTCGGGTTTTTGTCTGAAACTCTAGATTTGCTCCAATTTTTTTTTGAGAATCTTTGTTTCAAACCCTTTGACCACCCCAAAAATACCCTAAGCCTTCCCTATTTAAACCATAAGCATTTTGCATTACTTCACATCCAAAATGTCTTATTCTCCCAATGAAAGCTTTGAATCTCCTCCATTTTCTCCAATTGCCTTCAATCCAAACCCACCCAAGAACACTCTTAATCACATTTCTCCTACCAAGAATGTTGATTGTGGAACTTCCTTTCTTCCACCACCACCCTTTAGTGTTCTTCCTCCTTCTCATGATAATGTCATGCACCATGGAACATATTGTCATTGTTGTCAATATCAACATCTTGCTATGGCACACATCTATGAGGAGTTGAGCTACATCAAGAGTCTCTTAATCAAGCCTCCTCTTCACTTTGATTATGAGATCTCCAACAAGCCACCACCACCACCCTCCGCTATTACCTTGTCTTTCATATAAGCATTGATTGCTTATCCTCAAGACACCAAATTCAAGCAAATCTTAGAATTCTAGAATAACTAGGATTAGATTTATGCTTGTGGCTTGTTTCCTTTTTTTTCATACTTCTTTGTATGATGTTTCTTTAGTAACCTATCTTGGATCTTTGTCTTTGTGTTTTCTTCTCTTTTAATTTTAATTTATGTGACCTATTGCTATATATTGTTGGTTGTTTCTTTTGTTCAACTAACCCTTCTATGTAGCTTGTCACCATATCTCGATTCCCCGGTACCCCAAGCTAGGGGGAGTAAGCACCAAGGGGGAGTCTTTGCAAAGTCCGTTTCTTCAACACCGGCTTACGCAACCTTTTTGCTTCGACAAAGGGGGAGAAATGAATAAACTCGTCTTCGAAAATCTTGTTTTTGTGTGATTGAGTTTATGTATTGTCGGAATCAAAAAGGGGGAGATTGTTAATGCAATAATGACTAAAAACGTTACTTGCATTTTTCGGTCTCGCTTAGTTTTGATTACGACAATATGTAAAAACAAGCATTTACGAAAACAACGAAAAACGAATTCTTGAGTTCAAGTATTTTTCATTTTACCAATTTTCACTTAAGGTATGGATAAACAAGTACTAACCTTAATCAAGTGATCAAGTGATTTAATCTTTTCTTAAAACTCACTTTTTATTAAATGTGACAAGTTTTTATTAAACTTTATTTTTAAGAAAATGTTTTATTAAATTAATTATTTGAAATTTGAAAATGGCATATTCTTATTCTGTTAAGAATATCCTTTTAGGATATTTTTTATACCCAGATAAGACCTCCACCACTAAAGGACAAAAAGGAGTGGAGTCTAGTCCGGCGGTACCTTAGCGCCTAGGCGGTACCTTATCGATAAGGTACCGCGGGCTGTGATAAGGTACCGCGGGCAGATATAGGCGTTGGCTCCTTTATCCTTTAAATAGTGGACCATTCTCAGCTTTTCACCTTACCTCTTTTGCACATTTATTCCAGATTCAAACCCCTTCTTTAATCACTCAAATCTTTGATCATTTGTTTGATTATTACTTGTTTAAGAAGTGAATCTTGTTCTTCCATCCCTTCCTCTCCAAGTGCAAAGAGAAGAACACTATCCTAGTGAAGTGTTGAGTCCACCACCAAAGATCCATTGAAGATCAAATTTTATATACCTGTAGTTGTGTCATAGTTGTGAAGATCCAAGTAGTTGTGTCTATTTGGAAGTTGTGTATGTACTAAGTATAGTTGTGTAGATTGGTCCTAGCTACGATTAGGGTTTGACTTTTAGCTTAGAGTCAGAAATTGGTTAAGCGACGTGTACGGTTTTCTCCACCATAAGGAGCTTGTTGTGTAGTGAACTCTCGAGTAAGGAGTACTCGAGGAGTGGAGTAGGAACGAGGAGTGAGCTTCGTTGCCGAACCACTATAAATCCTTGGTGTTCGGTTTGATCTTTCTTTACCCTTAACTCTTTACATTCTTTATTCTTTTTGCATATACATGTGTTAGTATTAGATTAGCTACACTATCATTCTTTATTCTTTGTGGATATATTTTTGTTAGTATTAGTTTAGCTACACTATTATTGTTCATATTGTGCATAAGAAGATTTCACATATTTCCTCAAGCCTAAGTTTTTGAAAAAGGATTTTTGGAAACCATATTTTAACAAGTAAATTATAAGAAACTATTCAACCCCCTCTTCTAGTTTCTACAAGGGCTAATCGAGGGTTTGCCGCCAAAGTATTATCTACGTATATTATATTTTCTTATTTTTCAAGATTAAACCCTCTTGGACGTTTTGGTGTTCCACCAACGTTCTAAAGTCATCGAAGGCGTTCACACCACGTGACCGTTTTCATTCCTTGAGGCTCCTTTAATCGAGAAATTGATTCGAGGAGAGATTTGTAGATTTGAGTCTACGTAATACACCAAAAATCCAAAAAAATTAAAAAACAATCAATAACCAAAAAAATTGAAAAAACGAAAAACCGCAAAAGAATCTTCTTTGCTACCCCCCATTCTCTACGTTAGTGCATGCGCAATCGATCAAAGGATTATTCTAATTATAGCGACGCTTCGAATCGACGCAATCGAAATCGAAGGAATCGACGACGTAGACGAGAATTAGAAACCGACGTTCCAAATATCGTTGTTGAAGAGACCGTAGACGAGATGGGCGACAATCGTTCGATGATGGAATTGCTCCAAGCGCCCACCGAGGGGTATGGAGACGCGATCGTAGTTCCCGCTATCGAAGCGGTGAATTTTGAGATTAAGAGCGGAATGCTTTCGTTGATACAAGCTACGCAGTTTCGAGGCCGTGAGGCGGATAATTCTCACGATCACATTCGGAATTTTGATCGTCTTTTAGCCACGAGCAAGTTTAAGAACGTCGACACCGATTTCGTCAAGCTTATGCTTTTTCCGTACTCGCTCGATGGTGCCGCCAAAGATTGGTACAAGAAAGAGCCACCTAATTCCACAATTACGTGGAAGGATCTCGTTTCCAAGTTCGTTAATAATTTTTTCCCACCGTCTAAGACAACGTTTTTCAAAAACGAGATTACGAGATTTGAGAAAAAATCGAATGAATCATTTAGAGACGCGTGGGATCGTTTTAAGGAATTGCTTAGGCAATGTCCCCGCCAAGGATTTTCCGAGTTACACCAAATCGACACGTTTTACAACAGTCTTAGTTTTCAAGAACAAGATTCGTTTAATTGCGCCACCGGTGGCAACTTTTTGTGTAAAATCCGAAAGACGCTTTAATGATTATCGAGAATAGATCCAAGGTTTACCAACTCCGCAACGCATCGAGTGTTGCCAATGTCGCCAATGTTAGTAATTCTAATCGCGACATTAAGAGGGTTGATTCGAAAGTCGATAAGTTGACGAATGTGTTTACGTCTTTTCTCATGGAAATGCAAAAGAAAGACGCTCCCGCTACGGTGAAAGCGGTTGAGGTTTCGTGTACGTTGTCTGGTGGACCTCATAATTATTACGAGTGTCGGCTACGGATGGCCAAACGTCGAGTGTAAACGCGTTAAACAAAAATTTTCAAAATCAAAACAACGCGGGTCCATCACAAGGAAATTATAACCAAGGCAACAATTTTTCGAGTCAAAACCGAAACAATTTTCAAGGAAATAATCAACAAGGAAATTTTTCGAATCAAGGTTATAACCAAGGTTGTAATTTGAGTTGGCAAAATCGAGATAACAACAACAATCGAAACTCGAATTTTTCAAACATCGCTAATCAAGGAAACAATTTTCAAGGGAATCAAAACCAAGCTTTCAATCAAAATTTTAATGGCTCAAATGATTTTCAAAATTACGTTAAATCAAATGACGCTAATATGAAGAGATTAGAAACGCAAATTAGTGAGATGAAAAACGAGTTTTCCAACACTTTGAGAGGTCAAAATAATAAAATCGATCAAGGTCAAAGTGAGATTAAAAAGATGTTTTCGGCAATTATGAGCAATCAAGCGAGTTCGTCTTCGAGTACGTTACCTAGTAACACCGTACCAAACCCAAAGGAACAAGTTAAAGCCGCCTCGTCTATTGGAAAAAGTCGTGTGATTACCCCTAACCTTAACGGATTTAGAGTTGTTCCTTCTTCTCAACCCTCGACTTCTAAGACGTCTTCATGTTCTAAAGTCGATGTGGTGAACGTGGCGACCAAGGAAAAGAGTGCACACCCTCGTCTACCTCGAATTCCATTCACGGTTAAAAAAGAGAGCTTTATCGACCTTACCCAAGTAACCCTTGAAGAAACTTGTGTATCGATCCTTCTTAAAAAACCCAAAAGGCATATGCCGAGAAAGGAAGAGGATCTGGGCCAATTTCTCCTACCTTGTGATTTTTCCGAGATTGAGGGATGTTTAGCCCTTGCCGATTTAGGTGCTAGCATCAATCTCATGCCTCATTCTATTTGGAAATTGATGATATTGCCTAGACTTACCCCCACGAACATGACTATCGAGCTAGCAAATTGTACACCACTTAAGCCAATTGGAATAGCCGAGGATGTCTATGTTAAGATCGGAAAGTTAGTTTTTCCCGCGGACTTCGTCATTTTCGATTACGAGTGTGATCCTAAATGTCCCATTATTTTAGGTCGACCCTTTTTATCTATGGCTCGAGCCGTAATCGACGTTCACGGTGGGAAGCTCACTATGAGATATGGGGAGGAGAAAATGGACTTTTTTCACGAGTAGATCCCAAGTTTCAAATGATCATGATAAAACCGAGATTTCAAATTCTAATGATTTCAAAATGTTAACTTTAGCGGAAAATATGAGGCTTGATGCATGTATTGAAAGAATTAAAATGAACGGTTTTAAAGATGAAGATTTTAATGATAAAGAATACATGTACTTAATTCAAAAGGGTATTCGTAGATTTATGGATGAAAAATCACTTTGGGATTTATTCGGTGAAACAAGTGAACAACCAATTCCGAAGGGTGACGTTAGTGCCATCACGACAATGACCAAAATGGAACGTCTTCACCACCTTTGAAGGACCACGTCCTTGAGGCTTCAACTTCTAATTCCATTGAAGTGCCTCCATTTCCTAGCCCAACACCCGTTGACGCTAAAGGTTCTATCGAAATCGATCCTCTCGTCATTGAAAAGTCACCTAAGCATAGTCATTCGACTTCTAAGACCATGGTTGTGAGTGCTCACATCGACTCTTTCTTTGATGATGACGATGGCGATTTTGCCGAGATTGATCACGTGCTTCAAAATCCACATGCCATTTTTGAGGATTCTCCTAAAAAGACCTCTTTACATGGGAAGTACGATGATTATGAGTTTGATCCCGAGATTGAGGAAATTATCGAACGAGAGCTAGCTCATTTTCCTCCACTTCCACCTACGAGTGAGGTTGATTTTTCCAAAATCGAGGATGAACTTGATGAGTTGGAACGTCTTATTTTCAATGTTGAACCAACTGACGTGACCAAAAATCCCATTCTCGAGGAATTACCTAATCAACACTCCTCAAATGAGAATGACGTTTACCACATTCGTGAGGATCTAACTTATCAACGATCCCCGCAAAAGAATGATGGTTTTGTTCTTGACCGTTGATTGTGGTAAACTTACACCTCTTAGGAAAAAGGCGTAAAAGCGGAAAGTATTAAACAAATGACTTAGGAAAATCAAGTGTTAACGACCCTTATGATGTAAAAATTCGTTTCCCAAGGAGGTATATGTGTGTGAATAATTCGTAATTGATTTGAGATTAATATGTGAAAGAAGGTGATGAGAGAATAGAATGACGAAGACGTGAAAATTTATTACTACGACGACTAAAATTAAAACCGTAAAGAGAGCTAAAATAAAAATAAATTCTAAAAATTCCCAAAAAATTACCGAAAATCAAATTAAATAGACTAAGATTTTACAAATGATCAAAACTTTTTCAAACCTTTTAATTAATTAAATATTATTTTTTAAATGCTAATTAAAGCCCTAAAAATCAATTAATTATTAAAAAGCCCAAATAAAGATTTTTCACTTTGGAAACCTCTAAAATAAACTAAAAAGATTAAAAACTATTTTTATAAAATTTTAAACTAATTTAAACTATTTAAAATGATTAAAAACTATTAAAAACTTAAAATAATTCTAGAAATTAGAAAAATGATGATAAAATTAATATAAGAGTTGCAAAAATCCTATTTTAATGTATTTAACCTAAGAAAAATATAAAAAGTGCAAAAATGTAAAATTTCAATTTTAATAATAAAATAATATTAAAATAATATTAAAAATCTAAAAATTATAAAAAATTCTAAAAACTTGCAAACTAGTTTATTGTAACCTAAGTAATCAGAAAATGAAAGTGAAATTACCAAATTACCCCTATTGGGCCCCCAAATGGGCTAAAAACCAAAACAGTCAACCTTAATGGGCTTAGTGGGCCCAAAAAGTCAAACTAGGCCCAAATGACCTAAAAAAGCCTATCTGACTCAAAATTTAATTCTAAACACAAAAGTCTGAAGGCCTAAAAGCTGATTTTGAGGTTATCGCAGCTTAAATAGTCAACAGCTTATTCTTATTAGGCCAATAAGCCCATTAAGCAATAAGCCAATGCCATAAGCTCTGCTTAAACACACAACCTTCTTTTGAGATACCTAAGAGATCTGTGAAAAGAAATTTTGAAAAAGCACACTCAATAAGCCAGAAATAAGCAAAGTAGAATTTCACTAAAAGACAAAATAGTCGGGTTAGAGTTCTAGGCTGTTTCAGAAGCTGATTCTTTTTGCAAAAGCTCACAAATAGCTTAACTAAGAATAATCAATCATAAAACTCACAAAAAGCCAAGTAGAATAAGATGTATGAGCAAATAAGCTGGCTGAAAAAGCCAAATAAGCTAGTTTTCTAGCAAAAGCTTGACCAAATGACTTGTAACCTTCCAGAGTTGTTATTAAGCTGAGAAAAATGACACCTATTACAAAAGCCAAGTTGTTGCATGTACCAATAAGTAGTTCTAAAAAATAAGACAAAATGTGCTTATTTGACCAAAAGTCAAAGTTCTCCAAATTTCACCAAATGCTCAGGGATTGTTAGTAAGCTTGTTATAAGCAACTTTTGTGAAGAACTCAAGGTAGAGTCCTTGTGAATCAAGTGGTCAGTTGACCAAATGATGGCAGATTTTGGCAAATAAGGCTTAATAAGCCAGTTAGCTTATAAGCTAGCAATAAGGCACACCAAATAGCAAGAAGCACTCACAAGCAACACAATATCAAGTTCCAAGCAGCTAAACAACAAGGCATACACTAGAATAACAAATGCAAGCCCAAATTGAGGTGGTCACTTTGCTGATGCAAATGACCACTTCAGCCAACTTTGATAAGCTCTAACACCCACAATAAGTCACCAAATTCAACAAACAGATAAGCACAGATAGCTTATCACCTAAAATCTTCCCAAACCAGATTTCAGACCTTAGATCTAACAAACAAAGATTTTATTGGATCTGATGTGTTTGACCAATTTCAAACCCCTTTTTTCAGATTTTTCCTAAACTTGAAATCCCTTTTCCAAACCTCTTGAAACTTAACCAGTGACCAAAACCTATTGCATATGACCTTTTTAGACTCCCCAAATCCTAAGAACCAAGGGCACAAGGCCACAAGGCCTTATGATCCCAAAATGCCAAGCAACCTTGTTTTAGTCCTTTTTTAAACAAACTTTTTATTCAATCACATAACCTACTAATTTTATGGTTCAAAAACTTCAACTAGGTGACAACTAAGAGAATACAACTATAAAACACAAAGCACAAACACCAGAGCAACAAATCACATGGCAAAGTACAAATCAGACAATAACACGAAAGTTTTTAGAGGAATCTTAACAAGAGGTTATACCTATCCCCCGCGACTTCCTAGGAGGATCAGCTATGCTCCTTGGACCTTGTTCAACAACTAGAACAAGACCAAGGTACTTGAACAAAGGAGATGAGATGTGCCTTGGTTGATGGTTCAAAGTAGAACCTCAAGGGCTTTATGTCTTCAACACAAATAGCAAACAACCTATCCAAAGGTTGATAAACCTTCACTAGCTTGGTGTCAACAAGCTTGTAAAGGCTTATAGCTTTTTGATAAGGGTTAGTACAAGTAAATAAGCAAAACAGATGACTGATTTCAAGGTTTTTCCAACTTTGAAATCCTTACCAAACATAAACGTGTTTAAACCACAAGATCTAAACACCTTTATAACATCAAATGGAACTCAGAATTACCCTTAAACAACACCAACTTTCAAAAACATAAAAAGGAATTACAATTTTCTTAAAATACCAACTTTTATAAATTTTAAAAAGGAATTACAATGTTTAAAGAGTAAAACTGGAACAAGGCTCTCTCACATGTTGAGGAGTCCTTATATAGGCCACAAGGGCTGAGATTACAATATAAACCCTAGCTATGAAGTCCCAAAATTGCCCTTGAAATCTTCTAGACGCATTTGTTGTTTGAACTGTCCAAATGTATCCTGGTTGTTCATTTTAGCTTTGGGTCTAAGCAATGAGTCTTGGCTGTTGATTTGGCCACGTGGCAGTCCTTGGAGGTGAAGGAATGATGTGATAGGTGGACGGGTTTGAATGGTGGGGTCCTTGGGTGAGTGGGATTGAGGGTTTTTGGTGTGGGATGGGTTTCTGGGCATGTGAATCAAGCGTGGGTGTGGGTAATTGGTTTTTACCCTTTGTTTTAAGTGAAGGTAAAACTGGGTTCTTGGGGTGAATAGTAACTCCATTTGATCCGGTTTTGGTGGATTGTTATGTGTTTGGCGTAATTTTGAGTTTGAATGTTTCACTTGCTCACTTTTGGTCCTTGGTCTTTGGCAAAACTAGTATAACACGTTTTTCAGCCACCAAACTCAATTTCCTTTGTTATTAAACTTTCTGATTTCAAACTTTTGCCCCAAAACTTTGGCAAAAGTATTTCAAGGTTTGTTTTTGCCACTTTGAATATTTGAAGGACTGATCTTGGACTTTTTTGATCTTCAAAGGTCTTCAATGCATCTCTGACTTCATGAGGGACCATTATTGACAATTTAAAATTGATGAGGGACTAAACTTGCCAATTCTTCAAAGTTGAAGGACCATTTTGTAATTTTGACAAACTTAAGGGACCAAACTTGTAATTATGAATATACAAGGGTTTTAAGTGTCATTTTTTCATAAATTGAGGATTAATCTTGTACATCTTCAAGTCTTCAAGGGTTTTTCTTGGATAATTCATGAACTAGGGCCCGGTTCTTTGTACGGCTTCGTTTCTCGTGTTCGTTTTTCCTTGTTTCTTGTGATCTTTTGTCTTTTTCATGATATCCATACCTAAAACACAAAAGTAAACAAATACAAGCATATATATGGTATAATTATGACATTTTATGCATTTAAAGCCCAAAAAAGAACGATGAGATCATGTATAAATGCCATCTCATCACTCCCCCATACCAAGTCATTGTCGTGCCCTCACGCAATGCTAGAATAAAGTATCTAAGCATCACCAAAATTCAGTTTTTATTACCCTTTATTGAAAAGTAAAAGGCTTGCAACAATACTACGAAGATGTGTAAAGACATAATGTATAATTTTCATCACTAATGTGACTTTTAGGGTCAATGAATAGAAACAAGTAAATGTCCCATAGAGTAAATTTCGTCATCCTTGATTGTCAAACATTCCATGCTAAGTGTAAAAACGAGATCATTGTTGGTACAAGTCATAATGCTAACACTACTCATACGTCCAAATTGTATAATACTTTTTCTCCCCGCAATCCTAGTTATTATGAAAGGAAATGGGATTCTAGAAATTTTTACTATTTGTCATGGATCACAAGTGATTCATATTGACTTATTTGAGTATTTATTAGTCCGAAAGTAAAGTAGCACGATTTAATCGATAGTTGGCCGAAGGACAAAATCTTTTAAAACGGCTTCTCGTGTATCTCCTTAAGTTCATATCTTGACATAACTCGTTTCACGACTTGAGACCTTTCTCTGACCGATATTTGGCATGTACTTCATACTTCAAATATTGGGAAGACGTTCTTGAAATTATGGTCTTCTCTTCATATTTTGGAATTTCTTCAGTTGACGTTTTTGAGAGATTCTTCATACTTGGACGACGACTTCAACATTTTTCTTCAACCTTTATTTTGGACTTTGATATACAACGATCCGCCTACTTATAAGACTTGGATATATTTATCCTCATACCTTGTAAGGGTCTTTTTGGATAGACTTTCTCCATGATCTTTAGGGGAGTGATTGCTTTTCGTCGTGTGTCTCGATCCTTCATATTGATTTAGGAATAATGATACTTCACATCATCTTGGATCTTTAGCAACAAAATAGAGCTCCTCATGCCTTGTTAGGGCCTTTTTGGATCTTCACCAATCTTCGCGTCCCGCTTCAATAAGTTATGCCTTGGCTATGAACTCTATTCAACCCCGAGCAACTTTTAAACGATCTTGTGCTAGAAGCTAAGTAGCCTTTCAAATCGTACGACCTTACTTATTGCAATTATTTTTATTCCTAATGCATTGATCTTATGGGAGAAAAAGCCACAGTTAAAAATATATGAGTTTTTGAAAGAACATTTTCATGTTCTACGTTTAGCATGATCACTTGTCTAACTCTATCATCTCTCGTTCTTCATTATATAAAGACCTCTAATTAAAGAGACTCATGAATACTTAGCCGTGCAAGTCACAATTAAGCCAAATTTGGATTAGCTTTCATTAAGACTATATCAAATCAAAGTTTTGGGTTTTCAAGCCACCTATAGGATCTTGCACTTTCTTGGACTTTTTCAAGCTTAGAGAATGCATTTTATAGTTCCCTTGATAAGTGACTTTCTAGGATCAATTATAGGAACTTGCGAAAAGTTCTTGTTCTTAACCCGAATGAGTTAAGACTTTCGCGTTTTAAAGTTCCCTATATAAAAGTCTAGCAAAACTTGAATTGAGCGGGTTAAGATATGTAAAGGGCCCCAAATGCCCATCAAGTCAAAAATTAGCTCTTATTCTACCCATCGGAAAATATACATTCGTGTCTTAAAAACACTTATGAAAACTAAGAAGAAATTTAAAATTTGGCCATTTTTAGCCTTATTAGCAACAAAACAAAACAATGAAAGTTGGAAAACGTGAGGGCGTAGCAAAGCAAGTATCTATTCACCCCCCATACTAAAATTAAACATTGTCCTCAATGTTTCGAGTCTAAAGGTGGAGCACCCCCATACTAGAGACGAAGAGTCGAATGCTTAGGATCTAGCATGGAAAGGGTGATCAACAATATATCTAAAGCCGTTTATTAATTATGCTAAAAGATAATTGTTAGAACAATAAAGGATATGTCATGGATTCGTGAAAAACTTCTTCAAGCAAACAATGGAGGATCACGTAAATGAAAACGAGAGTCTTCAATCGTAGTGATGATGATGATCTAGATAACACAATCACAAACAACCACGAGACAACGAGTTGGAAGGGTACAAATCCCCTCTCATTATTTATTACAAAGCATAAAAAGGATAATCATGGGATCTCCCCCACGAGGCACCTTGTTTTTGATTACCGAGTCATGAGCTCGACTCGATCCCCTCAATGCTAATTATCATTGGGGAAGGAGACTTGGTCGAGGTCATCCAATGAAGGAACTTCCCCACCAAAGTAGTGCTTAAGCCTATGTCCATTCACCTTGAAGTTAGGACCATCATTTTGAGCTAGCTCGATGGTCCCATAAGGAAACACTTGTGTAATGGTGAAAGGACCCGCCCAACGAGATTTCAATTTCCCAGAAAATATCTTTAATCGAGAGTTAAAAAGTAACACTTGATCACCAACGTTAAAAACCCGGTTTTTAATCTTTGCATCATGAAACTTTTTAGTCTTTTCTTTGAAAATCAATGAATTTTCATAACCATTATCTCTTAGTTCATCCAATTCATTCAATTGTATTTTCCGGTGATCCCCCGCGGTCTTTAAATCAAAATTAGCATGCTTAAGGGCCCAATATGCTTTATGCTCCAATTCAATGGGCAAATGACAATTCTTCCCATAGACTAACTTATAAGGAGTACAACCGATAGGTGTCTTATAAGCGGTCCTAAAGGCCCATAAAGCGTCATCGAGTTTGTCGGACCATGAAACACGGTTTTCTCCAATCGACCTCTCTAAAATCCTCTTCAAAGCTCGGTTTGAAACCTCGACTTGCCCACTCGTTTGCGGGTGATAAGCCGTAGAAAGACGATGAGTAACTCCATATTTCTTTAAGACCTTCTCGAATTGGTCATTACAAAAATGGGTTCCACGATCGCTTATAATAGCACGAGGGGTTCCAAACCGAGAGAATAGTTGCTTCAAAAACTTCACTACCACACGAGCATCATTAGTAGGTAAAGTCTTAGCTTCCACCAACTTAAAAAGGTAGTCGACGGAGACGAGGATATACTTGTTACCATGAGATGATGGGAACGGACCCATAAAGTCTATGTCCCAAATGTCGAAAATCTCACACACTTGAATTATGTTTTACGGCATTTCATCACGTTGAGACGATTTTCCTTGACGTTGGCACGAATCACACGACTTCACAAGTGCATGTGCATCACGATAGATAGAAGGCCAAAAGAAGCCGGCATCGAACACTTTCTTAGCCGTGAGATTAGCACCGTGGTGACCACCCGTGGGTCCCTCGTAACAAGCTCTAAGGATGTTAGAAGCTTCGGCACCAAAAACACAACGTCGAACGAGTTGATCCGCACAAACCCGAAAGAGATAAGGGTCGTCCAAAAAATAGAGCTTGACGTCACGAAAGAATTTTCACTTTTGTTGTGTCATCATACCCTTGATTATGAAATTGCCCGCATGGTAATTTGCAATGTCAGCAAACCATGGGGTGGTGTCTTTAGAATTCACTAGACCGAGAGTCTCGAGAGGAAATGTTTCGGTGATTTCCTTGTTCTCGAAAACATCTTTGTGAGGATCTTCTAGACGAGAGAGATGATCCGCCGCTAGATTCTCGGCTCCTTTTTTGTCAAGCACGGTGACATCAAATTCTCGAAGGAGGAGCATCCAACGAAGCAATCTCGGCTTAGCATCTTGATTAGCTAAGAGATACTTGATAGCCGAATGGTCGGTATACACGATGCTTTTAGTTAAGAGGAGATAAGGTCGGAATTTCTCAAAAGCATAGACCACGGCAAGGAATTCCTTTTCCGTTGTGATGTACTTTAATTGAGCCTCGGTCATCGTCTTACTAGCATAATGGATAGGACGGAAATGCTTTTCATAACGTTGCCCTAAGACGACCCCTATAGCATCATCACTTGCATCGCACATGATTTCAAACGATAATTCCCAATTAGGAGCAACAAGAATGGGAGCTTCGGTAAGTTTCCTTTTGAGAGTTTCGAAAGCTCTAACACAATCCTCATTGAAATTAAAAGGAGCATCCTTCTCAAGAAGGTGTGTCATAGGTCGATCGATTTTCGAAAAGTCTTTGATGAAACGACGATAAAAGCCCACGTGGCCTAGGAAACTCCTAACTCCCTTAACGGTTTTGGGATGAGGTAACTTGGCGATGACGTTTACCTTAGCTTTATCGACCTCAATCCCCGCTTTCGAGACCTTATGTCTTAAGACGATTCCTTGTTTACACATAAAATGACATTTTTCCCAATTAAGCACAAGATTGGTTTCTTCACAACGTTTTAACATTTGCTCGAGATTAGATAAACACGACGTGAACGAATTGCCAAACACCGAAAAGTCATCCATAAACACTTCCATCGACTTCTCGATCATATCGTGAAAAATAGCCATCATACACCGTTGAAACGTACCCGGTGCATTACAAAGTCCGAAAGGCATCCTACGATAAGCAAACGTTCCATAAGGACACGTAAACATAGTCTTCTCTTGATTACGAGGGTCGATAGGGATTTGAAAGTAACCGGGAAAACCATCTAAAAAGCAAAAGAATTCATTCCCGCGAGTCGCTCCAACATTTTATCCATGAAGGGCAAAGGAAAGTGGTCTTTGCGAGCGACGTCATTTAACTTTCGGTAGTCAATACACACCCTCCAACCGGTCACAACACGAGTCGGAATTAACTCGTTGTTTTCATTAGGCACAACGGTCATTCCTCCCTTTTTAGGGACACAATCGATTGGGCTCACCCATGGGCTATTGGAGATAGGATAAATCATTCCCGCGTCAAGGAGTTTTAGAACTTCCTTTTTTATGACATCGTGAATTTTGGGGTTTACCCTTCTTTGACTTTGATATGCGGGTTTGTAGTCTTCCTACATTAAAATCTTGTGAGTACAAAATTTTGGGTCAATACCCTTAATGTCGTAAATTTTCCATGCAATTGCCCCTTTATGAGCTTTAAGAACTTTCAAGAGCGCGGTTTTTTCATCATTAGCAAGACCTTTTGAAATAATAACCGGAAACTTGTCATCACCTTCCAAGAATGCATATTCAAGGTGAGATGGAAGATCTTTCAATTCAAGGATAGGCGGTTCCTCGATTGAAGATTTTTGCTCAACACTCATAACTTCCATCGGCGGAAGAAATGGTGGAATAGAAGTATCATTATCAATAATCACCTCATCTTCATTGTCGATTTCATTTGAAGTAAAATCGCCTCCTTGGAATGGAGTGAGATTTGGTGTAGAATTAGCAAGAATCAGATCCAAAATAGTGGGATTGCCACTTGACGAGCTATCGGAAAAACCTAACACTTCTTGTGAAAACTCATCGCAAACCACATCAATTAAGTCGATGTGATTGATGGTAGCGATTGCATAAACATGAGAAGGTTTTGCGTTTTGAGTAGCGTTTATAACAAGTTCCTCTTCGTTGAATCTCAAAGTAATAGTTCTTGCATGAACGTCGATAAGCGATCTCGAGGTGTCTAAAAATGGACGACCTAAAATTAGAGGAACTTTTGGATCCGCGGGGATGTCAAATATAATAAAATCAACGGGATAGTAGAACTTCCCCACTTTCACGAAAACATCCTCGGCTACTCCACATGCTAAAATCGTAGAATGATCGGCCATCTCGATAGACATGTTCGAAGGAGTAAGAGCCGGAAGCGAAAGCGATTTCCAAATGGAAAATGACGTCAAATTAATGCTCGCACCAAGATCGGCCAAGGCGAGGCATTCTTTCATATCTTGTATATCACAAGGAATGAGAAACTTTCCGGGTTCATCAACTTTTTCCGGTATGCGGTTAAGATAAACCGAAGAACAATTAGCAAGCTTTGAAAGCCTTTCCTTATCATTCATCATACTTTTAAAAGTGGAAGCGAAACGAGGCATATATAAAAACGCGTCGGCTAAACTTACATCAAAATGAACTTGTTGAAACATTTTTATAAAAAGCTCGATTTGTTGTTTGTTACGTTCTTGCAATTTCTCTTTGTTTCGTCTTGAAGGGTAAGGTAAGGGTGGTGTGGGTTGGACATTAGGCAACGGCCTTGGAATCTCGGGTTCCATGATTGGTATTGGTTCAACCGTAGGTGTGGTATGAGCGGTACTTCGTGGGCTTGTGATATGATCCTTTTCGACCATCACCTGGGCTCTTTCTTGAATTCCTTCTCCGTAGAAGTACTTGGACGAGAGATTGGTTCTTTGAAAGTTTTACCACTACGTGTAGTAATAACCTTCATTTCTCCCTTCCGGTTTGCAATGGTATCACTAGGAAGACCACCCGAGGAAGAGGGTTTACACATGATTGCTTCAAACATTTTTGCCATTCGGTCTTCAAATTTTGATTGCCTAGCATCCGCTTTTAACAATTCTTGCTTAATCTCATGTTGTCCTTGTTCCATCTTTTGTTGATTTTGTTGAAGACGTTAAACATTTCCTTCCATTTTATTAGCACGAGTCTTAAGTTCATTATCAAGTTCGTTTTTAAGCTCTTTTTTCAACTCGGATCTTAAGCTAATCATCTCACGTTGCATGTTATCAAACTTAGCATCATTTGCTTTTGCATAATCCAAAAATTCTCCATTAAGATTTTTAGTGTGAGCATTTTGAAAACCTTGTGTAGTGTTTTGAAAATCACGGTTTTGGTTTTGATTTTCAACTTGCCCATTCCCACTTTGATAATTCCCTTTGTTGTAGTTACGTGAATTGCCTTGATAACCACCATTTTGATTGTTGTTTCGATAGTTATTAGCATTTTGATTTGGTGGAGCTTGATTTGGGCGGGAACCTTGGCCGTTTTGGTTATAAGTTCCCGTTGCTACGTAAGCACTCGAAGTCTTACCACCGGCGGTAATGTACTCGGAAAGATCATGAGCTCCACCACAAGAAAAACAAATCTTATCAACCGCTTTAACCGATGCGGAATTCAAAGCCTCTTTTGCTTTCCAATGAGTCATAAGCGTCGAAAACCTATCGAAAAACCGATTTTTCTCATTAGCTTCATCATGTAAGGCATTAATGTTACGAGACGATGACGGCGATGACGAACCCATATTGGCAACACTCGGTGTGTTACGAGGGTTATAAACCTTAGATCTATTCTCGATAATCTTTAAAGCTTCATCGGTCGTTTTGCACAAAAAATTACCACCCTCGGCGGCATTCAAATAATCTCGTTCATGATCATTAAGCCCATTATATAAAGTATCTATTTGATGCAATTCCGAAAAATCATGGTGTGGACATTCATGTAACATTTCCTTAAATCGTTCCCATGTCATTGAAAAACTTTCATTATTACGTTGTGTAAACCTTGAAATCTCATTTTTCAGATGTGTTGTTTTAGATGGTGGAAAAAATTGGTTCACAAACTTAGAAACGAGATCACCCCATGTCAAAATCGAATCTGGCGGTTCTTTCTCGAGCCAAATTTTAGCGGGTCCATCTAACGAGTATGGAAACAACATCATCTTAATGGCGTTATGTGGAACATCCTTAAACTTGCTTGTTGCGGTGAGACGATTAAAATTCCTTATGTGGTAATGCGGGTTGTCTTTCTCATGACCTCTAAACTTATTTGCTTGAAACATCGACATTAAACCCGTCTTAATCTCGAAAAACTCCGCAAGGATGGTGGGAATCACAATAGCTTCTCCAAAACCCTCGGTGGGTGCTTGAAGCAACTCCATCATAGTACGATTAGCCATGATAGCTTCTTGTTCTACAATAGGTTCAACAATTGGAGTTTGTTCTTCAATCAAAGGTTCTTGATTTCCTTGACTTTGACGACGTTTACGAGCTCGTTTTGCTTGATTACGAGTTTGCATAAACTTGATGAAGAATGGGAGGCGAGCAAAGAAAATTCTTTTTGGGTGTTTTGTGGATTTTCAATTTTTTTTTGTGTTTTTGATTGTTTTTAATTTTTTTGGATTTTGTGTATCTTCGTAGACAACAATCTACCAAATCTCTCCTCGAATAAAACTCTTGATTAAAGAAGCCTCAAAAGAATGAAAACGATCACGTGGAGTGAACGCCTTCGAATGACTTTTGAACTTTGGTGAAAACCAAATTTTTCAAGAGGGTTTAATCACAAAGAAAACCAAGCAAATATATATGATACGTAATAATACTTTGGGCGGCAAAACCCTCGATTAGCCTTCAATCTCAAAATACTCACAAGCAAGCGGGGAAACGAGGCGGCGCGAAGCACTTAAGAGCCTTTTTCCTTAGGGTATATTTTATAATACCCGCCTTATACCCACCTTATAGTTTGTATTTTTCAAAATCGAGCTTCAAGAAAGTATTTATCTATTTTTGCCTTTTTCTTTTTGTTTGAGATTCGAATACAATAATTAGGAGATCAAATCCCAATTAAGGTTGTGTTTTCACAATTTTGGAGATATTTTGAATTTGTTGTGATACTTAATACAATATAGTAATAATAATTTCACAAGAAAAACGAAAAAACCGATAATACGTATTAGTAGAGTTCTACTAATACAAATACTATTTATTGTTAATATAAAAAACAACAAGACAAATTAATCGCGACACACCTCCCCGACAGCGGCGCCAAAATGATTGTGGTAAACTTACACCTCTTAGGAAAAAGGCGTAAAAGCGGAAAGTACTAAACAAATGACTTAGGAACATCAAGTGTTAATGACCCTTATGATGTAAAAGTTCGTTTCCCAAGGAGGTATATGTGTATGAATAATTTGTAATTGATTTAAGATTAATATGTGAAAGAAGGGGATGAGAGAATAGAATGACGAAGACGTGAAAATTTATTACTACGACGACTAAAATTAAAACCGTAAAGAGAGCTAAAACAAAAATAAATTCTAAAAATTCCCAAAAATTACCAAAAAATTACCAAAAATAAATTAAATAAACTAAGAGTTTACAAATGATCAAAACTTTTTCAAACCTTTTAATTAATTAATTATTAATTTTTAAATGCTAATTAAAGCCCTAAAAATCAAATTAATTATTAAAAATCCCAAATAAATATTTTTCACTTTGTAAACCTCTAAAATGATCTAAAAAGATTAAAAACTATTTTTATAAATTTTTAAACTAATTAAAACTATTTAAAATGATTAAAAACTATTAAAAACTTAAAATAATTCTAGAAATTAGAAAAATGATGATAAAATTAATCTAAGTGTTGCAAAAATCCTATTTTAATGTATTTAACCTAAGAAAAATATAAAAAGTGCAAAAATGTGAAATTTGAATTTTAACAATGAAATAATATTAAAATAATATTAAAAATCTAAAAATGATAAAAAAATTCAAAAACCTTGCAAACTAGTTTATTTTAACCTAAATAATCAGAAAATGAAAGTGAAATTACCAAATTACCTTTATTGGGCCCCCAAATGGGCTAAAAACCAAAACAGTCAACCTTAATGGGCTTAATGGGCCCAAAAAGTCAAACTAGGCCCAATTGACCTGAAAAAGCCTATCTGACTCAAAATTTAATTCTAAACACAAAAGTTTGAAGGCCCAAAAGCTGATTTTGAGCTTATCACAGCTTAAATAGTCAACAGCTTATTCTTATTGGGCCAATAAGCCCATTAAGCAATAAGCCAATGCCATAAGCTTTGCTTAAACACACAACCTTCTTTTGAGATGCCTAAGAGATATGTGAAAAGAAATTTTGAAAAAGCACACTCAATAAGCTAGAAATAAGCAAAGTAGAATTTCACTAAAATACAAAATAGTCGGGTTAGAGTTCTAGGCTGTTTCAGAAGCTGATTCTTTTCGCAAAAGCTCACAAATAGCTTAACTAAGAAAAATCAATCATAAAAATCACAAAAAGACAAGTAGAATAAGCTGTATAAGCAAATAAGCTGGCTGAAAAAGCCAAATAAGCTAGTTTTCTAGCAAAAGCTTAACCAAATGACTTGTAACCTTCCAGATTTGTTATTAAGCTGAGAAAAATGACACCTATTACAAAAGCCAAGTTGTTGCATGTACCAATAAGCAGTTCTAAAAAATAAGCCAAAATGTGCTTATTTGACCAAAAGTCAAAGTTCTCCAAATTTCACCAAATGCTCAAGGATTGTTAGTAAGCTTGTTAAGCAACTTTTGTGAAGAACTCAAGGTAGAGTCCTTGTGAATCAAGTGGTCAGTTGACCAAATGATGGCAGATTTTAGCAAATAAGGCTTAATAAGCCAGTTAGCTTGTAAGCCAGCAATAAGGCACACCAAATACCAAGAAGCACTCACAAGCAGCACAATATCAAGTTCCAAGCAGTTAAACAACAAGGCATACACTAGAATAACAAATGCAAGCCCAAATTGAGGTGGTCACTTTGCTGATGCAAATGACCACTTCAGCCAACTTTGATAAGCTCAAACACCCACAATAAGCAACCAAATTCAACAAACAAATAATGCACATATAGCTTATCACCTAAACTCTTCCCAAACTAGATTTCAGACCTTAGATCTAACAAACAAAGATTTTATTGGATTTGATGTGTTTGACCAATTTCAAACCCCTTTTTTCAGATTTTTCCAAAACTTGAAATCCCTTTTCCAAACCTCTTGAAACTTAACCAGTGACCAAAATCTATTGCATATGACTTGTTTAGACTCCCCAAACCCTAAGAACCAAGGGCACAAGGCCACAAGGCCTTATGATCCCAAAATGCCAAACAACCTTGTTTTAGTCCTTTTTCAAACAAACTTTTTATTCAATCACATAACCTACTGATTTTATGGTTCAAAAACTTCAACTAGGTGAAAACTAAGAGAATACAACTATAAAACACAAAGCACAAACACCAGAGCAACAAATCACATGGCAAAGTACAAATCAGAAAATAACATGAAATTTTTTAGAGGAATCTTAACAAGAGGTTATACCTATCCCCCACAACTTCCTAGGAGGATCAGCTATGCTCCTTGGACCTTGTTCAACAACTAGAACAAGACCAAGGTACTTGAACAAAGGAGATGAGATGTGCCTTGGTTGATGGTTCAAAGCAGAACCTCAAGGGCTTTATGTCTTCAACACAAACAACAAACAACCTATCCAAAGGTGGATAAACCTTCACTAGCTTGGTGACAACAAGCTTGCAAGGGCTTATAGCTTTAGGATAAGGGTTAGTACAAGTAAATAAGCAAAACAGATGACTGATTTCAAGGTTTTTCCAACTTTGAAATCCTTACCAAACATAAACGTGTTTAAACCACAAGATCTAAACACCTTTATAACATCAAATGGAACTCAGAATTACCCTTAAACAACACCAACTTTCAAAAACATAAAAAGGAATTACAATTTTCTTAAAATACCAAATTTTATAAATTTTAAAAAGGATTTACAATGTTTAAAGAGTAAAACTGGAACAAGGTTCTCTCACATGTTGAGGAGTCCTTATATAGGCCACAAGGGCTGAGATTACAATGTAAACCCTAGCTATGAAGTCCCAAAATTTCCCTTGAAATCTGCTAGACGCATTTGTTGTTTGAGCTGTCCAAATGAACCCTGGTTGTTCATTTTAACTTTGGGGCTACGCAATGAGTCTTGGCTGTTGATTTGGCCACGTGGCAATCCTTGGATGTGAAGGAATGATGTGCTAGGTGGACGGGTTTGAATGATGGGGTCCTTGGGTGAGTAGGATTGAGGGTTTTTGGTGTGGGATGGGTTTTTGGGCATGTGAATCAAGCGTGGGTGTGGGTAATTGGTTTTTACCCTTTGTTTTAAGTGAAGGTAAAACTGGGTTCTTGGGGTGAATAGTAACTCCATTTGATCCGGTTTTGGTGGATTATTATGTGTTTGGCGCAATTTTGAGTTTGAATGTTTCACTTGCTCACTTTTGGTCCTTGGTCTTTGGCAAGACTAGTATAACACGTTTTTCAGCCACCAAACTCAATTTCCTTTGTTATTAAACTTTCTAATTTCACACTTTTGCCCCAAAACTTTGGCAAAAGTATTTCAAGGGTTGTTTTTGCCACTTTTGAATATTTGAAGGACTGATCTTGGACATTTTTGATCTTCAAAGGTCTTCAATGCATCTTTGACTTCATGAGGGACCATTATTGACAATTTAGAATTGATGAGGGACTAAAATTACCAATTCTTCAAAGTTGAAGGACCATTTTGTAATGTTGACAAACTTAAGGGACCAAACTTGTAATTATGAATATACAAGGGTTTTAAGTGTCATTTTTTTCATAAATTGAGGATCAATCTTGTACATCTTCAAGTCTTCAAGGGTTTTTCTTGGATAATTCATGAACTAGGGCCCGGTTCTTTGTACGGCTTCGTTTCTCGTGTTCGTTTTTCCTTGTTTCTTGTGATATTTTGTCTTTTTCACGATATCCATACCTAAAACACACATGTAAACAAATACAAGCATATATATGGTATAATTATGACAATTTATGCATTTAAAGCCCAAAAAAGAACGATGAGATCATGTATAAATGCCATCTCATCACTCCCCCATACTAAGCCATTTTCGTGCCCTCACGTAATGCTAGAATAAAGTATCTAAGCATCACCAAAATTCAATTTCTATTACCCTTTATTGAAAAGTAAAAGGCTTTCAACAATACTACGAAAATGTGTAAAGACATAATGTATGATTTTCATCACTAATGTGACTTTTAGAGTCAATGAATAGAAACAAGTAAATGTCCCATAGAGTAAATTTCGTCATCCTTGATTGTCAAACATTCCACGCTAAGTGCAAAAACGAGATCATTGTTGGTACAAGCACAATGCTAACACTACTCATACGTCCAAATTGTGTAATACTTTTTCTCCTCGCAATCCTAGTTATTATGAAAGGAAATGGGTTTCTAGAATTTTTTAACTATTTGTCATGGATCACAAGTGATCCATATTGACTTTGACAAGCATCAAAAAGGCACCTTGGATCGAGGGGTCGGAGATGATCAAAGAACATGTAAGACATTGTTTGTTCTAGAGAGAGAAAGTTAGAGAGAGGTGAAAGGAAAGTTGTGAGTTTTATTTCAAGTGAAAGAAAACAAAGGAAAAATGAACAAAACTTCCACACCCCCATGGAGAGTCATGGGGGTATTTATAGGCCTAACATAACTAGACTATCTATCCTTTACATGATTAGTCCCTGCGTATAGCAAAGTATATAAATCTAGTCCAACTCACGTGAAAGGCGCCAACTTACCAAAAAGTAAGTCTAACAATCTCCCTCCAAGATGTTGACTCACGTGAGTTGGTTACAATGTTTCCTACAAGCAAAAATAAAGAAAAATGATAAGCTTGAATTCCAGCATTCCTTGAGACAGTCTTCAGCAACCTTCATCTTCTTGAATACTCCAGCTCTATTTCTTCAGCTTTGTAGAATCTAGTTGAGTTTTACTCCCTCCCAACTAGAAGGCCTTTCATAAAACAAGCAGTAAAGACTGCTCCCTCCCAAACAGATCCTTCAGAGGAAATCTGTGGGAGGTGATAATGTCATCAACATGTTCTCACAAATTGAAGCAATCCCAGTCTTGATTCTATGACAGATTACCAGAAGTACACACTCTATCCTGAACATGAAGTAAAACTATAGCATCAGAGTCAATTAAGTACCGGAAATGCACATTTCTCCTGACAGGACAGTGATGATAAAAAGTTGCCACATCAAAGTCAATTAAGTCCCGAACATAGACAACTTATCCCTCTATGTAGAAACGGTAACACCAAAGTCAAGTGACCCCGCATGTACACATTTCTCCCTCCAGGATGATACCTATTAAGGGAATCATCCTTCATGTGTGTACGTGGTATGCCAACTGGAACCGCTTACTTAGTAACCAATACTATGTGAGAAGATGTCAACAATATCTCTCTAAACAAAAAATTCTCTCTTAATCACCCTGAACTGAATCCCCTTATCAATTCTGTTGGCAATTGATAGTGACCACTGATGAAGAGAACCCGATAATCCAAACTTGAAATTGAAGTAGAATTCCCAAACTTGAACTTAAGCTTTCACTATAGTAGAATGAAGAGCGATGCAGAGAAGTCTTAAACGTACCCTATACCAAAAGGCGATATTAAAAAAGTACAACTTCTCTAAAGTACCCTATACCAAAACAGGCGGTATAAGAAAAGGTAGTACATCTCTTGAAGAAATCCACAACTGCAAGTGCGTGTGACACTGAGAACCGCAACGAAGCTCCCAAAAAATGATAGTTATCCATGTCGTCGTCCATCCTCCCCTTGACAATGGAAACTAGATACTTCAAGTCTTATCCATAACCGTATATGCTTGAACAAGTTATCTTATAAAGTCGTAAGTACTCCCTTAAAGATAAAATAAGAACTCATTCGAGAAATCTCACTTCAACCTCAAATAAGTAGCATTGAATCATCTTCGTAATCACATAAACCGTAATAGCTGTTAGGAATTTTGGTGAAATTTATATAAGGATCGTTGTAGTGTAATGTACCGTGTTTGTTGTGTTTGATGTGTTTGTTGTTCGTGAAGAAGTGTTATGATCGAAAACGGATATCCGGCCAGAATGTCACTGTATAAACGGCCTGCCAAAGTAATAAAATCCTGTCCCATAAGCATTTAACTCGACAACAATTTTACTACTCGGTTCTTTCGAAATATCCGGCTCAATCCAATTAATCCAACCTGATTAATTTTGCAGCAATTCGGATTTATTTTTTTTATTTTTTTTGTCAGTCATCCCGAATTTAATTGCGAAAATTAATCGACCCATTAACTGCTTTCGGTAGAGTAGTGATCGGCCCGTCAACACTAATCAAACCATTTGCTAACTTTGGACCAAATATTCATTCTAGCGGACCAAATATTCACCAAAAGTCTGATAAGAGATATAGGAAACGCAACCCAACCCTATAGAAAGCCCATTATATGCAGCCCAACCCTATAACAAAAGAGTCCATTATAGGTGGCCCATGAGAGGTATACACAACCCGATAAGAAAACATAGGTTATATAAACCTAAAAATTAGGTTATAACAAACATAATCACTATAAACACCATTTTTGGTTTCTCGAAACCTCTGCTCCACCAAACGATATAAACGTAATCATCTCTCTTAACCAGACGATATAACCAAAGCTTCCACCATTAACAAAAAAAACAAAACCCCCAATCCAATCTGCCATCATCACACTCAATTCAAAGCAAACGCATCCATCTCCATCATTTTAACCATGTATAGACCGCCACTTACTTTTTGATTTCTGCTTTCTCAAAACACAAGTCAATCCCTAAACCAACAAATCATAACCCACGCGTCATAACCCACATGCAAATCATGTAAATTTCCCCGATACCTTTTATGTTGGAAAAAGGTATGCATTCTAATAAAAAACCCAACGAAAGGCTTCAAGATCAGATATATTAATCTCAGGTAGGTTAATATTTGTTGCATGTCGATTTGAGATTTAAACGAGTCAAAGATCTGTGATGATTAATTGTTAAACTCAAAAAAAATATTTTTAAAGATTATAAAAAAAAACGTTGCAAACAAATCTGAGATGTTGAAAGTCAGTGAAAACGAGTCTAGATGAGATGGGTTAGGTGACGATGAGATTAGGACAAGATTGAGTGGAGTTGAGGAGATAAAAGGTTGGAGAGTTGAAAATTGTTTTTACTGTTTTGGTCACGGTTAAGGTTTGAATGTCCAAGATTCGGTTAATGTCACTGGTTTGAATTTAGAATGAGTATGTGTCGGTTTAATATCATTACAGGTTTGGTTTAACTGAAAAGAATAGATGTTTTTCATGATAGATGATTGAGGTTTGATTTAAGCTTGAATGAAAAGAATCCAAATCTGATTTTTTATTTCAACTGACTTAAACTCCCATCGCAATGATTTTCACAAAAACCAACCACCCATCACAATGATGTGTCCCATCGTAATATGCATCAATGACTGTCCGTCGCAATGATTTTCTTCCATCGCAATGTTTAACTTCCATCGCAATGAATTCACTTCCATCGGAATGTCTAAAATATTTTGGCAGCATGACGACTCATACACCATTGCGATGAGTCACACCACCCATCGCAATGTGACCCATCAGAATGAGTCCCATCGCAATAGGTACAACCCAACCCATCGGAATGTTACAAAAACACCATTGGAATAAATCCGTAGAAGAAGCCGTGGCAATGTGTTCATCTGAATAAGTATCGCAATATCCACACCCCATCGCAATGTCATCGCAATCAACTTTGAAAATGACCATCGCAATAGGTTTTGACCAAAATTTTTTGTAACCCAGATAAAAGTGGATCTGGTTAATTTTTTTGTCTTTTTCCTCAAAAATTAGACCTTAGCAGAGAATGATGGGACAAAGACAAAGAAACGGGTACCAAAAAGATTTATTACGAGACAAAAACCCAATACAGATTTCGACAAATCTTGATATATCGTGACAAACTGATTCAAAGAAAATGATAGCAATAACTAGATATAATGAAATCATGTATAGCTTGAATCAGAAAAAAATGCGAACCATAAAACTGATAGCACATCACGAACTTGGTAATACGATGAAACTGAAAACACGACACGAACATCAAACACACACGGATACAAGACACCCCCGGTTAGCTCTGATACCAATTGACAAGCATCAAAAAGGCACCTTGGATCGGGGGGTCGGGGATGATCAAAGAACATGTATGACATTGTTTGTTCTAGAGAGAGAAAGTTAGATTAGATGACAAAATCTTATTTGAGTATTTATTAGTCCGAAAGTAAAGTAGCACGATTTAATCGATAGTTAGCCGAAGGACAAAATCTTTTAAAACGGCTTCTCGTGTATCTCCTTAAGTTCATATCTTGACATAACTCGTTTCACGATTTGAGACGTTTCTCGGGCCGATATTTGGCATGTACTTCATACTTCAAATCTTGGGAAGACGTTCTTGAAATTATGGTCTTCTCTTCATATTTTGGAATTTCTTCACTTGACGTTTTTGAGAGATTCTTCATACTTAGACCACGACTTCATCATTTTTCTTCAATCTTTATTTTGGACTTTGATATACAACGATCCGCCTCCTTTTAGGACTTGGATATATTTATCCTCATACCTTGTAAGGGTCTTTTTGGATAGACTTTCTCCATGATCTTTAGGGGAGTAATTGCTTTTCGTCGTGTGTCTCGATCCTTCATATTGATTTAGGAATAATGATACTTCACATCATCTTGGATCTTTAGCAACAAAATAGAGCTCCTCATGCCTTGTTAGGGCCTTTTTGGATCTTCACCAATCTTCGTGTCTCGCTTCAATAATTTATGCCTTGGCTATGAACTCTACTCAACCCCGAGTAACTTTTAAACGATCTTGTGCTAGAAGCTAAGTAACCTTTCAAATCATACAACCTTACTTATTGCAACTATTTTTATTCCTAATGCATTGATCTTATGGGAGAAAAAGCCAGAATTAAAAATATATGAGTTTTTGAAAGAACATTTTCATGTTCTATGTTTAGCATGATCACTTGTCTAACTTTATCATCTCTCATTCTTCACTATATAAAGACCTCTAATTAAAGAGACTCGTGAATACTTAGCCGTGCAAGTCAAAATTAAGCCAAATTTAGATTAGTTTTCATTAAGACTATATCAAATCAAAGTTTTGGGTTTTCAAGCCACCTATAGGATCTTGCACTTTCTTGGACTTTTTCAATCTTATAGAATGCATTTTATAGTTCCCTTGATAAGTGACTTTTAGGATCAATTATAGGAACTTGCGAAAAGTTCTTGTTCTTAACCCGAATGAGTTAAGACTTTCGCGTTTTAAAGTTCCCTATATAAAAGTCTAGCAAAACTTGAATTGAGCGGGTTAAGGAATGTAAAGGGCTCCAAATGCCCATCAAGTCAAAAATTAGCTCTTATTCTACCCATCGGAAAATATACATTCGTGTCTTAAAAACCCTTATGAAAACTAAGAAAAAATTTAAAATTTGGCCATTTTTAGCCTTATTAGCAACAAAACAAAACATTGAAAGTTGGAAAACATGAGGGCGTAGCAAAGCAAGTATCTATTCACCCCCCCATACTAAAATTAAACATTGTCCTCAATTTTTCGAGTCTAAAGGTGGAGCACCCCCATACTATACGAGTCGAATGCTTAGGATCTAGCATAGAAAGGGTGATCAATAATATATCTAAAGCCGTTTATTAATTATGCTAAAAGATAATTGTTAGAACAATAAAGGATATGTCATGGATTCGTGAAAAACTTCTTCAAACAAACGATAGAGGCTCAGGTAAACGAACACGAGAGTCTTCAATCGTAGTGATGATGATGATCTAGATAACACAATCACAAACAACCACGAGACAACGAGTTGGAAGGGTACAAATCCCCTCTCATTATTTATTAGAAAGCATAAAAAGGATAAGCATGAGATCTCCCCCACGAGGCACCTCGTTTTTTATTACCGAGTCATGAGCTCGACTCGATCCCCTCAATGCTAATTATCATTGGGGAAGGTGACTTGGTCGAGGTCATCCAATGAAGTAACTTCCCCACCAAAGTAGTGCTTAAGCCTATGTCCATTTACCTTGAAGTTAGCACCATCATTTTGACCTACTCGATGGTCCCATAAGGAAACACTTGTGTAATGGTGAAAGGACCCGACCAACGAGATTTCAATTTCCCAGAAAATATCTTTAATCGAGAGTTAAAAAGTAACACTTGATCACCAACGTTAAAAACCCGGTTTTTAATCTTTGCATCATGAAACTTTTTAGTCTTTTCTTTGAAAATCAATGAATTTTCATAAGCATTACCTCCTAGTTCATCCAATTCATTCAATTGTGTTTTCTGGTGATCCCCCGCGGACTTTAAATCAAAATTAGCATGCTTAAGGGCCCAATATGCTTTATGCTCCAATTCAATGGGCAAATGACAATTCTTCCCATAGACTAACTTATAAGGAGTACAACCGATAGGTGTCTTATAAGCGGTCCTAAAGGCCCATAAAGCGTCATCGAGTTTGTCGGACCATGAAGCACGGTTTTCTCCAATCGACCTCTCTAAAATCCTCTTCAAAGCTCGGTTTGAAACCTCAACTTTCCCACTCGTTTGCGGGTGATAAGTCGTAGAAAGACGATGAGTAACTCCATATTTCTTTAAGACCTTCTCGAATTGGTCATTACAAAAATGGGTTCCGCGATCGCTTATAATAGCACGAGGGGTTCCAAACCGAGAGAATAGTTGCTTCAAAAACTTCACTACCACACGAGCATCATTAGTAGGTAAAGCCTTAGCTTCCACCCATTTAGAAAGGTAGTCGATGGCGACGAGGATATACTTGTTACCATGAGACGATGGGAACGGCCCCTCAAAGTCTATGCCCCAAATGTCGAAAATCTCACACACTTGAATTATGTTTTGCGTCATTTCATCACGTTGAGACGATTTTCCTTGACGTTGGCACGAATCACACGACTTCACAAGTGCGTGTGCATCACGATAGATAGAAGGCCAAAAGAAGCCGGCACCGAACACTTTCTTAGCTGTGAGATTAGCACCGTGGTGACCACCCGTGGGTCCATGGTGACAAGCTCTAAGGATGTTAGAAGCTTCGGCACCAAAAACACAACATCGAACGAGTTGATCCGCACAAGCCCGAAAGAGATGAGGGTCGTCCCAAAAATAGAACTTGACTTCACGAAAGAATTTTCGCTTTTGTTGTGTCGTCATACCCTTGATTATGAAATTGCCCGCATGGTAATTTGCAATGTCGGCAAACCATGGGGTGGTGTCTTTAGAATTTACTACACCGAGAGTCTCGAGAGGAAATGTTTCGGTGATTTCCTTGTTCTCGAAAACATCTTTGTGAGGATCTTCTAGACAAGAGAGATAATCGGCCGCTAGATTCTCGGCTCCTTTTTTGTCAAGCACGGTGACATCAAATTCTTGGAGTAGGAGCATCCAACGAAGCAATCTTGGCTTAGCATCTTGCTTAGCGAAGAGATACTTGATAGCCGAATGGTCCGTATACACGATGCTTTTAGTTAAGACGAGATAAGGTCAGAATTTCTCAAAAGCATAGACCACGGCAAGGAATTCCTTTTCCGTTGTGGTGTAATTTAATTGAGCATCGGTCATCGTCTAACTAGCATAATGGATAGGACGGAAATGATTTTCATAACGTTGCCCTAAGACGGCCCCTATAGCATAATCACTTGCATCGCACATGATTTCAAAGGGTAATTCCCAATTAGGAGCAACAAGAATGGGAGCTTCGGTAAGTTTCCTTTTGAGAGTTTCGAAAGCTCTAACACAATCCTCATTGAAATTAAAAGGAGCATCCTTCTCGAGAAGGTGTGTCATAGGTTGAGAGATTTTCGAAAAGTCTTTGATGAAACGACGATAAAAGCCCGCGTGGCCTAGGAAACTCCTAACTCCCTTAACGGTTTTGGGATGAGGTAACTTGGCGATGACGTCTACCTTAGATTTACAGACCTCAATCCCCGCTTTCGAGACCTTATGTCCTAAGATGATTCCTTGTTTACACATAAAATGACATTTTTCCCAATTAAGCACAAGATTGGTTTCTTCACAACGTTTTAACATTTGCTCGAGATTAGATAAACAAGACGTGAACGAATTGCCAAACACCGAAAAGTCATCCATAAACACTTCCATCGACTTCTCGATCATATCGTGAAAATAGCCATCATACACCGTTGAAACGTACCCGGTGCATTACAAAGTCCGAAAGGCATCCTACGATAAGCAGACGTTCCATAAGGACAAGTAAACGTAGTCTTCTCTTGATTTTAGGCCTCGTATCAAAATTCGTTAGTCCCAAGTCTTTTCGAATTGAAAACCGGTCTAAAGTGCAACTCAATCGTCTTTTGGTGAATCAAGAGAATGGTTTGGTTTGTTTATCTAAATTTAAACTATTAGCAAGTAATTAAAGTGTCGTTGAGTAAAATGGAAGTTAAAAGGTTAATTCTAATGACGAGTAAAATAAATGCTAGCTCAACATAAAGGTAGATTAGAAAAATGCCTTAACACTTAATAAAAAACTAACACTTAGAAAATTACTAAAAGAAAGTAAGGGCGGAGTATTAAACAAATGCAACAATCGGAATGAGTCCCAAAAGATGACCCGATCGGAATGTATTCCGATCGGTAGATCGGAATATGGTGAGTTGGAAATGCAATCGGAATACTAACAGAAGCCACCAATCGGAATATTACCAAATGAGCTCAATCGGAATAAAGGCAAGATTATCCAATCGGAAAGCACAAACGAAGTCCTGATCGGAATATCAAGCAAGCTATCAATCGGAATACTTGTGGGCAAATCGGAATAAGGATAAACCCTTTTCCGATTGGCAAATCGGAAAAGGGGTGGCTGCTCGGAATGGGACAATCGGAAAGCACCAATCGGAAAGGGGCTTTGTACCCTTTCCGAAATTTTAGGAATTCGGTTAGAAAGCTAGAAAATAAGCTATTAGATTGAGCTTATTCCCAAAACTAAATCGAATCAACTAAACGGATCAAATAAGCACTTTAATCAACTTATCAAACCTCAAATTAAGCAACTTTTTAGATTAAACAATAAAAACATAAACTTTTTAAGGAAGATTTTTATAAACTAAATAAGCTAATCATAAAAATAAGCCAATAAGCACAAAAGTCTTAAAGCTTAATCAAATGAAAACTTATGAAATGATCAAAAGATTAACTTTTTAAGCACGAAATCAATTAGAACAACACGGATCACATGATAATCGCACCAAAATCAATCTTAAATCAAAGAAAAGTAGAATGAGATTAAGAAATAAAAGCTTAAAATAGAACTTGATTAATAAAAATAAGCAATACAAAGTGTTTAATCTTGAAAGATTAAGAAAAAGATGAAATTTAGTGAGAGAAAGTTTAAGACTTTCTCTCTCTAAAACTAGAGAAAACTAAGAAAAAGTGAAAACTAACTAAAAACTCTAACCACCCTCCTAATGACTATTAGGAGGGTATTTATAGAGAAGGTGGAAGGAGTGCATGTGTTGCATCTTCTTTCTCTCTTTCTTCACGTTTTCTCGACTCGACTTTAATTCTTCGTCTTTGTCGTCTCGGGATTTGAACTTGTCTTTTAATTTTCTTCTTCTATTAGACTTAAGTTCTTCGACTTCGTTAAACTTCCGTCTTTTGACTTTTTCTTCGATAAATCTTCAGAATAGGCCTTGGACTTCCGTTCTTTTTGCACTCTTGATCTTTTGACTTCGTCTTTTCCCGTTTTCTTCGATAAAAGCCCGTGAATTCCCGTGTTTTCTTCCTTTTTCATAATTTGGTCCTAAAACACAATAAAAACACAAACCACGCATAATTCCGACTTTTACGACATAAATCACACGTTTTGGTCTTGTTATTATTGGAAATAAGTGGTAAAAGGATAAGTGTTTTCACACTTATTAAATCCCCTACACTTGACCATTGCAATGCCCTCATGCAATGCATTAATTTTAAAGCACGGTTTACATTTTTCATCATAAATAACCCACCTTGGCCTTTATTAAATACTAAACATAAAAGATAGAAATGAGTAAAGAAATTAAAAACTTACATTGGGTTTTGGCGGCCATGAACGTTTATCATCCTCAAGTTTCACGTTCCCCATACCAAGCTTAAAAACGAGATCATTGTTATTATAAGTTAGCAAACTATCACGAACTCATGTGGGCCAATTATTCACTTAGACTCCCTTATTCCTAGGTGTATCTCTTATATTTTATTTTTGTCTTGAATGATCACGAGGATGCATTGTTTGACTTATTTCAATAGTTATTTAGTCCGAAAATAAAGTGAACGATTTAATCAATAGTTAGCTAAAGGACCAAATCTTTTAAAACTGCTTCTCGGGACCTCATAAAGTTCATATCTTGGCATAACTCGCTTCACGATTTGAGACCTTTCTCGGACCGATATTTGGCAGCGACTTCATATTTCGAATCTTTGAGAGACGTTCTTGAAATAATGGTCTTCTCTTCATAATAGGAATTTCTTCACTTGAATTTTTGAGAGATTCTTCATCTTTGGACCACGACTTCTTCATTTTTCTCCAATCTTTATTTTGGACTTTGATATACAACGATCCGCCTCCTTTTAGGACTTGGATCTATTTATCCTCATACCTTGTTAGGGTCTTTTCGGATAGACTTCTCCATGACTTTTGGGGAGTTCTTGCTTTTCGTCGTGTGTCTTGATCCTTCATATTGATTTTCGATAAATGATTCTTCACATCACTTTTGGATCTTTAGCAACAAAATGTAGCCCTCATGCCTTGTTAGGGCCTTTTCGAACTCGCCAATCTTCGCATCCCGCTTCAATAAGTTATGCCTTGGCTATGAACTCTAATCCGTACCGAGCAACTTTTAAACGATCTGGGGCTAGAAGCTAAGTAACCTTTTAAATCGTACAGCCTTATTTATTGCAGATAAATTTATTAACAAGCGGAGGGAGAATAGGCTTATAGTTAACTCACATAAATTCACGAAAGAATACCGAACTTATAATTGACTCTATCATCTCTCGTTCTCCACAATTCAAAATCTCAAGGAATGATACTCGTGGATGCTTAGCCTATTAAATCAAAGTTTTGGGTTTTCGAGTCGTGATAGGTGTGAAAACACCCATCTTTTCTACCACTTAATTACATTAAAACGGGACCTAAACGTATATTTTATGTCGTAAATGGCGGAATTATGCGTGGTTTGTGTTTTTATTGTGTTTCAGGGTCGAGAAGGTGAAAAGTGGAGAAAACACGGCTTTCACGGGCTTTTATTGAAGAAAAAGTCAAAAGATGGAAGTTTACCAAAAGCCGAAGAACTCAAGTATAATTTATTGAAGAATTACAAGACGAGTTCAAAGAAATCCCGAGCCAAAGTCATTATAGTCCAAGATTTAAGAAGATTAAAGAAAGGAGGGACCTAATGACGCAATTAAGGAAAAGAGGAAAGAGGGGAGGAAGCTTCCTTCCACTAATCCCTTCCTCCCCTATAAATACACCTGACTAGCCATTTTGTTTTAGTTGTTGGAGGCTTGACAAGCCTCTCTTCCCCATGTTTCATTTCTCTTGTTCTTTAAATTTATGATCTTTAATTTTCTTGTAACGCACCTTTAATCTTCTTTTAATTCCAAGTAAGTTTACCTTTAATTATTGTTAATCTTTATTTTATTGCTAATCTCCTTCTACCTTTCTTGTTTGATTTGTTCTTTATCTTGATTGTTCATGTTCTTGAATTTTTATGATTTTGATCAAGTGGGTTTTGATTAATTTGGTTATGTTTGTTGATTTAAATTGCGTGTTTATGATGATTGAATGATTTGTTATTAATTTGGTTAAATCTTTTGTTTAGATTTTAAATAATCTGTTGATTTAAATTGCGTGTTTATGATGATAGATTTTGTTCTTCGGGGAGTTGTTTCTGATCTTTTCATTCTCAGGAAACTTCCGGATCAAGAGGGTTCATTCGGAACTTTAAAAGTTCCGAATCAAGCTTCATCCGGAAGTGTTCCGGATCAACAAAGTTCCGAATGAGCCATAACTTCCGGATCAAGGGTCCTTCATTCGGAAGTTTTGAAGTTCCGACTCAAGGTCCTTCATTCGGAAGTTTTGAAGTTCCGACTCAAGGTCCTTCATTCGGAAGTTTTGAAGGTCCTTCATTCGGAAGTTTTGAAGGTCCTTCATTCGGAAGTTTTGAAGTTCCGACTCAAGGTCCTTCATTCGGAAGTTTTGATGTTCCGACTCAATTGTATTCATTCGGAAGTTTTAAACTTCCGAATCAAGGTTCTTTCTATTTTTTTTTATTTTTAAGTTTTCTTCTTTTAATTTCAAGTTTGATTCTTCCCGCCTTTTTATTTATTTGAATTTTTATTCACTTTTCTTTTAGTTTAAGTTTTTATTTGCATCATTTACTTTATGTTAAGTTTTAATTTTACGTACTTTCATTTTTCGTCGTTTACTTTTAAAGTTTTAAATACTGCACCGTTTACATTTTAACTTGTTTTAATTTCTCGTCATTTATTATTAAGTCTTGCTCATTTATTTTCCAAAACCAAAAATATTTGTTTCACCAAGAACAACTAATCTCACACAATTAACCGGAGATCAATTCGAAGAGACACCGAGAACGAACTTTCAAAGAGTAAAAATCTTGTTATTAAAATGGCGCCGCTGCCGGCTCTTTTCGTGAAGATCGAAGGTTTTTTGTGAGTGAAGCGTTGGCTTTTCGGATCCGTTCACTTGTGAACGTTATTTTTCTTGTCAAAAATTTTCAAAAATCCAAAAACATTTGAAAAATCATAAAAAGCATTTCTTTTTCAAAGTTTTGCACCAAAAATATTCTTCTTGCTTATCTATCTTTCTTTATGGATTTTTATGTCCATTGCGTCCGGTGTGGGAAACAATTATCTGGGAACAACTCTTGTCAATGGTGCACATGTGAGCGGTGCGGAAACGATATCGACTACACACAATTCGGATTTTGTCCCTTGTGCAACTCGACTAATTCACTCTTTTTGAACCCACCTCCTGTTCCCCCGTGCATCTATTGTGGAAGCGATTCTCATTGGCATGTTTCGTGCCCGGTTCGATACCCGTATGGTCACGGGCAAGAACCGGGGTACAATTATGACAATGATAATAGCTATCCACAAGATGCACTTGATTTTTCTCCATATCCGGTTTGCAACAACTGTGGGGGTCCTCACGATACCTATTATTGTCAACCAATGAATTATTACGAGCAAAATCCGGATCCTCAGTTTTCTTCACCTATGGATTATTATGAACTAACCCCGGTTTCTAATTATTCTCCACCGATGAACAACTATGAGCCACAACCGTGCTATAATTCCGGTTTTCAAAATCTTGAGCCCCCACCGTACTCACTCGATCATCAGCCTCGTTACGGGATGAGTTACCAAGAACCAATTTTCGATCTTGCTACAGCTTTTCAAGCGCAATCAAAAGAGCTTTTACACACGCTGCGAACTTGTATGGAGTCATTTTTACAGCAGCAAGATCAGACGAGTACCCATATCCATGAGCATATTATTGGCCCTATAAATAATGAGGAGAGTGATGACGATATTGAGGTTATTTTCGACGAGGAGGAATTTCTAAAGCAAAACACTTCACTCCTTAGTGATGATGGTTTTCACATTCCTGAGATCGATGAGTTTCTTGATATTGATACACCCATGGAATACATATCCGGGTATTCTGATGTGGAAGGAGATATACTTTTTCTAGAGGATTTATTACACGATGACACTACACCTTCTATCCCAGAGGTGAAAAGATGTGAATCTTCTGAAAAAGGGACGCAGGTGGAAGGTAATTGTTCTCATACTTCTCATATTATATTGCCACCTCATCCTCCCACGTGCACACCCAAGCGGGTGATGTATCACTTTTACTCTACTCATTTTATACCGGGTAATGAGGATGAGTGCTTTGACCCGGGAGGTGACATTGATTATGCTATGATTGATACCATCACGGCTTTGCCGTTTGCTCAGCTTCCATTGTCTTTGGGGGAAGACAATGTGCTCACTATACCCAACCCACCTCCCGTGGATCTTGAATTCACATACTATACGTATGTTGAAAGGACCTTTCTCCCTTTCACGACTTACTCCCCCGCCTCTCCTTTATTAATGTCCTCCGGGAACGAGGACAAGGTCTTTGATCCCGGTATCACATTCGATGCTTCCCCATGGACCATTTAATTCGGGGACGAGTCAGGCTCGTGACTCGGTCAACAAAAACAAGCGCTTTTTGAGAGGCAACCCAATTATCTATCTTATTTCACCATAAGTGTAGGGGGAGCCCCGTTGGTGTTTCTTGTTCTCTTTCTTATCATATGCAGGGATTAGAGCTTCAAAGACACACTCTTGACGACTTTTGACGAACCGTGATTCCGTGTTCTCTTCTTTCCGGTTCTATCCTAAACTCTTTTCGATTCACTATTTTATATTTCTCAATATTAAAATAGGAATCTCTTTAGTTGTCTTTCCCTTAACGAGATTTAAACAAAGTGCACAATATCCTAAGTGTAAGGGAGTTTACTCCCACATGCTTAAACATTGAGGACAATGTTTATGTTAAGTGTAAGGGGGACTTCTATCGAAGTTAAGTGGTCTTTTCCTTGCATTTGCCCTCATTTTAACCGAAAAATCGATTTTACGACATTTTTCAAAATTTTTAATCTATTTTGGCCTAGTTGTAGTTCCCTTTATTTTTGCTATTTTTCTCTTATTTTAATAAAATGGTTTTAGCAAGTTTAGATATCTTAGATATATTAGGCCCGTTGTGAATATTTTGACTCAACCCGAGTTTACTTATCTAAGTTCACTCTAGCTAGTATCCTTAACCATGTGGACCTTAATTGGTTTATTAGGCTAAGCACCCACGAGTCTCATTCCTTGAGATTTTAAATTGTGGAGAACGAGAAATGATAGAGTTGGTTACAAGTTTGGTATTCTCTCATTAACTTATGTGAGTTAATTATGATCTTTTTCTCCCATCACTTGCTAATAAATTATCTACAATAAGTAAGGTCGTACGATTTGAAAAGTTACTTAGCTTCTAGCCCAAGATCGTTTAAAAGTTGCTCGGTAATGATAAGAGTTCATATCCAAGGCATAACTTATGAAGCGGGGTGCGAAGATTGGCGAGTCCGAAAAGGCCCTAACAAGGCATGAGGATTCAATTTTATTGCTGAAGATCCAAAGTGATGTGAAGAGCATTATTCCCAAAATCAATATGAAGGATCAAGACTCACGATGAAAAGCAATCAACTCCCATAAAGATCATGGAGAAGTCTATCCGAAAAGACCCTAACAAGGTATGAGGATAAATAGATCCAAGTCCAAAAAGGAGGCGGATCGTTGTATCTCAAAATCCCAATTAGAGATTGAAGAAATAATCATGAAGTCGTGGTCAACAAAGCTGGAGTACTCCTCAAAAGTCTCCAAGTGAAGAAACTCTATAACGAAGAGAAGACCATTATCTCAAAAACGTCTCTCGAAGATATGAAGTATGAAGTAAATGCCAAATATCGGCCCGAGAAAGGTCTCAAATCGTGAACCGAGTTATGCCAAGATATGAACTTTTTGATATCCCGAGAAGCAGTTTTAAGAGATTTTGTCCTTTATCTAACTATTGATCAAATCGTCCTACTTTGCTTTCAGCCTAAATAAATTATCGAAATAAGTCAACAATGTATCCTCGTGATCATTCAAGACATCAATAAAATATAAGAGATACCCATAGGAATAAGGGAGTTTAAGTGATTAATTGAACCGCATGAGTAAATGTTTGTTATGCTAACTTGTACTAACAATGATCTTGTTTTTAAGCTTGGCATGGGGAACGTGAAACTTGAGGGTGATAAACATTCATGACATACAAGCCCTAATGTAAGTCTTAGATTTCTTTACAAGTTTCTTCCTTGTTGCATCTTGTTATTTTCTATATTTTTGATTCTCCTTAGTTGTTTAATAAAGGCCAAGGTAGGTTGATTATGATGGAAAGTGTAAACCTTGCTTTATTGCTAAGCATTGCATGAGGGCATTGCAATGGTTAAGTGTAGAGGATTTGATAGGTGTGAAAACACCCATCTTTTCTACCACTTAATTACATTAAAACGGGACCTAAACGTATATTTTATGTCGTAAATGGCGGAATTATGCGTGGTTTGTGTTTTTATTGTGTTTCAGGGTCGAGAAGGTGAAAAGTGGAGAAAACACGGCTTTCACGGGATTTTATTGAAGAAAAAGTCAAAAGACGGAAGTTTACCAAAAGCCGAAGAACTCAAGTATAATTTATTGAAGAATTACAAGACGAGTTCAAAGAAATCCCGAGCCAAAGTCATTATAGTCCAAGATTTAAGAAGATTAAAGAAAGGAGGGACCTAATGACGCAATTAAGGAAAAGAGGAAAGAGGGGAGGAAGCTTCCTTCCACTAATCCCTTCCTCCCCTATAAATACACCTGACTAGCCATTTTGTTTTAGTTGTTGGAGGCTTGACAAGCCTCTCTTCCCCATGTTTCATTTCTCTTGTTCTTTAAATTTATGATCTTTAATTTTCTTGTAACGCACCTTTAATCTTCTTTTAATTCCAAGTAAGTTTACCTTTAATTATTGTTAATCTTTATTTTATTGCTAATCTCCTTCTACCTTTCTTGTTTGATTTGTTCTTTATCTTGATTGTTCATGTTCTTGAATTTTTATGATTTTGATCAAGTGGGTTTTGATTAATTTGGTTATGTTTGTTGATTTAAATTGCGTGTTTATGATGATTGAATGATTTGTTATTAATTTGGTTAAATCTTTTGTTTAGATTTTAATTAATCTGTTTTAGATTTGATGTTTACTGTATCTCCCTGTTCTTCGGGGAGTTGTTTCTGATCTTTTCATTCTCAGGAAACTTCCGGATCAAGAGGGTTCATTCGGAACTTTAAAAGTTCCGAATCAAGCTTCATCCGGAAGTGTTCCGGATCAACAAAGTTCCGAATGAGCCATAACTTCCGGATCAAGGGTCCTTCATTCGGAAGTTTTGAAGTTCCGACTCAAGGTCCTTCATTCGGAAGTTTTGAAGTTCCGACTCAAGGTCCTTCATTCGGAAGTTTTGAAGGTCCTTCATTCGGAAGTTTTGAAGGTCCTTCATTCGGAAGTTTTGAAGTTCCGACTCAAGGTCCTTCATTCGGAAGTTTTGATGTTCCGACTCAATTGTATTCATTCGGAAGTTTTAAACTTCCGAATCAAGGTTCTTTCTGTTTTTTTTTTTTAAGTTTTCTTCTTTTAATTTCAAGTTTGATTCTTCCCGCCTTTTTATTTATTTGAATTTTTATTCACTTTTAGTTTAAGTTTTTATTTGCATCATTTACTTTATGTTAAGTTTTAATTTTACGTACTTTCATTTTTCGTCGTTTACTTTTAAAGTTTTAAATACTGCACCGTTTACATTTTAACTTGTTTTAATTTCTCGTCATTTATTATTAAGTCTTGCTCATTTATTTTCCAAAACCAAAAATATTTGTTTCACCAAGAACAACTAATCTCACACAATTAACCGGAGATCAATTCGAAGAGACACCGAGAACGAACTTTCAAAGAGTAAAAATCTTGTTATTAAGTCGCCTATAGGATCTTGCAAATTCTTAGACTTTTTCAAGTTTAGAAATCGCGTTTTAAAATTCCCTTGATAAACGACTCTCTAGGATCAATTATAGGAACTTGCGAAAAGTTCTTGTTCTTAACCCGTGAGAGTTAAGACTTTCGCATTTTATAGCTCCCTATATAAAAGCCTAGCAAAACTTGACTTAAACACGTTAAGGATACTAGCTAGAGTAAACTTAGGCAAGTAAACTCGGGTTGAGTCACAATGTTCACGACTAAGAAAAATCTAAAACCACTTTATTAAAAATTTATTCTAGCAAAGGAAACATAACAACTATACAACTAGGCCAAAATAGATTAAAAATTTTGAAAAATGTCGAAAAATCAAATTTCCGGTTAAAATGAGGGCGATTTCATGGAAAAGACCACTTACTTCGATAGAAGTCCCCCCTACACTTGAGATAAACATTGTCCTCAATGTTTAAGCATGTGGGAGTAAACTCCCCTACACTTATGACATTGTGCACTTTGTTTATATCTTGCTAAGGAAAGGACAACTAAAGTGAATTCAATGTGAACATATAAAATATGAAATATTGAATCACGAGAGTTTAGGATAGAACCGGGAAGATGGGAACATGGTATCACGGTTCGTCAAAAGTCATCAAGATGCTCTCTGAAGCTTTAATCCCTGCACAGCACAAGAAACAAGACAACAAACATATGCGGGGCTCCCCCTACACTTATTATGAAAGCAGTAAAGGATAGAACACGGGTTGCCTCCCGAGAAGCGCTTGTTTTTTATTACCGAGTCATGAGCCTGACTCGACCCAAATTTAGTTCATGGGGAACGTGGTGAGGGATGGAATCATCTCTTGAGAGATGCCCTCACCAAAGTACAGCTTCAGACGCTGGCCATTCACCTTGAAATTGGGCCCATTCGGCTGAGAAAGCTCAATGGTCCCATATGGAAAGACTTTGGTGACGGTGAATGGACCAGACCAGCGGCTCTTCAACTTGCCAGAGAAGACCTTCAACCGAGAGTTAAAGAGTAAGACTTGATCACCAACGTGGAACTCTCGGTTCTTGATTTTAGCATCGTGGATAATCTTCGTCTTCTCCTTGTAGATCAGCGAGTTCTCATAAGCTTCATTCCGCAGTTCATTGAGCTCGTTGAGTTGAACCTTGCGATGATCACCGGCTTTGTTGATGTCGAAGTTAGCCCACTTCAAGGCCCAGTGCGCCTTATGTTCTAGCTCGATGGGTAGGTGGCAGGCTTTCCCGTACACAAGACGATAAGGTGTACAACCGATCGGGGTCTTGTAAGCAGTACGGAAAGCCCACAGAGCATCATCTAACTTATCAGCCCACGCGGCGCGATGCTCTCCCACAGTACGCTCCAAAATTCTCTTCAAGCCACGGTTGGATATCTCGGCTTGCCCATTGGTTCGGGGATGATAGGCGGTGGAAAGACGGTGAGTGACACCATACTTAGCCATGACTCTTGCAAATTGATCGTTGCAAAAATGAGTCCCGCGGTTACTGATGATAGCACGAGGAACGCCAAATCGAGCGAAAAGCTGCTTCAAAAAGTTCACAACCACCCTCGCATCATTCGTAGGAAGAGCCTTAGCTTCAACCCATTTAGAAACGTAGTCGACGGCGACGAGGATGTACTTGTTCCCTCTAGAAGATGGAAATGGCCCCATAAAGTCGATGCCCCATACATCAAAAATTTCACATTCCTGTATAAAATTTTGAGGCATCTCATCCTTATGTGTGATCTTGCCTTGACGTTGGCAAGCATCACAATGCTTAACCATTTCGTGAGCGTCACGATAAATGGTGGGCCAGTAGAATCCAGAATCAAACACTTTCTTAGCGGTGTAGTTGGGACCAAAGTGACCACCGGTGGGTCCTTTGTGGCAAGCTTGGAGGATGTCAAAAGCTGCCGGTCCGTCAACACATCGACGAATAATCAGATCAGCACACTGTTTGAATAGATAAGGGTCATCCCAAAAGTAAGTCTTAACATCGTTCAAGAACTTCTTCTTTTGTTGGGATGTTAACCCTTTGATGAGAATACCACCCGCTAAGTAGTTTGCAATGTCCGCAAACCACGGGGTGTCATCAAGATTGAGATTTATAGACATTAAGGTCTCAAGGGGGAAAGAGTCATTGATCTCTTTGTTCGGATGATCCCCTTGATATGGATCCTCAAGTCTGCTCAGATGATCCGCGGCCAGGTTTTCGGCTCCCTTCTTGTCACGAATTTCAATGTTGAATTCTTGAAGGAGTAAAACCCAGCGAAGAAGTCTTGGCTTAGCATCATGCTTTGTCATCAAGTACTTCAACGCGGAATGGTCCGTGTATACGATGGTGGTGGATAAAACAAGATAGGGGCGGAATTTCTCAAAAGCATAGACAACGGCTAAAAGCTCTTTTTCGGTTGTCGTATAATGCAATTGAGCCCCCGTCATTGTTTTGCTAGCATAGTGGATTGGTTGGAAGTGTTTATTCACTCTTTGGCCCGAAACCGCACCAATAGCAAAGTCGCTAGCATCGCACATCAATTCAAAAGGCAGCTCCCAATTAGGGGTAACCAAGACCGGTGCCTTAGTTAGCTTATCCTTAAGAAGATTGAAGGCTTCGAGACACTCTTTAGAAAAGATAAAAGGAGTATCTTTTTCCAAGAGGTGGGTCATCGGGCGAGCGATTTTAGAGAAATCCTGAATGAAGCGACGATAGAAGCCGCATGACCCAGAAAACTTCTCACACCCTTCACGGTTGAAGGTGGAGGTAATTTGGCTATGACATCTACTTTAGCACGGTCGACTTCAAGATCGGCTTTTGAGATTTTGTGTCCTAGCACAATGCCTTCTTTTACCATAAAATGGCATTTTTCCCAATTCAGAACAAGGCGAGTGTCTTCGCACCGCTTAAGCATACGTTCCAAATTGGCAAGGCAAGAAGAGAAGGAATCCCCAAAGACCGAGAAATCATCCATGAAGACTTCCATGGTTTGCTCAACCATGTCATGGAAGATAGCCAACATGCACCTTTGGAAAGTCCCGGGGGCATTGCATAAGCCAAAAGGCATTCTTTTATAAGCAAATGTGCCATAGGGACAAGTGAATGTTGTCTTCTCTTGATCTTGGGGATCGATGGGTATTTGGAAATAACCCGAGAAACCATCAAGAAAGCAGTAATATTCATTACCCGCTAAACGTTCAAGCATTTGGTCCATAAAAGGTAGAGGGAAATGATCCTTTCTCGTGGCATCATTGAGTTTGCGGTAGTCTATACAAACTCTCCACCCAGTAACGAGACGGGTAGGAATTAACTCGTTGTTTGCATTGGGCACAACGGTGATTCCGCCTTTCTTAGGCACACAATGGACTGGACTAACCCATGGTGAATCCGAAATAGGGTAAATCATGCCCGCATCAAGAAGTTTGATAACCTCTTTTTTGATGACTTCATGGATTTTAGGATTCACCCTTCGTTGACTTTGAATTGTGGGCTTAAAGTCGTCCTCCATGAGAATTTTATGTGTGCAGAAGTGAGGATCAATTCCACGGATGTCGGAGATTTTCCAAGCGATAGCTCTTTTATGTTTCTTCAACACAACGACAAGTCGGGCTTTTTCGTCTTCTTTCAGATCCTTAGCGATGATGACCGGTAACTTCTCGTTGTCTTCCAGGAAAACGTACTCAAGATGAGGGGGAAGGTCTTTAAGCTCAAGAGTAGGAGGATCCTCAATAGATGGTGAAACTAACGATGGATCATCATTAGTCACCTCTTTAGGAGAAGGAGGAAACAACGGGTCCTCATTGAGAAGTCTCTCAATAGTACGAATATCTTCATCCCAATTGGTGGACAAATTATCATACTTAATATCGAGAGGATCCAAGCTAGCTTCGAAATCATCCAAGTCACTTTCTCCAAAAGGAGTCAATGCTGGAGCAATTGAGGCAACGGTCTCAACATTGGGTAGAGAAGAGAGAGTACTTTTGCAAGAATCATGAAAATGTTCTTCACAAGCCTCATCGAGAACATCAATAGCATTAACACTCTCATACGAATAAGGTTGCTTAGAAATCTTACCCATGTTGAAGACAATTTTATCGTCACCAACTCTCATTATTATTTCGCCCGCGGCTACATCAATGAGAGTGCGACCGGTCCTCAGAAATGGACGTCCTACGATTAATGGAACACGGGGATCCATCTCGTAGTCAACGACGACAAAATCCGCCGGGAAGGTGAATTTGTCAACGCCAACAAAGACATCTTCGGCTATCCCCACTGGATAAGCAACCGTACGGTTGGCTAATTCCAAAGTCATTTTGGTGGGGACTAGCTCGGGGAGAGATAATTGCTTCCAAACACTTAAAGGCATTAAGTTTATACTGGCACCTAGATCGGCTAGGGCCATGCAATTCTCTACTCCCGGGAAGTTGCAAGGAATCAAGAAGTGACCCGGATCACCAAGTTTGGTGGGCAATTGCCTTAAGAGCACTGCGGAGCAATTCTCATTAAGGTGGGTCTGAGCAATGTCAAGAAGCTTCTCTTTATCACTTAGAAGATCTTTGAACATCTTAGCGTATTTGGGCATGTGAGCGAGAGCCTCGGAAAAGGAGATGTTAAAATTCAATTGTTTAAACATTTTTAGAAAGTTTGAAACCTGAATATCATCCTTGCTCTTTTGCTTCTCTTTCCTCAACCTTGAAGGATAAGGTATATTGGATGAAGAAGAAGGCTTTAAGGGAGTAGGATCACTCACAACCACGGGTGGTGGGGAAATGGGGATAGAAGGTGAAGGAGGTGGGGAAAGTTGCTCTTTTTTCTTGTTCACAATCACCGGTGGAGGTGTAGGAAGCTCGGGTTCCATATAACCTTTTCCACTACGAGTGGTGATTGCTTTCATCTCACCTCTTGGATTCGCAACGGTATTACTCGGAAGAGTACCCGAAGAAGAGGGTTGATTACCTTGGATGAGCGAACCAATCATATCACGAAGGTGAAGAGCTTGATTATTAAAAGAGTTTTGCATGTTTGCATTAATTGCATCACTGTGTTTGGCCATATCATTCCGTAGCTCGGCTCGAATATCGTTCCCTTGTTTTGCCATTTCTCCCTTCAAGTTGCGGACTTGACTCTGAAGATTCGTCACCAACTCTCTATTAGTCCTCATGAATGTCTCGACTTCTGGATTTACTGCCATTGGTGGATTGAGAGGTGGAGCTTGGTAAGCTTGAGAATTTCCTTGAGGTGGGTATGGGTTTCGTTGGGATTGATATTGATTGTTTACACGAGGTTGGGATTGGTTTGCAGGAGGGAAACCGGGAGGAGCAAGATAATTGTTGGAGCGATAACTTAGCAAGTTACGGTCTCCTTGAGGGCGAGCTTGATAGCCTCCCGTGGGATAAGTACCGTATGCTGCGTTAACGTCTTCAGAATAATTGCCGTGAGTAGAAGGACACTCATTGTAGGAATGAGGACCACCACATGTGTCACAAGAAATAGCAACGGCTTTAGCTTGTTGAGTTTGGTTAGAAGTCAAAATTTGGAGACTCTTGTTAATATCAAGAATAGCACGTTCCAAAACAGACGAGTTGGTGGTGGAAGAAGTAGATGAAACATTGACTCTCTGATTAGATCTTGAGGATGCGGAAGAATCCCAATTCTTGTGGTGAGTAGTCATGTTTTCAATCAACTCTCGACACTCTTCCGGTCTCCTTTTCATAAAAGTACCACCGGCGGCGGCATTGATCGTGTCACGATCACGAAAAGTGAGACCATTGTAAAAGGTGTCAATGAGAGTGACGGGGAGCATATTGTGATTAGGACAGCGGTCGATCAAATCATTGTAGCGTTCCCAAGCATCGAAAAGCGATTCATCATTCTCTTGCATAAATCCACTGATTTGGTTACGAAGGCTAGTGACCATAGATGGGGGAAAGTAGCGCGATAAAAAGCGTTGAGTCATGTCGTTCCACGTATGAATAGAATTCTTAGGAAGACGGTCAAACCATTTTTCGGCGTGGTGAGAAAGCGAGTGGGGAAAGAGTTGAAGGCGAAGGTCATCCATAGAAACACCGGAGCACTTCATGCTTTGGGTCATGGTAATGAATTTGTCGAGGTGTTTGTTGGCATCATCATCTGGAATTCCACGAAATGGGTTCGTTTGCACTTGCTGGATCATGTGATGCTTCAATGAAAACTCCTGAGCCGTGACGTGCATTGGCGCAATCGGGCCTCCGCGTCCGTTCATGGTGGGTTGGCACAATTCCTCCATAGTTCGTAAATCAGGTAGAAGGACATTGTTGTTGTTGTTGTTATTGTTATTCAAATTGTGTTGAGGTGGGTGATTATTGTTGTTATTAATACCAGCCATATCTAAATCTTCACGAGTCTTGGGCTCAGAATAGTTCGAAGATCTAGTACGCATACACCTGCAGAAGAAAAATATACACAAAGAGAATATCTATATAATCTTTTTGGTGCAAAACCTTTTGAAAAGAATTGCTTTTAATGATCTTTCAATGTTTTTGTATTTTTGAAGAGTTTTATATTTTTTATGGATTTTTGGAAATTTTTATAGCAATGAAAATAACGTTCAGAACGGATCCCAAAAATTCAATGCGTCTCTCACTAGAAACCGTTTATCTTAACGAAAAGAGCCGGCAGCGGCGCCATTTAATACTTGATTTTTAGGCCTCGTATCAAAATTCGTTAGGCCCAAGTCTTTTCGAATTGAAAACCGGTCTAAAGTGCAACTCAATCGTCTTTTGGTGAATCAAGAGAATGGTTTGGTTTGTTTATCTAAATTTAAACTATTAGCAAGTAATTAAAGTGTCGTTGAGTAAAATGGAAGTTAAAAGATTAATTCTAAATGACGAGTAAAATAAATGCTAGCTCAACATAAAGGTAAGATTAGAAAAATGCCTTAACACTTAATAAAAAACTAACACTTAGAAAATTACTAAAAGAAAGTAAGGGCGGAGTATTAAACAAATGCAACAATCGGAATGAGTCCCAAAAGATGACCCGATCGGAATGTATTCCGATCGGTAGATCGGAATATGGTGAGTTGGAAATGCAATCGAAATACTAACAGAAGCCACCAATCGGAATATTACCAAATGAGCTCAATCGGAATAAAGGCAAGATTATCCAATCGGAAAGCACAAACGAAGTCCTGATCGGAATATCAAGCAAGCTATCAATCGGAATACTTGTGGGCAAATCGGAATAAGGATAAACCCTTTTCCGATTGGCAAATCGGAAAAGGGGTGGCTGCTCGGAATGGGACAATCGGAAAGCACCAATCGGAAAGGGGCTTTGTACCCTTTCCGAAATTTTAGGAATTCGGTTAGAAAGATAGAAAATAAGCTATTAGATTGAGCTTATTCCCAAAACTAAATCGAATCAACTAAACGGATCAAATAAGCACTTTAATCAACTTATCAAACCTCAAATTAAGCAACTTTTTAGATTAAACAATAAAAACATAAACTTTTTAAGGAAGATTTTTATAAACTAAATAAGCTAATCATAAAAATAAGCCAATAAGCACAAAAGTCTTAAAGCTTAATCAAATGAAAACTTATGAAATGATCAAAAGATTAACTTTTTAAGCACGAAATCAATTAGAACAACACGGATCACATGATAATCGCACCAAAATCAATCTTAAATCAAAGAAAAGTAGAATGAGATTAAGAAATAAAAGCTTAAAATAGAACTTGATTAATAAAAATAAGCAATACAAAGTGTTTAATCTTGAAAGATTAAGAAAAAGATGAAATTTAGTGAGAGAAAGTTTAAGACTTTCTCTCTCTAAAACTAGAGAAAACTAAGAAAAAGTGAAAACTAACTAAAAACTCTAACCACCCTCCTAATGACTATTAGGAGGGTATTTATAGGGAAGGTGGAAGGAGTGCATGTGTTGCATCTTCTTTCTCTCTTTCTTCACGTTTTCTCGACTCGACTTTAATTCTTCGTCTTTGTCGTCTCGGGATTTGAACTTGTCTTTTAATTTTCTTCTTCTATTAGACTTAAGTTCTTCGACTTCGTTAAACTTCCGTCTTTTGACTTTTTCTTCGATAAATCTTCAGAATAGGCCTTGGACTTCCGTTCTTTTTGCACTCTTGATCTTTTGACTTCGTCTTTTCCCGTTTTCTTCGATAAAAGCCCGTGAATTCCCGTGTTTTCTTCCTTTTTCATAATTTGGTCCTAAAACACAATAAAAACACAAACCACGCATAATTCCGACTTTTACGACATAAATCACACGTTTTGGTCTTGTTATTATTGGAAATAAGTGGTAAAAGGATAAGTGTTTTTACACTTATTAAATCCCCTACACTTGACCATTGCAATGCCCTCATGCAATGCATTAATTTTAAAGCACGGTTTACATTTTTCATCATAAATAACCCACCTTGGCCTTTATTAAATACTAAACATAAAAGATAGAAATGAGTAAAGAAATTAAAAACTTACATTGGGTTTTGGCGGCCATGAACGTTTATCATCCTCAAGTTTCACGTTCCCCATACCAAGCTTAAAAACGAGATCATTGTTATTATAAGTTAGCAAACTATCACGAACTCATGTGGGCTAATTATTCACTTAGACTCCCTTATTCCTAGGTGTATCTCTTATATTTTATTTTTGTCTTGAATGATCACGAGGATGCATTGTTTGACTTATTTCGATAGTTATTTAGTCCGAAAATAAAGTGAACGATTTAATCAATAGTTAGCTAAAGGACCAAATCTTTTAAAACTGCTTCTCGGGACCTCATAAAGTTCATATCTTGGCATAACTCGCTTCACGATTTGAGACCTTTCTCGGACCGATATTTGGCAGCGACTTCATACTTCGAATCTTTGAGAGACGTTCTTGAAATAATGGTCTTCTCTTCATAATAGGAATTTCTTCACTTGAATTTTTGAGAGATTCTTCATCTTTGGACCACGACTTCTTCATTTTTCTCCAATCTTTATTTTGGACTTTGATATACAACGATCCGCCTCCTTTTAGGACTTGGATCTATTTATCCTCATACCTTGTTAGGGTCTTTTCGGATAGACTTCTCCATGACTTTTGGGGAGTTCTTGCTTTTCGTCGTGTGTCTTGATCCTTCATATTGATTTTCGATAAATGATTCTTCACATCACTTTTGGATCTTTAGCAACAAAATGTAGCCCTCATGCCTTGTTAGGGCCTTTTCGGACTCGCCAATCTTCGCATCCCGCTTCAATAAGTTATGCCTTGGCTATGAACTCTAATCCGTACCGAGCAACTTTTAAACGATCTGGGGCTAGAAGCTAAGTAACCTTTTAAATCGTACAGCCTTATTTATTGCAGATAAATTTATTAACAAGCGGAGGGAGAATAGGCTTATAGTTAACTCACATAAATTCACGAAAGAATACCGAACTTATAATTGACTCTATCATCTCTCGTTCTCCACAATTCAAAATCTCAAGGAATGAGACTCGTGGATGCTTAGCCTATTAAATCAAAGTTTTGGGTTTTCGAGTCGTGATAGGTGTGAAAACACCCATCTTTTCTACCACTTAATTACATTAAAACGGGACCTAAACGTATATTTTATGTCGTAAATGGCGGAATTATGCGTGGTTTGTGTTTTTATTGTGTTTCAGGGTCGAGAAGGTGAAAAGTGGAGAAAACACGGCTTTCACGGGCTTTTATTGAAGAAAAAGTCAAAAGATGGAAGTTTACCAAAAGCCGAAGAACTCAAGTATAATTTATTGAAGAATTACAAGACGAGTTCAAAGAAATCCCGAGCCAAAGTCATTATAGTCCAAGATTTAAGAAGATTAAAGAAAGGAGGGACCTAATGACGCAATTAAGGAAAAGAGGAAAGAGGGGAGGAAGCTTCCTTCCACTAATCCCTTCCTCCCCTATAAATACACCTGACTAGCCATTTTGTTTTAGTTGTTGGAGGCTTGACAAGCCTCTCTTCCCCATGTTTCATTTCTCTTGTTCTTTAAATTTATGATCTTTAATTTTCTTGTAACGCACCTTTAATCTTCTTTTAATTCCAAGTAAGTTTACCTTTAATTATTGTTAATCTTTATTTTATTGCTAATCTCCTTCTACCTTTCTTGTTTGATTTGTTCTTTATCTTGATTGTTCATGTTCTTGAATTTTTATGATTTTGATCAAGTGGGTTTTGATTAATTTGGTTATGTTTGTTGATTTAAATTGCGTGTTTATGATGATTGAATGATTTGTTATTAATTTGGTTAAATCTTTTGTTTAGATTTTAAATAATCTGTTGATTTAAATTGCGTGTTTATGATGATAGATTTTGTTCTTCGGGGAGTTGTTTCTGATCTTTTCATTCTCAGGAAACTTCCGGATCAAGAGGGTTCATTCGGAACTTTAAAAGTTCCGAATCAAGCTTCATCCGGAAGTGTTCCGGATCAACAAAGTTCCGAATGAGCCATAACTTCCGGATCAAGGGTCCTTCATTCGGAAGTTTTGAAGTTCCGACTCAAGGTCCTTCATTCGGAAGTTTTGAAGTTCCGACTCAAGGTCCTTCATTCGGAAGTTTTGAAGGTCCTTCATTCGGAAGTTTTGAAGGTCCTTCATTCGGAAGTTTTGAAGTTCCGACTCAAGGTCCTTCATTCGGAAGTTTTGATGTTCCGACTCAATTGTATTCATTCGGAAGTTTTAAACTTCCGAATCAAGGTTCTTTCTATTTTTTTTTATTTTTAAGTTTTCTTCTTTTAATTTCAAGTTTGATTCTTCCCGCCTTTTTATTTATTTGAATTTTTATTCACTTTTCTTTTAGTTTAAGTTTTTATTTGCATCATTTACTTTATGTTAAGTTTTAATTTTACGTACTTTCATTTTTCGTCGTTTACTTTTAAAGTTTTAAATACTGCACCGTTTACATTTTAACTTGTTTTAATTTCTCGTCATTTATTATTAAGTCTTGCTCATTTATTTTCCAAAACCAAAAATATTTGTTTCACCAAGAACAACTAATCTCACACAATTAACCGGAGATCAATTCGAAGAGACACCGAGAACGAACTTTCAAAGAGTAAAAATCTTGTTATTAAAATGGCGCCGCTGCCGGCTCTTTTCGTGAAGATCGAAGGTTTTTTGCGAGTGAAGCGTTGGCTTTTCGGATCCGTTCACTTGTGAACGTTATTTTTCTTGTCAAAAATTTTCAAAAATCCAAAAACATTTGAAAAATCATAAAAAGCATTTCTTTTTCAAAGTTTTGCACCAAAAATATTCTTCTTGCTTATCTATCTTTCTTTATGGATTTTTATGTCCATTGCGTCCGGTGTGGGAAACAATTATCTGGGAACAACTCTTGTCAATGGTGCACATGTGAGCGGTGCGGAAACGATATCGACTACACACAATTCGGATTTTGTCCCTTGTGCAACTCGACTAATTCACTCTTTTTGAACCCACCTCCTGTTCCCCCGTGCATCTATTGTGGAAGCGATTCTCATTGGCATGTTTCGTGCCCGGTTCGATACCCGTATGGTCACGGGCAAGAACCGGGGTACAATTATGACAATGATAATAGCTATCCACAAGATGCACTTGATTTTTCTCCATATCCGGTTTGCAACAACTGTGGGGGTCCTCACGATACCTATTATTGTCAACCAATGAATTATTACGAGCAAAATCCGGATCCTCAGTTTTCTTCACCTATGGATTATTATGAACTAACCCCGGTTTCTAATTATTCTCCACCGATGAACAACTATGAGCCACAACCGTGCTATAATTCCGGTTTTCAAAATCTTGAGCCCCCACCGTACTCACTCGATCATCAGCCTCGTTACGGGATGAGTTACCAAGAACCAATTTTCGATCTTGCTACAGCTTTTCAAGCGCAATCAAAAGAGCTTTTACACACGCTGCGAACTTGTATGGAGTCATTTTTACAGCAGCAAGATCAGACGAGTACCCATATCCCTGAGCATATTATTGGCCCTATAAATAATGAGGAGAGTGATGACGATATTGAGGTTATTTTCGACGAGGAGGAATTTCTAAAGCAAAACACTTCACTCCTTAGTGATGATGGTTTTCACATTCCTGAGATCGATGAGTTTCTTGATATTGATACACCCATGGAATACATATCCGGGTATTCTGATGTGGAAGGAGATATACTTTTTCTAGAGGATTTATTACACGATGACACTACACCTTCTATCCCAGAGGTGAAAAGATGTGAATCTTCTGAAAAAGGGACGCAGGTGGAAGGTAATTGTTCTCATACTTCTCATATTATATTGCCACCTCATCCTCCCACGTGCACACCCAAGCGGGTGATGTATCACTTTTACTCTACTCGTTTTATACCGGGTAATGAGGATGAGTGCTTTGACCCGGGAGGTGACATTGATTATGCTATGATTGATACCATCACGGCTTTGCCGTTTGCTCAGCTTCCATTGTCTTTGGGGGAAGACAATGTGCTCACTATACCCAACCCACCTCCCGTGGATCTTGAATTCACATACTATACGTATGTTGAAAGGACCTTTCTCCCTTTCACGACTTACTCCCCCGCCTCTCCTTTATTAATGTCCTCCGGGAACGAGGACAAGGTCTTTGATCCCGGTATCACATTCGATGCTTCCCCATGGACCATTTAATTCGGGGACGAGTCAGGCTCGTGACTCGGTCAACAAAAACAAGCGCTTTTTGGGAGGCAACCCAATTATCTATCTTATTTCACCATAAGTGTAGGGGGAGCCCCGTTGGTGTTTCTTGTTCTCTTTCTTATCATATGCAGGGATTAGAGCTTCAAAGACACACTCTTGACGACTTTTGACGAACCGTGATTCCGTGTTCTCTTCTTTCCGGTTCTATCCTAAACTCTTTTCGATTCACTATTTTATATTTCTCAATATTAAAATAGGAATCTCTTTAGTTGTCTTTCCCTTAACGAGATTTAAACAAAGTGCACAATGTCCTAAGTGTAAGGGAGTTTACTCCCACATGCTTAAACATTGAGGACAATGTTTATGTTAAGTGTAAGGGGGACTTCTATCGAAGTTAAGTGGTCTTTTCCTTGCATTTGCCCTCATTTTAACCGAAAAATCGATTTTACGACATTTTTCAAAATTTTTAATCTATTTTGGCCTAGTTGTAGTTCCCTTTATTTTTGCTATTTTTCTCTTATTTTAATAAAATGGTTTTAGCAAGTTTAGATATCTTAGATATATTAGGCCCGTTGTGAATATTTTGACTCAACCCGAGTTTACTTATCTAAGTTCACTCTAGCTAGTATCCTTAACCATGTGGACCTTAATTGGTTTATTAGGCTAAGCACCCACGAGTCTCATTCCTTGAGATTTTAAATTGTGGAGAACGAGAAATGATAGAGTTGGTTACAAGTTTGGTATTCTCTCATTAACTTATGTGAGTTAATTATGATCTTTTTCTCCCATCACTTGCTAATAAATTATCTACAATAAGTAAGGTCGTACGATTTGAAAAGTTACTTAGCTTCTAGCCCAAGATCGTTTAAAAGTTGCTCGGTAATGATAAGAGTTCATATCCAAGGCATAACTTATGAAGCGGGGTGCGAAGATTGGCGAGTCCGAAAAGGCCCTAACAAGGCATGAGGATTCAATTTTATTGCTGAAGATCCAAAGTGATGTGAAGAGCATTATTCCCAAAATCAATATGAAGGATCAAGACTCACGATGAAAAGCAATCAACTCCCATAAAGATCATGGAGAAGTCTATCCGAAAAGACCCTAACAAGGTATGAGGATAAATAGATCCAAGTCCAAAAAGGAGGCGGATCGTTGTATCTCAAAATCCCAATTAGAGATTGAAGAAATAATCATGAAGTCGTGGTCAACAAAGCTGGAGTACTCCTCAAAAGTCTCCAAGTGAAGAAACTCTATAACGAAGAGAAGACCATTATCTCAAAAACGTCTCTCGAAGATATGAAGTATGAAGTAAATGCCAAATATCGGCCCGAGAAAGGTCTCAAATCGTGAACCGAGTTATGCCAAGATATGAACTTTTTGATATCCCGAGAAGCAGTTTTAAGAGATTTTGTCCTTTATCTAACTATTGATCAAATCGTCCTACTTTGCTTTCAGCCTAAATAAATTATCGAAATAAGTCAACAATGTATCCTCGTGATCATTCAAGACATCAATAAAATATAAGAGATACCCATAGGAATAAGGGAGTTTAAGTGATTAATTGAACCGCATGAGTAAATGTTTGTTATGCTAACTTGTACTAACAATGATCTTGTTTTTAAGCTTGGCATGGGGAACGTGAAACTTGAGGGTGATAAACATTCATGACATACAAGCCCTAATGTAAGTCTTAGATTTCTTTACAAGTTTCTTCCTTGTTGCATCTTGTTATTTTCTATATTTTTTATTTTCCTTAGTTGTTTAATAAAGGCCAAGGTAGGTTGATTATGATGGAAAGTGTAAACCTTGCTTTATTGCTAAGCATTGCATGAGGGCATTGCAATGGTTAAGTGTAGGGGATTTGATAGGTGTGAAAACACCCATCTTTTCTACCACTTAATTACATTAAAACGGGACCTAAACGTATATTTTATGTCGTAAATGGCGGAATTATGCGTGGTTTGTGTTTTTATTGTGTTTCAGGGTCGAGAAGGTGAAAAGTGGAGAAAACACGGCTTTCACGGGATTTTATTGAAGAAAAAGTCAAAAGACGGAAGTTTACCAAAAGCCGAAGAACTCAAGTATAATTTATTGAAGAATTACAAGACGAGTTCAAAGAAATCCCGAGCCAAAGTCATTATAGTCCAAGATTTAAGAAGATTAAAGAAAGGAGGGACCTAATGACGCAATTAAGGAAAAGAGGAAAGAGGGGAGGAAGCTTCCTTCCACTAATCCCTTCCTCCCCTATAAATACACCTGACTAGCCATTTTGTTTTAGTTGTTGGAGGCTTGACAAGCCTCTCTTCCCCATGTTTCATTTCTCTTGTTCTTTAAATTTATGATCTTTAATTTTCTTGTAACGCACCTTTAATCTTCTTTTAATTCCAAGTAAGTTTACCTTTAATTATTGTTAATCTTTATTTTATTGCTAATCTCCTTCTACCTTTCTTGTTTGATTTGTTCTTTATCTTGATTGTTCATGTTCTTGAATTTTTATGATTTTGATCAAGTGGGTTTTGATTAATTTGGTTATGTTTGTTGATTTAAATTGCGTGTTTATGATGATTGAATGATTTGTTATTAATTTGGTTAAATCTTTTGTTTAGATTTTAATTAATCTGTTTTAGATTTGATGTTTACTGTATCTCCCTGTTCTTCGGGGAGTTGTTTCTGATCTTTTCATTCTCAGGAAACTTCCGGATCAAGAGGGTTCATTCGGAACTTTAAAAGTTCCGAATCAAGCTTCATCCGGAAGTGTTCCGGATCAACAAAGTTCCGAATGAGCCATAACTTCCGGATCAAGGGTCCTTCATTCGGAAGTTTTGAAGTTCCGACTCAAGGTCCTTCATTCGGAAGTTTTGAAGTTCCGACTCAAGGTCCTTCATTCGGAAGTTTTGAAGGTCCTTCATTCGGAAGTTTTGAAGGTCCTTCATTCGGAAGTTTTGAAGTTCCGACTCAAGGTCCTTCATTCGGAAGTTTTGATGTTCCGACTCAATTGTATTCATTCGGAAGTTTTAAACTTCCGAATCAAGGTTCTTTCTGTTTTTTTTTTTAAGTTTTCTTCTTTTAATTTCAAGTTTGATTCTTCCCGCCTTTTTATTTATTTGAATTTTTATTCACTTTTCTTTTAGTTTAAGTTTTTATTTGCATCATTTACTTTATGTTAAGTTTTAATTTTACGTACTTTCATTTTTCGTCGTTTACTTTTAAAGTTTTAAATACTGCACCGTTTACATTTTAACTTGTTTTAATTTCTCGTCATTTATTATTAAGTCTTGCTCATTTATTTTCCAAAACCAAAAATATTTGTTTCACCAAGAACAACTAATCTCACACAATTAACCGGAGATCAATTCGAAGAGACACCGAGAACGAACTTTCAAAGAGTAAAAATCTTGTTATTAAGTCGCCTATAGGATCTTGCAAATTCTTAGACTTTTTCAAGTTTAGAAATCGCGTTTTAAAATTCCCTTGATAAACGACTCTCTAGGATCAATTATAGGAACTTGCGAAAAGTTCTTGTTCTTAACCCGTGAGAGTTAAGACTTTCGCATTTTATAGCTCCCTATATAAAAGCCTAGCAAAACTTGACTTAAACACGTTAAGGATACTAGCTAGAGTAAACTTAGGCAAGTAAACTCGGGTTGAGTCACAATGTTCACGACTAAGAAAAATCTAAAACCACTTTATTAAAAATTTATTCTAGCAAAGGAAACATAACAACTATACAACTAGGCCAAAATAGATTAAAAATTTTGAAAAATGTCAAAAAATCAAATTTCCGGTTAAAATGAGGGCGATTTCATGGAAAAGACCACTTACTTCGATAGAAGTCCCCCCTACACTTGAGATAAACATTGTCCTCAATGTTTAAGCATGTGGGAGTAAACTCCCCTACACTTATGACATTGTGCACTTTGTTTATATCTTGCTAAGGAAAGGACAACTAAAGTGAATTCAATGTGAACATATAAAATATGAAATATTGAATCACGAGAGTTTAGGATAGAACCGGGAAGATGGGAACATGGTATCACGGTTCGTCAAAAGTCATCAAGATGCTCTCTGAAGCTTTAATCCCTGCACAGCACAAGAAACAAGACAACAAACATATGCGGGGCTCCCCCTACACTTATTATGAAAGCAGTAAAGGATAGAACACGGGTTGCCTCCCGAGAAGCGCTTGTTTTTTATTACCGAGTCATGAGTCTGACTCGACCCAAATTTAGTTCATGGGGAACGTGGTGAGGGATGGAATCATCTCTTGAGAGATGCCCTCACCAAAGTACAGCTTCAGACGCTGGCCATTCACCTTGAAATTGGGCCCATTCGGCTGAGAAAGCTCAATGGTCCCATATGGAAAGACTTTGGTGACGGTGAATGGACCAGACCAGCGGCTCTTCAACTTGCCAGAGAAGACCTTCAACCGAGAGTTAAAGAGTAAGACTTGATCACCAACGTGGAACTCTCGGTTCTTGATTTTAGCATCGTGGATAATCTTCGTCTTCTCCTTGTAGATCAGCGAGTTCTCATAAGCTTCATTCCGCAGTTCATTGAGCTCGTTGAGTTGAACCTTGCGATGATCACCGGCTTTGTTGATGTCGAAGTTAGCCCACTTCAAGGCCCAGTGCGCCTTATGTTCTAGCTCGATGGGTAGGTGGCAGGCTTTCCCGTACACAAGACGATAAGGTGTACAACCGATCGGGGTCTTGTAAGCAGTACGGAAAGCCCACAGAGCATCATCTAACTTATCAGCCCACGCGGCGCGATGCTCTCCCACAGTACGCTCCAAAATTCTCTTCAAGCCACGGTTGGATATCTCGGCTTGCCCATTGGTTCGGGGATGATAGGCGGTGGAAAGACGGTGAGTGACACCATACTTAGCCATGACTCTTGCAAATTGATCGTTGCAAAAATGAGTCCCGCGGTTACTGATGATAGCACGAGGAACGCCAAATCGAGCGAAAAGCTGCTTCAAAAAGTTCACAACCACCCTCGCATCATTCGTAGGAAGAGCCTTAGCTTCAACCCATTTAGAAACGTAGTCGACGGCGACGAGGATGTACTTGTTCCCTCTAGAAGATGGAAATGGCCCCATAAAGTCGATGCCCCATACATCAAAAATTTCACATTCCTGTATAAAATTTTGAGGCATCTCATCCTTATGTGTGATCTTGCCTTGACGTTGGCAAGCATCACAATACTTAACCATTTCGTGAGCGTCACGATAAATGGTGGGCCAGTAGAATCCAGAATCAAACACTTTCTTAGCGGTGTAGTTGGGACCAAAGTGACCACCGGTGGGTCCTTTGTGGCAAGCTTGGAGGATGTCAAAAGCTGCCGGTCCGTCAACACATCGACGAATAATCAGATCAGCACACTGTTTGAATAGATAAGGGTCATCCCAAAAGTAAGTCTTAACATCGTTCAAGAACTTCTTCTTTTGTTGGGATGTTAACCCTTTGATGAGAATACCACCCGCTAAGTAGTTTGCAATGTCCGCAAACCACGGGGTGTCATCAAGATTGAGATTTATAGACATTAAGGTCTCAAGGGGGAAAGAGTCATTGATCTCTTTGTTCGGATGATCCCCTTGATATGGATCCTCAAGTCTGCTCAGATGATCCGCGGCCAGGTTTTCGGCTCCCTTCTTGTCACGAATTTCAATGTTGAATTCTTGAAGGAGTAAAACCCAGCGAAGAAGTCTTGGCTTAGCATCATGCTTTGTCATCAAGTACTTCAACGCGGAATGGTCCGTGTATACGATGGTGGTGGATAAAACAAGATAGGGGCGGAATTTCTCAAAAGCATAGACAACGGCTAAAAGCTCTTTTTCGGTTGTCGTATAATGCAATTGAGCCCCCGTCATTGTTTTGCTAGCATAGTGGATTGGTTGGAAGTGTTTATTCACTCTTTGGCCCGAAACCGCACCAATAGCAAAGTCGCTAGCATCACACATCAATTCAAAAGGTAGCTCCCAATTAGGGGTAACCAAGACCGGTGCGTTAGTTAGCTTATCCTTAAGAAGATTGAAGGCTTCGAGACACTCTTTAGAAAAGATAAAAGGAGTATCTTTTTCCAAGAGGTGGGTCATCGGGCGAGCGATTTTAGAGAAATCCTGAATGAAGCGACGATAGAAGCCCGCATGACCCAGAAAACTTCTCACACCCTTCACGGTTGAAGGTGGAGGTAATTTGGCTATGACATCTACTTTAGCACGGTCGACTTCAAGATCGGCTTTTGAGATTTTGTGTCCTAGCACAATGCCTTCTTTTACCATAAAATGGCATTTTTCCCAATTCAGAACAAGGCGAGTGTCTTCGCACCGCTTAAGCATACGTTCCAAATTGGCAAGGCAAGAAGAGAAGGAATCCCCAAAGACCGAGAAATCATCCATGAAGACTTCCATGGTTTGCTCAACCATGTCATGGAAGATAGCCAACATGCACCTTTGGAAAGTCCCGGGGGCATTGCATAAGCCAAAAGGCATTCTTTTATAAGCAAATGTGCCATAGGGACAAGTGAATGTTGTCTTCTCTTGATCTTGGGGATCGATGGGTATTTGGAAATAACCCGAGAAACCATCAAGAAAGCAGTAATATTCATTACCCGCTAAACGTTCAAGCATTTGGTCCATAAAAGGTAGAGGGAAATGATCCTTTCTCGTGGCATCATTGAGTTTGCGGTAGTCTATACAAACTCTCCACCCAGTAACGAGACGGGTAGGAATTAACTCGTTGTTTGCATTGGGCACAACGGTGATTCCGCCTTTCTTAGGCACACAATGGACTGGACTAACCCATGGTGAATCCGAAATAGGGTAAATCATGCCCGCATCAAGAAGTTTGATAACCTCTTTTTTGATGACTTCATGGATTTTAGGATTCACCCTTCGTTGACTTTGAATTGTGGGCTTAAAGTCGTCCTCCATGAGAATTTTATGTGTGCAGAAGTGAGGATCAATTCCACGGATGTCGGATATTTTCCAAGCGATAGCTCTTTTATGTTTCTTCAACACAACGACAAGTCGGGCTTTTTCGTCTTCTTTCAGATCCTTAGCGATGATGACCGGTAACTTCTCGTTGTCTTCCAGGAAAACGTACTCAAGATGAGGGGGAAGGTCTTTAAGCTCAAGAGTAGGAGGATCCTCAATAGATGGTGAAACTAACGATGGATCATCATTAGTCACCTCTTTAGGAGAAGGAGGAAACAACGGGTCCTCATTGAGAAGTCTCTCAATAGTACGAATATCTTCATCCCAATTGGTGGACAAATTATCATACTTAATATCGAGAGGACCCAAGCTAGCTTCGAAATCATCCAAGTCACTTTCTCCAAAAGGAGTCAATGCTGGAGCAATTGAGGCAACGGTCTCAACATTGGGTAGAGAAGAGAGAGTACTTTTGCAAGAATCATGAAAATGTTCTTCACAAGCCTCATCGAGAACATCAATAGCATTAACACTCTCATACGAATAAGGTTGCTTAGAAATCTTACCCATGTTGAAGACAATTTTATCGTCACCAACTCTCATTATTATTTCGCCCGCGGCTACATCAATGAGAGTGCGACCGGTCCTCAGAAATGGACGTCCTACGATTAATGGAACACGGGGATCCATCTCGTAGTCAACGACGACAAAATCCGCCGGGAAGGTGAATTTGTCAACGCCAACAAAGACATCTTCGGCTATCCCCACTGGATAAGCAACCGTACGGTTGGCTAATTCCAAAGTCATTTTGGTGGGGACTAGCTCGGGGAGAGATAATTGCTTCCAAACACTTAAAGGCATTAAGTTTATACTGGCACCTAGATCGGCTAGGGCCATGCAGTTCTCTACTCCCGGGAAGTTGCAAGGAATCAAGAAGTGACTCGGATCACCAAGTTTGGTGGGCAATTGCCTTAAGAGCACTGCGGAGCAATTCTCATTAAGGTGGGTCTGAGCAATGTCAAGAAGCTTCTCTTTATCACTTAGAAGATCTTTGAACATCTTAGCGTATTTGGGCATGTGAGCGAGAGCCTCGGAAAAGGAGATGTTAAAATTCAATTGTTTAAACATTTTTAGAAAGTTTGAAACCTGAATATCATCCTTGCTCTTTTGCTTCTCTTTCCTCAACCTTGAAGGATAAGGTATATTGGATGAAGAAGAAGGCTTTAAGGGAGTAGGATCACTCACAACCACGGGTGGTGGGGAAATGGGGATAGAAGGTGAAGGAGGTGGGGAAAGTTGCTCTTTTTTCTTGTTCACAATCACCGGTGGAGGTGTAGGAAGCTCGGGTTCCATATAACCTTTTCCACTACGAGTGGTGATTGCTTTCATCTCACCTCTTGGATTCGCAACGGTATTACTCGGAAGAGTACCCGAAGAAGAGGGTTGATTACCTTGGATGAGCGAACCAATCATATCACGAAGGTGAAGAGCTTGATTATTAAAAGAGTTTTGCATGTTTGCATTAATTGCATCACTGTGTTTGGCCATATCATTCCGTAGCTCGGCTCGAATATCGTTCCCTTGTTTTGCCATTTCTCCCTTCAAGTTGCGGACTTGACTCTGAAGATTCGTCACCAACTCTCTATTAGTCCTCATGAATGTCTCGACTTCTGGATTTACTGCCATTGGTGGATTGAGAGGTGGAGCTTGGTAAGCTTGAGAATTTCCTTGAGGTGGGTATGGGTTTCGTTGGGATTGATATTGATTGTTTACACGAGGTTGGGATTGGTTTGCAGGAGGGAAACCGGGAGGAGCAAGATAATTGTTGGAGCGATAACTTAGCAAGTTACGGTCTCCTTGAGGGCGAGCTTGATAGCCTCCCGTGGGATAAGTACCGTATGCTGCGTTAACGTCTTCAGAATAATTGCCGTGAGTAGAAGGACACTCATTGTAGGAATGAGGACCACCACATGTGTCACAAGAAATAGCAACGGCTTTAGCTTGTTGAGTTTGGTTAGAAGTCAAAATTTGGAGACTCTTGTTAATATCAAGAATAGCACGTTCCAAAACAGACGAGTTGGTGGTGGAAGAAGTAGATGAAACATTGACTCTCTGATTAGATCTTGAGGATGTGGAAGAATCCCAATTCTTGTGGTGAGTAGTCATGTTTTCAATCAACTCTCGACACTCTTCCGGTCTCCTTTTCATAAAAGTACCACCGGCGGCGGCATTGATCGTGTCACGATCACGAAAAGTGAGACCATTGTAAAAGGTGTCAATGAGAGTGACGGGGAGCATATTGTGATTAGGACAGCGGTCGATCAAATCATTGTAGCGTTCCCAAGCATCGAAAAGCGATTCATCATTCTCTTGCATAAATCCACTGATTTGGTTACGAAGGCTAGTGACCATAGATGGGGGAAAGTAGCGCGATAAAAAGCGTTGAGTCATGTCGTTCCACGTATGAATAGAATTCTTAGGAAGACGGTCAAACCATTTTTCGGCGTGGTGAGAAAGCGAGTGGGGAAAGAGTTGAAGGCGAAGGTCATCCATAGAAACACCGGAGCACTTCATGCTTTGGGTCATGGTAATGAATTTGTCGAGGTGTTTGTTGGCATCATCATCTGGAATTCCACGAAATGGGTTCGTTTGCACTTGCTGGATCATGTGATGCTTCAATGAAAACTCCTGAGCCGTGACGTGCATTGGCGCAATCGGGCCTCCGCGTCCGTTCATGGTGGGTTGGCACAATTCCTCCATAGTTCGTAAATCAGGTAGAAGGACATTGTTGTTGTTGTTGTTATTGTTATTCAAATTGTGTTGAGGTGGGTGATTATTGTTGTTATTAATACCAGCCATATCTAAATCTTCACGAGTCTTGGGCTCAGAATAGTTCGAAGATCTAGTACGCATACACCTGCAGAAGAAAAATATACACAAAGAGAATATCTATATTATCTTTTTGGTGCAAAACCTTTTGAAAAGAATTGCTTTTAATGATTTTTCAATGTTTTTGTATTTTTGAAGAGTTTTATATTTTTTATGGATTTTTGGAAATTTTTATAGCAATGAAAATAACGTTCAGAACGGATCCCAAAAATTCAATGCGTCTCTCACTAGAAACCGTTTATCTTAACGAAAAGAGCCGGCAGCGGCGCCATTTAATACTTGATTTTTAGGCCTCGTATCAAAATTCGTTAGGCCCAAGTCTTTTCGAATTGAAAACCGGTCTAAAGTGCAACTCAATCGTCTTTTGGTGAATCAAGAGAATGGTTTGGTTTGTTTATCTAAATTTAAACTATTAGCAAGTAATTAAAGTGTCGTTGAGTAAAATGGAAGTTAAAAGATTAATTCTAAATGACGAGTAAAATAAATGCTAGCTCAACATAAAGGTAAGATTAGAAAAATGCCTTAACACTTAATAAAAAACTAACACTTAGAAAATTACTAAAAGAAAGTAAGGGCGGAGTATTAAACAAATGCAACAATCGGAATGAGTCCCAAAAGATGACCCGATCGGAATGTATTCCGATCGGTAGATCGGAATATGGTGAGTTGGAAATGCAATCGAAATACTAACAGAAGCCACCAATCGGAATATTACCAAATGAGCTCAATCGGAATAAAGGCAAGATTATCCAATCGGAAAGCACAAACGAAGTCCTGATCGGAATATCAAGCAAGCTATCAATCGGAATACTTGTGGGCAAATCGGAATAAGGATAAACCCTTTTCCGATTGGCAAATCGGAAAAGGGGTGGCTGCTCGGAATGGGACAATCGGAAAGCACCAATCGGAAAGGGGCTTTGTACCCTTTCCGAAATTTTAGGAATTCGGTTAGAAAGATAGAAAATAAGCTATTAGATTGAGCTTATTCCCAAAACTAAATCGAATCAACTAAACGGATCAAATAAGCACTTTAATCAACTTATCAAACCTCAAATTAAGTAACTTTTTAGATTAAACAATAAAAACATAAACTTTTTAAGGAAGATTTTTATAAACTAAATAAGCTAATCATAAAAATAAGCCAATAAGCACAAAAGTCTTAAAGCTTAATCAAATGAAAACTTATGAAATGATCAAAAGATTAACTTTTTAAGCACGAAATCAATTAGAACAACACGGATCACATGATAATCGCACCAAAATCAATCTTAAATCAAAGAAAAGTAGAATGAGATTAAGAAATAAAAGCTTAAAATAGAACTTGATTAATAAAAATAAGCAATACAAAGTGTTTAATCTTGAAAGATTAAGAAAAAGATGAAATTTAGTGAGAGAAAGTTTAAGACTTTCTCTCTCTAAAACTAGAGAAAACTAAGAAAAAGTGAAAACTAACTAAAAACTCTAACCACCCTCCTAATGACTATTAGGAGGGTATTTATAGGGAAGGTGGAAGGAGTGCATGTGTTGCATCTTCTTTCTCTCTTTCTTCACGTTTTCTCGACTCGACTTTAATTCTTCGTCTTTGTCGTCTCGGGATTTGAACTTGTCTTTTAATTTTCTTCTTCTATTAGACTTAAGTTCTTCGACTTCGTTAAACTTCCGTCTTTTGACTTTTTCTTCGATAAATCTTCAGAATAGGCCTTGGACTTCCGTTCTTTTTGCACTCTTGATCTTTTGACTTCGTCTTTTCCCGTTTTCTTCGATAAAAGCCCGTGAATTCCCGTGTTTTCTTCCTTTTTCATAATTTGGTCCTAAAACACAATAAAAACACAAACCACGCATAATTCCGACTTTTACGACATAAATCACACGTTTTGGTCTTGTTATTATTGGAAATAAGTGGTAAAAGGATAAGTGTTTTCACACTTATTACCATCATACACCGTTGAAACGTACCCGGTGCATTACAAAGTTCGAAAGGCATCCTACGATAAGCAAACGTTCCATAAGGACAAGTAAACGTAGTCTTCTCTTGATCACGAGGGTCGATAGGGATTTGAAAGTAACCGGAAAAACCATCTAAAAAGCAATAGAATCCATTTCCCGCGAGTCGCTCCAACATTTGATCCATGAAGGGCAAAGGAAAGTGGTCTTTGCGAGTGGCATCATTTAAATTTCGGTAGTCAATACACACCCTCTAACCGATCACAACACGAGTGGGAATTAACTCGTTGTTTTCATTAGGCACAATGGTCATTCCTCCCTTTTTAGGGACACAATGGATTGGGCTCACCCATGGGCTATCAGAGATAGGATAAATCATTCCCGCGTCAAGGAGTTTTAGAACTTCCTTTTTTATGACATCGTGAATTTTGGGGTTTACCCTTTGATAGGTGTGAAAACACCCATCCTTGTACCACTTATTTCTTGCTAAAACGAGACCAAAACGCGTATTTAATATCATTTGTTTGGAATTATGCGTGGTTTTTTGTGTTTATTGTGTTTTCAGAGCCAACCGGATAAATATTGAAGAAAACATGGGATTGCACGGGTTTTATCAAAGAAAAAGACTCAAGACGATGTCTATTGTCCAAGAGATGCAAAAGATTTGAAGTCGATGGGCCTATTTGAAGATTTATCGAAGAAAAGGACCAAAGATGGAAGATTTACATATGTCGAAGGAACTCGAGTCTAAATAAATGAAGAAATATTAAGACGAGTTTAATTAATCCCGAGACGACATCGAGAAAGACAAATGAATTAAATCGAGTCGAGAAGAAAAAGAAAGAAGGAAGCACCACACATGCACTTCCCAACTCCCTATAAATACCCTCCTAATCACATTAGGAGGAGAGTTAGCTAGTTTTTCATTTTTTTTTCACTTTTCTAGTTTTAGAGAGAGAAAGTTCTTACTAAGATTTTTCTTTTCTCCATTTTTATCTTTCAAGTTTTAAGCTTTTTGTATTTTGGATTTCATCAATCAAGTTCAAGTTAAGTTTTAAGTTCTTTAATCTCCTTCTACATTTCTTAGTTTACCTTAATCTTTGATCCGATTGTTTCATTTCATGTGGTTTGGGTGATTGGATGAGTTCGTGATTAAAGGTCAATCTTTCTTGTTTCTATATAAGCTCATACACATATAAGCTATAAGCCCTTGATTCTTAGTGGCTTATTCGATTGTTTTGGCTTATTTACTTTTACGTTTTCCTAAACTATTTATCATTTTATATTCGGTTTATTAAGTTTCACGGTTAGATTCAAAAGTCTTTGAAAATGTGCTTATTTATCTTTGTTTAGAAGTTTGAAAATGCTTATTGGTTACTACTTATTTGCTTGAGCTTATTTCTCTTTTGGGCGCCTTTTCCATCTTAGTAGGGTTTTCTTGGTACGATCATCTGGCTACGATCGCTTAGAGTGCGATCTGTTTTTCTTTCCCTGGTACGATCCACGCCCACGATATCTCGTTGCGATCTGGGGTGCGATCAGGTCTCTCTTCCCTGCTTCGATCGCATTGACTGCGATCTGTTTGTTACGATCCGGAACCACGATCAAAGACCACGATCACTCATTGCGATCGTGGTTGCGATCTGGTAGTAAGATCGCCCCCCCCCCCCCCCCCCCCCCCCGTCGTACTGGAGAGTACGATCCTATCTCTTTTGTTGTGATCGCATCGAGTGCGATCGGTGAACACGATCCTTCGTATTATTTTGGGTACGATCGTGTTGCGATCTGGATTACTGTTTGAGTACGATCGCATTACGATCGGACTCAGGTCTTTGTTTTGTTTTTGCTTAATTTTCAAATCTAGTTTTTCCCGCTCTTTTAGTTAGTTTATTTTAAACATGTTTTTAAGTTTTTGAATTGTTAAGTTTTAATTTCCAAAGATTGCACGCTCTTATTTGTAGTTTAATTTTACGACTTCTATTTTACTCAACGACAGTTTTAATTACTTGCATTTAGTTTAAAAATTCGATAAACAAACAAACCAACCCCTTTTTAACCAAGAACAACTATTCCACTTTGAACCGTGATCAATTCGAGAATATTCCGAGACTTAATCTGAACCCCATAACAAATTTCTTGTATCAAATGGCACCGCTGCCGGCTCTTCTCGTAAGGATTAACAGTTTTTTGTGAGAACTTGGATTTTGGGATCCGTTCATCGTGAACGTTACTTTTTCATAAAAACTTTCAAAAAACCCTAAAAAATATAAAATTTTCAAAAATCCTAAATAGTAAAAAACATAAAAAAGACAAAAATATTTCTTGTTTGCTTTGTTAGTTCTTTTGCAGGTGCATGCGTACACGATCAACGTCTTATCAAGAGCCCGAGCCTCTCGAAGACTTAGACATGGCCGGTGTACATAACAACAATAACAGTCCACCTCAAAACAACAATAATAACAACAACAATAACAATCCACCTCTCAACAACAATAATAACAACAACAATGAACCTCTACCGGACAATCGCCCGATGATTGAACTTTTGCAAGCACATGTGGAGGGCAACAATGATCCAATTGTCATACCCGCGATTGCAGCCAACAACTTTGAGCTCAAATCCGGCTTTATCCAGATGGTCTCTGCTCAACCATTCTTGGGGTGTACCATTGATGATCCTCATGACCACATCAAAAGGTTCTTGCAACTCACGAATACGGTCAAATTCAATGGTGTTCCACAAGAGGTAATCCGTTTACAACTTTTTCCCTTTTCCTTAGAGGGACAAGCCCGGCATTGGCTTGCAAAGGAACCGCCACAAAGTATTCTGACGTGGACGGATTTGGAGACCAAGTTCATAAACTACTTTTTCCACCGTCTCGTACTACCGCTTTGCGGAATGAAATCATTAATTTTGAACAAAAGTACGATGAGTCTTTTAGTGAATCTTGGGACCATTTTAAAGATCTTTTAAGAAAGTGCCCACAACATGGTTTTACCAAAGTGCACCAAATTAATACTTTTTATAATGGTTTAAGCATGAATGACCAAGATTAACTAAACAGTGCCTCGGGGGGTAATATTTTGGTTAAAACTTCCAATGCCGCTTGGGATATTATTGAAAACAAGTCTCGTGTGCAAACCAAGAGTGTTCGGACCAATGCTGCTAGTGCTAGTACTAGTGACAATGACAAGCGACTTGACAAAATTACTACGCTTCTTGAATCGCTTGTTACCCACACCGCTAACAATACCAACAGCATCAACGCTAAAAACGCTCAAGACGCTCAAGTCAATGCCGTTAGCCAAACATGTGAAATATGCGGGGGTCCTCACTCTTACACCACTTGTACCGCCACCCAAGACTATCCTTCTGAGAATGTTAATGCAGCATACGGTACCTATCCTCTGGCCACTTATCAAGCTCGTCCTCAAGGAGACCGCAACTTGCTTAGCTACCGCTCAAACAACTTTCTTTCTCTGCCCGGTTTTTCTCCTAACAACCCAAACCAACAACAAAACCTCAATCGCCCTCCTCAACAACAACAACAACCTCGTGCACCATACCAACCACCTCACAAACAACCATATCCACCTCAAAGAAACAACCAAGTTTACCAACAACCTGCTTATCAACCACCCGCCTACAATGCTCCTCCCAACCAACCCACCGCATTACACCAAGATATTGGAACCTACATGAGGACTAATGATGTGATCGTGGACAATCTCCAGCGGGAAGTGCTCAACTTGAAAGCAGACATGGTGAAACAAGGGAACGATCTTCGAGCTGATATGAGAAACACTTTGGCAAGTCAAACGAATGACTTAAGGAACATGATGGCTGGTTTCTTCCAAGGTAATCAATCCTCTTCTTCGGGTACTCTTCCGAGTAACACCGTTGCGAATCCAAGAGGGGAGATGAAAGCAATCACCACTCGCAGTGGCAAAGGTACCAAGGAACCTGAGCTTCCTATACCTCCACCGGTGATTGTGACTAAGGAAAACGAGTCACCTGCTCCTATTCCTCCACCTCTTACTTCTACCCCTCCTCCACCCAAGGATGTGAGTGATCCTACTATCGCAAAGCCTTCCTCTTCTTCCGATATACCTTATCCCTCAAGTTTGAGGAAAGAGAAGCTCAAAAGCAAGGACGATATTCAGGTTTCAAACTTTCTCAAAATGTTTAAACAATTGAATTTCAACATCTCCTTCGCTGAGGCTCTCGCTCACATGCCCAAATACGCAAAAATGTTCAAAGATCTTCTTAGCGACAAGGAGAAGCTTCTTGATATCGCTAACACCCAACTTAATGAGAATTGCTCTGCAGTGATCTTAAGGAAATTGCCAACTAAACTTGGTGATCCGGGTCGTTTCTTAATCCCTTGCAACTTCCCGGGAGTAGAGAATTGCATGGCCCTAGCCGATCTAGGTGCCAGTATTAACTTAATGCCTTAAGTGTTTGGAAGCAATTATCTCTCCCTGAGCTAGTCCCCACCAAAATGACTTTGGAATTAGCTAACCGTACGGTTGCTTATCCAGTGGGGATAGCCGAAGACGTTTTTGTAGGAGTCGACAAATTCACTTTTCCTGCCGATTTCGTCGTGGTCGACTACGATATGGACCCTCGTGTGCCATTAATCGTGGGACGTCCATTCTTGAGGACCGGTCGCACTCTCATCGATGTTGAAGCGGGTGAGCTTATCATGAGAGTGGGTGACGATAAAATCGTCTTCAACTTGGGAAAGCTTTCTAAACAGCCTTATTCATACGAGAGTGTTAATTGTATCGACGTTCTTGATGAGGCCTGTGAAGAACACTTCAAAGATGCTTGTAAAAGTATTCCTACCTCTCCTCCCAATGTTGAGACCGTTTCCTCTATTGATTCATCACTATCTCTATTTGGAGAAAGTGATTTCCTTTGGAAAGATTTTGAAGCAACCATGGGAGATGTGAACTTAGAAAATGACGATTCTCCCACCGATTGGGATGAAGACATTCGTCTCATTGAGAACCTTCTCAAAGAGGACCATATTACTCCACCATTTCCCAAGGCTATTGCTATCAATGCACCGAATTTGAATACGCCTCCTATCGAAAATACTCCGGATTTAGAACTTAAGGAGTTGCCGTCCCATCTCGAGTACGTGTTCCTTGAAGAAAAGAAGAAGTCGCCCGTCATCATTGCTAAGGACTTGAAAGAAGAAGAGAAATCTCGCCTCATCGCCGTGCTTAAAGATCATAAGAAGGCAATTGCTTGGAAAATTTCCGATATCCGCGGAATTGACCCAAACTTTTGTACTCACAAGATTCTCATGGAAGATGACTTTAAACCTGCGATCCAAAGCCAAAGAAGGTTTAATCCTCGCATTCATGACGTCATCAAACAAGAGGTTATCAAAATTCTTGATGCCGGCTTGATTTACCCTATCTCGGATTCGCCATGGGTAAGTCCCGTCCATTGTGTGCCTAAGAAGGGTGGAATAACCGTTGTTCCCAATGAACACAACGAGTTGATTCCCACTCGTCTCGTTACTGGGTGAAGAGTTTGTATCGACTATTGTAAACTCAATGATGCCACGAGAAAAGATCACTTTCCTCTTCCTTTCATGGATCAAATGCTCGAACGTCTAGCAGGTAATGACTATTACTGCTTTTTAGACGGTTTCTCCGGGTATTTTCAAATTTCCATCGATCCCAAAGACCAAGAAAAGACCACATTCACTTGTCCCTACGGAACATTTGCTTACAAACGTATGCCTTTTGGTTTATGCAATGCTCCTGGGACGTTCCAAAGGTGTATGGTGGCTATCTTCCATGACATGGTTGAAGAAACTATAGAAGTCTTCATGGATGATTTCTCGGTTTATGGCGATTCTTTCTCTGCTTGCCTTGCCAATTTAGAACGTATGCTTAAGCGATGTGAAGACACTCGCCTTGTTCTTAATTGGGAAAAATGCCATTTCATGGTAAAAGAGGGCATTGTGCTAGGACACAAGATCTCCAAAGCCGGTCTTGAAGTGGACCGTGCTAAAGTCGATGTTATCGCTAAGTTGCCTCCACCTTCAACCGTGAAGGGTGTGAGAAGTTTCCTCGGTCATGCGGGCTTCTACCGTCGCTTTATCAAAGATTTTTCTAAAATCGCTCGCCCGATGACCCACCTCTTGGAAAAAGATACTCCTTTTATCTTTTCCACAGAGTGTATTGAAGCCTTCAACCTTCTTAAGGATAAGCTAACTAAGGCACCGGTCTTGGTTACCCCTAAATGGGAGCTTCCCTTTGAGTTGATGTGCGATGCTAGCGACTATGCTATTGGAGCGGTTTTGGGCCAAAGAGTGAACAAACACTTCCAACCGATCCATTACGCTAGCAAGACAATGACAGGGGCTCAATTGCATTACACGACAACCGAAAAAGAGATTTTAGCTGTTGTCTATGCTTTTGAAAAGTTCCGCCCTTATCTTGTCCTTTCTACCACCATCGTGTATACCGATCATTCCGCGTTGAAGTACTTGTTAACTAAACAAGATTCCAAACCAAGACTTCTTCGCTGGGTTTTGCTACTTCAAGAATTTAAAATCGAAATTCGTGATAAGAAGGGAGCTGAAAACCTAGCCGCGGATCATCTCAGTAGACTTGAGGATCCTTATCAAGGGGATTATCTGAACAAAGAGATCAATGATTCTTTTCCCCTGGAGATCTTAATGTCTATCAACTCGAGTAATGATGAAGCCCCGTGGTTTGCGGACATTGCAAACTATTTGGCGGGTGGATCTCATCGACGGGTTAACATCCCAGCAAAAGAAAAAGTTCTTCAAATACATTAAGACTTACTTTTGGGATGACCCGTATCTATTCAAACAATGTGCTGATTTGATTATTCGGCGATGTGTTGATGGACCGGCAGCTTTAGACATTCTCGAAGCTTGCCACAAAGGACCCACCGGTGGTCACTTTGGTCCCAACTACACCGCCAAAAAAGTGTTTGACTCGGGATTTTATTGGCCCACCATTTATCGTGATGCTCACGAGATGGTTAAACATTGTGATGCTTGCCAAAAACAAGGCAAGATCACACATAAAGATGAGATGCCTCAAAATTTTATACAAGAATGTGAAATCTTTGATGTTTGGGGTATTGACTTTATGGGGCCATTCCCTTCATCTAAAGGAAACAAATACATCCTTGTAGCCGTTGACTACGTTTCTAAATGGGTTGAAGCCAAAGCTTTACCCACTAATGAGGCAAGGGTGGTTTGTAACTTTTTGAAATAGCTATTCGCTAGATTCGGTGTGCCTCGTGCCATTATTAGTGATCGCGGGACTCATTTTTGCAATGATCAATTTGCAAGAGTCATGGCTAAGTATGGTGTCAATCATCGTCTTTCCACCGCATACCACCCACAAACTAATGGCCAGGATGAAATCTCTAACCGAGGATTAAAGCGAATTCTTGAACGAACCGTGGGAGAGCATCGTGCCTCATGGGCCGATAAACTTGATGATGCTCTGTGGGCTTTTCGTACCGCATACAAGACTCCGATTGGTTATACACCATATCGTCTCGTGTACGGGAAAGCATGCCACCTCCCCATTGAGTTGGAGCACAAGGCTTACTGGGCCTTGAAGTGGGCTAATTTCGATATCAACAAAGCCGGTGACCTACGCAAGCTCCAACTCAATGAGCTGAATGAACTTCGGAATGAGGCTTATGAAAATTCTTTGATCTATAAGGAAAAGACTAAGTTCATTCACGACTCCAAGATTAAAAACCGAGAGTTCCAAGTTGGAGACAAATTTTTACTCTTTAACTCTCGGTTGAAAATCTTTTCGGGCAAGCTGAAATCTCGTTGGTCCGGCCCATTCACCATTGCCCAAATTTTTCCATATGGTACTCTCGAGCTCGCTCAACCTAATGGACCTAATTTCAAGGTGAATGGCCAACGAGTGAAGTTGTACTTTGGTGAAGACATCTCTCAAGAGATGATTCCATCCCTCACCATGTTTCCCATGAACTAATTTTGGGTCGAGTCAGGCTCGTGACTCGGTTATCCAAAACAAGCGCTCCTCGGGAGGCAGCCCGAGTATCTATCCTTTTCCGTTATAACCTCCTAAGTGTAGGGGGACCTCTATAGGTTGATTGTGTTTGTGTGGTGATGTGATTACAGGGATGAATGCACTTTTGGAATCTTTGAAGAACCGTTCTCCCGTGTTTTCCGCAAATCCGGTTCTATCTCTCAACTATCGTGATTCAATTTTCTTCATACTCACATTTGAAATTGATCACGTTAGTTGTCTCTTCCTTAACTTAATTTAACCAACGTGCACAATGTCATAAGTGTAGGGGAGACTTTTCCCACATGCTTAAATATTGAGGACAATGTTTATCTTAAGTGTAGGGGGACTTCTATCGAAGTTTTAAGTGGACTTTTCCATGAAAATGCCTTCATTTAACCGGAAAATCATCTTTTTCAACATTTTTCAAATTTTTTATTAACTTTGGCCATTTAGTCGTAATTTTTAAATTTTTATCGTTGCTTTCATATGTATATATCCCGCAATAAAGTCAAAAATATTAATAAAGTGGTGTAGCTAGTTTTGAAATCTTTGACATATTAGGCCCGTTGCGATTATTTTGACTCAACCCAAATAGACTTATCCAAGTTTATTCTAGCCAGTATCCTTAACCATGTAGACCTTAATTGGTTTATTAGGCTAAGCATCCACGAGTCTCATTACTTGAGATTTTAAATTATGGAGGACGAGAAATGATAGAGTCAATTATAAGTCGGTATTCTTGCACAAGCTCACTTGGTGTAATTATTTGCCTATTCTCACATCACTTGCTAATAATTTATCTGCAATAAGTAAGGTCGTACGATTTGAAAAGTTACTTAGCTTCTAGCCCAAGATCGTTTAAAAGTTGCTCGGTAATGATAAGAGTTCATAGCCAAGGCATAACTTATGAAGCGGGGCGCGAAGATTGGCGAGTCTGAAAAGGCCCTAACAAGGCATGAGGATTCAATCTTATTGCTAAATATCCAAGGTGATGTGAAAAGCATTATTCCCAAAATCGATATGAAGGATCAAGACTCGCGACGAAAAGCAATCAACTCCCATAAAGATCATGGAGAAGTCTATCCGAAAAGACCCTAACAAGGTATGAGGATAAATAGATCCAAGTCCGAAAAGGAGGCGGATCATTGTATCTCAAAATCCTAATTAGCGATTGAAGAAATAATCATGAAGTCGTGGTCAAAAAAGTTGGAGTACCCCTCAAAAGTCTCCAAGTGAAGAAACTCTATTAACGATGAGAAGACCATTATCTCAAGCACGTCTCTCAAGATATGAAGTATGAAGTACATGTCAAATATCGGCCCGAGAAAGGTCTCAAATCGTGAAGCGAGTTATGCCAAGATATGAACTTTTTGATATCCCGAGAAGCAGTTTTAAAAGATTTTGTCCTTTAGATAACTATTGATCAAATCGTCTTACTTTGCTTTCAGCCTTAATAAACTATCGAAATAAGTCCAAAAATGCATCTTCATGATCATTCTAAGACAAAAATAAAATATAAGAGATACACCTAGGAATAAGGGAGTTTAAGCATATAATTAAGCCATGTGTGAAAGTGTTTGTTTTGCTAACTTATAATAACAATGATCTCGTTTTTAAGCTTAGTTTGGGGAACGTGAAACTTGAGGGTGATAAATCTTCGCAGCACCAAAGCCCTAATGTAAGTCCTTGATCTCTTTGCAAGTTATTTCCATATAGCTATTTTCGAGTGAAAATGGTTTTCTATCCTTTTGTTTACTTTAAAGTTTTAATTTCTCTTAGTACTTTAATTTTTGTTTAGTATGTTAATAAGGCCAAGGTTGATTGATTATGAGAAAAGTGTAAATTTGCTTTATCACTAAGCATTGCATGAGGACATGGCAATGGTTAAGTGTAGGGGATTTGATAGGTGTGAAAACACCCATCCTTGTACCACTTATTTCTTGCTAAAACGAGACCAAAACGCGTATTTAATATCATTTGTTTGGAATTATGCGTGGTTTTTTGTGTTTATTGTGTTTTCAGAGTCAACCGGATAAATATTGAAGAAAACATGAGATTGCACGGGTTTTATCAAAGAAAAAGACTCAAGACGAAGTCTATTGTCCAAGAGATGCAAAAGATTTGAAGTCGATGGGCCTATTTGAAGATTTATCGAAGAAAAGGACCAAAGATGGAAGATTTAAATATGTCGAAGGAACTCGAGTCTAAATAAATGAAGAAATATTAAGACGAGTTTAATTAATCCCGAGACGACATCGAGAAAGACAAATGAATTAAATCAGTCGAGAAGAAAAAGAAAGAAGGAAGCACCACACATGCACTTCCCAACTCCCTATAAATACCCTCCTAATCACATTAGGAGGAGAGTTAGCTAGTTTTTCTTTTTTTCATTTTTCTAGTTTTAGAGAGAGAAAGTTCTCAACTTTCTCTCACTAAGATTTTTCTTTTCTCCATTTTTATATTTCAAGTTTTAAGCTTTTTGTATTTTGGATTTCATCAATCAAGTTCAAGTTAAGTTTTAAGTTCTTTAATCTCCTTCTATATTTCTTAGTTTACCTTAATCTTTGATCCGATTGTTTCATTTCATGTGGTTTGGGTGATTGGATGAGTTCGTGATTAAAGGTCAATCTTTCTTGTTTCTATATAAGCTCATACACATATAAGCTATAAGCCCTTGATGCTTAGTGGCTTATTCGATTGTTTTGGCTTATTTACTTTTACGTTTTCCTAAACTATTTATCATTTTATATTCGGTTTATTAAGTTTCACGGTTAGATTCAAAAGTCTTTGAAAATGTGCTTATTTATCTTTGTTTAGAAGTTTGAAAATGCTTATTGGTTACTACTTATTTGCTTGAGCTTATTTCTCTTTTGGACGCCTTTTCCATCTTAGTAGGGTTTTCTTGGTACGATCATCTGGCTACGATCGCTTAGAGTGCGATCTGTTTTTCTTTCCCTGGTACGATCCACGCCCACGCTCTCTCGTTGCGATCTGGGGTGCGATCAGATCTCTCTTCCCTGCTTCGATCGCATTGACTGCGATCTGTTTGTTACGATCCGAAACCACGATCAAAGACCACGATCACTCATTGCGATCGTGGTTACGATCTGGTAGTAAGATCGCCCCCCCCCCCCCCCCCCCCCATCGTACTGGAGAGTACGATCCTATCTCTTTTGTTGTGATCGCATTGAGTGCGATCGGTGGACACGATCCTTCGTATTATTTTGGGTACGATCGCGTTGCGATCTGGATTACTGTTTGAGTACGATCGCATTACGATCGGACTCAGGTCTTTGTTTTGTTTTTGCTTAATTTTCAAATCTAGTTTTTCCCGCTCTTTTACTTAGTTTATTTTAAACATGTTTTTAAGTTTTTGAATTGTTAAGTTTTAATTTCCAAAGATTGCACGCTCTTATTTGTAGTTTAATTTTACGACTTCTGTTTTACTCAACGACAGTTTTAATTACTTGCATTTAGTTTAAAAATTCGATAAACAAACAAACCAACCCCTTTTTAACCAAGAACAACTATTCCACTTTGAACCGTGATCAATTCGAGAAGATTCCGAGACTTAATCTGAACCCCATAATAAATTTCTTGTATCACCCTTCTTTGACTTTGAATTGCGGGTTTGTAGTCCTCCTCCATTAAAATCTTGTGAGTACAAAATTTTGGGTCAATACCCTTAATGTCGGAAATTTTCCACGCAATTGCCCCTTTATGAGCTTTAAGAACTTTCAAGAGCGCGGTTTTTTCATCATTAGCAAGATCTTTTGCAATAATAATCGGCAACTTGTCATCACCTTCCAAGAATGCGTATTCAAGGTGAGATGGAAGATCTTTCAATTCAAGGATAGGCGGTTCCTCGATTGAAGATTTTTGCTCAACACTCATAACTTCCATCGACGGAAGAAATGGTGGAATAGAAGTATCATTATCAATAATCACCTCATCTTCATTGTCGATTTCATTTGAAGTAAAATCACCTCCTTGGAATGGAGTGAGATTTGGTGTAGAATTATCAAGAATCGGATCCAAAATAGTGTGATTGCCACTTGACGAGCTATCGGAAAAACCTAACACTTCTTGTGAAAACTCATCGCAAACCACATCAACTAAGTCGATGTGATTGATGGTAGCGATTGCATAAAAATGAGAAGGTTTTGAGTTTTGAGTAGCGTTTATAACAAGTTCCTCTTCGTTGAATCTCAAAGTAATAGTTCTTGCATGAACGTCGATAAGCGATCTCGAGGTGTCTAAAAATGGACGACCTAAAATTAGAGGAACTTGAGGATCCGCGGGGATGTCAACTACTATAAAATCAACGGGATAGTAGAACTTCCCCACTTTCACGAAAACATCCTCGGCTACTCCACATGCTAAAATCGTAGAATGATCGGCCATCTCGATAGACATGTTCGAAGGAGTAAGAGCCAGAAGCCAAAGCGATTTCCAAATGGAAAATGGCATCAAATTAGTGCTCGCACCAAGATCGGCCAAGGCGAGGCATTCTTTCATATCTTGTGTATCACAAGGAATGAGAAACTTTCCGGGGTCACCAACTTTTTCCGGTATGCGGTTAAGATAAACCGAAGAACAATTAGCAAGCTTTGAAAGCTTTTCCTTATCATTCATCATACTTTTAAAAGTGGAAGCGAAATGAGGCATATATAACAACGCGTCGGCTAAACTTACATCAAAATGAACTTGTTGAAACATTTTTATAAAAAGCTCGATTTGTTGTTTGTTACGTTCTTGAAATTTCTCTTTGTTTCGTATCGAAGGGTAAGGTAAGGGTGGTGTGGGTTGGACATTAGGCAAAGGCCTTGGAATCTCGGGTTCCATGATTGGTATTGGTTCAACCGTAGGTGTGGTATGAGCGGTACTTCGTGGGCTTGTGATATGCTCCTTTTCGACCATCACCTCGGGCTCTTTCTTGATTTCCTTCTCCGTAGAAGTACTTGGACGAGATATTGGTTCTTTGAAAGTTTTACCACTACGTGTAGTAATAACCTTCATTTCTCCCTTCGGGTTTGCAATGGTATCACTAGGAAGACCACCCGAGGAAGAGGGTTTACACAGATTGCTTCAAACATTTTTGCCATTCGGTCTTCAAATTTTGATTGCCTAGCATCCGCTTTTAACAATTCTTGCTTAATCTCATGTTGTCTTTGTTCCATCTTTTGTTGATTTTGTTGAAGACGTTGAACATTTCCTCCCATTTTATTAGCATGAGTCTTAAGTTCATTAGCAAGTTCGTTTTTAAGCTCGTTTTTCAACTCGGTCTTAAGCTAATCATCTCACGTTGCATGTTATCAAACTTAGCATCGTTTGCTTTTGCATAATCTAAAAATTCTCCATTAAGATTTTTAGTGTGAGCATTTTGAAAACCTTGTGTAGTGTTTTGAAAATCACGGTTTTGGTTTTGATTTGCAACTTGTCCATTCCCACTTTGATAATTCCCTTTTTTGCAGTTACGTGAGATGCCTTGATAACCACCATTTTGATTGTTGTTTCGATAGTTATCAGCATTTTGATTTGGTGGAGCTTGACTTGGGCGGGAACCTTGGCCGTTTTGGCTATAAGTTCCCGTTGCTACGTAAGCACTCGAAGTGTTACCACCGGCGGTAATGCACTCGGAAAGATCATGAGCTCCACCACAAGAAAAACAACTGTTATCAATCGCTTTAACCAATGCGGAATTCAAAGCCTCTTGTGCTTTCCAATGAGTCATAAGCGTCGAAAACCTATCGAAAAACCGATTTTCCTCATTAGCTTCATCATGTAAGGCATTAATGTTACGAGACGATGACGACGATGACGAACCCATATTGGCAACACTCGGTGTGTTACGAGGGTTATAAACCTTAGATCTATTCTCGATAATCTTTAAAGCTTCATCGGTCGTTTTGCACAAAAAATTACCACCCGCGGCGGCATTCAAATAATCTCGTTCATGATCATTAAGCCCATTATAGAAAGTATCTATTTGATGCAATTCCGAAAAATCATGGTGTGGACATTCATGTAACATTTCCTTAAATCGTTCCCATGCCATTGAAAAACTTTCATTATTACGTTGTGTAAATCTTGAAATCTCATTTTTCAAATGTGTTGTTTTAGATGGTGGAAAAATTGGTTCACAAACTTAGAAACGAGATCACCCCATGTCAAAATCGAATTTGGCGGTTCTTTCTCGAGCCAAATTTTAGCGGGTCCATCTAACGAGTATGGAAACAACATCATCTTAGTGGCGTCATGTGGAACATCCTTAAACTTGCTTGTTGCGGTGAGACGATTAAAATTTCTTATGTGGTAATGCGGGTTGTCTTTCTCATGACCTCTAAACTTATTTGCTTGCAACATCGACATTAAACCCGTCTTAATCTCGAAATTCTCCGCAAGGATGGCGGGAATCACAATAGCTTACCCAAAACCCTCGGTGGGTGCTTGAAGCAACTCCATCATAGTACGATTAGCCATGATAGCTTCTTGTTCTACAATAGGTTCAACAATTGGAGTTTGTTCTTCAATCAAAGGTTCTTGATTTCCTTGACTTTGACGACGTTTACGAGCTCGTTTTGCTTGATTACGAGTTTGCATAAACTTGACGAGGAATGGGAGGTGAGCAAAGAAGATTCTTTTTGGGTGTTTTGTGGATTTTCAATTTTTTTTTTGTGTTTTTGATTGTTTTTAATTTTTTTGGATTTTGTGTATCTTCGTAGACAACAATCTACCAAATCTCTCCTCGAATCAAACTCTTGATTAAAGAAGCCTCAAAAGAATGAAAACGATCACGTGGAGTGAACGCCTTCGAATGACTTTTGAACTTTGGTGAAAACCAAATTGTTCAAGAGGGTTTAATCACAAAGAAAACCAAGCAAATATATATGATACGTAATAATACTTTGGGCGGCAAAACCCTCGATTAGCCTTCAATCTCAAAATACTCACAAGCAAGCGGGGAAACGAGGCGGCGCGAAGCACTTAAGAGCCTTTTTAGGGTATATTTTATAATACCCGCCTTATACCCACCTTATAGTTTGTATTTTTCAAAATCGAGCTTCACGAAAGTATTTATCTATTTTTGCCTTTTTCTTTTTGTTTGAGATTCGAATACAATAATTAGGAGATCAAATCCTAATTAAAGTTGTGTTTTCACACTTTTGGAGATATTTTGAATTTGTTGTGATACTTAATACAATATAGTAATAATAATTTCACAAGAAAAAAGAAAAAACCGATAATACGTATTAGTAGAGTTCTACTAATACAAATACTATTTATGGTTAATATTAAAAACAACAAGACAAATTAATCACGACACACCTCCCCGGCAGTGGCGCCAAAATGATTGTGGTAAACTTACACCTCTTAGGAAAAAGGCGTAAAAGCGGAAAGTATTAAACAAATGACTTAGGAAAATCAAGTGTTAATGACCCTTATGATGTAAAAGTTCGTTTCCCAAGGAGGTATATGTGTGTGAATAAATCGTAACTGATTTGAGATTAATATGTGAAAGAAGGGGATGAGAGAATAGAATGACGAAGACGTGAAAATTTATTACTACGACGACTAAAATTAAAACTTTAAAGAGAGATAAAATAAAAATAAATTCTAAAAATTCCCAAAAAATTACCAAAAATTAAATTAAATAAACTAAGAGTTTACAAATGATCAAAATTTTTTCAAACCTTTTAATTAATTAAATATTAATTTTTAAATGCTAATTAAAGCCCTAAAAATCAAATTAATTTTTAAAAAGCCCAAATAAAGATTTTTCACTTTGTAAACCTCTAAAATGATCTAAAAAGATTAAAAACTATTTTTATAAATTTTTAAACTAACTAAAACTATTTAAAATGATTAAAAACTATTAAAAACTTAAAATAATTCAAGAGTTTAGAAAAATGATGATAAAATTAATCTAAGAGTTTCAAAAATCCTATTTTAATGTATTTAACCTAAAAAAATACAAAAAGTGCAAAAATGTGAAATTTGAATTTTAATAATAAAATAATATTAAAATTCTAAAAATTCTAAACAATTCTAAAAACTTGCAAACTAGTTTATTTTAACCGAAATAATCAGAAAATGAAAGTGAAATTACCAAATTACCCCTATTGGGCCCCCAAATGGGCTAAAAACCAAAACAGTCAATCTTAATGGGCTTAATGGGCCCAAAGTCAAACTAGGCCCAAATGACCTGAAAAAGCCTATCTGACTCAAAATTTAATTTTAAACACAAAAGTCTGAAGGCCTAAAAGCTGATTTTGAGCTTATCACAGCTTAAATAGTCAACAGCTTATTCTTATTGGGCCAATAAGCCCATTAAGCAATAAGCCAATGCCATAAGCTCTGCTTAAACACACAACCTTCTTTTGAGATGCCTAAGAGGTTTGTGAAAAGAAATTTTGAAAAAGCACATTCAATAAACCAGAAATAAGCAAAGTAGAATTTCACTAAAAGACAAAATAGTCGGGTTAGAGTTCTAGGCTGTTTCAGAAGCTGATTCTTTTTACAAAAGCTCAAAAATAGCTTAACTAAGAATAATCAATTATAAAAATCACAAAAAGCCAAGTAGAATAAGCTGGCTGAAAAAGCCAAATAAGCTAGTTTTCTAGCAAAAGCTTAACCAAATGACTTGTAACCTTCCAGATTTGTTATTAAGCTGAGAAAAATGACACCTATTACAAAAGCCAAGTTGTTGCATGTACCAATAAGCAGTTCTCAAAAATAAGCCAAAATATGCTTATTTGACCAAAAGTCAAAGTTCTCCAAATTTCACCAAATGCTCAGGGATTGTTAGTAAGCTTGTTATAAGCAACTTTTATGAAGAACTCAAGGTAGAGTCCTTGTTAATCAAGTGGTCAGTTGACCAAATGATGGCAGATTTTGGCAAATAAGGCTTAATAAGCCAGTTAGCTTATAAGATAGCAATAAGGCACACCAAATAGCAAGAAGCACTCACAAGCAACACAATATCAAGTTCCAAGCAGTTAAACAACAAGGCATACACTAGAATAACAAATGCAAGCCCAAATTGAGGTGGTCACTTTGTTGATGCAAATGACCACTTCAGCCAACTTTGATAAGCTCTAACACCCACAATAAGCCACCAAATTCAACAAACAGATAATGCACAGATAGCTTATCACCTAAACTCTTCCAAAACCAGATTTCAGATCTTAGATCCAACAAACAAAGTTTTTGTTGGATCTTATGTGTTTGAGCAATTTCAAACCCCTTTTTTCAGATTTTTCCAAAACTTGAAATCCCTTTTCCAAACCTGTTGAAACTTAACCAGTGACCAAAACCTATTGCATATGACTTGTTTAGACTCACCAAACCCTAAGAACCAAGGGCACAAGGCCACAAGGCCTTATGATCCCAAAATGCCAAACAACCTTGTTTTAGTCCTTTTTCAAACAAACTTTTTATTCAATCACATAACCTACTAATTTTATGGTTCAAAAACTTCAACTAGGTGAGAACTAAGAGAATACAACTATAAAACACAAAGCACAAACACCAGAGCAACAAGTCACATGGCAAAGTACAAATCAGACAATAACATGAAAATATTTAGAGGAATCTTAACAAGAGGTTATACCTATCCCACACAACTTCCTAGGAGAATCAGCTATGCTACTTGGACCTTGTTCAACAACTAGAACAAGACCAAGGTACTTGAACAAAGGAGATGAGATGTGCCTTGGTTGATGGTTCAAAGCAGAACCTCAAGGGCTTTATGTCTTCAACACAAACAGCAAACAACCTATCCAAAGGTTGATAAACCTTCACTAGCTTGGTGTCAACAAGATTGCAAGGGCTTATATCTTTTGGATAAGGGTTAGTACAAGTAAATAAGCAAAACAGATGACTGATTTCAAGGTTTTTCCAACTTTGAAATCATTACCAAACATAAACGTGTTTAAACCACAAGATCTAAACACCTTTATAACATCAAATGGAACTCAGAATTACCCTTAAACAACACCAACTTTCAAAAACATAAAAAGGAATTACAATTTTCTTAAAATACCAACTTTTATAAATTTTAAAAAGGAATTACAATGTTTAAAGAGTAAAACTGGAACAAGGCTCTCTCACATGTTGAGGAGTCCTTATATAGGCCACAAGGGCTGAGATTACAATGTAAACTCTAGCTATGAAGTCTCAAAATTGCCCTTGAAATCTTCTAGACGCATTTGTTGTTTGAGCTGTCCAAATGAATCCTGGTTGTTCATTTTAGCTTTGGGGCTAAGCAGTGAGTCTTGGCTGTTGATTTGGCCACGTGGCAATCCTTGGAGGTGAAGGAATGATGTGATAGGTGGACGGGTTTAAATGGTGGGGTCCTTGGGTGAGTGGGATTGAGGGTTTTGGTGTGGGATGGATTTCTGGGCATGTGAATCAAGCGTGGGTGTGGCTAATTGGTTTTACCCTTTGTTTTAAGTGAAGGTAAAACTAGGTTCTTGGGGTGAATAGTAACTCCATTTGATCCGGTTTTGGTAGATTGTTATGTGTTTGGTGCAATTTTGAGTTTGAATGTTTCACTTGCTCACTTTTGGTCCTTGGTCTTTAGCAAAACTAGTATAACACGTTTTTCAGCCACCAAACTCAATTTCCTTTGTTATTAAACTTTCTGATTTCACACTTTTGCCCTAAAACTTTGGCAAAAGTATTTCAAGGGTTGTTTTTGCCACTTTTGAATATTTGAAGGACTGATCTTGGACATTTTTTTATCTTCAAAGGTCTTCAATGCATCTTTGACTTCATGAGGGACCATTATTGACAATTTAGAATTAACAAGGGACTAAACTTGCCAATTCTTCAAAGTTGAAGGACCATTTTGTAATTTTGACAAACTTAAGGGACCAAACTTGTAATTATGAATATACAAGGGTTTTAAGTGTCATTTTTTCATAAATTGAGGATCAATCTTGTACATCTTCAAGTCTTCAAGGGTTTTTCTTGGATAATTCATGAACTAGGGCCCGGTTCTTTGTACGTCTTCATTTCTCGTGTTCGTTTTTCCTTGTTTCTTGTGATCTTTTGTCTTTTTCACGATATCCATACATAAAACACACAAGTAAACAAATACAAGCATATATATGGTATAATTATGACATTTTATGCATTTAAAGCCCAAAAAAGAACGATGAGATCATGTATAAATGCCATCTCATCAACCGTGATCTTTTCGAGAGAGTTTCTAAAATCCTCAATGAGGGGAATGAAAAACCTTGGTTTGACAAACTCGTCTATGATGAAGAAATCGATGAGATTCACGGTCATGAGGATGACGAATATGGTGACCCCGAGGGGGCGGTGTTCTTTGTTGATAAACGTTTTGAGAACTTATACAATCAACCACCCCCTAACCGCGACTTAAATGTGAGGATTTTTAGCGTGACTAATATTAAGTTTGAAACGCCAAATATTTTCGACATAATCAAATCGGGTTTTCATAAAGAGTTTTTAAACGATGAGAAAGGAAAAGATTTTAAAATGGATTTAAAAGATTTTTCTACAAGTTTAACTCCATCATCACCGCATTTAATGAGTACTACCACCTCGTCTACTCCTTTTGACGATTGTGAGTATGGTTTTAGTGTGGGGGACGCCCTTTATGTTTCCTCACATTTCTCCACCGAGGACGAGATATTCGATCCCGAAATTTCTTGTAAAGGGAAATCTCGGTCTTCCACTGATGCAATAAATGGAAAAATTATCTATTTGCTTGGTGTGAGTCTACCTCGAGTAGCTCATTTTGTTGCCTTACCCATTGTCCCACCCTTCTACTTCTCATCTATTTTCTTTTACCTCTTTGAGGTTTTAGCACGTGTTGAAGTGGCGTTGGTTCATTTATCCCATGAAAACGAGGACGCCATCTTCGATCCCAGTATTATGCATCATCAAAGGACTTAGTCCTTAATACCGGTTGCTTTTGGGCCTTGTTTATCATGTAAGCCCCACCAAAAATGACCATACCATGATTATCCCTATATTATCACATTTATGGGGATTCGCGTCGAGCTTTTGACTCAGTTATCAAATACAAGGTGCCTCGTGGGGGATTCTCATGCTTATCTTTGTAAATATTATCGCTTTCTAATAGTGAAACGAGGGGACTTGTGCACTTCCGACCTTTGTTCCGTGTTTGTTTGTGATTGTGATTTATTAGGTTCATCGTCATCATTGAAGCCTCTCGTGTTCATTTTACGGATCACTCGAGCTTCGATCGTTGCCTTTGTACATTCCGATATCCGATGATATTCTTTTATGTTCTAACGTTTATCTTATTAGCATAATTCATAAACGGCTTTTAGGTTATTTGTTTTACCCTTTCCATGCTTGAGATTAAGCATTCGACTTCGTCTCTAGTATGGGGTGTTTCACCCCTAGACTCGAAACATTGAGGACGATGTTTAGTTTTAGTATTGGGGGGGGGGTGAGTAGATACTTTACCTTGCTTATGTCATCACGCAACCCAATTTTCATCTTTTTGTTATCGCTTTTATGCAAAATAAGGCTAAAAATGGTCAAATTTTAAATTTTTCTTGTTTTTCATAAGTGCTTAAGACACGAATGTAGGTTTTTCTATGGTGAGAATAAGAGTAATTTTTTACTCGACCGTGTGTGTTGAGCACTTAGCTTCGATTCCTTAACTTTAATTAGGCTAAGTCTCTTAAATGAGGACGAGAAATGATAGAGTTAATTATAAGTTACGTAATCTTTCACGATCTCATGTGTGGTAATTATTAGCTTTTTCTCCCCACGCTTTTATTTAAATAAATGCAATAAGTAAGGTCGTACAATTTAAAAGGTTACATAGCTTATAGCCCAAGATCGTTTAAAAGTTGCTCGTGTTCGAATAGAGTTCATAGCCAAGGCATAACTTATTGAAGTGTGATGCGAAGATTGGCAAAGTTCCAAAAAGGCCCTAACAAGGCATGAGGACTCTATTTTGTTGCTAAGTATCCAAGATGATGTGAAGTATCATTATTTAAAAATCAATATGAAGGATCGAGACACACGACGAAAAGCAATATACTCCCCTAAAGATCATGGAGAAGTCTATCCAAAAAGACCCTAACAAGGTATGAGGATAAATATATCCAAGTCCGAAAAGGAGGCGGATCGTTGTATATCAAAATCCCAAATAAAGATTGAAGAAAAATGATGAAGTCGTGGTCCAAGTGAAGAAATTCCTTATATGAAGAGAAGACCATTATTTCAATAATGTCTTCCAAGATTGGAAGTATGAAGTACATGCGAAATATCGGTCTGAGAAATGTCTCAAATCGTGAAACGAGTTATGCCAAGATATGAACTTAAGGAGATTACGAGAAGCCGTTTTAAAAGATCGTGTCCGTTAGCTAACTATTAATTAAATCGTCCTACTTTAGTTTCGGCCTTAATAAAATATCAAAATAAGTCAAATGCATCCTCGTGATCATTAAGACAAAATAAAATATAAGAGATACACCTTAGGAATATGGGAGTCTAAGTACGTAATTAACACTCATGAGTAACGATTGTTTTACTAACTTATAATGACAATGATCTCGTTACACGCTTAGCATGGAATTGGATTAAAATTGAGGACGCCGAACTTATCTCTATGAGGCATTCACGTGTTCTTAATCTTTGACCCTAAAAATCACTTAATCGTGATGAAAACAATGCATTATGTCTAAAATGCATTTAGTAGTTTATTTAAAGTTTACGTTTTCAATAAATGTCACCTAAAAATGAATTTTGGAAGTGCTATGATACTTAATTCTAGCATTCCGTGGGGACACGGCAATGGTTTAGTATGGGGGAGTGATGAGACTGCAATTATACATAGTCACATCGACCAAATTAGTCTTAAAACGCTAAAAATATCATTAAAATACCCCAAAATATGCTTGTGTTTGTTCATTGTGTATTTTAGGTACAGATATCGTGAAATTAATAAAAGATCACAAGAATCAAGCAAAAACGAACACGGGAAATGAAGCCGCACAAAGAACCGGACCCGAATCATGATTTTCCATTAAAGTCCTTGGAGTTTGAAGATTTGTCAAGATTGGTCCCTCATCTTTTGAAGACTTGACATTTTATACCCTTGTAAAACCATAATATTACACGTGGGTCCCTAAAATATCAAGAGAATGCATGAATAGCCCTTGAAGTATGCATTTATTGCATCATTGGTCCTTGTGATAAACTCTACAAAAGTTCTTGTGGAAAAAATGTGAAAATACAAACTTGCATAACAAAGGTGAGTATAGTTTGCTGTTGGAAAACTTGGAATGAAGACAATTTGTAAAATGAGGGGCCAAAAGGGGAAGACACACAAAGTATACTCAACCAACCAGAATATGCCACATCACCCCACTTACTCCCTTAACCAATCACATCACACCTCCCTGCCACCTCAACCACGCTATGTCACACCCCACTATTATCTTTATTAACTGATTGTTTAATCAGTTGAAAAAGGAAGTAAACACGAATTTTAAAACTAATTTAACCCTAATCCCAATCTAACTACCCTGTTCACTCACCCCTTCCCTCATAAACCCTAATTCCCTATTTTCTTTAATCCCCAAAATTACCTCCTCATAACATCCAGATCTTTGATTATCCTCCCCCTAACCAAAACCCACTCACCAAAATAACTCCCCCGTGACCCAAGTGGCCCCCACACGTGTCCCCTGATCCTCCATTTTGGGCAAAAATGGAATCACAACAGCAAATCAACGGCTACAAGCCCAAACTTGCTCCCAAAGGATGAGATAAACATCCAAGATCACAAAGGACAACTGGAAACATTTCAGAGATCACAAGACACCATAAGGACCAAGATTTTCAAATTATTTGACCAAGGGATTTTTAGACAAAGCATGTAACTAAGGTTTTAGTTTTTTTTTTGTTTCTAGAATCCTCTATCACCTAGTATAAAAGTAGAATTCGACATGTGAATTCACTTTGTTCCAGATTTTGCAAAATTTTGTAAACCCTTTTTGTTGAATATTTAAAGTAACAATTTGGCCTTGCATCTTGTTGTATTTCTGAGTTCCATCTTTACTCTTATGCAATTTGAATTCGGCTTCTTTAAATTTTGAGAAAGTCTACTTTCTTTTACCAAAATCTTTTCAAGAATCTTGTTTAAGAAAGTTTGGGACCCAAGTGTATATATCTGCTCACATGTTTTCGATTGACACTCAAAAACATGAGAAGGATATAGACCTTGTTGTATTCTTTGTTGGTTACTAGTGTTTTTCAACCTTGTTTCAAAGAAAATCAGTTTTCAAGTCCTTTTTTTGTTTAATCTCACTGTTACTGTTTTACTGTAGCATAAGCTACACCACAAGCTTCTGACAAAACCTTGTGGTTAGTTTGGTTACCTCCAACCTTTTCCTTTTTTTGTGTTTTTTTAGCAGGTAAGAAGAAATACCACCAAAGTTTGACTGTTGTAGCCTCTTTGGGGGTGGTCTGTTGTAGACCTCTCAAAACAGCAGCTCCATAATCCATAAGCTCACTTCTTAAGCTTGTATGGTGATGGCATCAGCAGGCCATAGCCTGGTTTGGATGTGAATCAGGCAGGTAATAGCTTGAACCCATCATACTTTTTTTAGTTTTGTATATTTGTGGATTATGTGTTTACCTATTCATGTGGTAGTTTAAGAGTTGATTCATGTTTGTTAGTGGTTTTCATACATATTTGAGTAAGTTGGAATCAAATTTAAGTAAGTTTGTTCACATAGTCTTTGTTAAATTTTGGTTAACAGATTATAAGGGGGTGTTTGGTTTAACTGATTTAAGTAAACTTGGGTGACACAAGTGGACTAATATTGGTTTGAGCGTCCTTCTCTCAGTCTAGGGTTACTAGTTTGTATCTTGGTTTAAGTTAGATAACAAGAAATTAGATTTTGCATGTTGAAGTTTGGTAAAAAAATTGCATTAGATACTCAGTAGGTCTAAAACAAAATTGATTTTGTGTCTTTGAGTTTCAAATCTAGAAATCTGTTAGAGTCCATGTATATCCAGGGTTGTGTGCTCTTTACTTTGAGTTTGGTGTGCTGGAAAGCTAGTTATTGTAGCTTAAAATTCATTTAGTTGCACACTATATCAGCAAGTATACACCACCAGACCTTTTCCATATCAGTAACTCTATTTTGCCCAATTTGTGTGATTTTGTGTATTGAACTTGGTATTTTTATTGTTGCTGTGACTCTCCACAACCCAACTGGTTGTGGGGGTGCCTTTGTCTTCCAACAAAACCAACAAACAAAGCAAGAAAACGACCAATTTCTGATTTCTGTGATTGAGTAGTGGGAAAAAGTTCCCACTGCTAGTAGAAGAGTTCCCAGTGACTGGCTAAAGGACAAATACTCCATTAGTTGTCACTATCAGTTTATGTTTTTTTGTCTTTAGTGCCTTTTTCAACTTTTTTCAGTGATTTTAAATTACCTGAGTTAGTTTATTTATTTTAATATTTTTAGAAAAGTTAATTTTATTTTCTGATTATTTTAATATTTTTTGCATTATTTTTAGTTTTAATTAAGTTTTTAATATTCTGGTTTTTGTATTTTAGTGCTAAAAACTAGTATTTTTCTGTTTTTCCATTTTTCCTAGTATAAGTAATATAATTTAAGATTTTTAAAATAGAAATTTCATTTTTCACATTATTTAATTATATTTTAGAATTAATTTAAGTTTAAATAGGATTTTAAATATTCTGTTTTGTCTTATTCGGATAAAAATTACTTATTTCAACTTTTTCAATTTTTCTACTGTTTAACTAAGTAAATTAGGATTTTTCAAACATTAAATTTGTTTTTGTCATTATTTTATTGTTTTTTATCATTATTTTAGTTTAAAAATCATTTTTAGCATTTAAAAATTAGAAAAATAGTTTTAAAATTTTGGAAAAAAACTTTTTAGTGTTTAATTAATATAAGTGAGATATTTGTTTGATAAAACAATATTTTAGGCTTTTTGTTAATTATATTTAATTTTAGGGCTTTAATTAGCATTTAAAATTGAATATTTAATTAATAAAAGGTTTTAAAAGTTATTTATTGAATTTGTATTCTTATTTATATTATTTTAGACTTAGTTTTGATTTTTAATTAATTTTTAACTTCAATTTTTATTTTCGTCGCGTTTTACGTAATTACGTTATCGTTTTACGTCACTCGTCGTAGTTTAATCGCAGTGCTCGTCTTTTAATTTTCTCTTCTCAAACCCAAAAATGACACTAATCCAAACATTGTTTTTATATAATTGGCCTAAAACATACACACCTCCGCTGAGAACGAACTTAGACTTTTCGTCTTTACGGTTTTCCTAAACCGTATCGATTAATACTTGCCCATTATACGTCTTTTTTTTCCTAAAAGCGTATTTTTACATCAATCATTGATCTACGATCAGGTTATTATCAGCTGCGAGTGAAGGAGCAGGATATTATTAAGACTGCTTTTCGCACAAGATATGGTCACTATGAGTTCGTAGTCATGCCTTTCAGACTCACTAATGCTCCAGCGGTATTCATGGACTTATTGAACCGCGTCTTCCACGAGTTTCTAGAAAAATTTGTCATCGTATTCATCGATGACTTTCTCATCTTCTCAAAATCCAAGGAAGAACATGAGGAACATATGCGCACCGTGCTACAGATTCTTCGCCAGAAGCAATTGTATGCCAAATTTTCTAAGTGTAAATTCTGGTTAAATAAGGTGGCATTTTTGGGCCACATTGTCTCCGCAGAAGGGATCACCATGGATCCTGCGAAGGTTGAAGTTATCACAAAATGGCCAAGACCGACGTCTTCAACTGAGGTTCGTAGTTTTTTGGGTTTAGCTGGAGATTATCTCAGATTTGTGGAGAACTTTTCACGATTAGCCTTGCCTTTGACCAAGCTGATGTGTAAGGAAGAGAAATTCATCTGGAATGATGAGCGGGAGAAGAGATTTGAAGAACTTATGCAGCGACTGGTTTATGCACCTATTCTTACTCTCCCATCTGGTACCGGTAGATTTCAGATTTATAGTGATGCTTCGGGTAAAGGACTTAGATGTGTACTCATGCAACATAGGAAGGTGATTGCCTATGCATCACGTCAGCTTAAGCCTTATGAGGAGAATTATCCCACCCACAATATGGAATTAGCATCATTTTTTTGCACTCAAAATCTGGAGGCATTATCTATATGGTGAATCATGTGACATCTTCACTGATCACAAAAGCCTCAAGTACATATTCACTCAACGAGAGCTAAATATGAGGCAGTGACGGTGGTTAGAACTACTCAAGGACTATGACATCAATCTTCAGTACCATCCTAGTAAGGAGAATGTTGTGGCAAATGCTCTCAACAGGAAATCAGGCTTGATTGCTGGCATCAAGATAGAAGAATAAATTATTCGTGATCTAGAGCATTTAGACATTGAATTCCTTGTATGTGGACAACATGGATATTGGGCTAATTTGAGAGTTGAGACAGACTTAATCTCTCGGATCAAGGCAGCTCAGAAGGATGATGGTGAGATATGGGTTATTATTCAGAATATCAACCAGCAGACAGAGTTTCGTATAGACGAAGACGGTATTATATGGCAAGGTACCAAGCTATGTGTTCCAGATGATCTTACAATCAGGGAAGCCTTATTGACTGAGGCTCACAGCTCTCCATTCTCCATTCATCCAGGTTCCACCAAAAAGTACCATGACCTCAAACAACATTTTTGGTGGAGTGGCATGAAGCAAGATGCTGCTACTTTCGTTTCCAAATGTCTAACCTGTCAGCAAGTGAAGATAGAACATCAATAAGCTAGTAGTTTACTACAACCATTAGAGATTCCCGAATGGAAGTGGGACAAAATCTCCATGGATTTTGTCAACGAACTTCTGTAGACTCAGATTAAGCAAGATGCTATATGGGTCATTTTCGATCGTTTAACCAAGTCAGGTCATTTTCTTCCAATTCGTAAAGATTATCCAGTTATCAAATTGGCAGATATATTCCTACAGGAGATCCTGTGACTGCATGGTACTCCATCAGATATCATATCAGATAGAGATCCTTGATTTACGTCTAAATTCTGGAAGGGTTTGCAGAAAGCTTAGGGCACCAAACTTTAGCTTAGCACAGCCTTTCATCCTCAGACTGATGGTTAGTCAGTGTGTACTATTCAGACCTTAGAAGACATGTTACGATCTTGTCCATTAGAATGGACAGGGAGTTGGAATGATTACATTTGCTTGGTTGAGTTTGCCTACAACAACAGTTGGCATGTGAGTATCAAGTGCGCACCTTTTGAGATGCTTTATGTCATAAAGTGTCGTGCTCCAATCTGCTAGGATCAGGTTGGTGAACGAATCATTGAGGGTCCAGAGATGATAGAGATGACCAATGAGAAGGTTCCATCGCCAAGGCGAAGCTGCAGGAAGCTCGTGCTCGTCAGAAGAGCTATGCTGATAAACATCATAGAGCATTAGAATTTTAGCCTAGTGTTCGTGTTTTCCTGAAGGTATCACCAGCACGTGGGGTCAAGCATTTTTGCAACACCCCACTTGGACAAGTGGACCATTACTTAACAATCATGGCGTGTCATTAAAGCGTGCAAGGTAAATGTCTAAAACATTAATGACCAGAAAGGAAACCGGAAACAAACATCGGTTCCAAACATAAACTCCACACACAATACATAAGTAAAGAATGTAGGAAAGGACTAAACAATGTCCAACAAAGAAAAAGTATGTAAATGCATTAAAAGAAACGAAGACAAAGGAGCCTCCATCCGAATGCACGTACTCCTGATTTCCTAGCTTTGCCCTTTAGTACATGTCGTATGGGGACATAGAAAGAAAATGCGGCTGAGCAATACGCGCAGTGTGCGGATTTATGACAATGAAATGAAATAAAAACAAACATAAGAAAAGAATGAAATGAAAGTACAGCGGAATAAGTGTAAGTCCTGAAAAACCTAGTGTTATTTTATAAACTGGTTTATATTCTGAAAAGACCTATGTTTATTTTATAAAAATTGTATTTTAAATGCCCAAGAGCCCATATAGGTCATGAAGGTATCAACGTGCATGAATACTTAGAGGGGAGACCTCATCATGCAATTAGAGGGGTTGCCTCTAATTAAAATAGTCTGGGTGGAGGTATTAGCTCCATGTAACGGATATAGAGCACACACCACAATCACCATGTAATTTGCTAAACTTGTTATAGGATTCAACCATTCGCCCCACATGAAAATAATATAACGGCCAAATAACTGAAAAGGGACGCCGTGAGTAATCACTCTCACCGTAGAAGAGTCATAACACCGGTGCCTCAAGTGTTATGGTTATGGTACCTCGATAACTAGGTGGAACTGGCATGCATGTATATACCTCTGTAATTTAAAATTCTAATCATATAATTTACTGTAAAGTTTAATGTAAACTACTGGGGAAAACAGATGGCTGCAAACGGGAAAATCCTAAGTATAGGAAGAGAATGTCCTTACTGAAGGACGGAATATCCGTGCCTTGTGTCCAGTAATGATGATGAAAATGAAAGCGGATGAATCACTTTGACTTCACGATAGCTACATAATAAAAGGGGCATGATTGAGTTGTCTATTTAACTTATACTTACTGATTATTAGTTTACTTGACGTGTTCTTAACTTTTCTTGTCTTGTTTTACTATTTCATGTTTAATCATGTGTTTCTTAGTGTTTCATGTGTTCTTGATTAGTGTATTCCATGTTTTATGTGTTATAGTACTTGTTGTAACATAATAAGTAACATTCCAAAAATAGCATGTTTCTATATATAATAACTTTCCAAAAATAGCTAGTTTCCATAAATAGTAAGTTTCCAAAATAGAAAATTTCCATAAATAGTAAGTTTCTAAAAATAGAAAGTTTCCATAATTAGTATGTTTCTATAAATAGCATAGCTCTATAATTAGTATATTTCCATATTTAATGTGTTTCCATATTTAATAATAAGCTAATATTAAATAAGTCATGATTATTATATAGTAAAGTTTATTAATATTAAATACTTAGTCTTAATCTATGATTATTAATTAATAATATAATACATGATATTATAAGTAATTATTAATTGATAATATTACATAATTTATTAATTAAACTTTATCTTAAATGATTATTTTATAATTAAATTAAGGTATGTTATTAATTTAATTAAACCTTGGTTAAAAATGTAACTAATTTATTAAGCTAAGTTCTTAAATAAATTAATTAAATGTACATGTACTTATAACATGAATAATTATTTTTAATAATTATTATAACTAATAGTTTATATAAATGGCTATATTTAATTACCATGATAATTATATTAATAATTATAACCTAAGTCTTGTTTATTAATTAATTAAATTAACCATGTATTAATTAATGAAATTAATTAATAAAAATAGTATAAAGTAAATTAGCAAAAAGTTTAGCCAAACACACCCTTGGTGTGTTCGGTTCTACTCGAGCCCCACCGGCTGTGTGTCGGTGTAACACCCCCATTTTACCTTTACGCAGCGAAATATTGATATGGGGTATTACTTCATAGTTCACAAGTCATAATAATAGAAAACAACTCAAAAGAGTAACAAAATCAACTTTCTTTATATGTTATTGAAAAATCAGAGTTTTATAATATAAGGTTCCCAAAAATCTAGAATAATTTCAGTCTTGTGCCTCTTCATGCCATCCTCATGCTGCTCCATACTAGCAATCTTTAAAACCTGAGATATATGCTTAAAATCAACATAATGGTTGAGTGAATTCATAGGTTTAAAATCATTTTGAATACAAGATGCTTTTCCTGAGCTACGTTACTATTCGCTCACATAAAACAATAAATTATTATTGCACTAGCTCATGCACCGCTACTAGACATACTGGAATCCAACAAAATGCCCGTAAGCAGGCAGTCTGCCAAACTCATGTATAAGCAAAATAAAGTCTATCCGTTTAGCCTAGGTCAGAGCCATCAACATTCCAGCAAGTGCGACTTGCCCAGATAGGGGATGTCAGTCCCCAAATAGTACTATTCATGATATTAGCGTTCATTTAATGATTAACGGTCACGATTAAAAAGGGACTTAATGGCAGAGTAAACGTAGTGGCAATAATCATATCTGAGAAGCATACCAAAATATTTGTATTCCAGTTTAACATATATCCCCCTCACTGGTTTTCAAATCATTATAAAGTAGTACTTTAGTGAGGCTATGAACTCACCTGGGATCCATAGAGTCTGAGCTATATCCGATATATTTCATTCACAGTTAAACAGCTTGATCATACAACCCACAACTTGGTCTCAAAAACTACAACTTGATCTCACGCAAACCTGGATTAACACATTTTGTATAGTATCAAGTCTTTTATCTTTTATTGAATCTTTATAAGTATTTGGTTATATATTCTTTAATTATTATTTGGTGGTAATTCTAGCACCATTGTTCAAGCCATCATACTCAGAAGCCATTCTATAAACGTTTGAGGAGCGAGGGCACTTTAATTCGTAAACCCAACCATTCAGTCAGAACGTAATATCGAGATGGAACATCTTTGTACAAAGCTCTCTACTAACATGATACCTTTATTACTTTCTCATATTTATAAATTAATCTTCTTTAGTTTCAAAATTGGCAAAATAATCCTTTTAGTTATACTTTGGTGTAATTACACTTTTAACCCCTTAAGTATATAGTTTTAAATATTTGCATTTTAAACCCTCAATATTCGACCTTAGGACCTCAAACTTTCCAATATTTATTATTATATATTATACTTTCTTAAAATGACACTTTTGGCCCAAATGTTAAATAGTTTCAAAAATGACAATTTTAGTCCCTATACTTGTAAACATCACATAACAACCTCAAAAATGGACCTAATGACCTAGGATTTTAAAACAAAGTTTTGAAACATGTTTATAATCATAATAAAAACATTTCCTATTATAGCTCTTTAAATGGGTTTTTGCTTATTATTTCATGTATATTACAAAACTAGGGTTTTAAGACATCTTTAACTTATAACTTTCATTTAAATTGATGAAATGACTTAGTTATTTTTAGATTATCTTTATAACATAGTTTTGGTACTATAAAAAGTATAATATATCATTATAATAAGATCAAAGCATAGCTAACATAGAAATTACCTAGGATGCTCCAAAATGGCTCCTAATGGCTTCCTATGAGCACAACTTGCTATCAAAGCTTCAAGAGCTTAAATGGCTACCTTCTAGACCTGTTTTCTGGTCTTGGGACATGTACTAGGACGTATATATAAGTGTAAATGGATAATGGGTAGGAGATACAAAGGAAACGGGGTGCAAGTTCTAACTATGTACATTCGGACCTATTTATCAGTTTTTCAACACTTAGGCTCCAAGGTAAAGCCTAGGACGTGTCACAAGGATGGAGTACTGACTATGGAAGGCTAGTGAAGGTCTATGCAAGTTCCTAGAGTATAGGATGAAAATATATTGGTCTTGTGGTCTAGGATAACTCATGGCAACATATAGATAGGAATGGTGATGTTTAGCTTCAAGTAGGTGATGCACCTACTCTAAATCACATGGAAAATATCTTAAAACATCCTAGATATTTGATTTTGAAACTTAGAATGGGGGGAAAGGTTTGAAATGGGTTTTTGGAGGGAAGACATAAAATTGGGTCTAAATTAGGGCTTGTAACTTTATACATTGTGATTTTGGTGATTAAGGGTTTAGGAATGTGATTAGTGATGGATTATGGTTTAATTATGGTATATACATTCTAATTAAGAAGTTTGGGTCTTTGGTTTGAATTTTAACAAAGGTTTGAGGTGAAAATGGGAAGTAAACCTAGGCGGGTTAGGGTTTCTAATGATTTATGGTTAAATCTTAGTCAAAGTAATTATCTTTCAATTATCTACTGATGTATACTCAATTTATACATCCTACATTGTCCTTGATGTGTTCATGAAGTCCCTACATTGGTTTTATTAAGTTATTCTAAGTAAACATGTCTAAAGGGTAAAAATACCCATTTTGACCTAATTTACAAGTCATGCATTAAAATCTTGTACCTTGTGCATTAGGGTACTTGTAAATTGTCTTAATATAATCTTATAACCTTAATGAAGTGCTATGGGTGTTTGTAGACTTGTCCTAAAATACTAGGTAGTGATTTCATGTAGATTTCTTAATATATGGGCTTTTAGGTCATTAATCATAATGACTTTCTATCTTGAGTAATTAGGGTTTATATCTTAATATATACTTATTATAGGGCTTATATGATATGTTTATGACTTCTATGGTTTCTACATTCTTGGTTTAAGAGTTTATATAGGTTAATCATATTTAGGGGTGATTATGAGAGCTTAAGATCCTATGCTTTAAAAACTTGTACCTTATGCTTTATTAACTTGTAACTTATCTTGAAATAAATGTATAACCTTAATATGATATTTAGTTTAGTTTTATAATTAGTGGCAAAATATTAGACTCTAATTTATTATAGAATGGATTTTATATGCTAATCTTGGTTATAGGTCATTTACTTGTAATTAGCTTGTGATTAGTGAATACTACTGTTTTGTGATTATTTACCTTTTCTTTTATATGATATATTATAACTAATAGAGTGTATTTGATACTTGTACATAGATATTATGTAGTTATATTGCTTAAATCATTGCTTACCAAGGGTTTCTATGTGATGATCTAGATTATTATGTACATTTATTTATACTTAGCTTTGTATGGTTTGTTCTTACTATTCTTAGGCATAATTATGTTTTTAAAGTATAGTTTTTAAATTGTTTATAATCCTTAATGACTTATTCATATGTACTTTCCATTAATAGATTATCATTCTTGAGTTTACAACTCATTTATAGGGATTCTAGGGTTCTAAGGGAATTTAGGGCATCATAGTTATATTTGAGATGTTATTATCAATATTTAACTTATAAGATTACTTTTAGATCTTAGAATTGACATATACATTGTCTTTTACAACATACATGAATATGTTGTAGTGGCAGTTCAGGTTGTGAGAAGCAGTTTATCTTACCAAGTAATGGTATAAAAAGCAAAAATTTCTAGCAAAATTCTCATATTGAGACAATTATAGCTTATAAGACATAAGTAAAATTTGAGGATTGTCACAGTCTCTCCCAATTAAAGAAATATCGTCCCGAGATTAAAATAAAGAGCGATGACATAAGACAAGGAAGAGCATAATCCTCGCGTTTCCAAACATATCCATACCCTTTCTCGGGGTTTCAATAATTATAAATTGAACATTATACCACATAATTTAGTTTATCATTGGGAAATCTTTCATTGGGATGATAAAAGATTCATCAGATAAGCATTTCTTCAAATTCGTAATGCAAAAAGTATCATGAATATTACTAAGTTCTTTAGGAAACTCAAGTCAATATGTCACTGCTCAATTTAAAATCTTGAATTGATTATCTCATTTTTCAAAATCAATTTGGGCAATTGATAGAGAAAGCATCCTTTTCATATAGATATTGTTTAATATCGTGTAATTTCTCATTCATAGTGAAAAAATTTCATCAAAATAATCTCTTGGATTATCTTAAATCACCATTTAATCCAGCAGATACTTAACATAATTCAACGTTCTACGAAGCTATAGTCTTTTCAATAGTTTCATAAACTAATTTGGGTTTCGTAAGTTGAAAATCTCCAACTTTAGCCCAACAGATATATAAGTAGTACTTCTTTCGATAGAGTGCTTCAACTAATACTGCTTTAATTTTAGCATGAGAACTATCGTTATACGGAAAACTTTACCAATGTTAAGTGTCCTTCCAAAATTTATAATACATACATGGAGTATGTAGTTTACCATTTGGATCGTTCTTCCACTTATTACTTTAGTATACCTATGTTCTCATTTATATAATGGACTAAGTATAACATATTACCCTCGGGTATTTTGTATATACTTTTAAGATTAAGATGTGAAACAATTGACAATTACCCAGATGACATCATGTCTATTTGAAGTAACAAAATCCTCATTTGTTCTTTCCTATTTCCATGGAGAAAATTCAGGTTGAACTAGTAAGTCGGATGACTTTCAATATTCTGCTTCTTTTGTTAGAGCATAATATAAAGATTTTAATGTTTCTTCGAGTTAAATGGAATACTTCAAATTCTAAGTCCTTACGAATTTCTAAGTCTTCACAAATTACAAGTCTTATGTTTAACATGATAAAGTGAATATTCCAAAGTTTTGGCGTATTCATGAAGTCCTTACCATAATTTACATAGGATTTAGATCTTTTCATAATTTCATAGGAATACAGAACTCATAGGAGACGTGAATAAGACGTTTCTACATATAAAATCTAAGAATACTATATAGACGGATAACGCTTGAATAGAAGTCGGTATTTTATTTCCTTTAAAATACATAATAATTTTACCAAATATATCATTTATAAGGCCACTTGCCCTTATAAATCCTAGTCCAATGATCTACTATGTTGAAAATCCGACACCAGATGGTGCAAATTTCTGTGTGATGTAAGGTGCATTTCTTACACAAAATAAAATTTCCATCATATTCACCGTAGGTTGGATTAGTAACTTAGGTTATGGTAGTTTCTTGTTTTTTAGAATTTACGGACATTCTTTCCTTGCTGAATTTAAGCTTAAGATTTTTTTGCACAGGATTGTGCTAAATTACCTTGTTCATCAACTTTTAGGATACGTTAATGATTTCTTCCAATATATTGGGATTTTGGAAGTGGTAATCTTTAAAAATATTTGATAAAATTCTTTGATAAATTTTTCTAGCAAAATTCTTCTGATGGAGTATTCGTAATAGAATTTCAGATGAAATTCCATAACATAATTCTAGGATAAAATCTTCTGATGAGGTTTTATGATAAAATTTTCTAGTGAAAGCTTTTATCATTCTATGGAATGGGATCTAACTCTAATAACTCTTGAAATTCCTCGTGTATGCCTCGAGGTTAATTCCTTTTATCATTAGATAGCGGAGTTCTTATTTAATCTTCTCGAAAATATTTGAAATTTAATCAAGCGATCTTATTTACTTTATTTATCTCAATGGATTGAGCATAAATAATTTACCAAGATAACTGACGAAGTGATATCTTCTCATAGCGAACTTCTTTTTAAAATTTCAAATACGATTAATAAGATAGAAAACTGAATTGGCTTATTCAATCCAACGGGTGATACTAATAGCATCTTTTCTTCCTTAGATATCAAAAACTAACTAGTCATCGATTCCTCCTCCGGATAATACTTCTTATTAACAATTTGTAATTGCAAGATTGAAATTACATCATTGTCAATTTTTCATCAATTACTTTTTAAGGTTTAGAATGAAGGGAAAGAATAGAAGTAATTCAGAGTCTAGAGTATACTTATATCAGAAAACATTTGTCACATATGTATATGGATACATATAAATGTTTATTGAACACAAGGTATATCTTTTAGGTTTATTTAGGAAACTTACTATGTTGATTTTCATTCATATCTAAGGATAATAAATCTAACTATGGAATAGGATTTCAAAGTTTACCATGGATTTATAGAGCTATACATAATCGTAACATAATTTTTTTCCATGATATGGAATGGAGGAATATAGCGGAAAATGTAAAAACTCGTCTTATAGAACAAGCTTCTCTTTTACATATCACGTATCTTATAAGGGAATCCTTTGATAGACAAAAGTCAAGAATAGAATATTTCAAGAAAACTGGGGAAGTTTCCTTTCTTCAAACTTGCGGGTTATATTCAATTTGATAATTATCATTATTATAGAAGATAACAGAAATTCCAAGAATATATACTTTATCAAGCATATGCGTTTCCCAGAATTAACACAATTTCATTCATAATCATTTTTTAGAAAACCAAGAAATAGGGATTTTCTTACTTCTTAGAAATAAATATGAAACGACAAGATGAGAAACACAACTTTTATTTATTAACAACTTGTCTGTTTAAACTTACAAGACAAGCTTCACTGTTACCATAAAAGCAAAGACATAAAGTTGAAAGTAATTACAACTTAATAGTCTAATATCTTTATCTCTCCCTCTTAAGTTCTTTGATGGCATTAAAAAGACTTCGTATATTGACTCGATGTCTAATTTGAATGTCCTCAATGACTAATTCAAGAGAAGAAATCTTCAGTAGAGGTTGAACAATTTCTTCATCGTGTATCATCTGTCTTCTCTGCAACTTGGGTCTAGTTTATTCAAAATTTCCTTCTAACTTCTCAAAATCTCGTTGTATAATTCTTCGGCCTTTGCTAAGTCCTTCAACTTTAGCTTCGAGATCTTCAATACGCTCAGGAGGAACTTCTTTAATATAGGGTAAGATATCTTTAATTTGTTGTTCATAGGTATTTTTGGGTAAGTTTTCTGACATAGGTGAGGGTACATTAATAGGGTAAGGTGATGGAAAACTTTTTGTCGAGGTGTAGAATTTATTTCTTCATTATATGCTCGTATAACTTGCATATATGGGTCATCATCAAAGGGTAAAACGGCTTTTGGGATTTTCTGATCTTTAGGTGTATTTTCTGAAGTATCTAATAATCCCTATGATACTTCAGGAAATCGTCAGGAATACTTGCAGAATGCTCATCTTGACAATCCGTTAAGATGATAATAGGAGGAAGATAGGAATACATATTTCTGGAGACGTCGATAAATAACATAACTTATTTATATTATATTACGTACATTTAAACATAATATCATTTATGTCTAAACATAATATCTCTTTGGAATAGGCATAATATCAAATATGAATAAACTTACACATAATCATGGAGAATAGCAGTACAGTCATCTACATTATTATTGTAGCAACACTGGCTTTGCCACATAGGACTTTCTTGAAATTATTTTAAAAGTAGTTATAGTCAAGATTTTAATTCTTGTTCTCTATAACCATGGCTCTGAGTACCAATCTGTAACACCCCCATTTTACTTTTACGTAGTGGAACATTGATCTGGGGTATTACTTCATTGTTCACAAGTCATAATAATAGAAAACAACTCAAAAGAGTGACAAAATCAACTTTCTTTATATATCATTGAAATATCAGAGTTTTACAATATAAGGTTCCCAAAAATCTAGAATAATTTCAGTCTTGTGCCTCTTCATGCCATCCTCATGCTGCCCAATACTAGCAATCTTTAAAACCTAAGATATATGCTTAAATCAACACTATGGTTGAGTGAATTCATATGTTTAAAATCATTTTGAATACAAGATCATTTTCCTGAGCTACGTTACTATTCGCTCACATAAAAAAATCAATTATTATTGCACTAGCTTATGCACCGCTACTAGACATACCGGAACCCAACAAAATACCCTTAAGCAGGCAGTCTGCCAAACTCCTGTATAAGCAAAATAAAGTGTATCCGTTTAGCCTAGGTCAGAGCCATCAGCATTCCAGCAAGTGCGACTTGCCCAGATAGGGGATGTCAGTCCCAAAATAGTACTATTCATGATATTATCATTCAATAAATGATTAACGGTCACGATTAATAAGGGACTTAATGGCAGAGTAAACGTAGTGGCAATAATCATATCTGAGAAGCATACCAAAATACTTGTATTCCAGTTTAACATATATCCCCTTCATGGCTTTTTAAATCATTATAAAGTAGTAGTTTAGTGAGGCTATGAACTGGGATCCATAGAGTCTGAGCTATATCAGACATATTTCATTCATAGTTAAACAGCTTGATCATACAAACCACAACTTGGTCTCATAAACAACAGCTTGATCTCATAGAAACCTGGATTAACAAATTTTGTATAATAATAAAGTCTTTAATCTTTTATTCAATCTTTCTAAGTATTTGGCTATATATTCTTTAATTATTATTTGGTGGTAATTCTAGCACCATTATTCGGGCCATCATACTCAGAAGCCATTCTATAAACGTTTGAGGAACGAGGGCACTTTAATTCGTAAACCCAATCACTCAGTTATAACGTAATATCGAGATGGAACATCTTTGTACAAAGCTCCCTACTAACATGATACCATCATTTTTTTCTCATATTTATAAATTAATCTTCTTTAGTTTCAAAATTGGCAAAATCAGTCCTTTTAGTTATACTTTGGTGTAATTACACTTTTAACCCCTTAAGTATATAGTTTTAGTATTTACATTTTAAACCCTCAATATATAACCTCAGGACCTCAAACTTTCCATCATTTATTATTATAGCTTATACTTTCATAAAATGACACTTTTGTCCCAAAACGTTAAAAGTTTCAAAAATGACAGTTTTAGTCCCTCTACTTGTAAAAATCATATAACAACCTCAAAAATGGACCAAATGATCTAGGATTTTAAAACAAAGTTTCAAAATGTTTATAATCATAATAAAAACATTTCTTCAGAATTATAGCTTTTGAAATGGGTTTTTTCTTATTATTTAATGTAAATTACAAAACTAGGATTTTAAGACATGTTTAACTTATAACTTTCATTTAAATTGATGAAATGACTTAGTTCTTTTTAGATTATCTTTATAACATAGTGTTGGCATTATAACAAGTCTGATATATCATTACAATAAGATCAAAGCATAGGTAACATAGAAATTACCTAGGATGCTTCAAAACGGCTCCTAATGGCTTCCTATGAGCAGAACTTGCTATCAAAGCTTCAAGAGCTTCAATGGCTACCTTCTAGACCTGGTTTCGGATCTTGGGACATATCCTTGGACGTATATATAAGTGTAAATTGTTGATAAAAAAAGTTGGATGATCCTTTCTTAATCAGAATTAGGCTTAATTCGGATAGGTTGGGCTCCGGCTCTCGCGCCAAGTGAATATCTTGCTAAGATCCTGCACACTAAAACAACACACGTTAGCTTACTGTGGGAGCGTGTCCCACGATTAGACTCTGTCGTGAGAGTAAGTAATTGATTTAGGGTTAAGAATCGGTTGTAGGTTGAGAGTATGAAGAATATGATACCTTTGTGGAACCCTTGGGGGTTCCTTATATAGGCGGTGAAACCCTAATGGGTTGTCACCGATGCTTCGGCCCCAAGAAAAGATAAGTGCAATAATTAGTTTGATTGTTATCTTCTAATTATGGTGAATGTATATCCTCCACTTTGGGGTAAATCCCAATCCTAATAAGATTGTGATTCTGTCTAACCCTTATACCGGTCGTACCGGGTCGTGGGCCGCACACATCTATGCGACCACTATTCATATTGGCAGTTATGAACGGGCCGGATACGGGTAGTACCTGTGGGTCGGGTCCATGACCCGGTTGGGGACTATACGTCATCATGTCCCTCAGTCTAGTGGTTACAGCCGTAGGCGTAACCTCTAGACTAACCAATGCCCCTTATGTTGTTTGTGAAAATAAAGCCGCACCACAAGTCTGTTGACCGGGAACACATTAATGAGTGCATTGATGATAGTCATGGTTCTTAGGTTTTGTTGCAAAAGTGCACCACATGGGCCCACCCTCGAGCTACTCAAAACTGTTTAAGAGGTGACCCATAGGTCCCTCTGACATGTCAGCCATGTCAGTAATCCTATTTGTTGGATAGGCGTAGTGGATTACACGTGGCAATCATCCAGGCTACTTCGTAAACCGAGGCAACCCTATAAAAAGCCTGTGTGTGTGACTGTGTACACACACAGTCCACACCTTCTACCACCATTGTTGCATTTTCATACCTTCCTTCTATTTACTTTCCACGGCAATCCGTCACACCAGGTTAGATCACCGCACCTTTCTACTGATAGTTATAAATCATGGTGAAAGACAACCCCACCATCACGAAAGTACTCAATATGATGTCCCAGGAAAAATTTATGGGGTTCCTTTTTGATTAATATATTCCTGAGAGCGTACACCCCACATATCCGGGTGATGGTGAAGCGATCACGGACGCTCCTGCTGGGAATATAGGCGTATATACGTGCTTGTTTGACTCGGCCAACTACCGCATTCCTCTCTCTAAGTTTCTTGTAGATGTCCTTATGTATTATGATGTCCATATAACCCAACTCCACTGTATAAGGGCGTGTAAGCTCAACCAATTCGAGATTTCATGCCATACATGTAGCATAACTGCTACCGTTAGTCTTTTTAGGGTTATCTATGCACCTCAAATGGTCAACGGCTAGTTCTCGTTTAAAAAACGGTCGGCCACCGCACCCATGTGTTATAGTAAGGCGCTAGATTCGTTGAAAAGCTGGTATGACCATTAATTTTTCGTAGATGCTAAGGTATTTCCCACTTAGTTCCGCCTAAAAAATAGATCTCCAATAGATTATCCACCCCCCGAAAAATATATATAGCAGTAGGGATGTGAGGATATTAGATACGAACCGCACATATTTCCACAAAGGTCTACTAGAGAATTTCTTATGCCTAGTAGGCATCAGCCGCAACTATTATGGTCCGGAGGACAGATATCCCACATTTCTGAATAGTCGTAGAGAGGGTGGGTGTTGTTAATATATAGATATATGTCCGTAGATAACATGCTTTTCATCAAACTAATATACATGTATGCATGTGTCCACATAGATGAAGCTATTCGGGCTACTACGCCAGGGGGATCCAAACAAGGTCGCGGAGGGATTCCGACCACTTCGTGAGGGCGAGCCCCCACTACTTGTCACGACTGCAAACATGACAATCCCTCTTGAAGAAATACCAGAGCCGCAGTCCGGCGCTCAGGAACCAGTGATTGAGAAGTCACCGCTGGACTTCACCAATAAAGATGGTGGTGAGCTGCTTCTAGAGAACGCCACTACCCTCCAAGGTGAGAATATGGAGCACCAACTGATAGTCCATCAACCGTCTGTTCGATGATGACGAGGAAGAGGAAGTGGCACATGAAACTGGAACCTCGAGGCAGCCTAATCCTACTTCCAGGAAACGCAAGTCCTCGAGGAGGGTTGTTAAGGAAGTAGAAGTGGAAGCGGGTGCTTTCAACGTGCCCCGCAAGAGGCTACGGGAGGATCACCCCCAATATCAAGAGGGGAGCAGCACGACCTTGCCGCAGGACAACCCCCTGCCCCACCCTGTCGAACAGAAGAGCAGGTAGAGACACACGTGGGGAAGGCAACGTCGGTGAGTGCCGTAGCTCCCACCATGGCTGCAACGTAAGTATTCCTTTATACTCCTGTATGTTGTTGTGTAGAAAACCTCCAAAAACTTATAAGTGTTGGCTAAATAACAGGGCGGATCCTACGACCGTGCCGCATGAGAGGGAAATTGATAGGGAACCATCTCCCATGATAGCCGTCATTCCACCCTCTCCTCCTCCTACTCATGCGAAAGAGCCCCACTCTGGGGGTCCAGGCACCAGCCTACGCCCGACATGGAATCTGTCCGAGCTGACAAGGCTAGAGTCTGAGGAAGAATGCAAAGAGTTTGTGGACCACATAACTCCCACTACCTTGACGCGGGACCTCGATGATCTTGAACACGGAACCCTCTTAGAGCAGTACAACGTTGCCTCGGCGCACCAAATGACTGTTGGTGCAGCCCTGCGACGTCGTCTTGAAGCGGCCTTGGGCCATGTGCGAAGTGCTGATAGGAGAGTTGCCCGATGGGAAAAAATGGTAGAGAAACATGAGCAAACAATATCTACCTTGCAAGCGGACTTATCCATGGCGGAAGCAACAATAAAAGATCAGTCCAGCCATGCCGCCGCCCGAGAATGTCGTATCGAGGAAATGGAAGCCGATGCTCGAATCCTTAATGACAAGGTATGTTCCCCATCCTACCAACCGCCCCAATAAAAGTAGCTTATGACCTTAGAATAACCTATAGTGTTTATACAAACAGGTAGCTGCAGCCGAGGCTTCTGCTAAGACCGCGGCTTACCAAGCATCCGCCCTTACCGAAGAACTAGAGAAGATACTGATGTTGGTGAAGGGAGAGGAGGCGTTTAAGGAAGAGTTCACTAAGGAGCGGACTGAAATGGAGAGGCAAATGGCTGAGGCCCATGAGAAGGTGGACAACGAACTGAGTGCACTGGCCAAAGATTGTGCTAAAGTGTTGTGCACCCCACTACTTACGGCCATTGCTGGTCGTAGGTAGATGGTGGGCCAAGGGACGCGCCTGGAAGTGATGAGAGTGATGGAGGCACCGTAGTTCGTACAGTCCTTTGCTGACGTCGTATCGGATGGTATTGACCGCGGCTGACATGAAGGTTTGATTAAGGCTGCCGAGCTAATACGCAAAAACGAAGACATCACCAAGCATGCCTACTTCAACCCTGGGGATGAGGCAAAGATGACTGTATACATGGGGGTCCTTGGAGACATGGAGTACCCTTTCCGGTCCGAACTTGAGGCTATGAAGGACGCAACCAATAAAGACATCATGGCGAAGCTTCTCCCAAACGCAGGGTCAGAAAGCGAAGTGGATCCCCAGGCCCATATCATACCGGACCCCAGCCAACTCACCCTTCCAATTTATGATGCGAACTCAAAGGTCATGAACGGCGAGACGTCGTTGGGTAAGGCGATGGAAGCCAACCTAGCCCGGGCTCGTAGTGGTAAGGAGGTCCGTAGTGAGGTACTCCATGCATTGATAGCCGAAGGGAAGAAATAAGTAGGTGAATTCCTGCCTCCTGTGTAATTGTAATTTTTCGAACACTTGTTGTAAAGTATATTCGTCCGTGGATGTCCACGGCATGATTTTGTAATTCAATGTTTGAATACTTAGAATATTTATGAATATATATATACATATATATATATATATATATATATATATATATATATATATATATATATATATATATATATATATATATATATATATATATATATATATATATATATATATATATATATACATATATATATATATATATACATATATATATATATATATATATATATATATATATATATATATATATATATATATATATATATATATATATATATATATATATATATATATATATATATATATATATATATATATATATATATATATATATATATGTCTGTGATGATCACGACGACTTTTGTTTATATCTTTGAAACTTGTATTTATTCTTAGATATCATGTATCTTTTGCATGACGTGTCACGGCTGGTTAAGAATAAAACTAAGTCTATAATTTACTAGACGTACACTGTGTGTCTTTGTCATGTCCGGCACTATATAAGTACAGCATGCGGAAACTTACTACAACGTCTCGTAAGTAAGGTGTCTAGTAAGGATACATGATCCACATCACGGGGGTTGCATCCTTCTTATGCGAAAAGTTGAATTATTAGGTTCACTTAATCCTCTTACTCCTTCTGGGAGCGAATAGTACATGTACGGCTGAATGAATGAATGCACATGAATAAGAAATAATACATAAGAGTATAAAAAATAATTCTAAGGACACATAAGACAATAATTTGCACAAAAACTGTTGGGAATAAATTAAGGCCAGATCACTTGAGCGCTGACAAGAACAAATCAAGCGTTGATAGGAACAAAGCAAGCGCTGACAGCTCAAGCGTTGACAAGTTAAAGTCAAGCGTTGACACATTAAAGACAAGCACTGATGGAAGATATAATCTACACGTTTATTATATTCTAGAATACTTCTAGCAAGGATAGAAACGACAATGTATTTTATATGTTTATCTTTACCTAGAATAGTTGATACGTAGCTTATTGTACAAGGCTTCTTAATCTATAAAAGAAGGCCTTTAGGTTAATGTTCAATATCAAGTTTTACATAAGTTTTCGTTCATAAACATCTTTCATTGTAAGCAAGTTCGACATTGATAATCAAAGTGAAAGTTTGTTTATATCTTGTGTGTTCTTGTTTAAGTGTTAAATTCCGCATAACACTTAGATTCACAAAGCATATACAAAGGTTTCTCTACGTGTTATACTTGATCTAATCTCGTATACACAAAGCTAATCGATCTAAGTTTGGGATCAACAAGTGGTATTAGAGCTTGTTGAGGAACTTTTGATCTTTGAAGAACACCAGAACCATACACGAACACCAAAACCCTAATTTTCTCAGAAACCCTAAAAACACCAAAACCCTAACAACATCATGTCTAAAGCAATAACCTCCTCCTCCTCAGCCTTACCTAACATCAAGATTCCCATGCTTGATGCAACCCACTTTGACCTATGGAAGTTCAACTTTGAACAATATCTGGGGATCTATGACTACACACTCTGGGAGATTATTGAATATGGAAACTCATTCAATAAGGCTCAAAAGATTCTTGATGCCATTACTCAAAGATCAGCTGTTGAAGGATGCCCTGATGAGGATAAGAAAGAAAAACCTGGAGATGGTAGAGCTTTAGGTGCTGAAGATATTGCAAAGAAAAGGGTTGACATGAAAGCCCTAAACATTCTGAAAGTCTCTTTGGGACAAGAAAACCAGCACAAATATAGAGGCTATGAATCTGCTAAGGATCTTTGGGAAGCACTTGAAGTTGCATATGGTGGCAATGCAGACACTAAGGAAGAAAAGAAAAAGCAACTTCTGCATGATTATGCTGTCTTCAAAGCTCAGCCCAATGAGAAACTGAGCAGTGTGAGAAGCAGATTGCTTGACATCACAAGCAAGTTGTCCTTCATGGGGACACAAGTTGGTGATGTTGACACCAATGCTACCTTTCTGAAAAGTCTTGGTGAGGCATGGAAGATTGAGGCAAGATCTATTCTTGCCAATAATACTTACAAGAGCTCCTCGTTTGATGACATCTACAACAAACTAAGACTGTTGGAGGATGAAACTCTTTCAGATCATGGAAGCAAATCTAGCACCAGCAACATGGCCTTCTTCTCTCATAGTGAAGGTCAATTCAATCAGAAGGACTCTTATATGCATCCAGTTACTGGATCATCATATGTCAGCGCTGGAACAAGTCCTGTCAACGTCTCTTTTTCAGACACTGACACATTCAAGAATGACTCTCCAAGAGTTAAACCTGCTGGTTTGGATTTGGATACTGTGTGTGCTTACATTGCTTCTTTGCCCAATGGTTCAGTTATTACATATGAGGACCTTGAGCAGATAAGTGATGAGCACTTGGAAGAGATGGACATCAAGTGGAACATGGCTCTTGCTAGTATAAGAGCAAATAGGTGGAATAGAAGGTTCAAGAAGAAGATGACCTTCAATGCTAAAGACACAGCTGGATTTGATAAATCCAAAGTTGAATGCTACAACTGTCATCGTATGGGGCACTTCATGAGGGAATGCAGATCTCCTAGAAGATCTGATGCTGGTAAACCCTCAAGTCAGATGGTTAAAACTCAGGATTCTAAAGCTATGGTAGCAGTTCAAGGAATTGATGGCACAGGATGGGATTGGAGCTATCTAGCTAAGAATGCTGAAGAGGATAAAGCTTTGGTTGCTGATATAGAAGAAGAAGAAGAGCATGTTGAATATGCTCTCATGGCACACTCCTCCTCTTCATCTGATAATGAGGTATATGATGATGCTTTTTGTAGCAAAGGTTGTAGGTTAAACACTGATAGACTTAACAAAGAGGTGTTAAAACTAAAAGATGATATGAGCACTGAAAGGTGTAAATTGTCCAATTACCAACTAGCTCTTACTGAAACTGAGAAAACCGTTTCTGAATACAAGAAAATGGAATTTGATTTAAAAGATAAGATCAATATCTTAAAACATGAGCTAGAGGGTAGTATGGATATTAGAAACATCATGACAAAGGTCAATAGAGACCTACAGGCTAAGTTAGATGAGGCCATTAAGAATAAAGATAATGTTGACCTCAAGATTCAAAGATTTGATAGAGCCACCCAAACCCTAGGAGACTGTGTAGCTAAACAAAGGGATCCTAAGGACATGACTGGGATTGGGATGAATGATTACTCTCTTGTTCCACCACCAGCTGGTGACTTCTATGGTGTCCTTAGAAATGATTTGTCTTGGACTGGTATACCAGAATGCCAAGAAGAGGAATTTACTCCTCCACCAAGAGTTGTCACTCCAGTTGAAGAGTATCAACAAAAACTGACTGACCTAAATGAGTGGAAGAAAGCTAACCCTACTTTATTTGTTAAGGGAGGTTTGCTATGTGAAAGTCCCAATGAATCACCACCCATTAAGGTTACTCATCCAATCACTGGTAAAGCTGTTGACCTAGGCTCAAACACTGTTAGAAGACCTACCATTAAATATGCAGAGATGTATAGGAATAATAGGTCACCCAAGAGCCAAGTTAGCAATCATGGAACAGGTTTCTTCTCTACTAGACCTAAGGTTGTGTCTAAGAAAGCCTGTTACACTTGTGGTAGCTTTTTACATTTGGCATACAAGTGTGTCAACGCTCCCAAAGCCAGCGCTGATAGGAACAATTTCAGCGCTGATAGGAAGAAAGTCAACGTTGTTATGAAGTCAAACGTTGTCAGACCCAAACCTTGTGTGCAGCAAAGTCCACAAGTGATTAGACCTGCCCCATTCTTTTCTAGAAGGTCTAACACTCATGGACAAAGACCTTTTCAAAAGACAAACACCTGGTCAAATAGGCAATGGGTTCCTGTAGCAAACCCTAGGTTCAACGCTGATAAGGGTAATTTCAGCGTTGACAGGACAAAATCCAACGCTGACACAAACGTGACCAGACCTAAATATTTGCAGCCACAAGTAAGAGGTCCAAAGCTTCTTCAAGCTTAACATGGAGACCCAAGAAAGATCAAAACCCTAATGATAATGGGATTTCAGTGACTTGCAATAGATTTAATTACATTTCAAAGGTCATTACAAAACCTATTGGGGTTAACTGGGTATTTCATCCTAAAAAGGATGAAAATGGGGTTGTTGTGAGAACTAAGTCTGTTCTTATTGAACAACCAGATGAATCCAAGTCTTCTGAGACTTGGGTTCCCAAAGAAAACTAATTTGTTTTCTTTATGTGCAGGGCATTCAAAGACAGATCAATGATTATGGATATTGGGATAGTGGATGCTCAAGGCACATGACAGTAAAGGAAGACTATCTGACGAACTTCACTCCTATTAAAGATGGTGATAAGGTATACTTTGGAGGGGGCTTTGGCACCATTACAGGCAAAGGAACCCTTCTCACCAATAATCTGCGTTTTGAGAACGTCTTCCTGGTAAAAGAACTGGATTATAATCTGTTTAGTGTATCACAAGTTTGTGATAACAAAAATAAGGTTCTTTTCACTGATACTGAGTGCTTGGTGTTAAGCAAGGATTTTAAGATCCCTGATGAGAAATATATTGAGTATAGAACACCTAGGCATAAGGACATATATAATGTGAATTTAAATGGGATTAAAGTGAATACAAATATGTCTTGTTTTTATGCTAAGGCCTCAGTAGATGAAAGTAATTTGTGGCACAGGAGACTAGGGCACATAAACTTTAAAAATATAAATAGACTTGTGAGGCTTGGTTTAGTTGATGGTTTGCTTGAGAAGGCCTTCCACAATGACCACTCTTGTGTTGCATGTCTTAAAGGCAAGCAACACAAGGTCTCATTCAAGTCCAAGCAGGTGCATACTAGTTCCAGACCTCTTCATATGCTTCACATGGACCTCTTTGGTCCAACTAATATAGAAAGTTTGAATGGCAAGTCATATTGTTTTGTTATCACAGATGACTTTTCTAGGTTTACTTGGACATTCTTTCTAGCTATGAAGAGTGACACAGCTGATGTTCTTATTGATTTTATCACTCAGATTGAGAAAAGGTCTGGAAATGAGGTTAAAATGCTTAGGAGTGATAATGGTGGAGAATTTAGGAACAAGAAGCTAGATGATTTCTGTGCCAGGAAAGGAATTACTAGGCAATTTAGTATTGCTAGAACCCCACAACAAAATGGGGTTGCTGAGAGGAAAAATAGAACCCTAATTGAAGCAGCCAGAACAATGTTGGCTGATGCTCACTTTCCTATAGCCTTTTGGGCTGAGGCTGTTAATACAGCATGCTATGTGCAAAATAGAGCATTGGTTAACAAAATTCAGAACAAAACACCTTATGAGTTACTTTGGGAAGAAAACCTAATATTGGTTTTCTCAGACCTTTTGGTTGTCATGTAGTAGTTTTAGATACTAGTGATGCCTTAGGGAAATTTAGTGCAAAAGGTGATGAAGGTTACTTCATGGGGTATTCAGTGCAGAGCAAGGGTTATAGGGTTTATCTTAAAGAGGACAAACGTATTGTTGAGAGATTACATGTTAGGTTCTTATAGAATAAACCTAGTGATCCTAAGAGTGGTCCTAATTGGTTGTTTGATTTGGAACCCTTATCTAGAACTTTAAATTATATGCCTGTTACTAATCCAGACATTGTGAAGGTAACTTCAAATGTTGTGGAGGAACAAGTTGTTGATGTTTCAGGTACACAGGTTAATGAGAGGGTTGGATCACAAGCAGAAAAGGCATCTCCTACATTTGAATATGTCACAATTCCCATTTGGACAGATGCTTTTGTTGCTGCTGCTGCTGCTGCTGGACAAGATAATGGTGGTCTCCAAATACCACCAGATACAAACATGCATGGTTCTTCAGGCGCTGACAAAGGCAAATCTAGCGCTGACAAGACCAATTCAGACGTTGATGGCTCAGACGTTGACAACAACAGTTCAAACGTTGTTAGCCCAAGCGCTGATAAACAAGGTTCAGACGTTGACAACACCTTTGCACATCTTTTCTCTTCCACTTTTGAACAAGGAGGACCTTCTAATGTTCATGAAGAGATTCCTGTTGATCAAAGAGAGTCTGATGAAGAAGATATTGGCAACATGGAGCGTGAAGTTGAGGACACTAGACTTTTTGAAGGAGGGGTTCTCACTTCCACAATGAAGAATCACCCCACATCTCAGATCATTGGTGATATTATGACTCCAGTTCAGACAAGAAGATCTCATCAAGGTCTTGGTGGGTTTATTGCCAATATACACAAGAAGGTTGATACCCCTCTTGTGCAAGCTTGTTTGTTTGCATGTTTTCTGTCACAAGAAGAACCCAAGAAAATATTTGATGCTCTCAAAGAACCAAGTTGGGTGGAAGCAATGCAGGATGAGCTTCACCAATTTGCAATTCAGGACGTTTGGGAGCTGGTTGATTGTCCTAGATATGTCAGACCTATAAGGACAAGATGGGTTCTCAGGAACAAAAGAGATGAAAGAGGTATTGTGGTCAGAAACAAGGCAAGGTTAGTGGCTCAAGGTTATACACAAGAGGAGGGGATAGACTATGAGGAGGTCTTTGCACCAGTTGCACGGATTGAAGCTATTAGGATTTTTCTAGCCTATGCATCTTGCATGGGCTTCACAGTCTATCAAATGGATGTCAAGAGTGCTTTCTTGTATGGCACCATTGTTGAGGAAGTATATGTCATGCAACCTCCTGGTTTTGAAGATCCAGAGCATCCAGATAAAGTGTATAGAGTCAAAAAGGCTATGTATGGCCTTCATCAAGCCCCTAGAGCATGGTATGGTACATTGTCTACCTATTTGGTGGACAATGGATTCAAGAGGGGCACCATAGATCAGACACTATTTACAAAGAAGAAAGGCAAAGATGTGTTGCTTGTGCAGGTCTATGTTGATGACATCATTTTTGGGTCTACTGATCCAAAGATGAGTGAGGATTTCTCCAAGCTTATGACAGACAAATTCAAGATGAGTGCTATGGGGGAGATGAACTTCTTTCTTGGTTTACAAGTTCAGCAGAAAGAGGATGGTATCTTCATCTCCCAGGACAAATATGTTGCTGAGATCTTAAAGAAGTTTGGCTTTTCTCCACATGAAAAGAGGGCTACTACTCCTATGGATAGAGAACACCCTTGGGGAAAGATTGGAGATGGAAAGGATGTTGATGTCAGGCATTATAGATCTATGATTGGATCTTTGATGTATCTTACTGCTTCCAGACCTGATATCATGTTTGCTGTGTGTGCATGTGCACGTCATCAAGTGACTCCCAAAGAATGTCACCTTTATGCTGTGAAGAGGATCTTTAGGTACCTAAGATGCTACCTAGTCTTGGTTTGTGGTACCCAAAGGATTCACCATTAGAGCTGATTGCATATTCAGATAGTGATTATGGAGGTGATAAGTTTGATAGGAAATCTACAACTGGTGGATGTCAGTTTCTTGGGAGCAGGTTAATATCTTGGCAATGCAAGAAACAAACAGTGGTGGCTAATTCTACAACTGAAGCAGAGTATGTGGCTGCAGCAGCATGTTGTGGTCAAGTGTTGTGGATTCAGAACCAGCTGTTGGACTATGGGTATAATTTCATGCATACTAAGATATTTGTTGACAATAATAGTACTTTATGCATCATAAAGAATCCTGTACATCATTCTAAAACTAAACACATAGAAATTAGACACCATTTTATAAGAGATTGCTTTGAGAAAGGTTTAATACAACCAGATAGGGTTGACACTGAGGAAAATGTGTCAGATTTATTAACTAAACCTTTTGATACTGGAAGATTTCAATACTTGGTAACAAGTATTGGAATGGTTAATCTCACTTAATATGTGTTTTGGATTCTTTTTGTAAAAGTATGTACAGGATGATGCATTACAATTATTGGTCTTATTGATGATTTAGATTTTCCACTATATTTTTCTAACACTGACAAAGGTTGCTTGAACACTGATAAGTGTTTCTACAACGTTGTCAGCAATATAATTGTCTAACGCTAACAAAGCTTCCTTCAACGCTGTTGTGTGTTATCGGGGCGTTGTCAACAACAATGTTAGTTTTGTGGTTTTCAATCTAAATATGCAGATGGTGTTAGCAATATACCATTGGATATAGAGTTGCTTATGGATCAAAGGAGAAGCATTTGGACAAGTTTTTATTTATGGATGATGGTTGGAATGTTTCATTCCTATCTTGACATAAATTTTTTATGTTCATGCATGATTTCAGCAGACTTTTTGTATCATTGTTTAAGGGGAGGTTTTAGGAACCTTTAGGATGTTTGGGTATCCATATGATGCTCTTATCACAATTCTAGATTGTGTCCACAGGTGAGTATGGGTTAGTTTTACTAAACCATGAGGCACTGTAGCATGCATAGTATATCAACTTTGCATGCTGCCAAGACATTTTTGGCCTAGAATTGGTTGTGGTCTGTTGGGAGTCTTGGGAATGATTTTGATATGGGATTTACCTGGGAGTAACAAGGATTTTATAAGGTAACTTTGTTGTTAAGAGTTTTGGTTAGCAAGGGACACTAGAGGACTGTTATGTCTATCTTGCTTATGCAAGTGTGCATAACTGGACAGTGCTTGCCGCCCTATAATAATTATCAGCTTTTGGTTATCTTCTCTAGGATAAATTACTTGTTAAGGTCATTTTTCACTTTTTAAAACAATTTTATTTTTGGACGCTGACAAGATTTTTCCAAGCGTTGTTGTGACCAAATTGGACGCTGACATGGCTTTAGGCGAACGTTGACAAGATTATAGCCGTTGGGCGTTGATAGGTTATTTTTGACCGTTGACACTCAATGGGACCTACCAAGTTGTTACTTTTTGACATATTTTCAAGCCGTAATTTTAGGAGTTGTTACTTTCATTAAATGCATGAGATAACTTATAACTTTTTCAATATTTTCATGATTAGTTTTTGAAAATCTTTGCCTATTTTTGGGCCAATCACATGCATTCTTTATCTCCTATAAATTTGGCTCCTATTTTTAAACAGGGTATCTATAATTCTTGTCTAACACTTTTCTCTTATCAACTTCATCTTCTATACTTCAAATTAACAGCTTTCATCAATGGCACCAAAGTTTAACTCAGCAGAATTGGAATTGGGGTTCAAGTATCAACACAACATGATTGCTTATCTTGTTGCTGATAATGATTTGTTTCCTCAATACACACAAATGGTGGCGTATTTGAACGCATCCCCAATAAGGTATGCTCTTTCTCATGCACCACTTATTCCAGTCACACACATTAAGCAGTTTTGGAACACTGTTAGTTCCTCAACAGTTAATGGAGTGACCATATTAACTTCTATTGTTCATGGGAGGTCTTGGGTGGTTACTGAGGCCTTGGTACGCCAGGCCTTGCATCTTGATGATGCTGATGGTATAGTCACCCTTCCCATAAGTGAAATAGAACAAGGGCTTAGGGCTTTGGGATATCCTTTTCCTGATGAAGGTACTCTTAATAAGTATCATAAGCAAGAATTTCCCCCAGCCTGGAAGTACCTCATTCACATTCTCCTTCAATGTTTGAGTCCCAAATGTACTGCACACAATGAGATCAATAGATCCATTGCCAGTGCTATTGTGTGCATTGCAACAGGGCAAAAATATAACTATTCTAAAATGATTTTTGAAGGGATGTGTAAAAACAAGGGGACAAAAATGACTTTAGCTTATCCCCGTTTTCTGCAAATGATTTTTGATGATCAAGGTTATTGTTCAAGGGATCACAATGATTTTTATAAGATCCCTAAACAAAAGAAAGCTATTTTTACGAAGATGGATTCACCACCTCATAGAGACTTACCTTTAACCCCAGCCATGCTTGCTGTTATTGCAGCAGCACAACCCCAACCAGACCCCAACCTCAAATTGACCCTCAACCACAACTTGAACCCATTCCTGAACCTTTACCCTCACCTGAACAAATGCAAATTGACCAAGAACCCTTTGACGCTGACACATCAAATGTTGGCGTTGATGTGCCTATTTCCAACGCTGACACACAACCCTCACAATCCCAAACACCCCTTAACTAACCCACATCTACCCATTCTTCCACACCATCTTCCACACCACCTGAATATAGGTTGATGAAACGCCAAAGGACTACTGGAGTGTTCTCCTCTGGTGGTCCTAGCCATGAAGCAGAGAGAACCACCACCACAAGTGTGGCTGGTGACCTGGATGAGGCTGGGACTATTGGTTCTGGCTTAGATGCTGGCCAAGGCAGTCCCACCATAATTAAGTCCTCATCCATGCCCAATGAACCTGACTTGGGAGGTCAAATCCCCATTTCAGAAGAGGGCAGACTGGAACCAATGACTCTTTTGGAATTGACGGCAGTCTGCATTAGCTTGCAAAAGCAAAATGCAGACTTAGTACAAATTGTCAACTCACAAGGCCTTGAACTCAAGCAATTGAGGGAGAGGATTGTTGTTTTGGAAAGTGATCGTGTTAGAAGGGGTATGGAGGAGTCTTCCAAAGGGGAGGAAGATCAAAGAAATCTGAGTGATAAGGGCAGCCAAGATGGTCAATCAATGGATGTTGCTGAAGCCCTTACAACTTTGAAGGAACAAACAGGTTTTGATACGTCCTTAATCTCTCCAACCAATCTAAATTTATCATTTACAGATATGTTGAGAGAGGTTACACAAGGCGCTGAGGGAAAATATTTGAGCGTTGACAAGACAAATTTGGACGCTGATAGAAGAATTTTGGGCGCTGATAGAGGAAATTTGGGCGTTGACAGACCTGCACATGAAGGTGATGTATTCCAGTCATCATCTATCATCAAGGAAGTTTCTACTCAGGTATTACCATCTACCTTACCAACCATTGCACCATCAGATAAGGGTAAGGGTAAATTGGTAGAAGAAATTGTTCCAAAGGATGCAGCCCAGGTTGAATTTGATAGAAGATTGGCTGAACAAATGATGGAACAAGGTGAAAAGGAAAAGTCACCATTTGTTGTGACTTCTGAAGAAGAAAGTGATGGAGCTAGCTCAGACTCAAGTGTGATGATTATAGAACCAGAAAGGCTTGAGTATGGTGATGAGCTTGCTAGAGAAAAGTTGAGAGACTTAAAATTGCAGGTTGACTTTGACATGCCAGAGGTGGTTCAAATGTACAATTCTTGGGAAGAAAGCTGCATGGATAATCCAGACTTGACCATTTCAGATCAAATATGGGGATTGGAGCTTCTTCTTAGAGTTCAGAAGGATTGTAAGGTGATTTTGAAGCACAAGGCAAGCAATATTCTCTCAGAATTGAAAAGGGATAGAAGAGAGCTCTACTTTATGTTGCTCAGATGTCATGGAGTTGGATGGACACATCAGAAGTTGAAGGCTTTGACATTTGATGAGTTGGAACATAGGGCTTATCCTATTTGGGTGAGAGTGCAGGAAGCAAACACTCTCAGACTTCTTTCAGATGAAAGAAAGGAGCAACTTGCAGAAGAAATGGAAATCAAGAAAGCTATGATGATTCCCAGGCCAGTGAAGAAGGGATTTAAACTTGAGTTTCCAAAAGATATGAATCCACTATATCCAAGTGAAGCAGTTATTAGAAAGAGCCTCAAGCTCTCCCCTTTAGAAGCTTCAGATATGGTGCAGGTGTTACCATTAGATTCCAGGAATCCAATTGTGAGTTATGATGAGGATGAATGTGGATTCTGGAAGATTGGCAGATTTGGCAAGGAGGTACACACTTTTACCACTCTCATATCTTTATTTGCGAGTTGTGATAGAGAAGACTTGGTGGACCTTTGGAGGTTACTAGAGACCAAGTATGAGGCTGAAGCACCAACTTCAGCTAATGGAATAAAACTTTGGACCACATTCAAAAGAATGTGTGGGACAAAAGAGGAAGATCCTGAAATATGGAAGGATCTTGAAGATGGCCTCAGTGGTCTTCAATGGAGATTATATTCAGCTGCTGGTGTATATCATTTGATCTCTACAAAGTTTGCTGAGTATCTACTTGTAGATGCTCAGTATTTCATATCAAAGGCTGTTTTAGAAAAGATGAAGGATACTCAGCTGGAGATAGATTATTCAAGTGACGTGGCAAAGAATTTGATCAGATTTATTCATTACCAATATGAGAAGGTTTGTCAGACTCCTCCAAGTTCTTAATGCTTATTCAGAAACTTGATCATAAGAGTGGATATCAAGTTTAGGGGAGGATTGTTGGGAATAAATTAAGGCCAGATCACTTGAGCGCTGACAAGAACAAATCAAGCGTTGATAGGAACAAAGCAAGCGCTGACAGCTCAAGCGTTGACAAGTTAACGTCAAGCGTTGACACATTGAAGACAAGCACTGATGGAAGATATAATCTACACGTTTATTATATTCTAGAATACTTCTAGTAAGGATAGAAACGACAATGTATTTTCTATGTTTATCTTTACCTAGAATAGTTGATACGTAGCTTATTGTACAAGGCTTCTTAATCTATAAAAGAAGGCCTTTAGGTTAATGTTCAATATCAAGTTTTACATAAGTTTTCGTTCATAAACATCTTTCATTGTAAGCAAGTTCGACATTGATAATCAAAGTGAAAGTTTGTTTATATCTTGTGTGTTCTTGTTTAAGTGTTAAATTCCGCATAACACTTAGATTCACAAAGCATATACAAAGGTTTCTCTACGTGTTATACTTGATCTAATCTCGTATACACAAAGCTAATCGATCTAAGTTTGGGATCAACAAAAACAAGCCGTGGAGCTAGCTAGGCACCGCGGCATTTTATTATAACGGTTACGATTTTTTGACAGAATTAAAATCCTAAGATAAATAGAACCTAGAAAACATGAAAGGAAAAAATACATGGATCTTTATTGAAGCTGTATACAGCGAAGTGTCCATGCGGAGACAGTAGCCTTTCCGAGATAGCATCTTTTAAGGTTGCAAATATACCATGTACGATCTAAGTCACGACCATCCATATCACGCAACTTGTACGCGCCTAGCCCCAAAGCTTCCATGACCTCATATGACCCTTCCCACTTTGGACCAAGTTTTCCCGTGTTCTCTGCGCGACTTTCCTCATTAGCACGATAGACAAAATCCCTCGGTCGAAAGGAAACACCCTTGACATTGGAGTCGTAATAAGCTTTCATTCGTGCCTCAGACTTAGCTTCATTGATAGCTGTTATCTCTCTTTTTTCCTCGAGTAGGTCTAGATTGACCCGGAGTTCCTCATCGTTTGTGACGACGTTAACTTCCGCCGTACTGATTGTTGGCATCCCAATTTCTACTGGGATGACAGCCTCGGTTCCATAGGCCAGCGCGAATGGAGTGTCCCCATTAGCCGTTTTGATCATTGTTCTATGTGCCCATAGGACATGTGGTAGTTCGTCCACCCATTTGGCACTCCTCTCATCTAAGCGCGCCTTTATTCCTTCACCTAGGCTTCTATTTGCCCGTTCCATTCGACCCTTAGTCTTTGGGTGTTTAACTGATGCAAAGCGCCGTTTGATGTTCAGCGTTGCGCACCAATCCTTGAATGGATTATCCGCAAACTGCTTTCCGTTATCCGAGATAATTTGACCTGGTAAACCAAAACGGCAAACAATATTTTTCCACACAAACTTTTTTACCTGTTTGCCCGTGATTGTTGCGATTGCCTTAGCCTCTATCCAGCGAGTGAAGTAGTCCATAGCCACGATCAAGAACTTAACGCCTCCGGCTGCAACAGGAAAAGGACCTACTATGTCAATACCCCATTTGTAGAATGGCCACGGGGATGTGATGGGTGTCAGCTCTTGTTGTGGATGTCGCGGTACTGGCCTGTGCACTAGGAAATTGTTGCATTTAAGAATCATATCTCGTGCGTCTCGATGCATAGTTGGCCAATAGTATCCAGTGCGTAGAGCCCGTGCTACCACTGATCTAGGGTCGTCGTGAATGCCGCACGACCCTTTATGAATTTCACTAATCACATAACTAGCTTGGCGTGGTCCGACACATCGCAACCACGGTTGTAGGAAGGATCGCTTGTATAAGACACCATCTCAGAGTTCGAAGTATTGTGACTTCCTTTTTACGCGGCGCGACTCTGTTTCGTCCTCAGGAAGGGTTTCGCCCGTCAGATAGTTTATGATCGGGGTCATCCATGTAGGCCCCTTCTCATTAACTATGGTTGCGACCTCCTCTCCTGTAATGGATTTATCCTTAAGTATTTCCACCAACACTTGTTTGGATAGATGGGCAAAACTCGTAGACGCAATTTTTCTAAGAGCATCCGCCTTCTTGTTCTCGCCTCTTGGTACCTGCTTGATACAGAACTTGCCAAAACTGGCCATAAGTGACTTGACGTTCTCCAAATATTGGATCATGTTTTCCTCCTTGGCTTCGTACCCTCCTAGGATGTGATTCGCGACAAGCCGTGAGTCCACGTAGGCTTCAAGGTTGCGGACTCCCATCCTAGCGGTGATTTTCAAACCCGCAATCAATGCTTCATATTCTGCCTCATTATTCGTAGCTGTGAACTCAAAACACAAGGCGTAGGTGAATTTCATGCCTTTCGGATTTGTGAGTATGAGGCCCGCTCTCGATCTGTCTGTGCAAGAAGATCCATCCGTGAACAAAACCCATGGTTCTGATGGGATCTCTACCTTTGGTACCATTGGCTCGTCCTCCTCGGGCTTCTCAATTAAGAAATCTGCCAGAATTTCGCCTTTTATGGCCGTCCTTGGTCTATAGGAGATGTTGTATTCCCCCAGTAGGACGCTCCACTTCTGTAGTCTTCCTGCCCCGTCTGGTTTGGAGATAACCTGTTTTATTGGTTGGTCCGTGACCACCACTATTAGGTACGCCTGTAAGTACCGGCGTAACCTTTTAGCGGCGTAAACCAATGATAAGACCAATTTCTCCATTGGTGAGTAATTCAGCTCTGGCCCTTGCAGTGCTCTGCTTATGATGTAGACCGGAGTCTGGACTGAATCTCGATCGGTCATGAGAACTGCACTTATTTCTCAATATGTAGCGGATAAGTACATGATTAGTTCCTCCTTAGGGCACGGGGCGACTAGCATGGGCAGAGCCGCGAGATGTTGCTTTAGCTGTCCAAACGCTTCCTCCGCCTCTCTTGTCCAGTTAAAGTCTCCTTTCTGCAAGCACTTCTTGAGTGTTTTAAATAAAGGGAGTGACTTCTCCGCGGACTTTGATAAGAATCTATTAACACCGGCCAGCTCTCCATTAAGTGATTGCACCTCTTTTAGTGTTCCAGGGGATGGTAGTTGTATCACGACGTCTGTCTTCTACGGACAAGGCTTGATGCCGTTTGGATTAATCATATACCCAAGGAACATTCCTTCGGTTGCTGTAAACGTGCATTTTCTGGGATTCAGTTTTATGTTGATTTTTCTCAATGTGTCGAATGTCTCTTGGACATCACGGAGGAGTTCGTCCTCTGTATGGATTTTGATAACCAAGTCATCCACGTAGACTTCAAGGTTACAGCCTATCTGTGAGTCGAAGGCTTTGTCCACAAGTCGTTGATATGTCGCACCTGCGTTCTTGAGTCCAAACGGCATTTTTGTGTAACAATACACGCCTTGACTGGTGTGGAACGCCGTTTTCTCCTCATCTTCCTCCGCCATCTGGATCTGATTATATCCTTTATATGCGTCCAAGAAAAATTTAAAAAAGTACCTGCATAAGGCTTCCACCTTCCAATCGATTTCTGGTAGCGGATAGCAATGTTGTGGGCAAGCTTTGTTCAAGTCTGTGAAGTTCACACACATGCGCCAGCTTCCGTCATGCTTCTTGACCATGACCGGATTAGAGAGCCACTCATGGTAATAGACCTCGCGCATAATTCATGCGTCTACCAGCTTCCGTACCTCGTCCAGTATTACCTGGCTGCGTTCTGGTGCTTTACCGCGCTTCTTTTGTTTAACAGGGGGGATATCCAGGGCGGATTTGAAGCTTATGTTCTGCAATCGAACGCGCTACGCCCGTCATATGCTTCGATTCCCATGCGAATATATCAAGGTTTGCTTTTAGGAGAGAGAACATGGCCTTCTTCCCTTTTTTGAGAGGGTGCCCCCGATGGCCACCTCTTGTTCCGGATAGTCAGGGTGGATTACCACTTCCCAGTTGGGGGGGTGGTGATCCTTCCTTTATGGGAGCTGGCTGGATTGGTGTTGTCACAGCGTGACACTCCGATGTCGGCACGATTTAATTGTAAATAGTGACAATTCCCCCTTCCACCGGGAATTTAATCATGCCATGTGTCGTAGACGGGACATCCCGGATGGCTAGGATCCCTGGTCTTCCAATAATACCATTGTACGGAGAATGTAAACGTATCACCATAAAGTTCATCCACGCCGTAGTTGAATGCTCTTTATCTCCAATGGTTACCAGCAAGCGTAATTCCTATCGGTCAGATAGTATCTCCGCTGAAGCCAATAAGCGGCGACGTGGCCGGTATCAATTTGCTTTTGAATTATGGTCGTAATTGTACGAAGCAGTGTTCATAGACTACTTCCGCCGATGATCCTCCATCCACATACATACGATGAACGTTATGGGTTCCAATGCTTACCTCAATCGTGAGAGGTGCATCAGCCACGTTGCCCGCCGTGATAGGAGGTAATGAGATTTCCTTACCACGTGAAATTTTTTGACTAACTTTCTGCTTCGTCTGGCGCTGCCATGATTGAATCATGTATATGTCCGTAGGCTTATCCTTTTGGGAATCTTTTTTATCATACTTTTTGTTATCCTTCACATCCTTCCAATCCTTGACCAAATGTTTGAGTTTGCCTGATTTGATCAACGACTCTATATGCTTCTTGAGCTAAATGCATTCCTTCGTGCCGTGACCCTTGTCATTATGGAACTCGCAGAAGCGAGTTCCTTGACGACGATCAACTAGAGTTGTCATTAGGGGAGGTCTTGGAAAGTTTGCTCCTTCTGTTAACAAGATATCCCGATAAGTCATCTTTAGAGGGGTGAAATTGTCATCCGACTGTCCTCTTTTTGCCTGGTTTTTGTAATCCAAGCTCCTCCCATTTCCGGGGTTACTTTGGCCACCTAATTGCCTTCTAGGCTGATCGTTTGATTGGTAGCCGTGGTTCCCTTTTGAGGGGTAAGCCGTGGAAACAGCGGTCTCCCCCTCCACAAAATTTCGAACCCTTTCCTTGAGTTCATCAAACTTCTCCGGAAGTTTATCGTTGAGGCGCCTGATTAGCTCCTTATCCGTTATGGCGTGCATGTAATCGGAAATTTTAAGGAGCTATGGGCACGCTTTTGTGCGCGTACACTCGTCATTAAAACGCTCCGTGAAGTCTTCTGTAGACTCTCTAGGCCTTTGTTTGACTGTTTCCAATGAGACCAGATCTCTATTATACTTCTTTCGCTGAGTATAATTGTTTTGGAACAATGTGCGTAATTCATCAAAGCTGTTGATGCTTCGATGGGGGAGCTTCTCAAACCAGTCGCGCGCATTGCCAATCAAAGTTGAATTGAACTATGGCACCATATTGGCATCGGCCATCATTCAATTTTATCCTGTGTGTCAAACACCTTTAGGTGATCCTCCGGATCACCAGATTCGTCATAGGTTTTGACGCTCGCCGGAATGCGGTGCTTCTTTTCCTCGGAGTAATTCCGTATACGAATAGTGAAGGCATCCTCCGTCTCGCTACACCATGGGAGGGAGAGATCTTCCTCCTCTTCATCACGATAGTAGGTGTCGACGTAGCGTCCTTCATCGTCCGATGGTCCAGGGGTGGAATTCCTAGGTCGACGACATCTGGGGTGATGATCATCCGAATCAGACCCTGAAGGGTCGTAATAGGGGGTTTTCCCCGCCTTTCGATTTATGATAACCACTTTTGTGAGAAGGTGCTTCCTTCCCACCAGAGTTTATCCTACGCCACACACTTGTGCGGCGATTGTCCACATGAGTTTCCAAACCGGGCGTCCAGTGGAGTCGTCGGATTTATCCCCATCTCCCTGGACTTCTTGCAATTCTTGCATGATGCGATCCCCAATGCGCTCGAACATATTCCTTGCTCGAGGTGGTTCCTCGAAGGGAGGCTGTTCCTGAGACCGCGTCTTCCTTCCCCTCTTTCGAGCTTGAGGGGGAGTACCGTGCACGGTGGTGCCGAAGTTAAGTCTGGACTGGAGGTTCCTTCCCAGATTTAACCTTGCCGAGATGCCCGGCATGATTATGTCAAAATTTTGCGTGAGTACGCGTTCGAGGTGCTCATCATCGAGTGAACCAACTTCCAATTATGCCTCGACAACTGGTGGCTTTTGTGGCTAATAAGTGTGAAAACACTTATCCTTTTACCACTTATTTCCAATAATAACAAGACCAAAACGTGTATTTTATGTCGTAAAAGTCGGAATTATGCGTGGTTTGTGTTTTTATTGTGTTTCAAGATAAAATTATGTAAAAGGAAGAAAACATGGGCTATCACGGGCTTTTATCGAAGAAAACGAGAAAAGACGAAGTCAAAAGATCAAGAGTGCAAAAAGAACGGAAGTCTAAGGCCTATTCTGAAGATTTATCGAGGAAAAAGTCCAAAGACGGAAGTTAATGAAGTCGAAGAACTCAAGTCTAATTATAAAAGAGAAATAGAAGACGAGCTCAATTTACATCGACAAATCCCGATACGACGTCGAGAAAGACAAAGTATTTAAATCGAGTCGAGACGAAAAGAAAGAAAGAAGGAAGCACACATGCACTCCCCTCCTCCTATAAATACCCTCCTAATGACACATTAGGAGGGTGTTATCTAGTTTATTTCTTTTTTGTAGTTTTCATTTTAGAGAGAGAAAGTGTTTAACTTTCTCTCACTAAAACTTCATCTTTACTTTCAAATTTAAGCTTAATTTCATCTTTGTATTTGGAATTCATCAATCAAAAGTTCAATTTTAAGCTTTTAATCTTTAATCTTCTTCTACCTTTCTTGATTTTGGTTTATCTTTGATCCGAAATGTTCTTGATTCGTGTTTGATTTTGATATTTTTGTGATTAAAAAGTTTATCTTTTTATTCCCTACTAAGTTTTTATACGGTTTAAGCTTTAAGCTTGTTGTGCTTATTGGCTTATTTCGTATATAGCTTATTTACTTTTAAGTTTTCTTAAAAGTTTAGTGTTTTTAAAAGTTTGATACATAAAGTTTGCTATTTCATATTTTAAAAGTTTTCGAATTTGTGCTTATTTAGTCTTGGCTAAGAGTTGGTAAATGCTTATTGGATTAACAGCTTATTCGGTTCAGCTTTGTTGCCTTTTGTGTCCATCGCAATATTGTAAGGGTTTTACCTGTTATGATCCCTTGGGTACGATCTCCTGGATACGATCGCATTGACTGGGATCCATACTTCTTTCATTGGCTACGATCCACACCACGATCACTTGTTATGATATGTGGGTGCGATCGTGTCACGATCCCTTGGTACGATCGCATTGACTACGATCCTTGTTGTTACCATCAAAGACCACGATCCACTTGTTGCGATCGTGGTTGCGATCAGTGAGTGCGATCCAAGTCACGATGCAGCAGTGCGATCCCTCACTTCTTGAGTGCGATCCACCACTGCGATCAGGGACCACGATCCATCTTGCGATCTGAGTACGATCGTGTTGCGATCTGACTCATGTTTTTGTTTTATCAACAAGTTGGCGCCATGCGTGGGACCATACAATAAACTTGATCTCTCCCAATGACGAAGGGACACTTTCAAGAGAACCCAAGGAACACGAATCATGGGAATCGAAAGTCCGAGGGTGATAGGATAATCACCTCAACCCCGCCCTCTGGTGGCTAAGGAGGAGGATTGAATAATCGAAACACGTTTCAGTCTCTCGATGGGGTAGGCACGTCTGATAATACCCCACCACCAACCGTCACTTTGGACAATCCCGACCCGGGAGCTGCGCCAAAGGCCCCTACCAAGGAGCCACTAATACATGACTTTTGCTTAGCATTTGTGTACTCGATATCGTTCTCGCTATCTTATCGAATTGATCACGGTTAATGGTGGAATTATCGTCGTTGGTAACTAAAAGGGGAGTTGATTTTCTATTCTACTTGAAGTGAAAGTGTGAAGCGTAATTAAAATAAGCTAAAGGCAAATCTAGAAAAACTGTCACACTTTTTCCCTCTAAAATTAGAAAAACACTTGGCAAAAACGGAGATTTCGGAAAGCGTGCAATTTTTGGAAATTAAAACGTAATGAAAAGTAAGCTTGGAAAAATAAGATAAAAACAAAACTTGTTTAAAATAATTCTAAGTAAAAATGCGGGAAAAGTGAAATTTGAAAACTAAGATAAATAAAACAAAAACATGAGTCAGATCGCAACACGATCGTACTCAGATCGCAAGATGGATCGTGGTCCCTGATCGCAGTGGTGGATCGCACTCAAGAAGTGAGGGATCGCACTGTTGGATCGTGACTTGGATCGCACTCACTGATCGCAACCACGATCGCAACAAGTGGATCGTGGTCTTTGATCGTAACAACAAGAATCGCAGTCAATGCGATCGTACCAAGGGATCGTGACACGATTAATGTTGTCGCCGGTGGTACATTCATGAAGAGAAGACGAGTGTAGAGAGCTGACAGAGAACATGACCACTCACCACAAAAGTTGGGATTCATCTGCATCTTCAAGGAATAACCAGAGGGCCAATGTTTCTTCTACATCATCCAACTCAGAGATAACCGAACTTACTCGCCAAATAGCTGAGATGAACAAAAACTTCTTAACCATGGCTACGAACCAATTTCAACAAGCTAAAGTTGTAGCAACTTCTTGTGAGATTTGTGGGGGTACTCATTCATACACCGATTGTCCTTCTACTCTTGACAATCCGGAAAATGTGTATGCCGCCAACGGTAACTTTTCTACAGGAGGCTATCAAGCACGTCCTCAAGGAGACCGTAACTTGCTAAGTTATCGTTCCACCAACTATCTTTCTCCACCCGGTTTTCTCCTCAAAACCAAAACCAAAACAATTTCAACCGCAACAATCAAAGCCAACCTCGAGCTACCAATCAATATCAATCCCAAAGAAACCCATATCAACCTCAAGGAAATAATTCAGCTTACCAATCCCCACCTCTCAATCAACCCACGGCATTGAACGAAGACCTTGAAGCTTACATGAGGACCAATAGAGAGATGGTGACGAATCTTCAAAGCCAATTCATTAACTTGAAGGGTGACATGGCAAAACAAGGGAACGATATTTGAGCCGAGCTAAGGAATGACATGGCGAAACAAGGGAATGCTCTTCAAGCCGATATGAGAAACTCTATGAGCAATCAAACGAATAACTTAAGGGATATGATGGCTAGTTTTTTCCCAAGTAATCAAGCCTCTGGTTCGGGTTCTCTTCCGAGTAACACCGTTGCTAATCCAAGAGGGGAGATGAAAGCAATCACCACCCAAAGTGGCAGAGGTTTAAAGGAACTCGAGATTCCTACACCTACACCGGTGATTGTGACAAAGGAAAATGATTCCCCTTCTCCAATTCCTCCACCTCCTACCTCTACCCCTCCACCACCCAAGGATGTGAGTGACAATTCCATTCTAAAGCCTTCATCTCAACCCAATATACCTTATCCCTCAAGGTTGAGGAAAGAGAAGTTGAAGAACAAGGATGATATTCAGGTTTCTAACTTTCTTAAAATGTTTAAACAACTGAATTTCAACATCTCCTTTGCCGAGGCTCTCGCTCACATGCCGAAGTATGCGAAAATGTTTAAAGATCTTCTCAGTGATAAGGAGAAACTCCATGATATCGCTCAGACCCAACTTAATGAGAATTGCTCTGCAGTGCTCTTAAGGAAATTACCAACCAAACTTGGTGATCCGGGTCGTTTCCCCATTCCTTGCAACTTCCCCGGGGTAGAGAATTGTATGGCCCTAGTCGATCTAGGTGCTAGTATCAACTTAATGCCTCTAAGCGTTTGGAAACAATTGTCTCTACCCGAGCTAGTCCCCACACGAATGACACTGGAATTAGCTAACCGTATGGTTGCTTATCCGGTGGGGATAGCCGAAGATGTCTTCGTCGGTGTCGACAAATTCACCTTTCCGGTGGATTTTGTTGTCGTCAACTACGAGATGGATCCCCGTGTTCCATTAATCGTTGGACGTCCATTCTTGAGGACCGGTCGCACTCTCATTGATGTAGCCGCGGGCGAATTAATTATGAGAGTTGGTGACGATAAAATCGTTTTCAACATGGGTAAACTTTCTAAGCAGCCTTCTGAAAACAAGAGTGTTAATTTCATTGACGTTCTTGATGAGGCTTGTGAAGAACATTTCAAAGACGCTTGTAAAAGTGGTTCTTCTTCTCTACCCATTGCTGAGACCGTTGCCTCTATTGCTCCCTCACTAACTCCATTTGGAGAAAGTGATTTCCTTTTGAAAGAATTTGAAGCAACTTTGGGAGATGTGGACTTAAAATATGATGATTCTTCCTCCGATTGGGATGAAGACATTCGTACCATTGAGAAACTTCTCAATGAGGACCATATTTCTCCACCATCTCCTAAGGATATCTCTATCGATGATCTGAATTTGACTATGCCTTCCATCAAAAATCCTCCAGATTTAGAGCTTAAGGACCTACCGTCTCATCTCGAGTACGTTTTCCTTGAAGAGAATACGAAGCTACCTGTCATCATCGCAAAGGACTTGAAAGAAGAAGAAAAATCTAGACTTATCAACGTGCTAAAGAATCATAAGAAAGCGATTGCTTGGAAAATCTCTGATATTTGTGGAATTGATCCTCACTTTTGCACACATAAAATTCTCATGGAGGACGACTTTAAACCTACTATTCAAAACCAAAGAAGGGTGAATCCCAAGATCCATGACGTTATCAAAAAAGAGGTTATCAAACTTCTTGATGCGGGAATGATCTACCCTATCTCGGATTCACCATGGGTTAGTCCGGTCCATTGTGTACCTAAGAAAGGCGGAATTACCGTTGTGCCCAATGAAAACAACGAGTTGATTCCTACTCGTCTCGTTACAGGGTGGAGAGTTTGTATAGACTATTGCAAACTCAATGATGCTACGAGAAAGGATCATTTTCCCCTTCCTTTTATGGACCAAATGCTTGAACGTCTAGCGGGTAATGACTATTACTGCTTTTTAGACGGTTTCTCCAGGTAGTTTCAAATTCCCATCGATCCTCAAAACCAAGAGAAAACCACATTCACTAGTCCTTATGGAACATTTGCTTACAAAAGAATGCCTTTCGGCTTATGCAATGCTCCTGGGACTTTCCAAAGGTGTATGATGGCTATCTTCCATGACATGGTTGAAGAAACTATGGAAGTCTTCATGGATGATTTCTCGGTCTATGGTGATTCTTTCTTTCATTGCCTTGCCAATTTGGAACGCATGCTTAAGCGGTGTGAAGACACTCGCCTTGTTCTAAATTGGGAAAAATGCCATTTCATGGTAAAAGAAGGCATTGTGCTAGGACATAAAATCTCCAAAGCCGGTCTTGAAGTGGACCGCGCTAAAGTTGATGTCATAGCCAAATTACCTCCACCTTTAACCGTGAAGGGTGTGAGAAGTTTTCTTGGTCATGCGGGCTTCTATCGTCGATTCATTTAAGATTTTTCTAAAATCGCTCGCCCGATGACCCACCTTTTGGGAAAAGATACTCCTTTTATCTTTTCTAAAGAGTGTCTCGAATCCTTCAATCTTCTTAAGGACAAGCTAACTAAGGCACCGGTCTTGGTTACCCCTAATTGGGAGCTACCTTTTGAATTGATGTGTGATGCTAGCGACTTTACTATTGGAGCGGTTTTGGGCCAAAGAGTGAACAAACACTTACAACCAATCCATTATGCTAGCAAGACAATGACGGGGGATCAATTGCATTATACCGCTACCGAAAAAGAGCTTTTAGCTGTAGTGTATGCTTTTGAGAAATTCCGCCCCTATCTTGTTCTTTCCGCCACAATCGTGTACACCGATCATTCCGCGTTGAAGTACTTGTTGAATAAGCAGGATTCTAAACCAAGACTTCTTCGTTGGGTTTTTCTCCTTCAAGAATTTAAAATTGAAATTCGTGACAAGAAGGGAGCCAAAAACCTAGCCGTGGATCATCTAAGTAGACTTGAGGATCCTTATCAAGGGGATCATCCGAATCAATAGATCAATGACTCTTTTCCCCTTGAGGCCTTAATGTCTATCAATTCCAATCTTGATGATACCCCATGGTTTGCGGACATTTCAAACTACTTAGCGGGTGGTATTCTCATCGAAGGGTGAACATCCCAACAAAAGAAGAAGTTCTTTAAAGATGTTAAGACTTACTTTTGGGATGACCCTTATCTCTTCAAACAATGTGCTGATCTGATTATTCGTCGATGTGTTGATGGACCCGCAGCTTTAGACATTCTCGAAGCTTGCCAAAGGACCCACCGGTGGTCACTTTGGTCCCAACTACACCGCGAAGAAAGTGTTTGATTCGGGATTCTATTGGCCCACCATTTATCGTGACGCTCACGAGATGGTTAAAAATTGTGATGCTTGCCAACGCCAAGGAAATATCATACATAAAGATGAGATGCCTCAAAATTTCATACGAGAATGTGAAATCTTTGATGTATGGGGTATCGACTTTATGGGACCATTTCCATCATCTAAAGGGAATAAGTAGATCCTCGTAGCCGTTGACTACGTATCCAAATGGGTTGAAGCTAAGGCTCTCCCTACGAACGACGCGAGGGTGGTTGTGAACTTTCTGAAGCAACTTTTTGCTCGATTCGGTGTTCCTCGTGCTATAATCAGTGACCGCGAGACTCATTTTTGCAATGATCAATTTGCTCGAGTCATGGCTAAGTACGGTGTCAATCACCGTCTTTCCACCGCTTATCATCCTCAAACAAATGGTCAAGCCGAGATATCTAACCGTGGATTGAAGTGAATTCTTGAGCGTACTGTGGGAGAGCATCGTGCCTCGTGGGCCGATAAGTTAGACGATGCTTTGTGGGCTTTCCGTACCGCTTATAACACCCCGATTGGTTGTACACCTTATCGTCTTGTGTACAGGAAAGCATGCCACCTCCCTATTGAGCTGGAACATAAGGCGTACTGGGCCTTGAAGTGGGCTAACTTCGACATCAACAAAGTCGGTGATCTTCGAAAGATTCAACTCAACGAGCTCAATGAACTGAGGAATGAAGCTTATGAGAACTCATTGATCTACAAGTAGAAGACTAAGATCATCCATGATGCAAGGATTAAGAACCGAGAGTTCCACGTTGGTGATCAAGTTTTACTCTTTAACTCTCGGTTGAAGATCTTCTCGGGCAAGCTGAAGAGCCGTTGGTCTGGTCTATTCACCATCGCCAAAGTCTTCCCCTATGGCACCATTGAGCTTTCTCAGCCAAATGGGCCCAATTTCAAAGTGAATGGCCAGCATGTGAAGCTGTACTTTGGTGAGGACATCTCTCATGAGATGATTCCATCCCTCACCATGTTTCCCATGAATTAAGTTCTGGGTCGAGTCAGGCTCGTGACTCGGTTAACAAAAACAAACGCTTCACGGGAGGCAACCCGTTGATCTATCATTTACCGTTTTCATAATAAGTGTAGGGGGAGCCCCGTATGTGTTTGTTGTCTTGTTTCTTATGATGTGAAGGGATTAAAGCTTTAAAGATCCATTCTCGATGACTTTTGACGAACCGTGATCCCGTCTTCCTGGTTCTATCCTAAACTATTGTGATTCAAAATTTCATATCTTATATGTTCACATTGAAATCACCATAGTTGTCCTTTCCTTAGCAAGATTTAAACAAAGTACACTATGTCCTAAGTGTAGGGGAGTTTACTCCCACATGCTTAAACATTAAGGACAATGTTTATATCAAGTGTAGGGGGACTTCTATCGAAGTAAGTGGGATTTTCCATGAATTTGTCCTCATTTTAACCAGAAAATCTAATTTTTCGACATTTTTCAAAATATTTAATCTATTTTGGTCTAGTAGTATAGTAGTATTTTCCTTTGTTATCGTTATTTACTTTCCTTGCTAAAATAAAAGTTTAATAAAGTGGTTTTAAATTCTTCAAAGTCGTGAATATTTTGATTCAACCCGAGTTTACTTATCTAAGTTTACTCTATCTAGTATCCTTAACGTGTTCAAGTCAAGTTTTGCTAGGCTTTTATATAGGGAACTTTAAAACGCGAAAGTCTTAACTCTTACGGGTTAAGAACAAGAACTTTTCGCAAGTTCCTATAATTGATCCTAGAGAGTCGTTTATCAAGGGAACTTTAAAATGCGATTTCTAAACTTGAAAAATTCTAAGACTTTGCAAGATCCTATAGATGACTCGAAAACCCAAAACTTTGATTTAATAGGCTAAACATCCACGAGTCTCATTCCTTGAGATTTTAAATTGTGGAGAACGAGAGATGATAGAGTCAATTATAAGTTTGATATTCTTTCATGAATTTATGTAAGTTGATTATAAGCTTTTTCTCCCATCGTTTGCTAATAAATTTAATTGCAATAAATAAGGTTGTACGATTTGAAAAGTTACTTAGCTTCTAGCCCAAGATCGTTTAAAAGTTGCTCGGTAATAATTAGAGTTCATAGCCAAGGCATAACTTATTGAAGCGGGATGCAAAGATTGGCGAGTCCGAAAAGGCCCTAACAAGGCATGAGGGCTACATTTTGTTGCTAAAGATTCCAAGTGATGAGAATAATCATTTATCAAAAATTAATATGAAGGATCGAGACACACGACGAAAAGCAAATACTCCCCAAAAGATCATGGAGAAGTCTATCCAAAAAGGCCCTAACAAGGTATGAGGATAAATAGATCCAAGTCCTAAAAGGAGGCGGATCGTTGTATATCAAAGTCCAAAATAAAGATTGGAGAAAAATGAAGAAGTGATGGTCCAAATATGAAGAATCTCTCAAAAACTTCAAGTGAAAAAATTCCTATTATGAAGAGAAGACCATTATTTCATAAACGTCTCTCATGATTCGAAGTATGAAGTCGCTGCCAAATATCGGTCCGAGAAAGGTCTCAAATCGTGAAGCGAGTTATGCCAAGATATGAACTTTAAGAGGTCCCGAGAAGCAGTTTTTAAAGATTTTTTCCTTTAGCTAACTATTGATTAAATCATCCCACTTTATTTTCAGCCTAAACAAACTATCGAAATAAGTCAAACAATGTATCCTCGTGATCATTCAAGACAAAAATTAAAATGTAAGAGATACACCTAGGAATAAGGGAGTCTAAGTAAATAATTGGGCCACATGAGTTCGTGTTAGTTTGCTAACTTATAATAACAATGATCTCGTTTTTAAGCTTGGTATGAGGAACGTGAAACTTGAGGATGATAAACATTCATGACAACCAAAACCCCAATGTAAGTCTTTGATTTCTTTACTTGTTTTGTTCTTTCAGTTTCCTTAGTGTTTAGTATTTAATAAAGGCCAAGGTGGGTTATTTATGATGAATAATGTAAACTATGCTTTGAAATTAACGCATTGCATGAGGGCATTGCAATGGTCAAGTGTAGGGGATTTAATATGTGTGAAAACACTTATCCTTTTCCTTTCCAATAATAACAAGATCAAAACGTGTATTTTATGTCGTAAAAGTCGGAATTATGCGTGGTTTGTGTTTTTATTGTGTTTCAAGATAAAATTATGCAAAAGGAAGAAAACATGGGCTATCACGGGCTTTTATCGAAGAAAACGAGAAAAGACGAAGTCAAGAGATCAAGAGTGCAAAAAGAACGGAAGTCCAAGGCCTATTCTGAAGATTTATCGAGGAAAAAGTCTAAAGACGGAAGTTAATGAAGTCGAAGAACTCAAGTCTAATTATAAAAGAAAATTAGAAGACGAGCTCAATTTACATCGACAAATCCCGAGACGACGTCGAGAAAGACAAATTATTTAAATCGAGTCGAGACGAAAAGAAAGAAAGAAGGAAGCACACATGCACTCCCCTCCTCCTATAAATACCCTCCTAATGACACATTAGGAGGGTGTTAGCTAGTTTATTTCTTTTTTGTAGTTTTCATTTTAGAGAGAGAAAGTGTTTAACTTTCTCTCACTAAAACTTCATCTTTACTTTCAAATTTAAGCTTAATTTCATCTTTGTATTTGGAATCCATTAATCAAAAGTTCAATTTTAAGCTTTTAATCTTTAATCTTCTTCTACCTTTCTTGATTTTGGTTTATCTTTGATCCGAAATGTTCTTGATTCGTGTTTGATTTTGATGTTTTTATGATTAAAAAGTTTATCTTTTTATTCCCTACTAAGTTTTTATACGGTTTAAGCTTTAAGCTTGTTGTGCTTATTGGCGTATTTCGTATATAGCTTATTTACTTTTAAGTTTTCTTAAAAGTTTAGTGTTTTTAAAAGTTTGATTCATAAAGTTTGCTATTTCATATTTTAAAAGTTTTCGAATTTGTGCTTATTTAGTCTTGTCTAAGAGTTGGTAAATGCTTATTGGATTAACAACTTATTCGGTTCAACTTTGTTGCCTTTTGTGTCCATCGCAATATTGTAAGGGTTTTACCTGTCACGGTCCCTTGGGTACGATCTCCTGGATACGATCGTATTGACTGCGATCCATACTTCTTTCATTGGCTACGATCCACACCACGATCACTTGTTGCGATCTGTGGGTGCGATCGTGTCAGGATCCCTTGGTACGATCGCCTTGACTGCAATCCTTGTTGTTACGATCAAAGACCACGATCCACTTGTTGCGATCGTGGTTGCGATCAGTGAGTGCGATCCAAGTCACGATCCAGCAGTGCGATCCCTCGCTTCTTGAGTGCGATCCACCACTGCGATCAGGGACCACGATCAATCTTGCGATCTGAGTACGATCGTGTTGCAATCTGACTCATGTTTTTGTTTTATTTATCTTAGTTTTCAAATTTCACTTTTCCCGCATTTTTACTTAGAATTATTTTAAACAAGTTTTGTTTTTATCTTATTTTGCCAAGCTTACTTTTTATTACGTTTTAATTTCCAAAATTTGCACGCTTCCCGAAATCTCCGTTTTTGCCAAGTGTTTTTCTAACTTTAGAGGGAAAAAGTGTGACAGTTTTTCTAGATTTGCCTTTAGCTTATTTTAATTACGTTTCGTACTTTCACTTCAAGTAGAATAGAAAATCAACTCCCCTTTTAGTTACCAACGACGATAATTCCACCATTAACCGTGATCAATTCGATAAGATACCGAGAACGATATCGAGTACACAAATGCTAAGCAAAAGTCATGTATTAGTGGCTCCTTGGTAGGGGCCTTTGGCGCAGCTCCCGGGTCGGGATTGTCCAAAGTGACGGTTGGTGGTGGGGTATTATCGGACGTGCATGCCCTACCGAGAGACTGAAACGTGTTTCGATTATTCAGTGCTCCTCCTTAGCCACCAGAGGGCGGGGTTGAGGTGACTATCCCATCACCCTCAGACTTTCGATTCCCATGATTCGTGTTCCTTGGGTTTCCTTAAAAGTGTCCCTTCGTCATTGGGAGAGACCGAGTTTATTGTATGGTCCCACGCATGGCGCCAACTTGTTGATACAAAAGTTGGATGATCCTTTCTTAATCCGAATTAGGCTTAATTCGGATAGGTTGGGCTCCGGCTCTTGCACCAAGTGAATGTCTTGCTGAGATCCTACACACTAAAACAACACCTGTTAAGCTTACAGTGGGAGCGTATCCCACGATTAGACTCCGACGTGAGAGTAAGTAATCGATTTAGGGTTAAGAATCGGTTATAGGTTGAGAGTATGAAGAATATGATACCTTTGTGGAACCCTTGGGGTTCCTTATATAGGCGGTGAAACCCTAATGGGCTGTCACTGATGCTTCGGCCCCAAGCAAAGGATAAGTTACATAATTATTTTGATTGTTATCTTCTAATTATGGTGAATGTATATCCTCCACTTTGGGGTAAATCCCAATCCTAATAAGATTGTGATTTTGTCTAACCCTTATACAGGCCGTGCCGGGCCGGGGGCCGCACACATCTATGTGGCCACTATTCATTCGAAGCCCATAAGCTCAAATGATATTAATCTAACCCGTCCGTGACGGGCCGAATGCGGGTAGTACCCATGGGCCGGGTCCATGACCTGGTTGGGGACCATACGTCATCATAAATGTAGAATGGGTAGGAGATACAAAGGAAACGGGGTGCAAGTTCTAACTATGATCATTCGGCCCTATTTATCAATTTTTCAACACTTAGGCTCCAAGGTAAAGCCTAGGACGTGTCACAAGGATGGATTACTAACTATGGAAGGCTAGTGAAGGTCTATGCAAGTTCCTGGAGTCTAGGATGAAAATGTCTTGGTCTTGTGGTCTAGGATAACTCACGGCAACATATAGATACGAATGGTGATATTTAGCTTCAAGTAGGTGATGCACCTTGATAGGTGTGAAAACACCCATCCTTTTACCACTTATTTCTGGCTAAAACAAGACCAAAACACGTATAATATCATTTGTTTGGAATTATGCGTGGTTTTTGTGTTTATTGTGTTTTCAGAGTCAACCGGATGAATATTGAAGAAAACATGGGATTGCACGGGTTTTATCGAAGAAAAAGACTCAAGACGAAGTCTATTGTCCAAGAGATGAAAAAGAATTGAAGTCATTGTGCCTATTTAAAGATTTATCGAAGAATAGAGCCAAAGATGGAAGATTCATATATGTCGAAGAACTCGAGTCTATTAAACAAAAGATTATAAGACGAGTTGGAATTATTCACCGACACTTCTCAAAATCCAAAGTCGGAAACGTTTATTTAAAAGAAACGTAAAAACTAAAGAAGGAAGAAGAAAAGAAGCCCAAACCAAAGCCCATTCACAAGCCCACATCACACGCATATATATGATTCCACTTCACAATTTTGGAGCTAGTTAGTCTTAGTAGGTAGTTTTTAGTTTTTCATTCTCTCTAGTTTTAGAGAGAGAAAGTTCTAAACTTTCTCTCACTAGTTTTCATCTTTTCTCTTTCAATATCAAACCTTTGTATTGTTTTTCATTGATCAAGTTTAATTTCTAGCTTTTAATCTTTAATCACCTTCTACCTTTCTTTGATTTTGTTTGATTTTGGTACAAATCTCGTATGATCCGTGTTGTTCATCAATGATTTTGTGCTTAAAAAGTTAATCTTTTTATGTTTCCTTAAGTTTCTACACGAATAAGCTTTAAGATCTTTGCGCTTATTGGCTTATTTGTTGGTTTAGCTTGTTTACCTTTTAAAGTTTTCATAAAAAGTTTATCTTTTTATTATTGATTTATAAGTTTGCTTATTTAAAGTTAGAAAAGTTGTTTTTAGTGCTTATTTAATCTGTTTCTTATTGGATTCGTGCTTGTTTTGGTAATAAGCTTATTCCATAGCTTATTGATCTTGCTTGTATTTCGGATCAAAGGGATATCGGAAAGGGTAAAACCCCTTTCCGATTGGGTCATTCCGACCAGAGCACCAGCACCCTATTCCGATCGCAGTGATCGGAAAAGGGTTTTCTTATTCCGATTGTAGCTTATTTTGGTGGATTCCGATTGATGTTGCTTTAAGATATTCCGATTGGCAAGTTTCCCTGTATTCCGATTAGTACTCATTTGAATATTCCAATTGCACTTCTTTTTGAACATTCTGATTGGAACCACTTGTCATTATTCCGATTACATCCTTTGTTTTATTCCGATCACCATACTCCTCAACATTCCGATCATCAGATCGGAATATATTCCGATTGCACCTTTTTAGATTATTCTGATTTGAGTTGTTTTGCTATATTCCGATCAATGCACTTTAGATATTCCGATTTGGCTATTTTCCAATTGTTAAATTTCTAGTTTTTACAAAAGTTTCCAAGTGTTAGTTTTATTTAGTGTTCGAGCATTTTTCTACTTTGCATTTAAGTTTTCAAGCATTTATGTTAAAACGCATCTTTTTAGTTTAACCTTTTAAATCTTTAATTTTACTCTGCGACACTAACTTATTCATCATTAGTTTAAATTAGATAAACAAACCCACACCTTTTTATTAACCAAGAACAAATCATTCCACTTAGAGCCGTGATCAATTCGAGGAGATACCGAGACAAATCTAGATCCCAATGCAAATCAATGTATCAAATGGCGCCGCTGCCGGCTCTTCTCGTTAAGATCAACAGTTTTTTGTGAGAACTTGGATTTTGGGATCCGTTCCCCGTGAACGTTACTTTTTCATAAAAATTTTCAATAAAATCCAAAAAATATAAAATTTTCAACAATAAAAAAAAATTAAAAACATAAAAACCAAAAATATTTTTGCTTTGTTTTTGCCTTGTTAGTTCTTTTGCAGGTGCATGCGTACACGATCAACGTCTTATCAAGAGCCCGAGCCTCTCGAAGACTTAGACATGGCCGGTGTACAAAACAACAACAATAACCCACCTCAAAACAACAATAGCAATAACAACCCACCTTTTAACAACAATAATAACAACAACAATGAGCCTCTACCGGATAATCGCCCGATGATTGAACTTCTGCAAGCACATGTAGATGGTAACGATGATCCAATTGTCATACCCGCGATTGCAGCCAACAACTTTGAGCTCAAATCCGGCTTTATCCAGATGGTCTTTGCTTAACCATTCTTGGGGCGTACCATTGATGATCCACATGACCACATCAAGAGATTCCTGCAACTCACGAATACGGTCAAATTCAATGGTGTTCCACAAGAGGTAATCCATTTACAACTTTTTCCCTTTTCTTTAGAGGGACAAGCCCGGCATTGGCTTGCTAAGGAACCGCCACAGAGTATTCTTACGTGGACGGATTTGGAGACCAAGTTTATCAACTATCTTTTCCCACCCTCTCGTACTACCGCTTTGCGGAATGAAATTATCAATTTTGAACAAAAGTACGATGAGTCTTTTAGTGAATCTTGGGACCGTTTCAAAGACCTTTTGAGAAAATGCCCACAACATGGTTTTACCAAAGTACACCAAGTTAACACTTTTTATAATGGTTTAAGCATGAATGACCAAGATTCACTAAACAGTGCCTCGGGGGGTAATCTTTTGGCTAAGACTTCCAATGCTGCTTGGGATATCATTGAGAATAAGTCTCGTGTGCAAACCAAGAGTGTGCGGACAAATGTCGCTAGTGCTAGTACTAGTGACAGCGACAAGCGAATTGACAAAATCACTACGCTTCTTGAATCGCTTGCTACCCAAACCGCCAGCAACACCAACAGCATCAATGCTAAAAACGCTCAAGTCAATGCTGTTAGCCAACCATGTGAAATATGCGGGGGTCCTCACTCTTACACCACTTGTACCGCCACCCAAGACTACTCTTCTGAGAATGTGAATGCTGCATACGGTACCTATCCTCAACCCGCTTATCAAGCTCGTCCTCAGGGTGACCGCAACCTGCTTAGCTACCGCTCTAACAACTATCTCTCACCACCCGGTTTTACTCCTAACAGCCCCAACCAACAACAAAACCTCAACCGCCCTCCTCAACAACAACAATCTCGTGGACCATACATACCACCTCACAAACAACAACATCCACCTCAAAGAAACAACCAAGTTTACCAGCAACCTGCTTATCAACCACCCGCATACAATGCTCCTTCCAACCAACCCACCGCATTACACCAAGACATTGGAACCTACATGAGGACTAATGATGTGATCGTGGACAATCTCCAACAGGAAGTGCGCAACTTGAAAGCAGACCTGGTGAAACAAGGGAACGATCTGAGAGCTGACATGAGAAACACTTTGGATAGTCAAACGAATGACTTAAAGAACATGATGGCTAGTTTCTTCCAAGGTAATCAACCCTCTTCTTCGGGTACTCTTCCGAGTAACACCGTTGCGAATCCAAGAGGGGAGATGAAAGCAATCACCACTCGCAGTGGCAAAGGTACCAAGGAACCCGAGCTTCCTATACCTCCACCGGTGCTTGTGACTAAGAAGAACGAGTCCCCTGCTCCTATTACTCCTCCTTCTACTTCCCCAATTTCTCCGCCTCTTACTTCTACCCCTCCTCCACCCAAGGATGTGAGTGATCCTTCGATCCCAAAGCCTTCCTCTTCTTCCGACATACCTTATCCCTCAAGGTTGAGGAAAGAGAAGCTCAAAAGCAAGGATGATATTCAGGTTTCGAACTTTCTTAAAATGTTTAAACAATTGAATTTCAACATCTCCTTCGCTGAGGCTCTCGCTCACATGCCTAAGTACGCGAAAATGTTCAAAGATCTTCTTAGCGACAAGGAGAAGCTTCTTGATATTGCTAACACCCAACTTAATGAGAATTGCTCTGCAGTGCTCTTAAGGAAATTGCCAACCAAGCTTGGTGATCCGGGTCGTTTCTTAATCCCTTGTAACTTCTCGGGAGTAGAGAATTACATGGCCCTAGCCGATCTAGTTGCCAGTATTAATCTAATGCCTCTAAGCGTTTGGAAGCAATTATCTCTCCCTGAGCTAGTCCCCACCAAAATGACTTTGGAATTGGCTAACCGTACGGTTGCTTATCCAGTGGGGATAGCCGAAGACGTCTTTGTAGGAGTCGACAAATTCACTTTTCCTGCCGATTTCGTCATCGTCGACTATGAGATGGACCCTCGTGTGCCATTAATTGTTGGTCGTCCATTCCTGAGGATCGGTCGCACTCTCATCGATGTTGAAGCCGGAGAGCTTATCATGAGAGTGGGTGATGATAAAATTGTCTTCAACATGGGAAAGTTGTCTAAACAACCTTATTCATACGAGAGTGTTAATTGTATTGACGTTCTAGATGAGGCTTGTGAAGAACACTTTATTGATGCTTGTAAAAATATTCCTACCTCTCTTCCCAATGTTGAGACCGTTTCCTCTATTGATTCATCACTGTCTCTATTTGGAGAAAGTGATTCCCTTTGGAAAGATCTTGAAGCCACCATGGGAGATGTGAACTTAGCAAATGACGATTCTTCCACCGATTGGGATGAAGACATGCGTTTCTTTGAAAACCTTCTCAAAGAAGACAATCTTTCTCCACCATCTCCCACGGGTATTGCTATTGATGCTCCGACTTTAAAAACGCCTCCCATCGAAAATCCTCCAGATTTAGAACTTAAGGAGTTGCCGCCCCATCTCGAGTACGTGTTCCTTGAAGAAAACAAGAACTCACCTGTCATCATCGCGAAGGACTTGAAAGAAGACGAAAAATCTCGCCTCATCGCCGTGCTTAAAGATCATAATAAGGCAATTGCTTGGAAAATTTCCGACATCTGCGGAATTGATCCGAACTTTTGTACTCACAAGATTCTCATGGAAGATGACTTTAAACCCGCAATCCAGAGCCAAAGAAGGTTTAATCCTCGAATTCATGACGTCATCAAACAAGAGGTTATCAAACTTCTAGATGTCGGCTTGATTTACCCTATTTCGGATTCGCCATTGGTAAGTCCCGTCCATTGTGTGCCTAAGAAGGGCGGAATAACCGTTGTTTCCAATGAACACAACGAGTTGATTCCCACTCGTCTCGTTACTAGGTGGAGAGTTTGTATCGACTATCACAAACTCAATGATGCCACGAGAAAAGATCACTTTCCTCTTCCCTTCATGGATCAAATGCTCGAGCGTATTGCGGGTAATGACTATTACTGCTTTTTAGACGGTTTCTCAGGGTATTTTCAAATTCCCATCGATCCCAAGGACCAAGAAAAGACCACATTCACTTGTCCCTATGGAACATTTGCTTACAAACGCATGCCTTTTGGTTTATGTAATGCTCCTGGGACGTTCCAAAGGTGTATGATGGCTATCTTCCATGACATGGTGGAAGACACTATGGAAGTATTCATGGATGATTTCTCAGTTTATGGCGATTCATTCTCTGCGTGCCTTGCCAATTTAGAACGTATGCTTAAGCGGTGTGAAGACACTCGTCTTGTTCTTAATTGGGAAAAATGCCATTTCATGGTAAAAGAGGGCATCGTGCTAGGACACAAGATCTCCAAAGCCGGTCTCGAAGTAGACCGTGCTAAAGTCGATGTTATCGCTAAGTTGCCTCCACCTTCAACCGTGAAGGGTGTGAGAAGTTTCCTTGGTCATGCAGGCTTCTACCATCGATTCATCAAAGATTTTTCTCAAATCGCTCGCCCGATGACCCACCTCTTGGAAAAAGATACTCTTTTTATCTTTTCCAAAGAGTGTATCGAAGCCTTCAACTCGCTTAAGGATAAGCTAACTAAGGCACCCGTCTTGGTTACCCCTAATTGGGAGCTGCCTTTCGAGTTGATGTGCGATGTTAGTGACTTTGCTATTGGAGCGGTTTTGGGCCAAAGAGTGAACAAACACTTCCAACCAATCCATTACGCTAGCAAGACAATGACTGGGGCTCAATTGCATTACATGACAACCGAAAAAGAGCTTTTAGCTGTTGTCTATGCCTTTGAAAAATTCCGTCCCTATCTTGTCCTTTCCACCACAATCGTTTACACCGATCATTCCGCGCTGAAGTACTTGTTGACTAAGCAAGATTCCAAACCAAGACTTCTTCGCTGGGTTTTGCTACTCCAAGAATTTAAAATCGAAATTCGCGATAAAAAAGGAGCTGAAAACCTAGCCGCGGATCATCTCAGTAGACTTGAGGATCCTTACCAAGGGGATCATCCGAACAAAGAAATCAATGATTCTTTTCCCTTGGAGACCTTAATGTCTATCAACTCGACTGCTGATGAAACCCCGTGGTTTGCGGACATTGCAAACTACTTGGCGTGTGGAATTCTCGTTGACGGGTTAACATCCTAGAAAAAGAAGAAGTTCTTTAACGACATTAAGACTTACTTTTGGGATGACCCGTATCTATTCAAGCAATGTGCTGACTTGATTATTCGCCGATGTGTTGATGGACCGACAGCTTTAGAAATCCTTGACGCTTGCCACAAAGGACCCCACCGGTGGTCACTTTGGTCCCAACTACACCGCCAAAAAAGTGTTTGAATCAGGATTTTATTGGCCCACCATTTACCGTGATGCTCACGAGATGGTTAAACATTGTGATGCTTGCCAAAAACAAGGCAAGATCACACATAAAGACGAAATGCCTCAGAATTTCATACAAGAATGTGAAATCTTTGATGTTTGGGGTATCGACTTTATGGGGTCATTCCCTTCATCTAAAGGAAACAAATACATCCTTGTTGCCGTTGACTACGTCTCCAAATGGGTTGAAGCCAAAGCTTTACCTACTAATGACGCAAGGGTGGTTTGTAACTTTTTGAAATCGCTGTTCGCTAGATTCGGTGTGCCTCGTGCCATTATTAGTGATCGCGGGACTCATTTTTGCAATGACCAATTCGCAAGAATCATGGCTAAGTATGGTTTAAATCATCGTCTTTCCACCGCCTACCACCCACAAACTAATGGCCAGGCTGAAATATCCAACTGAGGATTAAAGCGAATTCTCGAAAGAACCGTGGGAGAGCATCGTGCCTCATGGGCTGATAAACTTGATGATGCTTTGTGGGCTTTTCGTACCACTTATAAGACTCCGATTGGTTGTACACCATATCGTCTCGTGTACGGAAAAGCGTGCCACCTCCCCATTGAGTTGGAGCACAAGGCTTACTGGGCCTTGAATTGGGCTAATTTCGATATCAACAAAGCCGGTGACCTACGTAAGATCCAACTCAATGAGCTGAATGAACTCCGTAATGAGGCTTATGAAAATTCTTTGATCTATAAGGACAAGACTAAGCTCATTCACGACTCTAAGATTAAGAACCGAGAGTTCCAAGTTGGATACAAAGTTTTACTCTTTAACTCGCGGTTGAAAATCTTTTCGGGTAAGCTGAAATCTCGTTGGTCCGGCCCATTCACCATTGCCCAAATTTTTCCATATGGTACTCTCGAGCTCGCTCAACCTAATGGACCTAATTTTAAGGTGAATGGCCAACGAGTGAAGTTGTACTTTGGTGAGGACATCTCTCAGGAGATGATTCCTTCCCTCACCACGTTCCCCATGAACTAATTTTGGGTCGAGTCAGGCTCGTGACTCGGTTATCAAAAACAAGCGCTCCTCGGGAGGCAACCCGAGTATCTATCCTTTTCTGTTTTAACCTCCTAAGTGTAGGGGGACCTATATAGGTGTTTGTTTTTGTGTGGTGATGTGATTACAGGGATGAATGCACTTTTGTAACCTTTGAAGAATCGTGCTCCCGTGTTATCCGAAATCCGGTTCTATCTCTCAACTATCGTGATTCAATTTTCTTCATACTCACATTTTGAAATTGATCACTTTAGTCGTCTCTTCCTTAGCTTGAGTTAACTAACGTGCACAATGTCATAAGTGTAGGGGAGACTTTTCCCACATGCTTAAACATTGAGGACAATGTTTATCTTAAGTGTAGGGGGACTTCTATCGAAGTTTTAAGTGGACTTTTCCATGAAAATGCCTTCATTTAACCGGAAAATCATCTTTTTCAGCATTTTTCAAATTTTTAATTAACTTTGGCCATTTAGTCGTAATTTTTAAATTTTTATCGTTGCTTTCATATGTATATATCCCGCAATAAAGTCAAAAATATTAATATAGTGGTGTAGCTAGTTTAAAAGTCTTTGACATATTAGGCCCGTTGCGATTATTTTGACTCAACCCGAATACACTTATTCAAGTTTATTCTAGCTAGTATCCTTAACCATGTAGACCTTAATTGGTTTATTAGGCTAAGCATCCACGAGTCTCATTACTTGAGATTTTAAATTATGGAGAACGAGAAATGATAGAGTCAATTATAAGTCAGTATTCTTGCACAAGCTCACTTGGTGTAATTATGTGTCTATTCTCCCATCACTTGCTAATAATTTATCTGCAATAAGTAAAGTCGTACGATTTGAAAAGTTACTTAGCTTCTAGCCTAAGATCGTTTAAAAGTTACTCGGTAATGATAAGAGTGCATAGCCAAGGCATAACTTATGAAGCGGGGCGCGAAGATTGGCGAGTCCGAAAAGGCCCTAACAAGGCATGAGGATTCAATTTTATTGCTGAAGATCCAAAGTGATGTGAAAACATTATTCCCAAAATCAATATGAAGGATCAAGACTCACGACGAAAAGCAATCAACTCCCATAAAGATCATGGAGAAGTCTATCCGAAAAGACCCTAACAAGGTATGAGGATGAATAGATCCAAGTCTGAAAAGGAGGCGGATCGTTGTATCTCGAAATCCCAATTAGAGATTGAAGAAATAATCATGAAGTCGTGGTCAACAAAGTTGGAGTACCCCTCAAAAGTCTCCAAGTGAAGAAACTCTATAACGAAGAGAAGACCATTATCTCAAGAACGTCTCTCGAGATATGAAGTATGAAGTACATGCCAAATATCGGCCCGAGAAAGGTCTCAAATCATGAACCGAGTTATGCCAAGATATGAACTTTTTGATATCCCGAGAAACAGTTTTAAGAGATTTTGTCCTTTAGCTAACTATTGATCAAATCGTCCTACTTTGCTTTCAGCCTAAATAACTATCGAAATAAGTCCAAAAATGCATCTTCATGATCATTCTAAGACAAAAATAAAATATAAGAGATACACCTAGGAATAAGGGAGTTTATGTATATAATTAAGCCATGCGAGTAAGTGTTCGATTTGCTAACTTATAATAACAATGATCTCGTTTTTAAGCTTAGTTTGGGGAACGTGAAACTTGAGGGTGATGAATCATCGCAGCACCGAAGCCCTAATGTAAGTCTTAGATCCCTTTGCAAGTTATTTCCACATAGCTATTTTCTATCCTTTTGTTTACTTTAAAGTTTTAATTTCTCTTAGTACTTTAATCTTTGTTTAGTAGTATTTTAATAAGGCCAAGGTTGATTGATTATGAGAAAAGTGTAAACTTGCTTTATCGCTAAGCATTGCATGAGGGCATGGCAATGGTTAAGTGTAGGGGATTTGATAGGTGTGAAAACACCCATCCTTTTAACACTTATTTCTGGCTAAAACAAGACCAAAACACGTATTCAATATCATTTGTTTGGAATTATGCGTGGTTTTTGTGTTTATTGTGTTTTCAAAGTCAACCGGATGAATATTGAATAAAACATGGGATTGCACGGGTTTTATCGAAGAAAAAGACTCAAGACGAAGTCTATTGTCCAAGAGATGCAAAAGATTTGAAGTCATTGTGCCTATTTAAAGATTTATCGAAGAATAGAGCCAAAGATGGAAGATTCATATATGTCGAAGAACTCGAGTCTATTAAACAAAAGATTATAAGACGAGTTGGAATTATTCACCGACACTTCTCAAAATCCAAAGTCGGAAACGTTTATTTAAAAGAAACGTAAAAACTAAAGAAGGAAGAAGAAAAGAAGCCCAAACAAAAGCCCATTCACAAGCCCACATCACACGCATATATATATGATTCCACTTCACAATTTTGGAGCTAGTTAGTCTTAGTAGGTAGTTTTTAGTTTTTCATTCTCTCTAGTTTTAGAGAGAGAAAGTTCTAAACTTTCTCTCACTAGTTTTCATCTTTTCTCTTTCAAGATCAAACCTTTGTATTGTTTTGCATTGATCAAGTTTAATTTCTAGCTTTTAATCTTTAATCTCCTTCTACCTTTCTTTGATTTTGTTTGACTTTGGTACAAATCTCGTATGATCCGTGTTGTTCATCAATGATTTTGTGCTTAAAAAGTTAATCTTTTTATGTTTCCTTAAGTTTCTACACGAATAAGCTTTAAGATCTTTGAGCTTATTGGCTTATTTGTTGGATTAGCGTGTTTACCTTTTAAAGTTTTCATAAAAAGTTTATCTTTTTATTATTTAATTTATAATTTTGCTTATTTAAAGTTAGAAAAGTTGTTTTTAGTGCTTATTTAATCTGTTTCTTATTGGATTCGTGTTTGTTTTGGTAATAAGCTTATTCCATAGCTTATTGATCTTGCTTGTATTTCGGATCAAAGGGATATCGGAAAGGGTAAAACCCCTTTCCGATTGGGTCATTCCGACCAGAGCACCAGCACCCTATTCCGATTGCAGTGATCGGAAAAGGATTTTCTTATTCCGATTGTAGCTTAATTTGGTGGATTCCGATTGATGTTGCTTTAAGATATTCCGATTGGCAAGTTTCCCTGTATTCCGATTAGTACTCATTTGAATATTCCGATTGCACTTCTTTTTGAACATTCCGATTGGAACCAATTGTCATTATTCCGATTACATCCTTTGTTTTATTCCGATCACCATACTCCTCAACATTCCGATCATCAGATCGGAATATATTCCGATTGCACCTTTTTAGATTATTCCGATTTGAGTTGTTTTGCTATATTCTGATCAATGCACTTTAGATATTCCGATTTGGCTATTTTCCAATTGTTAAATTTCTAGTTTTTACAAAAGTTTCCAAGTGTTAGTTTTATTTAGTGTTCGAGCATTTTTCTACTTTGCATTTAAGTTTTCAAGCATTTATGTTAAAACGCATCTTTTTAGTTTAACCTTTTAAAGCTTTAATTTTACTCTGCGACACTTACTTATTCATCATTAGTTTAAATTAGATAAACAAACCCACACCTTTTTATTAACCAAGAACAAATCATTCCACTTAGAGCCGTGATCAATTCGAGGAGATACCGAGACAAATCTAGATCCCAATGCAAATCAATGTATCACACCTACTTGAAATCACATGGAAAATATCTTACAACATCCTAAATATCTGATTTTTAAAATTTAGAATGTGAGGGAATGGTTTGAAATGCGTTTTTTGAGGGAAAACAAAACTGGGTCTAAATTAGGGCTTGTAACTTTATACTTTGTGATTTTGGTGATTAAGGGTTTAGTAATGTGATTAGTGATGGATTAGGGTTTTATTAGGGTATATACATTGTAATTAAGAAGTTAGAGTCTTTGGTTTGAAGTTTAACAAAGGTTTGAGGTGAAAATGGGAAGAAAACCTAGGCGGGTTAGGGTTTCTAATGATTTATGGTTAAATCTTAGTCAAAGTAATTATCTTTCAATTAGCTACTGATGTAAACTCAATTTATACATCCTACATTGTCCTTGATGTATTCATGAAGTCCCTACATTGGTTTTATTAAGTTATTCTAAGTAAACATGTCTAAAGGGTGAAAATACTCATTTTGACCTAATTTACAAGTCATGCATTAAATTCTTGTACCTTGTGCATTAGGGTACTTGTACATTCTCTTAATATAATCTTATAACCTTAATGAAGTTCTATGGGTGTTTTTAGACTTGTCCTAAAATACTAGGTAGTGATTTCATGTAGATTTCCTAATATATGGGTTTTTAGGTCATTAATCCTAATGACTTTCTATCTTGAGTAATTAGGGTTTATATCTTAATATATACTTATTCTAGGACTTATATGATATGTTTATGACTTCTACGTTTTTTATATTCTTGGTTTAAGGGTTTATATAGGTTTATCGTATTCTAGGGATGATTATGGGAGCTTAAGATCCAATGCTTTGATAGCTTGTACCTTATGCTTTATTAACTTGTAAATTATCTTGAAATAAATGTATAACCTTAATATGATATTTAGTTGAGTTTTATAATTAGTGGCAAAAGATTAGACTCTAATTCATTATAGAATGGATTTTACATGCTAATCTTGGTTATAGGTTATTTACTTGTAATTAGCTTGTGATTAGTGAATATTAGTGTTTTGTGATTATTTACCTTTTCTTTTATATGATATATTATAACTAATACAGTGTATTTGATACTTGTACATAGATATTATGTAGTTATATTGCTTAAATCACTGCTTACCAAGGGTTTCTATGTGATGATCTAGACTATTATGTACATTTATTTGTACTTAGCTTTGTATGGTTTGTTCTTACTATTCTTAGGCATTTATAATAAGTGTGAAAACACTTATCCTTTTACCACTTATTCTAATAATAACAAGACCAAAACGTGTATTTTATGTCGTAAAAGTCGGAATTATGCGTGGTTTGCGTTTTTATTGTGTTTCAGGATAAAAATATGAAAAAGGAAGAAAACATGGGCTATCACGGGCTTTTATCAAAGAAAACGAGAAAAGACGAAGTCTAAAGATCAAGAGTGCAAAAAGAACGGAAGTCCAAGGCCTATTCTGAAGATTTATCGAAGAAAAAGTCTAAAGACGGAAGTTTAATGAAGTCGAAGAACCAAGCCTAAATTATAGAAGAAATTATAAGACGAGTTCAATTTATATCGACAAATCCCGAGACGCGACATCGAGAAAGACAAAGAATTTAAAATCAAGTCGAGACAAGAAGAAAGAAAAAGGAAGCAACACATGCACCTCCCCACCTCCTATATATACCCTCCTAATGTGTCATTAGGAGGGTGTTAGTTAGTTAGTTCATATTTCTTTTGTAGTTTTAATTTTAAGAGAGAGAAAGTGTTTAACTTTCTCTCACTAGAATTTCATCTTTTCTTTCTTTCATGTTTAAGCTTTATTTTAATCTTGTATTTTGGAATCTTTAATCTACAAGTTCAAGTTTAAGCTTTTCATCTTTAATCTTCTTCTACCTTTCTTGATTTTGTTTATCTTTGATTCGTGATAATCTTGATCTTGCTTCATCTTGATGTTTATGTGATTAAAAAGTTTATCTTTTTATTCATATCTAAGTTTTCATACCATTGAGCTTTAAGCTTATCATGCTTATTGGCTTATTTTGTATTTAGCTTATTAACTTTTAAAGTTTTCTTAAAAAGTTTCATCTTTTTATGGTTTGTTTTAAAAGGTTTGCTTATTTAGAGTTTTGAAAAGTTTCTTATTCATTCTATTTGAACTCTTTCATTATCGATTTGGTAAGTTTTGGATTATGCTTTTTAAAAAACAAGCTTATTGATTTTGCTTATTACGAATTTCATTCCATCGAAAAGGTAAACCCTTTTCCGACGGGTCATTCCGATACCTGCCATCGGATTAGGGCTTTTGGATTCCGACAGTTTATTCCGATACATACCATCGGATTAGGGTTTTGGATTCCGACGACCTTTCCGATCAACATTCTGATATCTGTCTTTTTATACATTCCGATAGACTTGTATTCCGATATAGTCATTCCGATAGAATTTGGTTTTCATTATTCCGAAACTTTATTAATTATTCCGACAGAGTATTCTTTTGATGCATTCTGACAGTTTTTCCGATCAACATTCCGATGGGATTCCGACAGTAGACATTCCGATGGGTTAAAGTGTTTATTTTTACTAAGTTTTAAGTTTTAAATTCACTTTTAAGTTTTTAAGTTTTGCTTCATTTATTTTTAACTTGTAATTTTTAGTTTATCTTTTAAATTTTTACACAACGACATTTTCATATTTGCTTTCAATAAAAATAGATAATCAAACCATATTATTTTCCACCAAGAACGACTGGGTCGCACTTTTAACTAGTAATCAATTCGAAAAGACTGGTTCAACGAATCTTTTTTCATACGAGGTGAAAGCCTTGTATTAAATGGCACCGCTGCCGGCTCTTTTCTTAAGATTAACGGTTTTTAGTGAGAGACGCGTTGGATTTTGGGATCCGTTCATTTTTTAACGTTATTTTTCTTGCTTAAAAATTTTCAAAATCCTAAAAAACATAAAATTTACAAAAATCCAAAAAAATAGAAAAACATAAAAAACCAAAAATATTTCTTGTCTATCTTTCTTTTCCTTTTGTAGGTGTGTATGCGTACCTGTGCTCGTAAGAAGAAAGCAATTCAAGCCGAAGTCGAAACTCCACCTATTGTCACCATGGACAATCGACCAATGATCGAGCTTTTGCAATCGCATGTAGAGGGAAACACCGATGCTATTGTCATACCCGAGATTGGAGCCAACAACTTTGAGCTCAAATCCGGCTTCATTCAAATGGTCTCTGCTCAACCATTCTTGAGACGTACACTTGATGATCCTCATGACCATATCAAAAGGTTCCTTCAACTCACTAATACGGTCAAGTATAATGGGGTTTCACAAGAAGTAATTCGCTTGCAACTTTTTCCTTTCTCCTTAGAGGGACAAGCCCGGCATTGGCTTGATAAGGAACCGCCACAAAGTATTCTTACGTGGTCGGATTTAGAGACCAAATTCATCAACTACTTTTTCGCACCCTCACGTACTACCGCTTTGCGGAATGAAATCATTAACTTTGAACAAAAGTACGGTGAGACATTTAGTGAATCTTGGGACCGTTTTAAGGAACTTTTAAGAAAGTTTCCACAACATGGTTTCACAAAAGTACATCAAATTAATACTTTTTACAATGGTTTAAGCATGAATGACCAAGATTCACTAAATAGTGCCTCGGGGGTAATATTTTGGTTAAGTCTTCTAATGCCGCGTGGGATATTATTGACAATAAGTCTAGAGTGCAAACTAAGAGTGTTCGGGCTAATGTGGCCACTACTAGTACTAGTGACGCCGACAAGAGAATTGATAAGCTTACTTTGATTGTTGAAGCACTTGCTCTGCAAACCGCTAACAATACCAAAAACATCAATGCGCAAGTTAATGCTTTGAGCCAGTCATGTGAAATATGCGGGGGTTCTCATTCATACACCGATTGTCCTTCGACTCATGACAATCCAGAAAATTTGTATGCCGCTAACGGTAACTTTTCTACGGGAGGCTATCAAGCATGTCCTCAAGGTTACCGCAACTTGCTCAGTTATCGTTCAAACAACTTCCTTTCACCACCCGGTTTTCTACCTCAAAACCAAAACAACCTCAATCGCAACAATCAAAACCAACCTCGAGCTTCAAATCAATATCAAACCCAAAGAAACCCATATCCACCTCAAGGAAACAACCAGGTTTACCAACAACCCGCTTATCAACCACCTGCTTACCATGCTCTTCCTCCCACCCAACCCACCGCATTTAATCACGAGGTTGAAACTTACATGAGGACTAATGACGCACTGGTGCATAATCTTCAGCGACAAATCATCAACTTGAAAGGAGATATGGCGAAACAAGGGAATGATCTTCGAGCCGATATGCGAAACTCTTTGAGCAGTCAAACGAATGACTTAAGGGATATGATGGCTAGTTTCTTCCAAAGTAATCAAGCCTCTGGTTCGGGTTCTCTTCCGAGTAACACCATTGCTAATCCAAGAGGGGAGATGAAAGCAATCACCGCCCGAAGTGGAAAAGGTTTAAAGGAACCCGAGATTCCTACACCTACACCGGTTATTGTGACAAAGCAAAACGATTCCCCTTCTCCAATTCCTCTACCTTCTAATTCCACCCCTCCACCACCCAAGGATGTGAGTGAGAATTCCATTCCAAAGCCTTCATCTCAACCCAATATACCTTATCCCTCAAGGTTGAGGAAAGAGAATTTGAAGAACAAGGATGATATTCAGGTTTCTAACTTTCTTAAAATGTTTAAACAACTGAATTTCAACATCTCCTTTGTTGAGGCTCTCGCTCACATGCCGAAATATGCTAAAATGTTTAAAGATCTTCTTAGTGATAAGGAGAAACTTCTTGATATCGCTTAGACCCAACTTAACGAGAATTGCTCCGCAGTGCTCTTAAGAAAATTACCAACCAAACTTGGTGATCCGGGTCGTTTCCTCATTCCTTGCAACTTCCCTGGGGTAGAGAATTGTATGGCCCTAGCCGATCTAGGTGCTAGTATAAACTTAATGCCATTAAGTGTTTTGAAACAATTATCTCTACCCGAGCTAGTCCCCACACAAATGACTTTGGAATTAGCTAACCGTACGGTTGCTTATCCAGTGGGGATAGTCGAAGATGTCTTCGTCGGTGTCGACAAATTCACCTTTCCGGGGGATTTTGTTGTCGTGGACTACGAGATGGACCCCCGTGTTCCATTAATCGTTGGACGTCCATTCTTAAGGACCGGTCGTACTCTCATTGATGTAGCCGCAGGCGAATTAATCTTGAGAGTTGGTGACGATAAAATCGTCTTCAATATGGTAAAAAATTCTAATCAGCCTTCTGAAAACGAGAGCGTTAATTTCATTGACGTACTTGATAAGGCTTGTGAAGAGCATTTTAAAGACGCTTGTAAAAGTGTTTCTTCTTCTCTACCCATTGTTGAGACCGTTGCCTCTATTGCTCCATCACTAACTCCATTTGGAGAAAGTGATTTCCTTTTGAAAGAATTTGAAGCAACTTTGGGAGATGTAGACTTACAATATGACGATTCTCCCACCGATTGGGAAGAAGACATTCATACAATTGAAAAACTTCTCAATGAGGACCATATTTCTCCACCGTCTCCTAAGGAAATCTCTATCGATGATCCGAACTTAACTACGCCTTCCATCGAAAATCCTCCGGATTTAGAGCTTAAGGATTTACCGTCTCATCTCGAATACGTGTTCCTTGAAGACAATAACAAGTTACCCATCATCACCGCAAAGGACTTGAAAGAAGAAGAAAAATCTCGACTTATCGATGTGCTGAAGAATCATAAGAAAGCAATTGCTTGGAAAATTTCCGATATCCGCAGAATTGATCCGAACTTTTATACTCATAAAAATCTCATGGAAGATGACTTTAAACCCGCAATCTAAAGCCAAAGAAGGGTTAATCCTAAAATTCATGACGTTATCAAGAAAAACTTCTAGATGCCGGAATGATTTACCCTATTTCGGATTCGCCATGGGTTAGTCCCGTCCATTGCGTGCCTAAGAAAGGCGGAATAACCGTTGTTCCCAATGAAAACAACGAGTTGATTCCTACTCGACTTGTCACGGGTTGGCGAGTTTTCATAGACTATCGTAAGCTCAATGATGCCACTCGCAAGGATCATTTTCCTCTTCCTTTCATGGATCAAATGCTCGAGCGTTTAGCGGGTAATGACTACTATTGCTTCTTAGACGGTTTCTCCGGGTATTTTCAAATTCCCATCGATCCCAAAGACCAAGAGAAAACCACATTCACTTGTCCTTATGCAACATTTGCTTACAAAAGAATGCCTTTCGGCTTATGCAATGCTCTCGGGACTTTCCAAAGGTGTATGATGGCTATCTTCCATGACATGGTTGAAGAAACTATGGAAGTCTTCATGGATGATTTCTCGGTCTATGGTGATTCTTTCTCTACTTGTCTTGCCAATTTAGAACGTATGCTCAAACGGTGTGAAGACACTCGTCTCGTTCTTAATTGGGAAAAATGTCATTTCATGGTAAAAGAAGGCATTGTTCTTGGAAATAAAATCTCCAAAGCCGGTCTTGAAGTCGACCGTGCTAAAGTCGATGTGATTGCTAAATTGCCTCCACCTTCAACCGTGAAGGGTGTGAGAAGTTTCCTTGGTCATGCGGGCTTCTATCGTCGTTTCATTCAAGATTTTTCTAAGATCGCTCGCCCGATGACCCACCTCTTGGAAAAAGATACTCCTTTTATCTTTTCTAAAGAGTTTATTGAATCTTTCAATCTTCTTAAGGATAAACTAACTAAGGCACCGGTCTTGGTTACCCCTAATTGGGAGTTACCTTTTGAATTGATATGTGATGCCAGCGAATTTGCTATTGGAGCGATTTTGGGACAAAGAGTGAACAAACACTTCCAACCAATCCATTATGCTAGCAAGACAATGACGGGGGCTCAATTGCATTATACCACTACCGAAAAAGAGCTTTTAGTTGTAGTGTATGCTTTTGAGAAGTTCCGCCCCTATCTTGTCCTTTCCACCACCATTGTCTATACCGACCATTCCGTGTTGAAGTACTTGTTAACTAAACAATATTCCAAGCCAAGACTTCTTCGTTGGGTTTTGCTCCTACAAGAATTTAAAATTGAAATTCGTGACAAAAAGGGAGCAGAAAACCTAGCCGCGGATCATCTTAGTAGACTCGAGGATCCTTATCAAAAGGAGCTCCCAAATCAAGAGATTAATGACTCTTTTCCCCTTGAGGCCTTGATGTCTATCAATTCCAATCTTGATGACACCCCGTGGTTTGCGGACATTGCAAACTACTTAGCGGGTGGAATTCTCAAGGAAGGGTTAACGTCCCAACAAAAGAAAAAGTTCTTTAAAGACATTGAACACTACTTTTCGGATGACCCTTACCTTTTCAAACAATGTGCGGATCTTGTCATTCGTCGGTGTGTTGATGGGCCGGCAGCTTTATTAATCCTTGAAGCTTGCCATAAAGGACCCACCGGTGGTCACTTTGGTCCTAATTACACCGCGAAGAAAGTTTTCGACTCTGGATTCTATAGTCCCTCCATTTATCATGACACTCATGAAATGGTGAAACATTGTGATGCTTGACAAAGACAAGGCAAGATCACACATAAAGATGAGATGCCTCAAAATTTCATACAAGAATGTGAAATCTTTGACGTATGGGGTATCGACTTTATGGGGCCATTTCCATCATCCAAAGGGAACAAGTACATCCTCGTAGCCGTTGACTATGTATCCAAATGGGTTGAAGCAAAGGCTCTCCCTACGAACGATGCGAGGGTGGTTGTGAACTTTCTAAAGTAACTTTTTGCTCGATTCGGTGTTCCTCGTGCTATAATGAGTGACCGCGGGACTCATTTTTGCAATGATCAATTTGCTCAAGTCATGGCTAAGTACGGTGTCAATCACCGTCTTTCCACCGCTTATCATCCTCAAACAAATGGTCAAGCCGAGATATCTAACCGTGGACTGAAGAGAATATTAGAGCGTACTGTGGGAGAGCATCGTGCCTCGTGGGCCGATAAGTTAGATGATGCTTTGTGGGCTTTCCGTACCGCATATAAGACGCCGTTTGGTTGCACTCCATATCGTCTTGTGTACGGGAAGGCATGCTACCTCCCTATTGAGTTGGAGCATAAGGCGTACTGGGCCTTGAAGTGGTCTAGATTTGATATCAACAAAGCCGGTGATCTTCAGAAGATTCAACTCAACGAGCTAAATGAACTGAGGAATGAAGCTTATGAGAATTCTTTGATCTACAAGGAGAAGACCAAGATCATTCATGATGCAAGGATTAAGAACCGAGAGTTTCACGTTGGTGAACAAGTTTTACTCTTTAACTCTCGGTTGAAGATCTTCTCGGGCAAGCTGAAGAGTCGTTGGTCTGGTCCATTCACCGTCGCTAAAGTCTTCCCCTATCGCACCATTGAGCTTTCTCAGCCAAATGGGCCTATATTTAAAGTGAATGGCCAGCGTGTGAAGCTGTAATTTGGTGAGGACATCTCTCATGAGATGATTCCATCCCTCACCGCGTTTCCCTTGAATTAGTTCTGGGTCGAGTCAGGCTCGTGACTCGGTTATCAAAAACAAGCGCTTCTCGGGAGGCAACCCGTTGATCTATCCTTTACCGTTTTCATAATAAGTGTAGGGGAGCCCCGTAAATGTTTGTTGTCTTGTTTCTTCTGATGTGCAGGGATTAAAGCTTCAAAGATCCACTTTTGATGACATTTGACGACCGTGATCCCGTGTACCCGTCTTCCCGGTTCTATCCTAAACTGTCGTGATTCAATATTTCATATCTTATATGTTCACATTGGAATACTTTAGTTATATTTTCCTTAGCAAGATCTAAACAAAGTGCACAATGTCCTAAGTGTAGGGGAGTTTACTCCCACATGCTTAAATATTGAGGACAGTGTTTATATCAAGTGTAGGGGGACTTCTATCGAAGTAAGTGGGCTTTTCCATTAATTTGTCCTCATTTTAACCGGAAAATTTGATTTTTCGACACTTTTCAAAATTTTTAATGTATTTTGGCCTAGTAGTATAGTAGTATTTTCCTTTGTTATCGTTATTTACTTTCTTTGCTAAAATAAATTTTAATAAAATGGTTTTAGTTTTCAACGTCATGAATCTTTTTACTCAACCCGAGTTTACTTATCTAAGTTTACTCTAGCTAGTATCCTTAACGTGTTTAAGTCAAGTTTTGCTAGGCTTTTATATAGGGAGCTTTAAAACGCGAAAGTCTTAACTCTCACGGGTTAAGAACAAGAACTTTTCGCAAGTTCCTATAATTGATCCTAGAAAGTCGTTTATCAAGGGAACTTTAAAATGCAGATTCTAAACTTGAAAAAGTCTAAGAATATGCAAGATCCTATAGATGACTTGAAAATCCAAAACTTTGATTTAATTGGCTAAGCATCCACGAGTCTCATTACTTGAGATTTTAAATTGTGGAGAATGAGAGATGATAGAGTCAATTATAAGTTTGGTATTCTTTCATGAATTTATGTGAGTTGGTTATAAGCTTTTTCTCCCATCGCTTGTTAATAAATTTAATTGCAATAAGTAAGGTCGTACGATTTGAAAAGTTACTTAGCTTCTAGCCCAAGATCGTTTAAAAGTTGCTCGATATTAATTAGAGTTCATAGCTAAGGCATAACTTATTGAAGCGGGATGCGAAGATTGGCGAGTCCGAAAAGGTTCTAACAAGACATGAGGGCTACATTTTGTTGCTAAAGATCCCAAGTGATGTGAAGAATCATTTATCAAAAATAAATATGAAGGATCGAGACACACGACGAAAAGAAAATACTCCCCTAAAGATCATGGAGAAGTCTATCCAAAAAGGCCCTAACAAGGTATGAGGATAAATAGATACAAATCCTAAAAGGAGGCGGATCGTTGTTAGAAATATGTTTTTAACGTATATTAGAAGTATCAGTCACTCCACAATATTATTAATGTTGTATAGCTCGTAGTTAATGTTTGCTTATTTAGTTAAGTAAGAAACCGGCCCATGGGCTTGTCATGGGTCGGCCCAAGCCCGTTAGTGGCTTGGATATAAATACCCCTTTCCACCATGGAAAGGGGTTGGTTGTTGATTGTTTCACTTTCCCATTTGAATGAAAAACACATATTTCTCACTCACTTTCTCTCACTAGTTTCTCTCTCTAGAAATCTTCAACCCACTTCATTGATTCATTAGATTATCAATATTCATCAATTTGTATCAGAGCCATGGGGTGATTTAAGGTAAGGATTTATTTTTAGTTTTTGAATGTATTAGTGATTTGTAGGAAAATCAACCTTGAATCTTGTAATTTTTGGTGTTTTGTTGTTGGGATTAGTTGATAAGTATTGGGTTTAGCTTATTTTGGTAGAAATCATAAAACTTTTTGTGGTTTTTGATCAAAAAATCGAGTTTGATTCGTGTAAAAAGCTATTTCCTGGGCTCGAAGTCTATTTTTTCAAGATCATTCCGAATAGCAGAAACATTCCGAATAGCCAAAACATTCAGAATAGCCAAAACATTCCGAATAGCAAAAACATTCCGAGTAGGATTATTCCGAGTAAGGGATTATTCCGCATAAGGGTATATTCCGCATAAGGGTATATTCCGCATAAGGGTATATTCCGCATAAGGGTATATTCCGTATAAGGGGTTATTCCGCACAAGGGTTATTCCGAATAGGGTTTATTCCGCACAAGGGTTATTCCGAATAGGGTATATTCCGTATAAGGGTTATTCCGAATAGGGTATATTCCGTATAAGGGTTATTCCGAATAGGGTTTATTCCGTATAAGGGTTATTCCGAATAGGAGTTATTCCGGATAAGCAAGATCAAGGGGTATTTTTCGACGATTATTAGTGGATTTAATCTTGGCTTCTTACACACTCTTTACTTCAACAACACAACACAATTCACAACCTTACTTCACTGCTCGATCAACCGATAATCTTTGATTCTTTAAAGTGATCAAAATGAATCCGAATTCATTAATGCCTCAAATGACATCACTTACGGATATTTCTGTCATTACGGGAACGGATAATCGCCATCCAATGCTCATTAAAGAAGTTTTTGAAGCATGGCAAGGCCGTATGATGTCATACATTAAGGGAAAACCGACATATGGGAGGCTTATGGTCAAGTCAATTCTAAATGGTCCAATTGATTATGGTACCATTGTGGTTAACAATGTGACTCGACCACGGGAGTTTGAAGAACTTACACCAGCTCAACAACTTGTTGCCGATGCAGACGAAAAGGCTCTTCAAACCATTCTCCAAGCTCTTCCACATGACATCTATCGAATGGTAAGTCAATATACGGTTGCAAAGGATTTATGGGAACGTCTAAAGGTGTTGCTACAAGGTACGTCTCTTACTAAAAAGGAACGGGAATGTCAGTTGTATGATCTGTTTGATAGATTCACGTACAGTCCAGGGGAAACGCTTCACGACTACTACTTCAGATTCACTACTCTCATGAATGATTTGAATGTATACAATCTCGTGATTGCTCCATTCCAGGTTAACACCAAGTTTTTGAATACTTTACCTCAAGCTGAATGGGGTGAGTATATTACCGATGTTAAGTTAACCAAGGATTTGCATAAGTGCAATTTGAATCAACTCTATGCTTTTCTTCAGCAGCATGAGAAACACATGATCATGCACCGTTCGCCTCGAGGTATGTACCCTGATTCTTTAGCTTTGATGGCAAATCAACCAAGCTTGTCATACAACAACACTCCTTATATCATGTGACACCAAGCCTATCATCCATCACCGTACATGACTCCAAGCTTCCCCCAATATTCGATTCTACCGCAACCACCCACCTCACATCAGCAACAATATCGGTTTAATGCACCTTCGTCTCAGAGAGAACCACAAGCATCACAATATGCCTCACAACCTCACCCATATTCACCAGCAAGCATTGCACCTTATGCTCAGTCATCATATTCTTATTATCAAGAAAATGCAGCATATCCATCAAGCTACTCTGACCACATGAGTATTCCTTCTAGTGCTTATGCAGCTCAACAAGATCAAGCAATGTATTGTGATAATGATGAAGTCCCCATTCCTGAATTCAAACAAGGAACTGACCCAGTTGAAGTGTTAGCCACTATGTCTGCTTATCTCACAAGGACATTGAGCAAACGAGGATTTAGAGGACCAGCTCCTACTAACAATCAGCTGAGGAATTCATCCAATTCTCGACAACAAGCTACTATTGAGAATGGCAGGGTAATGGTTCAACCTATTCAACCTTATCAGGGGAGACCCACTACATCAACCACCAATGCACGCACGGTCAATCCTGCTCCAATGGTCAACACTCCTCCACGGGCTAATTCCACAGGCAAGTTGAGAATGATTACATGCTACAACTGTAAGGAAGAAGGTCACATGTCCAGGGATTGCACAAAACCCAAGAGGAGAAGGGATGGTCAATGGTTTGCAGAGAAGATTTATTTGGTGAACGCTCAGGCACAAGGACAGGAACTTGATGAAGAGGAGCTTGCATTTCTTGCTGATCCAGGGATTGCTGAACAAGAAGTTGTCACTACACAGAATGCAGCATACCAAGCAGATGATCTGGATGCTTACGATTCAGACTGTGATGATCTTCAATCTGCTCAGGCAGCTCTTATGGCAACTATCTCTAGCTTTGGGTCAGATAAAATATCTGAGGTACTTACTAATACCACTGATACTAGTATTCAACCACATCAAGTTGGGCAAGAGGGTGCTGATCCGAATGAGTCTTCAGTGGTGAGTCTTTCAAATGAGGAGACAATCAATGATAGTAATATCAATGTGAGTCCCCAGACTTTGAGTGAATCACAACCGGGAGCCATTTCACATACGCATACTCCTGCTTAACAAGATTTGATCATGGTTCCTGCTACATTACTTAGCCAAATGAATACTGCACTCTTAGAAACCCTAGCTAAGAATAAGAATTTGTCTGATGAGCTTGCTTTGTGCAACGAAAAAGTTCAAACTTTGGAATTAGTACCTTCGTCCAATGTTCTAACAAATCCTGAATATGATCATTTTCGAAATAAACAAATGGGTCATTTGCAAGAAATTGAAACCTTAAGAGCAGATCTTTCTAACGAACTTAAAGAAAAAGAGTTAGTGGTCACTAATTTTCACAAACTTCAAACGGATTTTGAATTACTCGAGTCTAAAAAGAATGAAATGGAAATTAATGCGGCTAATAAGATTAGAAGTTTAGATTACTTGCTTTTAAGACAATACGCTGCCTCTCAACTAGTGCACTTATTTGATGCTTCGTTTAGAGAATTTAACTTATCGCGTCAAAAAGGCCTTCCCCCTAACCCACGGTATGCAAGACAAGCTCTTATCCATAGTCCAAGACTTTATAATGCAACCCAATTAGGATTGGTCTTAGATCCGATTTTTACTTTCGAGGATCGCACAAATAAGGATCTAGTTGATGAGAATCGGTCATACAACTTTGCAAAATATCCCCAGTGTGATTATTTTAAAATGAATCAGGAGCTTGCAAAAACGGACTTTAGAATTCGCTTCCATATGGATAAAGATCTCATCACAGCACCAACCTACATGTTAAATGAAGAAAACCCTAGTACACTTCCTACACTTGTCAAAATGGAAGGACCTAAGGAAATTCCAAAGGATCTTCCACCTGTTAGCACTGTATGGTTAAACTTGCAAGAGATTAATCAATACTTTGCTAGTTTTGACAAGGTCATTCTGGAATGTACGACTTCAAATGGCCTAAACGCCGGAGAATGGGCTTTCGAACACATGAACGAGGTGTTTAAGAATGAGATCAATCCGTTTGTCGAAAGTCTAAATGGAAGTTTTGCATCTCTTTCGGAAAATCTCGAGTTTGAAATTACAGAAGTTCAAAAAGTGTTTTATGAAATGGACACCGCTTACGAACTACAATTAATTGAAAAGGAAAAGATTTTATCCGAATATGACCGATTCTTGTCCCAAGTAATTTCGTGTGATGTGCTTACTACTGTGAATGTTAATTATTCGAATGAGCTTACATCCGCTATGATTAAATGTGATGCTGTGAATATATTTGATGATGTGTGTGATCTCTCTGTAAATGTTGTTGATACTGTAAATGAGGTAGATAATCATTCTTGTCACGAGTCTAACGCTGAATTTTTAAAGCTTCAAGATTCTTACAATTTACTTACAAAACGCTTTAATCAACTTGAACAACATTGTATATCTTTAGAATTAAAACAACAAACTCAAAATGAGGATCTTTTGATAACAAATGGTTGTGACAACAGTTTTGAGACGAGTGACAAGATGATTGAGATAGTTAAGGCATTAGAGGAAGAGATTATGAGATTAAAGAGAGACGTGTCATCAAATGAAACACTAAAATTGGAACTAGAGGCTGCAGAGTCTAAAAACCAGGACTTAGAAATTAGACTTTCGTCTATTCTAGGGGAGATGGATCGGGCAAGACAGGGACTATCCGCTCTTTATGGTTCAATAGAAGAACGCTTAGCTTTTAATGCAGCACAGCAACAATCTTATGTTGAACAACTGAACCAAAAGTGTGAGGAAATCTATGACTTAAACATCCAGCTCATTGACAAAAACATGGTTTTGGCCGAGTTAAAGGAGACACTTCTTATCACCCGACAAGAAGTTGTTAATAACTTAGCTACCAACTCTGCACCGTCCTCTAGTGCTCCAACAACCAATTCAGTAGTGCTTTATAAGAACCCGCTCCATAAGAAAAACCCAGTTACCTACGATGATTATATGAGGAATGCAATTAAGCATGTAGATCTTGTTAGGGATATTTTAGATGACTTGTATGCGTTAGATCCTTCAAGCAGTTACTATTATTCAGCTCATGAATATATTAAGCGTGTTCAATATTGCTTAGCATATTTGCAATACATAGGAAAACTGGGTTCTGCACTACTCACTAATCGACCCATTGCTGTAACTCCATTCAATAAGACCCCAGGAGAAAAACCGTCATTGGCACCATCAAGTAAGGCACCTTTAAAATCTGTTGCTAATGTTCCCACTTTGCCTTCTACAGGATTAAAAGAGTCTACTAAGGCTAAAGGATCGCCACTCAAGAAAGATAAGATCAAGCCCTCCACTAGTAGTACCATCAAGAAGAAAGTAGAAGCTCACACTAGGAATATCAGTTCAGATTTAAATAAAAAGAATCATGTTAAGACTAAAAGCTCTGCGCCTGTGCAGAAGCCTAAACCATTTGTGAATTCTAATTTGAAATGTTGGAATTGTAATGAATGCATGTTTTCCCAACGTCATGATTTGTGTCTTATTGATCATGTGAATGAAATGAATGCTATTAGGAATGATCTTGAATGGAAGCCAACTGGGAGAACTCGTACCCAATTTGGATGGCAATGGCGTCCCACTGGTAGGACCTTTACATTAGATGGAAAAATGTGCCCTTTAACTAGGAATGCATCCATTGAGGTTAGGTCTCAGCGTCCTTTAGTTAGGCACACTAGCACTACAGTATGGAAACCGCGCCCTTTAATTAGGTCAGCCCCCACTATAGTGCCTATCAGTGAAGAAATACCTCAGGATTTAAGCCAACTTGAATCTACACCACCAACTAGGAAGAAGGCTAGGAAATCTAAGAAACCTAAAGTTAGCAAATCTAAGATCATTAAATCTGTACCTGCTAATAACAAGGAACATTCAGATTCCGAAACCTATACATTGTCTTCGTCTGGTGATATTTTCAGGTGGTCCAAATCATCCTCTGGTATTTGGACTCCGGTTGCTCAAAGCATATGACCGGAGATCGCTCGATGCTCCGAAATTTCGTCAGCAAGTTTCTTGGAACGGTTAAATTCGGTAATGATCATATTGCAAAGATAATAGGGGATGGTGAATATCAGATTGGAAACGTTACGATTTCAAGGGTATACTATGTAGAAGGTCTTGGTCATAATATATTTTCAGTAAGACAGTTTTGTGATTCCAACCTAGAGGTTGCTTTTCGACAACATACTTGTTTCATCCGCAACTTGGAAGGAAAAGACTTGTTGAAGGGATCTCGTGGTGCAAATCTTTATACGTTGTCCCTACAAGACATGATGGCCGCCTCTCCAGTATGTCTTCTCTCCAAAGCATCTAAGACCAAGTCATGGTTATGGCATCGCAGATTATCTCATCTCAACTTTGATGCTATTAATCATTTGGCTAAAAACGAATTAGTTCGTGGTCTTCCAAAGCTTAAATTTCACAAGGACCATTTATGTTCCGCGTGTTCAAGGGGGAAAAGCACCAAGAAATCATACAAGTCCAAAGCTGAAGACACCAATCAAGAAAAACTTCATCTTTTGCATATGGATCTTTGTGGGCCAATGCGAACCGAATGTGTGAGCGGTAAGAAATTCATTCTTGTTATTGTGGATGATTTCTCCAGGTTTACATGGGTTAGATTTCTACGTACAAAGGATGAAGCACCGAAGGCTATCATCACTTTTCTGAAATTCATTCAGGTACGTTTAAATACTACTGTCCGCCGTATTCGTACAGATAATGGAACAGAGTTCGTCAACCAGACTCTTTGTGATTACTATGAAGAAGTTGGTATTTCACATGAAACATCCGTTGCACGTACTCCACAACAAAACGGTGTCGTTGAAAGACGGAATCGTACGCTTATGGAAGCTGCTAGGACTATGCTGATTTATGCGAACGCTCCATTATTCTTGTGTGCAGAAGCTATATCTACTGCATGTTTCACCCAAAACCGTTCTATCATTCGGAAACGCCATGGAAAAACGCCTTACGAGCTTCTACATGATCGTAAACCCGATGTTTCATTTTTTCATGTGTTTGGTGCTCTTTGTTATCCAAACATTAATAGTGAGAACTTGGGCAAACTTCAACCAAAAGCCGATATAGGTACTTTCATTGGTTACTCACCCTCCAAGAAAGCATACCGAATTTACAACCGTCGTCTTGGTAATATTGTAGAAACTATGGACGCAGATTTTGATGAGCTGACAGCGATGGCTTCTGAGCAACGCTGCTTTGAACCCGCGCTTCATGAGATGGGAACCGGTGCTATTAGTTCCGGATTAGTTCCCAATAATCCTACTTCTACATCATTTTTACCACCTACAAGGCCCGAGTGGGATAAACTATTTCAACCTTTGTTTGATGAATTCTTTGATCCCCCAAATGATGAAGTTCTAGCACCTGTAGTGATAGCTCCAATCCCTGAAGTTGTTGCTCAAGCTAATGAACCTTTATCAAATGCATCTGCAATTAACATTGAACCGGATGCACCTCTACCAAGTAATTCTCAAACTACACCTGAATCGTCACCCTTACTTGTGCCTAATGATGCTGAAGAGGATTCTATTGATCACGAATTGGAATATGCTCACTTACAAGAGCTCCCTTTCTTTGGTGTACCGATACCTGAAAACCCTTCAGCCTCGTCTACCTCAGAAGAAGCTCCGTCAATTGTTCACTCCAGACCACCACGGATTGAAAATCACAGCACCAAATGGAAAAAACATCACCCCAATTAGGAATGTTATTGGAGGTCTAGATCGACCAGTCTCTACACGCCATCAATTACAAGAGAGTGCACTCTATTGCTATTTTGATGCATTTCTCTCCGAAGTTGAACCTAAAAACTGGCAACATGCTATGACTCAATCATCTTGGACTGAAGCCATGCAAGAGGAACTAAATGAATTCCAAAGACTTGAAGTATGGGAATTAGTTCCTCTCCCTGACAAGGTTAACATCCTTACTTTGTTGTGGGTTTATAAGGTTAAACTCGATGAGATGGGTGCAGTCTTGAAGAATAAGGCTAGATTGGTTGCTAGAGGATACAAACAAGCCTTGGGTATCGACTTTGAAGAATCTTTTTGTTGATCCCAAACTTAGATCGATTAGCTTTGTGTATACGAGATTAGATCAAGTACTACACGTAGAGAAACCTTTGCTTAAGAGTAAAGTAACAAAGTGTTATGCGGAATTAACACTTGATCTAAAACACAATGATGTTAAACAAACTTTCACTTGTATTAGAATAATCGTGTTGATTACAATGAAAGGTTTAACTTGCGAATACTATGAAAACTGATATATGACTTTAACCTAAAAGACCTTCTTTTATAGAACAAGAAGTCTTGTACAATAAGCTATGAATCAACTATTCTAGGTAAAGATAATAATAGAAAATACAATGTTGTGTTTATCTTTACCACAAACAAATAAACAAAAGATACGTATGAAGATATTCCATCAGTGTCAATCTTCAAGGCTGTCAGCGTTGACTTCTATCAGCGTCCAATGTCAATCTATCAGCGTTGACTTTCTTCTTATCAGCGTTTAGTGATCTGACCCATATTTTATTCCCAACAATCCTCCCCTAAACTTGATATCCATTCCAATGATCAAGTTTCTGAATAAAACCTTAAGACTTAGGAGGAATCTTTCAATAACTTCTTATGTTGGTGATAAACATATCTGATCAAGTCCTTGGCCACATCACTAGTATAATCTATCTCCAAGGGTGTCTCTAGCATCTTCTCCAATACTTCTTTGGACAAGAAATAGTCAGCATCCACAAGCAGATATTCTGAAAACTTTGTAGAGCTCATATGAAATACACCACAAGTAGAATATAACCTCCAATGAAGATTACTGAGATCATCTTCAAGATCCTTCCAAATGGCAGGATCTGCTTCTTTTGGACCACACAAAGTCATAAATGTGTTCCAAAGTCTTATTCCATTAGCTGAAGTAGGTGCTTCAGCTGTATACTTGGCCTCTATTAACCTCCATAGATGCACCAAGTCTTCCCTGTCTATGCTTGCAAATATAGAAATAACTGAAGTGAAAGTATGTACCTCCTTTCCAAATCGTCCAATCTTCCAAAAACCACACTCATCTTCATCAAAACTAATGATTGGATTTCTGTCATCTAGAGGTACTACATTTACCAAATCTGAAGCTTCCAAAGGAGAAAGCTTGAGATGCTTCCTTATAACACCTTCAGTTGGAAAATACACATCCATGTCTTTAGGAAATTGAAAAGGATCTCCTTTCTTCACTGGTCTTTGAGCAATCCTTATTTCCTTTTGAATCTGCATCTCTTCTGCAAGCTCTTGTTTTCTTTCTTCTGAAAGAAATTGGTAGACATTCTGTTCTTGCACCTTCCTCCAAATAGGATGTGCCCTATACTCTAACTCCTCAAAAGACAAAGCCAGCAACTTCTTTGATGTCCAATTAGGCTGATGACATCTAAGCAACTTATAGTACAACTGCCTTCTATCTCTTTTGAGCCAGGTCTTGACCTCTTGTGCATTAAATCTCATAATCACCTTTATGTCTTCTTGTACCCTAAGAAGAACTTCCAACCCCCAAATTTGATCTGATAAACTCATACCTGGGTTGTCCATCACCTGGTCTTCCCAAGCATGATACATTCTGGTGATTTCTGGTAGGTCCCAATCAATCTGATTCTTCAACTCACTCAACCTTTCCTTTGCTAGCTCATCCCCATATTCAAGCCTTTCTGGATCTTCAATAATTTGAATGCTTGAATCTGAGCTATCACCTTCTTTATCATCACCACTTTCCTCCTCACTCTCAGAAACAACAAATGGTGATCTTCTACTCCTCCTCAAATCTCTTTCCACAAGTTGTGCAGCCAACTGTTCATCAAATGCTATTTGTGCTGCATCTTTCTTTGGAACATCTTCTTCAATCAAAATACCTTTACCTTTGTCTTTTGGATCAATAATTGGTAAAGTAGAAGAAGAAACCTGTGTGGACACATCTTTAATGATTGTTGATGGCTGGAATACATCAACATCATCTGCAACTTTGTCAGCGTCCAAGTTGCTCCTATCAGCGCCACGATTACCTTTATCAGCGCTGGATGTGTCAGCGTCCAAACCTGTATCAGCGCCCAATGTTTCTTTGAAAGACCCTTCCAAGTTCTTTGGTGCCACCTTGGATGTATCAACAACTGGGTGCTTCTTCAAGTTAGTGAGAGCTTCAGCAATCTGCAAAGATTCACTAAATTGTGAACTCTTTTCTGAACTCTTTTCACTAGCTGTGTGAATCAACTCATCCTCCTCATCCTCTTTATCCTCCCCTTTGGAAGATTCCTCCATTAGACTCCTGCTACTTGGATTCTCCAAAACAGTTACTCTCTCCCTCAAAGCTTGGAGTTCTCGTCCCTGTTTGTTGACAGTTTGTACAAGACTGACATTTTGCTTTTGCAAGCTAATGACAGCCGCCGTCAATTCAATTATGGTCATAGGTTCCAATCTGCCCTCAGCTAGAATGGGGATTTGACCTCCCAAAATAGGATCATGGGGCATGGATGAGGTCTTAATGATGTTGGGACTGTCTTGACCAGCATCTAAGCCTGTGTCAATAGCCCCAGCCTCACCCATTTCACCAGCCACACTTGTGGAGGTGGTTCTCTCTGCTACAAGGCTAGGATCACTAGAGGAGAACACTCCAGTAACCCTTTGGCGTTTAGTCAACCTAGATTGTAATGGGGTAGAAGATGAAGTAGATTGTGTGGGTGTGGGTTGATTAAGGGGTGTTTGGGATTGTTCAGGAAGTGTATCAGTGTTGGGATTGGCTGTGTCAGCGCCACATTTTGAGTGTCAGCGCTGGGTTGGTCAATGTCCATGTTTTCTGGTGAAGGTGATGGTTCATGAATAGGCTCAAGTTGGGGTTCAGGGTCTGGTTGTGGGTCTGGTTGTGGTTGAACAGCCTGAATTACTTCAAGCATGGGTTGGGTAAGAGGTATGGGGTCGTTTGTGGAGCTCATTTTAGCAAAAATGGTTTTCTGTTGTTTAGGGATCTCATAAAAAGTGCCATGATCCCTAGAACAATATTCTTGTAAATCAAAGACCATTTGCAAAAATCTAGGGTAAGCCAAAGTCATTTTACTTCCCTTGTTTTTACACATCCCTTCAAAAATCATTTTTGAAAAATTATACTTAAGCCCACGTGTTATACAAACCAAAGCACTTGCAATTGACCTGTTTATCTCATTAAAAGAAGTACATTTTGGACTTAAGCATTGTAAAAGGACATGTATCAAATATTTCCAGTCAGAGGGAAATTCCTGCTTATGATATTTATTTAAAGTGACATCAGCAGGAATAGGATAACCCAATTCCCTAAGACCCTGTTCTATTGTTGCTATGGCAAGAGTAGTCACACCATCAGCGTCATCAAGACGCAAAGCTTGGCGAACCAAAGCTTCAGTGACCACCCATGTTCTTCCATGAACAGTAGATGTTAATGTGGTCACTCCATTAGTTGTTGTGGAACTAACATTGTTCCAAAACTGTCTAATGTGTGCGACAGGGACTAATGGTGTATGAGAAAGTGCATACCTCAATGAAGATGCATTTAAAAATGCCACCATCTGTGAATACTGAGGAAATAAAGCATCATCAGCAGTCAAGTAAGCGATCATATTGTGTTGGCTCTTGAACTCCAATGTTAAATTCTTTGAGTTGAATTTGGGTGCCATGATTGAAAGCTGTTTAAGTTATATGATATGGAAAAATCTAGGAGAAAAAGTGTTAGACAAGAAAATATGAATACCCAGAATAAAAATATTAGCCAAATTTATAGGAGAGATGCATGATTTTGATTGGTCAAAAATGAGGCGGTTATATTCAAAGAGCAATCATGAAAATCTTGAATCAAATATAACTTATCTCATGCATTAATTAAAAGTAACTTCTCCCCAAAATTACGGCCAAAGATTAGTCAAAAAATAACAACTGGGTAGGGCCCACTAGGTGTCAACGGTCAAAAATAGCCCATCAGCGCCCAACGGCTATATTTTCTTGTCAGCGTTTGCCTAAAGCCTTGTCAGCGTCACGATTGGACGTAACAGCGTTTGGAGAAAAACTTGTCAGCGTCTAAAAAGTAAAAAATAAAAATATTTAAAAAGAAAAAGACCTTAACAAAGTAATTTATCCTAAGGGAAATATCTTACAAGTTGATAATAATTATTGGGCGGCAAGCACTGTCCATTTATGCACACTTGCATAAGCAAGATAGACACAAATGTCCTCTAGAGTCCCTTGCTAACCAAAATACTTACCAACAAAGTTATTTCATAAAACTCTTTGTAACTCCCAGGTAAACCCATATCCAAAGTATTCCCAAGTCTCCCATCAGACCACAACCAAGTCTAGGCCAAAAATGTCTTGGCAGCATGCATAGATTGTCACCTTTGCATGCTACAGTGCCTCATGGTTTAGTAAAACTAACCCATACTCACCTGTGGACACAATCTAGAATTGTGATGAGAGTATTCTAAGAATACCCAAGAGTCCTAAAGGTTCCTTAAACCTCCCCTTAAACTATGATACATGAGTTCTCAAAATATATATATGAACATTAAAAATTTATGTCAAGATAGGAATATAAATATTCCAACCATCATCCATAAACAAAACATGTCCAAATAGCTCTTCAAAGATCCATAAGCAACTCTGTATCCAATGGCATAAAGCTACCATTACCTGCACATTTAGATGAAAACCACAAAACTAACATTTGTTGCTGACAGCGTCCCGACAACACTTATCAGCGTTGAAGGAACTCTTGTCAGCGTTAGACAATAATATCTCCAACAACGGCAAAATAACACTTGACAGCGTTACATGTACCTTTGTCAGTGTTAGAAAAATAATGTGGAAAATCTAAATCATCATAAAGACCAATAACAATGCATTATCCTGTACATACTTTTACAAAAAGATTCCAAATCACATATTAAGTGAGATTAACCATTCCAATATTTGTTACCAAATATTGAAATCTTCCAGCATCAAAAGGTTTAGTTAATAAATCAGCTACATTATCTTCAGTATCTACCCTATCTGGTTGTATTAAACCTTTCTCAAAGCAATCTCTTATAAAATGATGTCTAATTTCTATGTGTTTGGTTTTAGAATGATGTACAGGATTTTTAATAATGCATAAAGTACTGTTATTGTCTACAAAAATCTTGGTATGCATAAAATTATACCCATAATCCAACAGTTGGTTCTGAATCCATAAGACTTGTCCACAGCAAGCAGCTGCAGCAACATATTCTGCTTCAGTTGTAGAGTTGGCCACCACTGTTTGTTTCTTGCATTGCCAAGATATTAATCTGCTCCCAAGAAATTGACATCCACCAGTTGTGGATTTCCTATCAAACTTGTCACCACCATAGTCACTGTCTGAATATGCAATAAGGTCCAATGGAGAATCTTTTGGGTACCATAATCCAAGATCTGGATAACATCTTAGGTACCTAAAAATTCTCTTCACAGCAAAAAGGTGACATTCTTTGGGAGTCACTTGATGGCGTGCACATGCACACACAGCAAACATGATGTCAGGTCTTGAGGCTGTAAGATACATCAATGATCCAATCATTGATCTATAGTGCCTAACATCCACATCTTTTCCAGCTCCAATTTTTCCCCAAGGGTGTTGTCTATCCATAGGAGTGGAAGCCTCCTTCTCATGTGGAGAAAAACCATATTTCTTCAAGATTTCAGCTACATACTTGTCTTGGGAGATGAAGATACCATCCTCTTTCTGCTGAACTTGTAACCCTAGAAAGAAGTTCATCTCACCCATTGCACTCATCTTGAATTTATCTGTCATGAGCTTGGAAAAGTCCTCACTCATTTTTGGATCAGTAGACCCAAAAATGATGTCATCAACATAGACCTGCACAAGTAACACATGTTTCCCTTTCTTCTTTGTAAACAGTGTCTGATCTATGGTGCCCCTTTTGAAACCATTTTCCACCAAGTAAGTGGACAATGTACCATACCATGCTCTTGGGGCTTGATGAAGTCCATACATTGCTTTCTTCACTCTATAAACCTTGTCTGGATTCTCAGGATCTTCAAAACCAGGAGGTTGCATGACATATACTTCCTCAACAATTGTCCCATAGAGGAAAGCACTCTTCACATCCATCTGGTAAACAGTAAAATTCATACAAGAGGCATAAGCTAGAAAGATTCTTATAGCTTCAATTCTTGCAACTGGTGCAAAAACTTCTTCATAATCAATTCCTTCCTCTTGTGTATAACCCTGAGCTACCAAACGTGCCTTGTTTCTGACCACAATGCCTCTTTCATCTTTCTTGTTCCTTAGAACCCATCTTGTCCCAATTGGTCTCACATATCTAGGACAATCAACCAGCTCCCAAACATCCTGTATAGCAAATTGGTGAAGCTCATCCTGCATTGCTTCCACCCAACTTTGTTCTTTGAGAGCATCAAAAATTTTCTTGGGTTCTTCCTGTGACAGAAAACAGGCAAACAAACATGCTTGTACAAGAGGGGTATCAACCTTCTTGTGAATATTGGCAATAAATCCACCAAGACCTTGATGGGATCTTCTTGTCTGAACTGGAGCCATAACATCACCAATGATCTGAGATGTGGGGTGATCCTTTGCTATGGAAGTGAGAACTCCTCCTTCAACAAGTCTGGTGTCCTCAATTTCACGCTCCATGTTGCCAATATCTTCTTCAGATTCTTCTTGATCAACAGAGATCTCTTCATGGACATTAGAAGGTCCACCTTGTTCAAAATGAGAAGAGAAAAGCTGTGTAAAGGTGTCTCCAAAGTCTGAACCTTGCTTGTCAGCGTTTGGGCTAACAACGTTTGAACTGCTGTTGTCAGCGTTGGAGCCATCAGCGTCTGAATTGGTCGTGTCAGCGCTTGATTTCCCTTTGTCAGCGTTTGAAGAATCATGCATGTTTGTAGTTGGTGGTATCTGAACACCACCATTATCTTTCCTTGCAGCAGTAGCAGCAGCATAATACTCATCTGTCCATATAGGAAGTGTAACAAATTCTTGTGTGGGAGATGATATAACTGCTGGTGGTCCATCCTCCTTAGCAACCTGTATACCTGAAACATTACCAATTCTCTTTTCCAAAACACTTGAAGTTACCTTCACAATGTCTGGATCAGTAACAGGCATATAATTTAAAGCTCTAGACAAAGGTTCTAAGTCAAACAACCAATTTGGACCACTCTCAGGATCACTAGGTTTACTTTCTAAAAACCTAACATGTACCTTTTCAAGTATACGTTTTTCCTTTTTAATGTAAACCCTATATCCTTTACTCTGCACTGAATACCCCATGAAGTAGCCTTCATCACCTTTTGAATCAAATTTACCTAGGGCCTCACTAGTTTCTAGAACAACTACATGACATCCAAAAGGCTTGAGAAAGCCAATATTGGGCTTCCTTCCCCAAAGTAATTCATAAGGTGTCTTATTATGTATCTTGTTGACCAATGCCCTATTTTGAACATAACAAGCTGTGTTAACAGCTTCAGCCCAAAAGGCTATAGGAAAGTGGGCATCAGCCAACATGGTTCTGGCTGCTTCAATAAGGGTCCTATTCTTTCTTTCAGCAACCCCATTTTGTTGTGGGGTTCTAGCTATGCTAAACTGCCTAGTAATCCCTTTCTTGGCACAAAAATCATCCAACAACTGATTTCTAAACTCGCCCCCATTGTCACTTCTAATAATTTTGACCTCATTACCATTTTTCTTTTCAATTTGGGTAATAAAATTAATCAGACTTAGGGCAGTTTCACTTTTCTTGGCTAAAAAGAAAGTCCATGTGAACCTGGAGTAATCATCAGTAATGACAAAACAATATGATTTACCCTTCAAACTTTCTATATTAGTTGGACCAAAGAGGTCCATATGCAATAAGTGAAGGGGTTTAGAACTAGAGTGCACCTGTTTAGACCTGAATGAGACCTTGTGCTGCTTGCCCTTAAGGCATGCAACACAAGAGTGGTCATTGTGGAAAGCCTTTTCAGGCAAACCATCAACTAAACCAAGCCTCACAAGCCTATTAATATTCTTAAAGTTTATGTGCCCTAGTCTCCTGTGCCAAAGATTACTTTCATCTACTGAGGCCTTAGCATACAGACATGACATTTTATTATTTACCTTAATTCCATTAAGATTCACATTATATATGTCTTTATGCCTTGGTGTTCTAAAATCTATGTATTTCTCCTCAGGGAGCTTATAATCTTTGCTTAACACCAAGCACTCAGTATCTGTGAAAAGAACCTTATTTTTGTTATCACACACTTGTGATACACTAAACAAATTATAATCCAGGTCTTTCACCAAGAAGACATTATCAAACCGTAGATTGTTGGTGACAAGGGTTCCTTTTCCTGTGATTGTGCCGTAGCCACCTCCAAAGTATACCTTATCACCATCTTGAATAGGAGAGAAATTGGTCAGATAGTCTTCCTTTCCTGTCATGTGCCTTGAGCATCCACTATCCCAGTATCCATAGTCATTGATCTTCTTCTGAATGCCCTGCACATAAAGAAAACACATTAGTTTTCTTTGGGAACCCAAGCCTTAGAAGACTTGGATTCATTTGGTTGTTCAACAAGAACAGACTTGGTTCTCATAACAACCCCATTTTCATCCCTGTTTGAATGAAATTCCCAGTTAACCCCAATTGGTGTTGACAATGCCTTTGAAATATAATGAAACCTGTTGCATGTCATAGAAATACCAGTAGAATTAGGGTTCTGGTCCTGTTTTGGTCTCCATGTTAAGCTAGTAGAAGCTTTAGACCTATTTCCCTGTGGTTGCAAATACCTAGGTTTAGCAGTGTTTCTATCAGCGCTGAAATTTCTCTTGTCAGCGCCCCGATTGCTCCTATCAGCGTTGAACCTAGGGTTTGCTACAGGAACCCATTGCCTGTTTGACCAAGTATTTGACTTTTGAAAAGGTCTTAGGCCTTGTGTGTTAGACCCTCTAGAAAAGAATGGGGCTGGTCTAACAACTTGTGAACTTTTGTTCACAAAGGAATTGGGTCTGACAGTGTTTGACCTATGTTGACTTTTGTCAGCGCTGAAATGGTTCCTGTCAGCGTTGACATTGGAAGCATTGACACATTTGTAGGCCAAATGTGAGAAGCTACCACATGTGTAACAAGCTTTTCTAGACATAGTATTAGGTCTAGAAGCAAAGAAGCCTGTTCCATGGTTACTAACTTGGCTTTTTGGTGACCTAGAATTTCTATACATCTCTGCATATTTAACACTAGGTTTTCTAACAGATTGTGAGCCAAGGTCAACAGCTTTGCCAGTGGTAGGGTGTGTGATCTTAATAGGTTTAGGATTAAGGCTCTTGATTGGTGTGGGCTCATTTGGACTTTCACACAATAACCCTCCCTTAACAAACAAGGTGTGGTTTGCTTTCTTCTATTCTTCTAGGTCAGTAAGCTTTTGCTGATATTCCTCAACTGGGGAAGTCACTCTAGGTGGAGGAATGAACTCCTCCTCTTGGCATTCTGGCAAGCCAGTCCAAGATAAGTCCTTTGATTGGACACCATAGAAATCCCCAGCTGGTGGTGGAACGACAGTATAATTATTCATCCCAATCCCACTCATATCCTTAGAGTCTCTTTGTTTACTAACACACTCTCCTAGGGATTGTGTGGCCTTATCAAATCTCTGGATTTTAAGACTCACATTATCTTTATTTTTGTTAGCCTCCTCTAACTGAGCTATCAAATCAAGATTAACCCTATTTACTATATCTTGAACATCCTTACTCTGATGTAACTCATGTTTTAAGATATTTATTTGATCCTTTAAATCAAACTCCATTTTCTTATACTCAGATACTGTCTTTTCTGTTTGGGTAAGAGCAACTTGATAGTTAGATACTTTACATCTTTCAGTACTTGCCTCATCTAATAATTTAACTATCTCTTGTTTTAATTTTTCAGTATTTAAACGACAACCCTTAGAACAGAAAGCATCATCATATACCTCATTATCTGATGAAGAGGAGGAGTGTGCCATGAGAGCATATTCAGCATGCTCTTCTTTAACCTCAGCAACCAAAGCTCTGTCCTCTTCCTCATTCTTAGCCATCCAGCTCCAATCCCATTCTCCAACACCATCAATTTGTTGAACAGCAACCATGGCCTTGGGATCTGGGTTCTTAATCATTTGGCTAGAAGGCTTCCCAGCATCAGATCTCCTTGGAGATCTACATTCCCTCATAAAGTGCCCCATCCTATGACAGTTGTAGCACTCCACCTTGGACTTGTCAAAGCCAGCAACATCCTTAGCATTAAAGGTCATCTTCTTCTTGAACCTTTTATTGAACCTGTTTGCTCTTAAACTTACAAGAGCCATAGTCCACTTTATATCCATCTCTTCCAATTGTTCATCACTTATCTGCTCAAGATCTTCATAAGTGATCCTTGAATCACTAGGCAAAGAAGCAATGAATGCACACACAGTATCAAGATCAAAACCAGCAGGTTTAATTCTATCAGTGCCATGATTGTGTGTGTCAGCGCTTGAGTACAAAGCGTTGACAGGATATGATCCAGCGCTGACAGATTGACATCCAGCGCTGACACCTTGAGATCCAGTTGCTGAATGTCCATAGAAGTTCATGGAATCAAATTGGCCTTCACTTTGTGAAAAGAAGGCCATGTTGCTGCTGGAAGATTTAGTATCACTTTCCAATTGCCATTCATTCTCCAACAGTCTTAACTTGTTGAAGATGTCATCAAACCTGGAAGTCTTGTGAGTATTATTGACAAGAATAGATCTTGTCTCAATCTTCCATACATCACCAAGGCTTTTGAGAAAAGTAGCATTCAATTCAGGGTCATCAATCTGTTTTCCCATGAAGGAAAGTTGACTTGTGATGTCAAGAAGTCTACTTCTCACACTGCTGAGATTCTCATTAGGTTGAGCTTTAAAGACAGCATACTCATGCAAGAGTTGCTTCTTCTTTTCTTCTTTTGTGTCAGCATTGCCACCATGTGCCACTTCAAGAGCTTCCCAAAGCTCTTTTGCAGACTCAAATCGTTTGTACTTGTGCTGATTCTCATGACCTAGGGCATGTTTCAAGATGTTCAGGATTTTCATGTCCACCCTCTTCTTGGCTATGTCTTCAACAGCAACAGCTCTCCCATCTTCAGGCTTTTCCACCTTATCAGATTCAGGACAATTAGGAACAGCTGTCCTTGTGGCAATAGCAGCAGTAATCTTTGCTGCTTTATCGAATGTGTTCCCATATTCGATAATTTCCCAAAGAGTGTAGTCATGAATAGCTATGTATTGCTCAAAATTGGACTTCCAAAGCTCAAAGTTCCTGGCATCAAACATGGGAATTTTGATACTAGGGTTTGAGAAGTTGTTTTGCAGCAAAGCAGGAGGTTGATTTGTGCCAGACATGATGTTTTTAGGGTTTTGAGAATTTTAGGGTTTTTAGGGTTTGGTGTTTTAGGGTTCTGCGTTACTTAAAGATCAAAAGTTTCTCAACAAGCTCTGATACCACTTGTTGATCCCAAACTTAGATCGATTAGCTTTGTGTATACGAGATTAGATCAAGTACTACACGTAGAGAAACCTTTGCTTAAGAGTAAAGTAACAAAGTGTTATGCGGAATTAACACTTGATCTAAAACACAATGATGTTAAACAAACTTTCACTTGTATTAGAATAATCGTGTTGATTACAATGAAAGGTTTAACTTGCGAATACTATGAAAACTGATATATGACTTTAACCTAAAAGACCTTCTTTTATAGAACAAGAAGTCTTGTACAATAAGCTATGAATCAACTATTCTAGGTAAAGATAATAATAGAAAATACAATGTTGTGTTTATCTTTACCACAAACAAATAAACAAAAGATACGTATGAAGATATTCCATCAGTGTCAATCTTCAAGGCTGTCAGCGTTGACTTCTATCAGCGTCCAATGTCAATCTATCAGCGTTGACTTTCTTCTTATCAGCGTTTAGTGATCTGACCCATATTTTATTCCCAACACTTTTGCTCCTGTTGCAAGATTGGAGGATATTAGACTATTCCTTGCGTATGCTGCTCATATGAACATGATCGTCTATCAAATGGATGTGAAGACGGCATTCTCGAATGGTGAACTAAGGGAAGAAGTCTATGTTAGTCAGCCGGATGGGTTCGTTAGCACGGAGTTTCCTAATCATGTGTACAAGCTTAAGAAGGCTCTCTATGGGTTGAAACAAGCTCCACGCGCGTGGTATGATCTCCTTTCAACATATCTCATCTCGGAAGGCTTCTCCCAAGGCAAAGTGGACCCCACTCTATTCACTCTCAAGGAGGACAATGACATGATACTGGTACAAATTTATGTTGATGATATAATATTTGCTGCCTCTAACATAGAATTGTCAAATCGCTTTGAGAAGATAATGTCCACACGCTTTCAGATGTCAATGATGGGAAAATTTTCATTTTTCTTAGGATTACAAATTTCTCAGAATCCCAGAGGCATCTTTATTAATCAATCCAAATATGCTCTAGAATCTTTAAAGAAATATAACTTTCAAAATTGTGACCCCGTGGACACTCCAATGGTGGAGAAATCCAAGTTAGATGAAGATAGGAATGGGATTATTCTCGATCCGAAACTTTACCGTGGAATGATCGGCACCCTTCTCTATCTGACTGCTAGCAGGCCTGATTTGCAATTTGCCGTATGCATGTGTGCCCGGTATCAGGCTCGGCCTACCGAAAATCACCTACATGTTGTTAAAAGGATCTTTCGGTATCTCAAAGGAACACTACATCGTGGTCTATGGTATCCGAAAGATTCCTCCATTGCTTTAATATCATACGCAGATGCCGATCATGCTGGTGTCAAGACACAAGGCGTAGCACTTCTGGGTCTGTGCAACTCCTTGGAAACAGATTGATTAGTTGGTCTTCAAAACGGCAGAAAAGCGCTGCAATTTCAAGCACGGAGGCTGAATACATTGCCATGTCCGGTTGTTGTGCTCAAGTCCTTTGGATGAGATCACAACTAACTGACTACGGTCTTGGATTTAACAAAATCCCGATGTATTGTGACAACAAGAGCGCCATTGCCCTTTGCTGCAACTATGTTCAACACTCCCGGGCAAAGCACATCGACATTCGCTACCATTTCATTAAAGAGCAGGTGGAGAACGGAGTGATCGAGCTGTATTTTGTCACCACTGAGTATCAGCTGGCAGATATGTTCACCAAAGCCTTAGATCGAGGACGAATCGAGTTTTTGATCGAAAAGCTTGGCATGAAATCCTTCTCTCCAGCGACTCTCAAAGAGTTGGCAGAAGAATCAGCAGAATAGTGGTGGTAAACTATTCATGCGTATCCTTTGTTCGTGATCATGTATATTATCGTATATATATAAACCACAAAAAGAAAAATACAAAAATATAAATAAAAAAAACCATAAAAAAATATAAAACCAAGAAAAAAACCATAAAAAATATAAAACCAAGAAACCCAAAAACGTTTTTCCTTTTTAAATCGGGCATGTCTTTTAGTACGGTAATATTTACGGCCTTAGAAATGTCGATCAATATTGACACGGTGCCATAAATAGAGTCCGTATAAAAGTTGTACATTTTTAAAACATGCCCATTATGGCTTGCAGTTATTTCTGACTGCAACCCGTTTTTAGCATTAATGTCACGTATTTCCTTGGAAAACGTTGGCTCACAACGGGAATTAATTTTCGCGGGCATGATTTACAAGCCAAATCATGCAAAGGGATCAAGTTTACTTTACAACTTGGTCTAACACGAGTTAGTGTATGTTTCAGTGCATTAATTTGTCTAAATAAGAGAAATCTTATTGCCACAACGAATCAACTTTTTCAAAACATCAATTGACAAATGTTTTCATCATCATGTGCCTCGTTAAACAATGACTACAGCTCTTTAAATAGAAAACGAGTCATCGTTTAAGGGGGAGAAGGTCTTCAAACGTTTTCGAGGAAAATTAATTAGCTCAATGGTTAATGGCTGGAATTGCTTCGACATTCGTCTTGTATTTGTTTGTGAGATTGTCGTGAATAGTTTAGCTAAGATAGGTTAAGTTGGCTACATTTAACGATGGTTAGGGAGACTAGAAAAGAAAAAATGAAAAGACAAGGAATAAAAAGTAAAAGTGAAAACTGTAGTGGGTAAAGTGACAAGGGGTAAATCTTTTGAAAAGTTTGACCTAGTCAAATCCTCTCCCCCGTCTTCTTTTTCTCTTTTCTATTTTCTTCTTTCTGGTTCTCTTATCTCCGCCATTAACACACTCACACAAAGCTCTCACACCTTCGTCTAATCCGTTTTATTCATTCCTAAGATACAATCCTCAGTTAATTCCTTTAATTATTCCTTTAAATCAACTTAATTAACTTATTTTAATTAGGTTAAATCCAATTAGGGTTTCTGTTTAAATTAGGGATAATTGATTTGGGGGTTTGCCTGGGTTTCACGCGGAATAAGACAAGAATAAGATTGGTGGCCTATAGAATGCTTAAAACAAACATCTAAGCCTAGATTAAACGATCAAAAGGTGTGTTTTAGGTTATTCCGAATAAACGAATTGTTTCTAAGAGTATTCCGAATAGACATGTTATTCAGTATAGTTATTCCGCATAGAATGATTATTCCGCATAGAATGATTATTCCGCATAGAATGATTATTCCGCATAGAATGATTATTCCGAGTAGACTGTTTATTCCGCATAGAATGATTATTCCGCATAGAATGATTATTCCGCATAGAATGATTATTCCGAGTAGACATTTTATTCCGCATAGAATGATTATTCCGGGTAGGCATGATATTCCGCATAGAAAGATTATTCCGAATAGACATGTTATTCCGCATAGAATACTTATTCCGAATAGACTGGTTTTCCGCATAGATTGGTTATTCCGCATAGACTGGTTATTCCGCATAGACTGGTTATTCCTCATAGACTGGTTATTCCGCATAGACATGTTTATTCCGGATAGACTTGTTAATTCCGGATAGACATGTTTATTCCGGATAGACATGTTTATTCCGGATAGACTTGTTTATTCTGGATAGACTTGTTTATTCCGGATAGACTTGTTTATTCCGGATAGCCTTGTTTATTCCAGATAGACTTATTTATTCCGGATAGCCTTGTTTATTCCGGATAGACTTGTTTATTCCGGATAGCCTTGTTTATTCCGGATAGACTTATTTATTCCGGATAGCCTTGTTTATTCCGGATAGACTTGTTTATTCCGAATGAAGGATGTTTGAGTGTTTTTAAAAGTCTAAGGGATTATGTCATTTGTATAATGCTTAAGTATAAATTCATCATGATATTCATATCTGTATGTATCAATTTCTATGTTTTATCTTAAGCAGAAACAATGACTAACCCAACTGTGCAACAAATACAAGAAGCTAGAGCAGCAGCCATTGCCGAGGCCAAAACCCTCAAGTTCATTCCAAAAAACTACCGGTTGAAAGAGGTCTCTCATTCCACTCACAATGGATTCAAGGTAGGTTCAGCCATTCTTGACAATTCTCACCTCAAGAATGCGCTAAGGAATAGTGCTTCGGTACCCTTCGACTACATGTACGAATTCTGGGCAACCAAAGAGAAGACGTCGAATAAGATCACATTCTTCCTGGACAACAAGCAACAAACTCTCACCGTGTCAGACTTTCGCAAGATCTTTAGCTTTCGGGAGGCACCCAAAGGATTTTCATTCTCAACGAGCCCGACCAAGAATGAGCTCATGGAGATGTTCTCTGATATTGGATGTGCGGACATACGAATAGTGTCCGAGTTTACCACAGCCAAAGTGGGTCAACCTTGGAGAGCGATTTTTGGTATTTTCAGCCGATATCTCACACCCAAAACAACTGGGTATGATGTTGTGCGTCCGCCAATCGTCAAGATGTTCTATGGTATGTTCAAAGGTAGGGTATCGATTATGCATCATTATTGTGGGAAGAGTTTGTTTTTCAACTCTTCACAAACATGAAGGGTAAGGCTAAAGGTTACCAGTACCCTAGGTTCATAAAGCTAATCATACATTATTTTATGAAAAACGATGCATCTATTGATAAGCGTGCAGGTAGCCGTCACCACACAATGGATGTTGATGATTTGGTGGACTTAAGGCAAGAAACTCACTCCAATATTGTTATCCCTGGTCCTATTCCCAGTTATCTCCTAACAGATAAGATTATCGCTTCTGCTGAGTACAAGAACATACTACAAGAAATCGAGAATCAACGAGCAAGCATTGAAGCAGGAGAAGACTCGTCTACCACGGTTAAGAGTAAAGGTAAACGCAAGCAAACAGCTTTACCTGAACCCAAAACCAAGAAGACAAAGACCGTGGCTAAGAAAGGTAAGAGTACGGCTGACGAGCTTGTTCTTCACGATGAAGAAGATGTTGATGACGATCCTACTATCGATTTAACTCGCAAGTCTGAGAAGAAGTTAATGAAGATGGCTATCGAAAAGAGTAGGAGAGACACGGGCGGTAGTGGTTCGGGTGCACAGATGGACGTTGAAGAAGAATACGAGGAGCCAGATGATATTAATGAGTTTGGATCACCCGAACGATACTCTACTTCGAAGGAGACATCCATTGCTGTATCAGCAAGTGTTGAAAAGGAGTCCGGTGCTACTACAATCATTGTACCTACACAGTCGCTCGTAACTCAACCTCCACCAATCCAGCCCTTACCAACCCGACCGGTGCCAACACCTTTCCTTCCACCTCCAACAACTTCCATCCTCAGTATTGTAGTCACAACCGAGCCTCTTCTACCTTCCCAGAGTAGCTCTGGAACATCTTCAATGGCTGCATTCGTAATGGCAGAAATGTGGGATAAACACACGGACAGTCAAAGAAAAGAGATGGATAATCTTCGAGAAGAGCTACTTCGACGAGTGCAAAGTGAAGAGGCATCCAAGAAAGCCCAAGAAGAGATGATAGCTAAGTTCACTGCAGAGATGGAATTGACATGTAAAGCTCACGCAGAAGAACTTGCTCAGGTCAAACGGGCTGAAGCTGAAAAGAGTGAAGCACGACTTACGAGACTTCGAGTTATAAAGGACAAATATAAGGAGCAGAAACAGTTACTTGAAGCTTCTATTTTAGAAAAAGTGAATGAATCTATTGAGGCCCTTATGCCAAAGCTGCGTGATGAAATGAGGAAACTTGCGGCTGACAACTTGATGATTAAGTCGTCCAACCCTTCCGAGTCAGCTTACAAAATTGCATATGACTTGACGGATTTTGAATTAAAGAAGATCCTCAAAGCTCGCATGAGGGAAGTTGGATCCTATAACAAGTCTAAAGTTCAGCGGATACTTTACAAAGCACTCAATGACACTATTTTGGAGGATGATCGGTTGTTTAAGACGTTTGGAAGCGTGGTACCTTATCACATCTTGGATGAGGAAGAAAAGGTAGATAGTGAACAAGAAGAGGGTAATGGTGAAGAAGAAGAAGAAGAAGAAGAAGAAGATGATGATGATGATGATGATGGTGACGATAATAATGATGATGGTGAGGATGATGATGGTGATGATGATGATGATGATGATGGTGGTGATCAACATGAGAAGAGTGATAAGGGTAGCAATGGAGATGATGATGAGGATGATGGTGATAAACATGATCAGCTTGAAACGGGGGACAAGGTTGCCAGCAAAAAGAAACCATCCAAGTCTGGTACCAAGTCTCAGAAAGATGCTGCCCAAAAGGAAAAGTCCACCTCTACGGAATCAAGACGAACCAAGTGGCGCCATGATGTGAATGCTACTACTGCGTCATCGATTCCTGGTACATCTGTTTCTGTTTCTATACCTGTTACCACTAATCCTGTTAGTTCTTTTGTTGCTCCTGTGATCGCAGAATCAGTAACTGAACCTGAATTTGCACAACACTCGCCTGTGCATGACACCGCCGAAATGCCTGAATCAGAACCAGCAAGTGTTCATGTTTCTACTCCTTTTCAAACAGAACCACAATCTACTGTTCCCGAGTCAATCACACGGGACTGGGCGGATACATTGGAGATTGATGAAACTGCACCGCCACAAGCTTGGATCACGGCAGCAGCTAAATATGATCCAATCACAGACGCTGATAGAGATGTTCTATATCTCCGTATCCGTAGTCCGATAGACTTGTGTGCATTTTGGGCTCATGAGTTCAAATCTTCGGTCACTCCGTCTTTGGTGAAGAGAGCGCTAAAGGATAAGAGAATTTACGCCAAAACCAGGTTAAGCCGCATGGAGTACGAGTATTATGCTGACGAGGTCCTGAAAGCTCTCAATACCGTTCAAAGGCCAGGCCTTCATGAGTCAGAAAGAGCTCCACCTCCACTTGATCCCTCTCAAGATAATCAAATTGCTCTTGACTTCTTTGTCACCTATGATCTTGAGTATCTTCTTAAGGGGTCATCCAAGTACGCAACCTCCCTGACCTTGTTGAAAGCTGCTAATTGGGGGACAATACCCTGGATCGAGGAAAAGGTAAACCGACTCTGGGTCCCAAAGGTAAATCGTAATTATGATATGTATGTTGTTATAGGTGCATCACATTGGGACGAGCGAGTCCGAAGGGCGTACAGAGGTTGCTGCTTAGCCAATTCAGGAAGTCGTGTCAAATCTGATATTCGCATCTCAAGTATTTTGGGACTGAAAACTGAAGCCAAGAATGGCTATTATCATGTGACGGAGATTCGTCTGAAGAGGGAGGATGACAGAGAATACACAATACAGCAAGGAGATTTTCTATCATTCGCCTTGAAGATATCGAAGACATGTTGCTTATGATGACCCGTGATCAACTTACCCATCTGACTCGTGAAGAAATCATTGCCTTGAATACAGCACTTCGTATGTTCACACGAAGCGTTGTTATCAAGAAACGAGTTGAAGATCTTCAATTGGGAGTTGAAAGCTACCAAAGGAAGCTTAACCTGACCCGTCCAATGAATCAAGTTCTACCTCAACATGTCACAAGATGTCCCTATATCGGCATTACCGTTCCGAGTTACGGGATTTTCTACTTGAATGGTCGAGGGATCATGAAGTTTATGAGGGTAGGTGAGCTTTATAAATACAGTGATGGGACTCTTATATACGTCAGAGGAAAATTGGAGCATCTTAATTCTGGTGGGTCTTTACCAGAGATGGTTGAGGATTGGCATCCGGGTTATCGGCAAATGGTGAAATATGTGATCAAGAAGATTGATGAAAAGCTCCGGGAACGTAGATTGATGAGGAGCTTAGAAAGATTCGTTGGTGGTAGACCATATGGAGTGCACCACAAGTTACTGCAACGATCCATCTAATGGATCGTACATCTCAGGTCTACTCTATATTGGTTTTTTCAATTGTGAATATGTAAATTTTGTGAATATTGTGCTTTTATGGCTTAATGTAGTGTTAAGGTATGATAATTTTTCAAGAATTTCTCACGAGATTCTAAATCTTTCAAAATATTTCATACTAAAGCACTACAATTAACCCTTATTAATTTAAGGAGGAGCATTAATATGTTCTATGGCCAAACATCGATTTCATTTTTACCCAAAGACCGGTTAATCCATTTAATATCCCAAATATTAATGGTTAACATTTTGGATAAGGGGAGAAAATGGGATTAAGGAGACTTAAATGATACCTGGATAAAAGATGAAAAAGACTTAACGATAATCCAACTTATTATGTGTAAAGCACGTGTTAAGGGGGAGCGTTTTTGATAAACAAAACACTTAAGGTACAAAACTCTTGATTTCAATATCACTAGTACCTTAAGTGATTTTCAAGGATTTTTCATGGTGACTATACTTTCCCAAAACACGCTTAATTCATGACGGATGTGGTGACAAAAGGGTGGTAGGAATAGGTTTTAGTCCAATGATTCATCAGAGCCGATGGAATCTTCCCAAGGACAATTCCCTAGATAGAATTAGAAGTCCTAGGAAAGATGGAGAAAGATTGTGAACGTAGCTGAATGCCGACCAAGTACTTAAGCTAGCACTGGAACAATCACAACAAGGTGCTAGTTATGATGTATTGGTAAGCATTGAAGGGGTTGAAGAATGAAAAAGAATTGTAAAGATAAAGGGTGTAAAGAAAGAAGCCCTCCTTACAACTTTAGGCAGAAACCGGGTCAATACATATGCTATTGAGATCATTTATTAATGATTCTCGATATTGAAGAAAGACATCATGGACCCAGTGATGCAATGCACAACCCTTCCCAGCTAACTCAAATATCTCTCAAAAGGTATTTGTTTTAATCACACGGAGATCAACACATTATCTATTGGTTTATTCACTCCGAATAGACTGATATTGAAAAGGTGGCACTCCTCTCCAGCCATCGCTCACTAAATCAAAACGCACTATCGAGTCTAGAGCCACGAGATCATCAAAAGTCTCATTAGGACACTCTCCATTTATTCCTTGCTTTCTCACACACCGTGAAAAGTAAGAGATTTTTATGAGTCATACGCAGTATTCTTGTAATATTGCCAGAACATCCGAGTAATACGCAAGTATTACAATGAAGATGGAAATCCTGCTTGAGCCAACATCAAACAAGCTCATGGTAGGATACACGTGCGGTTCTTTAAGAACCAATCTTGTGAAAAACTGGAAAGAAACAGTAGTTTAATTCTTAATTGAACTTAAACTCGTTCCAGGCCTCTACGCATTATCATATGATCTTGCCAAAACACTCAGAGTGACACTCTTTAGTGTTCACAGTGACGAGTGGAAATCCTTCTAGTGTTAACATCAAACAGCACTTGGTAGGTGACGTGCAAGATTCTTTATGAATTAAGCTCGTGATAACTGGAAAGCAACGATGGTGAAAATCTTAATTGAAATTCACTTGTTCCAGGTTTCATGATTTGACGGCTTCAATCACAAGGATAGTTTATCCAAGTGATTCACTCTTTATGTTCGCAGTCAAGCTTAGTGATCGTCGAATAAAGAGAACGGGTTTACCCGCGAAATCCTGTCAGGAAGTTACTTAATTGAAACTATCCGTCACAGGTACGATATCTAATATCGTTCAACGGTCATTACCGACTGGAGGTAAAACGCTACCGATTTAGAATGAAATGTTCTAAGCCATTTCATTCGTGTCTTATCATGTTGCTGCGAAGACGGTGGCGTTACGGTGTACCAGCTGAAGTCGTTCCCACATGCTTATGTTTTCATGCATCAAAGTTCAGCAAAATTCAAGAAAGTACCAAATGAAGTCTTCCGCTGTACCAAACTCTGAAGCTTTCGAGAATTCAACAAAAGACATAAGTGTGTGGAACATGGAGTCACGAGGAGGCAAGATTCACAAGGAGGCAAAGATCGCACGTGATTGGTCAAAAGAACAATGCTCTCAAGCCAAAGCCTAAAAGATCAAATCAACATATTCACAACAAAAAGAAAAGAAGAAAAGACTACGAGCTGAAGAACGAAGACTTAGTATAGTATGCTAGGTTTAGAACTGTGTAACGTGGAGTGACCTCCCTTAGGGGGAGATTGTTAGAAATACGTTTTTAACGTATATTAGAAGTATCGGTCACTCCATAATATTATTAATGTTGTATAGCTCGTAGTTAATGTTTGCTTATTTAGTTAAGTAAGAAACCGGCCCATGGGCTTGTCATGGGTCGGCCCAAGCCCGTTAGTGGCTTGGATATAAATACCCCTTTCCACCATGGAAAGGGGTTGGTTGTTGATTGTTTCACTTTCCCATTTGAATGAAAAACACATATTTCTCACTCACTTTCTCTCACTAGTTCTCTCTCTAGAAATCTTCAATCCACTTCATTGATTCATTAGATTATCAATATTCATCAATCGTTGTATATCAAAATCTAAAATAAAGATTGGTGAAAAATGAAGAAGTCGTGGTCCAAGTATGAAGAATCTCTCAAAAAAACTTCAAGTGAAGAAATTTCTATTATGAAGAGAAGACCATAATTTCAAGAACGTCTCTCAAGATTCGAAGTATGAAGTCGCTGCCAAATATCGGTCCGAGAAAGGTCTCAAATCGTGAAGCGAGTTATGCTAAGATACGAACTTTATGAGGTCCCGAGAAGCAGTTTTAAAAGATTTTGTCCTTTAGCTAACTATTGATTAACTCGTCCCACTTTATTTTAGGCCTAAATAAACTATCGAAATAAGTCAAACAATGCATCCTCGTGATCATTCAAGACAATCATAAAATATAAGAGATACACCTAGGAATAAGGGAGTCTAAGTGAATAACTGGGCCACATGAGTTCGTGTTAGTTTGCTAACTTATAATAACAATGATCTCGTTTTTAAGCTGGGTATGGGGAACGTGAAACTTGAGGAAGTGTTTAACTTTCTCTCACTAGAATTTCATCTTTTCTTTCTTTCATGTTTAAGCTTTAGTTTAATCTTGTATTTTGGAATCTTTAATCTACAAGTTCAAGTTTAAGCTTTTCATCTTTAATCTTCTTCTACCTTTCTTGATTTTGTTTATCTTCGATTCGTGATAATCTTGATCTTGCTTCATCTTGATGTTTATGTGATTAAAAAGTTTATCTTTTTATTCATATCTAAGTTTTCATACGATTGAGCTTTAAGCTTATCATGCTTATTGGCTTATTTCGTATTTAGCTTATTAACTTTTAAAGTTTTCTTAAAAAGTTTCATCTTTTTATGGTTTGTTTTAAAAGGTTTGCTTATTTAGAGTTTTGAAAAGTTTCTTATTGGTTCTATTTGAACTCTTTCATTATCGATTTGGTAAGTTTTGGATTGTGCTTTTTAAAAAACAAGCTTATTGATTTTGATTATTACGGATTTCATTCCATCAGAAAGGTAAACCCTTTTCCGACGGGTCATTCCGATACCTGCCATCGGATTAGGGCTTTTGGATTCCGACAGTTTATTCTGATACATACCATCGGATTAGGGTTTTGGATTCCGACGGCCTTTCCGGTCAACATTCCGATATCTGTCTTTTTATACATTCTGATAGACTTGTATTCCGATATAGTCATTCCGATAGAATTTGGTTTTCATTATTCCGACACTTTATTAATTATCCGACAGAGTATTCTATTGATGCATTCCGACAGTTTTTCCAATCAACATTCCGATGGGATTCCGACAGTAGACATTCTGATGGGTTAAAGTGTTTATTTTTACAAAGTTTTAAGTTTTAAATTCACTTTTAAGTTTGTAAGTTTTTCTTCATTTATTTTTAACTTGTAATTTTTAGTTTATCTTTTAAAGCTTTCATTTTTACACAATGACATTTTCATATTTGCTTTCAGTAAAAATAGATAATCAAACCATTTTATTTTCCACCAAGAACGACTGAGTCGCACTTTTACCTAGTAATCAATTCGAAAAGACTGGTTCAACGAATCTTTTTTCATACGAGGTGAAAGCCTTGTATTAATTATTATGTCTTTAAAGTATAGTTTATAAATTGTTTATAATCCTTAATGACTTATTCATATGTACTTTCCATTCATAGATTATCATTCTTGAGTTTACAACTCATTTATAGGGATTCTAGGGTTTCTAAGGGAATTTAGGGCATCATAGTTATATTTGAGATGTTATTATCAATATTGAACTTATAAGATTACTTTTAGATCTTAGACTTGACATATACATTGTGTTTACAACATACATGAATATGTTGTAGTGGCAGTTCAGGTTATGAGAAGCAGTTTATCTTACCAAGTAATGGTATAAAAAGAAAAAATTTCTAGCCAAATTCTCATATTGAGACAATTATAGCTTATAACACATAAGTGAAATTTGAGGATTGTCACAGTCTCTCCCCCTTAAAGAAATCTCGTCCCGAGATTAAAATAAAGAGCGATGTCATAAGACAAGGAAGAGCATAATCCTCGCGTTTCCAAACATATTCATACCCTTTCTCGGGGTTTCAATAATTAGAAAATGAACATTATACCACATAATTTAGTTTATCAATGGGAACTCTTTCATTGGGATGATAAGAGATTCATCAGATAAACATTTCTTCAGATTCGTAATGTGAAAAGTATCATGAATATTACTGAGTTCTTTGGGAAACTCAAGTCAATATGTCACTGCTCAATTCAAAATCTTAAATTGGTTATCTCATTTTTCAAAATCAATTTGGGTAATTGATAGAGAAAACAACCTTTTCATATAGATACTGTTTAATATGGTGTAATTTCTCATTCATAGTGAGAAATTTTCATCAAAATAATCTCTTGGATTATCTTAAATCACCATTTAATCCGGCAGATACTTAACATAATTCAACGTTCTACGAAGCTATAGTATTTTCAAAAGTTTCATAAACTAATTTGGGTTTCGTAAGTTGAAAATCTCCAACTTTAGCCCAATAGATATATAAATATTACTTCTTTCGATATAGTGTTTCAAATAATAATGCTTTCATTTTAGCATGAGAACTATCGTTATACGGGAAACTTTATCAATGTTAAGTGTCCTCACAAAATTTATAATACATACATGGAGTATGTAGTTTAGCATTTGGATCGTTCTTCCACTTATTACATTAGTATACCTATGTTTTCATTTATATAATGTACTAAGTATAACATATTACCCTCGGGTATTTTGTATATACTTTTAAGATTAAGATGTGAAACACTTGTCACGATCTTAGATGATTGATATTGATTCTCTATGTCGACAGATTATTTTTACATAACTTTGTCAGAGTTTCAATATCATAGATTTTCTTAATAGGGATAAATCCTACAGATTTAGTAAACCAATCGACAATAACCCGGATGGCGTCATGTCAATTTGAAGTAACAAAATCCTCATTTGTTCTTTCCTATTTCCATGGAGGAAATTTAGGTTGAACTAGTAAGTCGGATGACTTTCAATATTCTGCTTCTTTTGTTAGAGCATAATATAAAGATTTTAATGTTTCTTCGAGTTAAATGGAATACTTCACATTTTAAGTCCTTACGAATTTCTAAGTCTTCACAAATTCCAAGTCTTATGTTTAACATGATAAGGTGAATATTTTAAAGTTTTGGCGTATTCATTAAGTCCTTACCATAATTTACATAGGATTTAGATCTTCTTCATAATTTCATAGGGATACAAAACTCATAGGAGACGTGAATAAGACGTTTCTACATATAAAATCTAAGAATACTATATAGACGGATAACGCTTGAATAGAAGTCGGTATTTTATTTCCTTTAAAATACATAATAATTTTACCAAACATATGATTTATAAGGCCACTTGCCCTTATAAATCCTACTCCAATGATCTACTATGTTGAAAATCCGACACTAGATGGTGCAAATTTCTGTGATGCAGGGTGCATTTCTTACACAAAATAAAATTTCCATCATATTCACCGTAGGTCGGATTAGTAACTTAGGTTATGGTAATTTCTCGTTTATTAGAATTTACGGACATTCTTTCCTTGCTGAATTTAAGCTTAAGATTTTTTTTGCACAGGATTGTGCTAAATTACCTTGTTCATCAACTTTTAGGATACGCTAATGACTTCTTCCAATATATTGGGATTTTGGAAGCGGTAATCTTTAAAAATATTTGATAAAATTCTTTGATAAATTTTTCTAGCAAAATTCTTCTTATGGAGTCTTCTTAATAGAATTTCAGATGAAATTCCATGACATAATTCTAGGATAAAATCTTCTGATGAGATTTTATGATAAAATTTTCTGGTGAAAGCTTTTATCATTCTGTGGAATGGGATCTAACTCTAATAACTCTTGAAATTTCCTCGTGTATGTCTTGAGGTTAATTCCTTTTATCATTAGATAGCGGAGTTCTTATTTCATCTTCTCGAAAATATTTGAAATTTAATCAAGCAATCTTATGTACTTCTTTTATCTCAATGGATTGAGCAAATAAAATTTACCAAGATAACTGATGAAGTGATATCTTCTCATAGCGAACTTCTTTTTAAAATTTCAAATACGATTAATAAGATAGAAAACTGAATTGGCTTCTTCAATCCAACGGGTGATACTAATAGCATCTTTTCTTCCTTGCATATCAAAAATTAACTAGTCATCGATTCTTCCTCTGGCTAATACTTCTTATTAACAATTTGTAATTGCAAAATTGCAACCACATCATTGTCAATTTTTCATCAATTACTTTTTAAGGTTTAGAATGAAGGGAAAGAATAGAAGTAATTCAGAGTCTAGAGTATACTTATATCATAAAACATTTGTCACATATGTATATGGATACATATAAATGTTTATTGAACACAAGGTATATCTTTTGGGTTTATTTAGGAAACTTACTATGTTGATTATCATTCATATCTAAGGATAATAAATCCAACTATGGAATAGGATTTCAAAGTTTACCACGGATTTATAGAGATATGACTCATACATAATCGTAACATAATGTTTTTCCATGATATGGAATGGATGAATATAGCGGAAAATGTAAAAACTAGTCTTATAGAACAAGCTTCTCTTTTACATATCACATATCTTATAAGGGAATGCTTTGATAGACAAAAGTCGAGAATAGAATATTTCAAGAAAACTGGGGAAGTTTCCTTTCTTAAAACTTGCGGGTTATATTCAATTTGATAATTATCATTATTATAGAAGATAACAGAAATTCCAAGAATATATACTTTATCAAGCATATGCTTTTCCCATAATTAACACAATTTCATTGATAATCATTTTTTAGCAAACCAAGAAATATGGATTTTCTTACTTCTCAGAAATAAATATGAAACAACAAGATGAGAAACACAACTTTTATTTATTAACAACATGTCTGTTTAAACTTACAAGAGAAGCTTTACTGTTAACATAAAAGCAAAGACATAAAGTTGAAAGCATTTACAACTTAATAGTCTAATGTCTTTATCTCTCCCTCTTTAGTTCTTTGATGGCATTAAAAAGACTTCGTATATTGAATCGATGTCTAATTTGAATGTCCCCAATGACTAATTCAAGAGTAGAAATCTTCAGTCGAGCTTGAACAATTTCTTCATCGTGTATCATCTGTCTTCTCTTCAACTTGGTTCTAGTTTCTTCAAGATCTCCTTCTATTTTCTCAAAATCTCGTTGTATAATTCTTCGGCCTTTCCTAAGTCCTTCAATATTATCTTCAAGATCTTCAATACGCGCAGGAGGAACTTCTTTCATATAGGGTAAGATATCTTTAATTTGTTGTTCATAGGTACTTTTGGGTAAGTTTTCTGACATAGGTAAGGGTACATTAATAGGGTAAGGTGATGGAAATTTTTGTTGTCGAGGTGTAGAATTTATTTCTTCATTATATGCTCGTATAACTTGCATATAGGGGTCATCATCAAAGGGTAAAACGACTTTTGGGATTTTCTGATCTTTAGGTGTATTTTCTTAAGTATCTAATTATCCCTATGATACTTCGGGAAATCGTCCGGAATACTTGCAGAACGCTCATCGTAAGAATCCGTTAAGATGATAATAGGAGGAAGATAGGAATACATGTTTCTGGAGACGTCGATAAAAAAACATAACTTATTTATATTATATTACGTACATTTAAACATAATATCATTTATGTATAAACATAATATCTCTTAGGCATAGGCATAATATCAAATATGAATAAACTTACACATAATCATGGAGAATAGCAGTACAGTCATCTACATCATTATTGTAGCAGCACTGGCTTTGGCACGGAGGACTTTCTTGAAATTATTTTAAAAGTAGTTATAATCAAGATTTTAATTCTTGTTCTCTATAACCATGGCTCCGAGTACCAATCTGTAACACCCCCATTTTACCTTTACGCAGTGGAATATTGATCTGGGTTATTACTTCATAGTTCACAAGTCATAATAATAGAAAACAACTCAAAAGAGTGACAAAATCAACTTTCTTTATATATCATTGAAAAATCAGAGTTTTACAATATAAGGTTCCCAAAAATCTAGAATAATTTCAGTCATGTGCCTCTTCATGCTATCCTCATGCTGCTCCATAATAGCAATCTTCAAAACCTGAGATATATGCTTAAATCAACACAATGGTTGAGTGAATTCATAGGTTTAAAATCATTTTGAATACAATATCCTTTTCCTGAGCTACATTAATATTCGCTCACATAAAACAATCAATTATTATTGCACTAGCTCATGCACCGCTACTAGACATACCGGAACCCAACAAAATGCCCTTAAGTAGGCAGTCTGCCAAACTCCTGTATATGCAAAATAAAGTGTATTCGTTTAGCCTATGTTAGAGCCATCAGCATTCCAGCAAGTGCAACTTGCCCAGATAGGGGATGTCAGTCCCCAAATAGTACTATTCGTAATATTATCATTCATTAAATGATTAACGGTCACGATTAAAAAGGGACTTAATGGCAGAGTAAACGTAGTGGCAATAATCATATATGAGAATCATACCAAAATACTTGTATTCCAGTTTAACATATATCCCCCACACGGGTTTTCAAATCATTATAAAGTAGTAATTTAGTGAGGCTATGAACTGGGATCCATAGAGTTTGAGCTATATCAGATATATTTTATTCACAGTTAAACAGCTTGATCGTACAAACCACAACTTGGTCTCATAAACAACAGCTTAATCTCACAGAAACCAGGATTAACACATTTTGTATAGTATAAAGTCTTTAATCTTTTATTCAATCTTTATAAGTATTTGGTTATATATTCTTTAATTATTATTTGGTGGTAATTCTGGCACCATTGTTCGGGCCATCATACTCAGAAGCCATTCTATAAACGTTTGAGGAACGAGGGCACTTTAATTCGTAAACCCAACCACTCAGTCAGAACGTAATATCGAGATGGAAAATCTTTATAAAAATCTCCCTACTAACATGATACCTTCATTACTTTCTCATATTTATAAATTAATCTTCTTTAGTTTCAAAGTTGGCAAAATTAGTCCTTTTAGTTATACCTTGGTGTAATTACACTTTTAACCCCTTATGTATATAGTTTTAGTATTTACATTCTAAACCCTCAATATCCAACCTTAGGACCTCAAACTTTTCAACATTTATTATTATAGCTTATACGTTCATAAAATGACACTTTTGGCCCAAAATGTTAAATAGTTTCAAAAATGATAGTTTTAGTCCTTATACTTGTAAAAATCACATAACAACCTCAAAAATGGACCAAATGATCTAGGATTTTAAAAACAAGTTTCAAAACATGTTTATAATCATAATAAAAACATTTTTTCAGAGTTATAGCTTTTGAAATGGGTTTTTACTTATTATTTCATGTAAATTACAAAACTAGTGTTTTAAGACATCTTTAACTTATAACTTTCATTTAAATTGATAAAATGACTTAATTCTTTTTAGATTATCTTTATAACATAATTTTGCATTATAACAAGTCTAATATATCATTATAACAAGATCAAATCATAGCTAACATAGAAATTACCTAGGATGCTCCAAAATGGCTCCTAATGGCTTCTTATGAGCACAGCTTGCTATCAAAGCTTCAAGAGCTTTAATGGATACCTTTTAGACCTATTTTCTGGTCTTGGTACATGTCCTAGGACGTATATAGAAGTGGAAATGGAGAATGGGTAGGTGATACAAAGGAAACAGGGTGCAAGTTCTAACTATGTACATTCGGCCCTATTTATAGGTTTTTCAACACTTAGGCTCCAAGGTAAAGCCTAGGACGTGTCACAAGGGTGGATTAGTTACTATGGAAGGCTAGTGAAGGTCTATTCAAGTTTCTAGAGTCTAGGATGAAAATATCTTGGTCCTGTGGTCTAGGATAACTCACGGCAACATATAGATAGGAATGGTGATGTGTAGCTTCAAGTAGGTGATGAACCTACTTTAAATCACATGGAAAATATCTTACAACATCCTAAATATCTGGTTTTCAAACTTCGAATGGGAGGGAACTGTGAGAACCCGTACTTTCCCAACATTATTTTATTATTTTTATTCGTGCTTCTTGAATTTTTCCAATGTATTACGTTTTCTTGAATACTTTATATGTAAATCCTGAGATTTTTAAATTATACTTTTAAGTATTATTTTGTTCATTGACAATGCTTCATATGGAATTATAAAAATTTTATTTTATTTTTTTTTCATATTTAATTTAAATCAAAGTTTTTGATTTAAAATCACCCGCCTGCGTTTTATAACGAGTTTATTCAAATCAATGTACAACGAGAATTTCCTAGTGATCGCGATACCGATGGATGCCCAAAAGTTTACATTTATTTATCGATTGTTTCGATAATTAATATTTTCGACGATTTCATTTTAATTACGTATTAAGTCGTGACGGGAAATCATATAATCATTTTTATGATGCATTGTAACTTTTGAAAAGTATTTTTACGAAACCCGAGCCCCGTAAATATTTTCAATATTTACCAATAACCATTTTCTACCCTTTAAAACTATTAGTTGTTTTTAAGGCCAAAACTATTCAATATTTGCAAATTTTACCCTAACCTTACTATATATACATTTTTTTTCACCAACTAACTTCATTCCACTAAAAACAAACACACACTAGTAGAATTTCTCTCCCTCCCCATTTTTTTTTCTTCAAACCATCACCACCACCATACAAAACACCTCACTTCATCAATTTTCCATATGATTTGATCAAAACAAATAAAGACCCATTCATAAAATTCAATGGTGATTCTTTTGATACTAAAATCACCCACATGCATCAAAATTTCAAGAACTTTTGATTTCATGATTGTATGATGATTTAATCATCTTGCATATGTTATATTTGGTAAGATTATCATGTTTTGATCCTTAAAAGTCTTGTTTTTAATCTTTGATTTTTGTTAGATTTTTCATACAAGTGTTTTTAGGAGTGTTTGGTTGATGGGTATGATAGTATAGTGATCCTAGGGGTATGGGAATGATTGGTTTTGAGTGAAAAATAGATTTGTCATGTTTTCTAAAAAGCTAATTTGGGACAGCAGCCTTAAACAGTATGTTTCGTGGGTTTAAGGTCTGTGTAAGACTGAGATTATTTGAAATTGTTGTAGAGTTTTCCGAGACGGTCGTTTTGGTATAAGATAGAGCTTATAACTCATTACGAGTCAAAAGTTATGCTAGTTTTAGTTTTCGTGTACCGGGAGACACAAGTCGGCACAATCCAAAATTGTGGCTGATTTTGGGTCGACTCTCGGAGACTTTAGGCTTGGTTAGATAGTTGATACTACTGATTTTCAAAGTTTACAAACTGAGTTTGATGAGTCTAGTAGTGGTTTCAAAAGACGGATTGTCGGGTTAGTACTTTTAAAGTGGTCTAAACGGTTTTACAAAACAAGTGTACAAATCTGTCCTAAAATTTGGAGTCGAGTAAAGCGTCGAGCTGATGGATTTTAAAGTGTGAACTTTGGCTCAAATTTTGGTGAGGTCTTATACAGGTTATAAGTGACCTTGACACCAATTTTCATGTAAAACGGACAAGTCTAGATAGGGTAGATCGGTGTGTACATTCGGGGTGTACTTGCTGATTTTTATTTTGGACACGTAGTTCAATGCTTGTGTTGCGTGAGTTTGAGTGTTCACCATCGGACATGGTGACTTACTCAAGTGCTTAGTCATTATATAAATGACTTAGCTACTGGTCCAAATAAGGGTAAAGGATAGTTTGACTTGCGTTGACTTGGCGTCGTATGACGAGTCATTTTCAAGTGTTCAAGTGTTTTAACGAGTAACGTTGGATAAATGGGTAGTATTAATTCATTTGATTCGTGTCAATGGTTTTGAAACGTGTATACTTTTAAAACATTTGAGTCATGTTATATTTGGTATATATATCGATATTGAGTTCGAGTCTTAACGCGCGCCTTATTGTGATAGGTTGCGGTTTTCGTGTTTTCCCCGGGCATCCATATCGTCGGTGATCGTCTCACTACATTGTTTCTACTCAGTTGCTGAGTACCGTGATTGACTTAACACGTGGCTAAGGGCCAAGAAATTTCTAAGGATCAAGGAGGAGGAATTGTTTAATTTGCGTGTTTGGATTAATTCCTACGTGTTATGAAGGTATAGTCACTCCTAGCAATTTAGTTTTGATGTTACTAGTACTTTGATTCTTTTATTCATGAATTTTGAATTCCTTGGGTGAAACCCACTGATATTATAGATACTTAGGGCATATTAGGACTTAGTACACTTGCGTGGCGATTTGGTATAGCCTAAGTGTTGCTTGACTGAGGTTAGGTAGCTAAATGGAGTCGTTTTTGTAGTATGGAAATCACCACAGAAACAAACAGGTCATGGCAAAATTTTCTTAAACATATGACCTTGTTTTTATTTGAAAAATGGATACCCACTGATGTGATTAGTATGTGTTGAGTTGGATGGAAACGGGAAGTGTCCGGATGAGCCCGAAACGGTCGTTTTACTAAACTAGGTCAAATCTGAATGTTATGCTTAAAACGTGGGTAAATTGACTTGGGTAAAAAGGATTAGTTTATGATTTTATGACTTTTTACAGTAGCTACAAATATAATAAAACTTCTCTTTTTGGTTTCGTGTCAAAATCTTTTACCGATTGGGATTTATGCTTAATCTACCGTAAGGTACGAAAGACGTTTACAACTTTCTGTTTTGATAGTCTGTCACTAAAAGTGCATTTCCCGTTGATTGAAAATAGTTCTAGGGCTGTTCTTTCCCAACTTTTAAAGGTAAGATAAATACCTATACATGTCAAGAAATTTCACCTCCTGTACTATTATAGATTTTTAGATATGACCAAATCTTCACAGCCTTTTTCAGAAAACTGAATGCAGTCCCTTGTTTTGGTTTTTCAAACCGAGTCTTAAACGTGTTCGGAACCCACAAATAAATGCTTGGACCATCATACAAGGTTGATATTAGGTTATTACAGTAGGTTCAAGGTGTTGGGTCAAAATTTTAACTTAATCTTAGGTCTCGCCATCGCACGTAAGTTACCTAGTCATACTATGTCCCACCACTTCTAAAACGGTATTGCTTCATTGAACGCATTCTTATTACGCGTCACCATTGCATAGGTCCGTGAAGACTTCTTTTTGCTCAGCCCCTTTTACCTTGTGATTACTTACTAAAGGTGAGTTCATAGCCCCTTTTATTACTTGTACATTGTTTCTAAACGCGGGGTGAGATTTTACATGGTGGAACACATCCATTTAAAAACTGTATGCTATTCAGAACTTGTATGCTATTCAGACTTGTATGCTTTCCAACAGTTTTCATTGATATTATTGCTTATAGTTAATAGCCTTAAGTTTCCTCTCTTGATCATGAACCGTTTATTGTCCCGTATGCTTTGCGCTAAGCGCGAATGTTGTGGGTGGATCCATCGGGATTGACAATCCCCGTCCCGATTACCTTGACGCACTTACATTTGTTTATACTTGAGTATTTAGGCTGGATACTCCCTAGAGGAACTTACTTTGAGTTAAGCTTCGGTTCATGAACTAAACAGCAATAATATTGGTTTCAGACTATGGTTAATGATCATAACCATTTTCTCTATTTACTTGTTTTACAAATGAATGCTTGTGTTCCACACCTTTATTGCTAAACCTATGAATTTCACTCAACTTTGTGTTGACGATTTTACATGTTTAATCTCAGGTATTATTACTTAGCTTTGCTTGGATGGGAGCCCGCAGGATATTATCGCAGCTTGGAGATTTCTGTGATGCTTTTAAAAGACTGGTTTTAGTATAAACTGTCAGAAATTTATTATATCTTTTGGGCAACTTTATGTTATAAATCATGATGAAATAATATATCTTTCCGCATATAAAACTCTGGGACCTATGTTTAAAACTCTGATCATTTATGATGTGATATATATGCTTTTATTACGTCAGCTTTGTGTCAACTGTAATTCATTGTTTCTTGTACTATGACGTGTTACCCCCTCGTTGCCTAGTTGTTCCATGTCAGATTTTGGGGGTCTCACAGATTGGTATCAGAGCGATGGTTATAGGGAACTGAGTCGTTTTTCAAAACTTAGTCTATAACCGAAAGTTCAAATATTTTATTGTTTCTAAGTGTCAAACACAGAATTTGCCATTGTTGTTCGATATCTTCGCGGGTAACTCTCTAATCCTTATTATTTACTTTTAATTATCGTTGTAGTATTTCATCTCTTGATTTCATTTTGAAATATTACTTTACGCTAATGACGATAATTACTATGTCTTTTCAAAGCCTATGTGCTTCATGAATTATCATTGAATGTTACTGTGATTACATCTGCCTATACTGTATTTCTTGAATTCTTGTTCTTGTGAATTGATCTTATTGCAATGATATTATATCGTTATGACGTTACATACTTGTATTCAGAGCGCCTATGCTGTCGACTTTTCATACTCATTTTTCTGAGTACTATTGCTATTTCATTTATGCGTGATACGACTGACTTTATATGCTCGTTCGGTTTGAACCGTCTGTTTTTCTTGACTCGTTGATACGTGTTGTGCATACTCTCGCGATACCATTGTTCGGGATTGAATAAGTGTTGTTTTCGATGAACTTCTGATTTTCATTCTACTACCGTGTGTGTTGCTTTCATTGTTTATTTCCCTTAAAATATCTACTTAGATACGCAGATTTTCTTTCTGACCATTCATAATTGAATGTCTAGTCTATAGACCATTGTGTAGCTCAATGTGTCTCCCAGAAAGACTAAAGGACATTGTGCGAGTCTCACATCTCGAAGAATTTGTTAAATCAGTGCTGAATAATATTGTGGGTTTTCATAATCTTGATTTACCTTTACGCCACCGTTTTACGCGAAACTTGTACATGGATTACATCTTACTTCATTGACCATTCTACGTTTCGATTTCAACTTAGAACATCCGTTGTACCTTGAACACATAATCGTCATTTATTATGTGATGATCGTTTGGAATACGATCCTACTTGTATCCTCCCTTTTCATTGAACCTCCTCGCTCCAGGAATGCCACTTGTTATTGTCCCGTTTCTTTCTCGATATATCTTGTGATTTTGGAAACCATGCCACCAAGAGACCTTTCTGCATTGCAATCTTGCAGCCGAAGACACGGATGATATGCGTCGTTTTTTTTATGTCTCCGATTATCGTTGGCATTCTTGAACCATTTCTATATTGTGTTTTCTTTACATGACTAATTATACAGTTTACCTTCTTTCGTCTTTATGGAATCCACAAGTCCTATGTGTACATTAATTTTAAGTTATCATGAAATTTGGATTTAATTTCAAGCTGTGTCGAAAAATATACTTTGTACAGAAACTTTACAGAAAGTTAACAGTGTCGAGAAAATATTTTAATAACTTTAGACATAAAAATATATATATTTCTACATGTTGAGACGTCCGTTTAGGACATAAAATTTGACCAGTAAACTTTAAAATCGAGCAAGTTACGCTCATTTGAGATTGTAAAATCTAAGAAGTTATTTTCTGAATAATGCTAAAATATTATTTTGTTAACAGATTTAATGCTAGGGCATTTTCGTCCATTTTTATTCCGTTTCAAGTCTCGGGTAAAACTAGAAAGTTGTTCAAAACATTGTTTTACATCGAAATGCATTAGACTTTGAGTCTTAGATATCGTTTAGTGAGTTAATTGGTCTAGTCAAACCCAAAGGTCAAAACTAATAAAAGTTAAAAACATGGATTGAAGCGTTTTTGAGTTCGTTTGAGCTCGTAAAACCCCTTTAACTAATGATATTTTGCAAACTAAAAACAATGATTGCGTTTGAAAAGAATAGAATAGTAACTTTGAGTTCGGTCATACATGTACCTAGATCTTGAACTTTTAAAATTCGGTAACTTCCTAATATAGAAGCTTTTCGAAGTGATTGTACTATTTGTTAACTGATACCCTACTTTCTTAAAAGTATATTTTTGTCAAATAAATTACGATGTGCACATACGGATTCCTTATTCCTTCTTTTATTTATGACTTATTTGTCATTCCATTGTCTTTCTTTGCTTCTATCGTACCACTGATTTGGACCGAGATTTGAAGATCTTTCTTTCATATCGTTTGTTATCATCTTGACAGGTGTCTCCTGACGATTTCGGCTAAACCTCTTGAAACCTAATCACCTTGTAACCATTTTATTGGTTGTCTTTAACTACTCCTTATTTCCCTCTTGTAACCCACTCGCTACTTTATAAACTATTGTCATGTTACCATACAACTCAAACTGGTCTTGTTTGCGAATCATTTTACAAAAGGTTTCATTTGGGCTTTCTTAAATAGTTGACTGCTATCTTATAAAATTAACTTATATTAATTTTACAATGTATTTTCACAAATTGTTCTAATACGGTCTTATAAAGAACCCTTGTAACTATACGAATTGTCGATTTAAAACAGTTAGCCAGTAACTTATTAGCAAATAGTTTCATAAACTATTTTGATTTCTGTTTTTACAAATGGCATTATATACATATTTTAAATAATATGACCTGTAATACTGGTTTGACGAAGATGAGCATCGCATTGCTAGTCCTAAATTATGCATGGCCTGATCACCTATGCTTAATTTAGAAGGAGCCATGCAAGGCCAAATAGTAGTCACCTTAAATATTTAACTAATAATCAACTTTTTTTTTAACTATGTTCCTTAAAAAGTTAGATAAATAAAATTTTGAAAACTTTTACATCTTATGCGAGTAACAACAATTCGTGACTTACACATAAGAACCCTTATCTTTTCTTGAACAAAATACATGCCTCAAGCACAGATTTCTTTACTCAACGATCCTTGCTTTACTTGTTACCTCATCATCCTCATGATACAATTTTCGTTACCATTTGCCTAAATTCTTACCATTGATACCAGACTTGAAAGTTTCAACGTTGTTATGCTTCTACATCGATCCGGCTCCTCTATCTCTTTTGGTAGACCATCGAAACGTCTCTGGACGCGAATAGTGATTTATGACTGGACGAGAACAGTGATTTCATGCAAGTGACATGATGTGTGTTAGATACTATCGTCTTGAAATTCATTCGTGTGAATCATGTGTTGATTTCGCCTTTCATTGCTAATGTTGTTCATTTTACTGGAATTACTCTCAAGTAACTTCTTAAGAATTTTCTTTGATTCGAAAATTCATTGTGTGGTTTTCTATTTCGATCGTGTATCGTACACCGAGAACTTAATAAGCCGCTTTTGGTGTCACCAACTGCACACAAGAAGTGATGACTTACTATAATCTTTGTTTCTTATTTTTTTATCATTGATGCGACTATTCAATCATGTTTGTTAAGAATTGATACGACTTCCGTTTTATTTCCTCGTGCTATTGCTTGTATACTAATTGTTGATCGATATTCGTTTCATAATCTTTGATATTTTGCCACTTTCTGAAAACCAAAAACTGTTACGTGTCTATCGTTTGATATCTTAAACGCTTTCTTGAATTTCTAAAAAATTATTATTAATTTTTAAGAACGTTTTATACATTTTACCAAATGTTTAAGTTGTCAAAATACCCATTTCAAGTTTAATTTCGAATCTGTACATCCACTTGGGTAAATTTATAACTTATATTTAAACAGTGTCAAGTTGTATCTTTTAAAGTAATTGATTTTATCATACTTTACTGTCAACCTAATGAAATTATTAAATTAATTTATAATTTCTACCAATGATTCTAAATAACCTGGAAAATCTGATTTTCTCTAATAGTAACGTTAAACCTGAGTTTTAACAATAATTTCTAACAGTCACCCGAAAAGCTCTTAAGCTGATCAAAATAACTATTTGAACTGAATTACTTTTACCTTGAAGTCCTGATCAAGAAAAAGATTTAACAACTGTTTACCCATTCATTTTATATAAAGTTTGATTTTTAAATCACTACACCTTGTAAAATTTTCTTATAATAAAGAAAATATTTGAAACTAAGTTTTAAGTAATACCAAAATCCTAGACGACTGATTTTGACAGCTTGTATTTTAAATGATCATATGTTATTCATTTTCCCTTCTATTTCGCTTGTGACTAGATTCTTACGTTTTAAGACTGTCACGTTTTACAGTTACACGATTTGCGACCCCTTGTTGATTTACAATCTTGGTATATTTTATCGCACTTTGCCTGCTTAAGCGATTCTTGTGTCCATTCTTGTTAGTTTATCGTACGTATTCCAACAACTCTATCTCTTGATGTATCTCCGTATTGAAAGATCGTTATCCTAATCCAAGACTGAAAAGTTATACGAAAAGGAGATAAGAAACTGAAGCATAATGAATTCTAACCGTTAAGATTCGTCGTGGTGCATATATTACCTGGGAAGCAATGAATTTTGTTCTACACTTTGTACCTCCTATTGTTTGCATCTTCTACAGTTTTCAAGAGAACTCTGGGGACCAGAGTTCCTTTAGGGGGGGAAGACTGTGAGAACCCGTACTTTCCCAACATTATTTTATTCTTTTTATTCGTGCTTCTTGAATTTTTCCAATGTATTACGTTTTCTTGAATACTTTATATGTAAATCCTGAGATTTTTAAATTATACTTTTAAGTATTATTTTGTTCATTGACAATGCTTCATATGGAATTATAAAAATTTTATTTTATTTTTTTTTCATATTTAATTTAAATCAAAGTTTTTGATTTAAAATCACCCGCCTGCGTTTTATAACGAGTTTAATCAATGTACAACGAGAATTTCCTAGTGATCGCGATACCGACAGATGCCCAAAAGTTTACATTTATTTATCGATTGTTTCGATAATTAATATTTTCGACGATTTCATTTTAATTACGTATTAAGTCGTGACGGGAAATCATATAATCATTTTTATGATGCATTGTAACTTTTGAAAAGTACTTTTACGAAACCCGAGCCCCGTAAATATTTTCAATATTTACCAATAACCATTTTCTACCCTTTAAAACTATTAGTTGTTTTTAAGGCCAAAACTATTCAATATTTGCAAATTTTACCCTAACCTTACTATATATACATTTTTTTTCACCAACTAACTTCATTCCATTAAAAACAAACACACACTAGTAAAATTTCTCTCCCTCCCCATTTTTTTTTCTTCAAACCATCACCACCACCATACAAAACACCTCACTTCATCAATTTTCCATATGATTTGATCAAAACAAAATAAAGACCCATTCATAAAATTCAATGGTGATTCTTTTGATACTAAAATCACCCACATGCATCAAAATTTCAAGAACTTTTGATTTCATGATTGTATGATGATTTAATCATCTTGCATATGTTATATTTGGTAAGATTATCATGTTTTGATCCTTAAAAGTCTTGTTTTTAATCTTTGATTTTTGTTAGATTTTTCATACAAGTGTTTTTAGGAGTGTTTGGTTGATGGGTATGATAGTATACTGATCCTAGGGGTATGGGAATGATTGGTTTTGAGTGAAAAATAGATTTGTCATGTTTTCTAAAAAGCTAATTTAGGACAGCAGCCTTAAACAGTATGTTTCGTGGGTTTAAGGTTTGTGTAAGACTGAGATTATTTGAAATTGTTGTAGAGTTTTCCGAGACGGTCGTTTTGGTATAAGATAGAGCTTATAACTCATTACGAGCCAAAAGTTATGCTAGTTTTAGTTTTCGTGTACCGGGAGACGCAAGTCGGCACAATCCGAAATTGTGGCTGATTTTGGGTCGACTCTCGGAGACTTTAGGCTTGGTTAGATAGTTGATACTACTGATTTTCAAAGTTTACAAACTGAGTTTGATGAGTCTAGTAGTGGTTTCAAAAGACGGATTGTCGGGTTAGTACTTTTAAAGTGGTCCAAACGGTTTTACAAAACAAGTGTACAAATCTGTCCTAAAATTTGGCGTCGAGCTGATGGATTTTAAAGTGTGAACTTTGGCTCAAATTTTGGTGAGGTCTTATACAGGTTATAAGTGACCTTGACACCAATTTTCATGTAAAACGGACAAGTCTAGATAGGGTAGATCGGTGTGTACATTCGGGGTGTACTTGCTGATTTTTATTTTGGACACGTAGTTCAATGCTTGTGTTGCGTGAGTTTGAGTGTTCACCATCGGACATGGTGACTTACTCAAGTGCTTAGTCATTATATAAATGACTTAGCTACTGGTCTAAATAAGGGTAAAGGATAGTTTGACTTGCGTTGACTTGGCGTCGTATGACGAGTCATTTTCAAGTGTTCAAGTGTTTTAACGAGTAACGTTGGATAAATGGGTAGTATGAATTCATTTGATTCGTGTCAATGGTTTTGAAACGTGTATACTTTTAAAACATTTGAGTCATGTTATATTTGGTATATATATCGATATTGAGTTCGAGTCTTAACGCGCGCCTTATTGTGATAGGTTGCGGTTTTCGTGTTTTCCCCGGGCATCCATATCGTCGGTGATCGTCTCACTACATTGTTTCTACTCAGTTGCTGAGTACCGTGATTGACTTAACACGTGGCTAAGGGCCAAGAAATTTCTAAGGATCAAGGAGGAGGAATTGTTTAATTTGCGTGTTTGGATTAATTCCTACGTGTTATGAAGGTATAATCACTCCTAGCAATTTAGTTTTGATGTTACTAGTACTTTGATTCTTTTATTCATGATTTTTGAATTCCTTGGGTGAAACCCACTGAGATTATAGATACTTAGGGCATATTAGGACTTAGTACACTTGCGTGGCGATGGTATAGCCTAAGTGTTGCTTGACTGAGGTTAGGTAGCTAAATGGAGTCGTTTTTGTAGTATGGAAATCACCACAGAAACAAACAGGTCATGGCAAAATTTTCTTAAACATATGACCTTGTTTTTATTTGAAAAGTGGATACCCACTGATGTGATTAGTATGTGTTGAGTTGGATGGAAACGGGAAGTGTCCGGATGAGCCCGAAACGCTCGTTTTACTACACTAGGTCAAATCTGAATGTTATGCTTAAAACGTGGGTAAATTGACTTGGGTAAAAAGGATTAATTTATGATTTTATGACTTTTTACAGTAGCTACAAATATAATAAAACTTCTCTTTTTGGTTTCGTGTCAAAATCTTTTACCGATTGGGATTTATGCTTAATCTACCGTAAGGTACGAAAGACGTTTACAACTTTCTGTTTTGATAGTCTGTCACTAAAAGTGCATTTCCCGTTGATTGAAAATAGTTCTAGGGCTGTTCTTTCCCAACTTTTAAAGGTAAGAGAAATACCTATACATGTCAAGAAATTTCACCTCCTGTACTATTATAGATTTTTAGATATGACCAAATCTTCACAGCCTTTTTCAGAAAACTGAATGCAGTCCCTTGTTTTGGTTTTTCAAACCGAGTCTTAAACGTGTTGGGAACCCACACATAAATGCTTGGACCATCATACAAGGTTAATATTAGGTTATTACAGTAGGTTCAAGGTGTTGGGTCAAAATTTTAACTTAATCTTAGGTCTCGCCATCGCACGCAAGTTACCTAGTCATACTATGTCCCACCACTTCTAAAACGGTATTGCTTCATTGAACGCATTCTTATTACGCGTCACCATTGCATAGGTCCGTGAAGACTTCTTTTTGCTCAGCCCCTTTTACCGTGTGATTACTTACTAAAGGTGAGTTCATAGCCCCTTTTATTACTTGTACATTGTTTCTAAACGCGGGGTGAGATTTTACATGGTGGAACACATCCATTTAAAAACTGTATGCTATTCAGAACTTGTATGCTATTCAGACTTGTATGCTTTCCAACAGTTTTCATTGATATTATTGCTTATAGTTAATAGCCTTAAGTTTCCTCTCTTGATCATGAACCGTTAATTGTCCCGTATGCTTTGCGCTAAGCGCGAATGTTGTGGGTGGATCCATCGGGATTGACAATCCCCGTCCCGATTACCTTGACGCACTTACATTTGTTTATACTTGAGTATTTAGGCTGAATACTCCCTAGAGGAACTTACTTTGAGTTAAGCTTCGGTTCATGAACTAAACAGCAATAATATTGGTTTCAGACTATGGTTAATGATCATAACCATTTTCTCTATTTACTTGTTTTACAAATGAATGCTTGTGTTCCACACCTTTATTGCTAAACCTATGAATTTCACTCAACTTTGTGTTGACGATTTTACATGTTTAATCTCAGGTATTATTACTTAGCTTTGCTTGGATGGAGCCCGCAGGATATTATCGCAGCTTGGAGATTTCTGTGATGCTTTTAAAAGACTGGTTTTAGTATAAACTATCAGAAATTTATTATATCTTTTGGGCAACTTTATGTTATAAATCATGATGAAATAATATATCTTTCTGCATATAAAACTCTGGGACCTATGTTTAAAACTCTGATCATTTATGATGTGATATATATGCTTTTATTACGTCAGCTTTGTGTCAACTGTAATTCATTGTTTCTTGTACTATGACGTGTTACCCCCTCGTTGCCTAGTTGTTCCATGTCAGATTTTGGGGGTCTCACAGGAATGGTTTGAAATGGGTTATTAGAGGGAAAACGTAAAACCGGGTCTAAATTAGGGCTTGTAACTTTTTATACTTTGTGATTTTGGTGACTAAGGGTTTAGGAATGTTATTAGTGATGGATTAGAGTTTAATTAGGGTATATACATTTTAATTAAGAAGTTTGGGTCTTTGGTTTGAAGTTTAACAAAGGTGTGAGGTGAAAATGTGAAGAAAACATTGGCGGGTTATGATTTCTAATGATTTATGGTTAAATCTTAGTAAAAGTTATTATCTTTCAATTAGCTACTTATGTATACTCAATTTATACATCCTACATTATTCTTGATGTGTTCATGAAGTCCGTACATTAGTTTTCTGAAGTTATTCTAAGTAAACATGTCTAAAGGGTAAAAATACTCATTTTGACCTAATTCACAAGTCATGCATTGAAATATTGTACCTTGTGCATTAGGGTACTTTTAAATTGTCTTAATATAATCTTATAACCTTAATTAAGTGCTATGGGTGTTTTTATACTTGTCCTAAAATACTAGGTAGTCATTTCATGTAGATTTCTTAATATATGGGTTTTTAGGTCATTAATCCTAATGACTTTCTATCTTGGGTAATTAGGGTTTATATCTTAATATATACTTGTTCTAGGGCTTATATGATATGTTTATGACTTCTATTGTTTTTGCATTCTTGGTTTAAGGGTTTATATAGGTTTATCATATTCTATGGGTGATTATGGGAGCTTAAGATCCTATGCTTTGGTAACGTGTACCTTATGCTTTATTAACTTGTAACTTATCTTGAAATAAATGTATAACCTTAATATGATATTTAGTTGAGTAAATTAGTGGCAAAAGATTAGACTCTAATTCATTTTAGAATGAATTTTATATGTTAATCTTGGTTATAGGTCATTTACTTGTAATTAGCTTGTGATTAGTGAATATTAGTGTTTTGTGATTATTTACCTTTTCTTTTGTATGATACATTATAAAATATAGTGTATTTGATACTTGTACATAAATATTATGTAGTTATGTTGCTTAAATCATTGCTTACCAAGCGTTTTTAGGTGATGATCTAGACTATTATGTACATTTATTTGTACTTAGCTTTGTATGGTTTGTTCTTACTATTCTTAGGTGTTGTCACATATTATATGATGATTAAACAAGAAATAAAGATGAAAAGATATGAATTCTAGAGAGAGAAAGTAGAGAGAAATTAGAGAGAATTAGTTGGAAACTTGTGTGATATTAGATTGAGAGAGAAATAAAATTTGTGACCAACACCCTCCTAACATGCTAGGAGGGTGATATATATAGCCAAGCCTACATGTGGCTTATGGGCTATATGATAATGGGCCGAGCTTGAATCCATTAACTAAATAACCTTAAACATGGACTATTAGCTATTTTATCAAGCCCGTGATTCTTGACATTTCTACTATCTATTACAACGTTCTAAGAATAATACATAATAATCCTATGACCGAACATTCTTGTTTAACTCAATATTTTGAGGCTAACAATCTCCCCCAATGAGAGGTCATTCCTCTACGACATTTGGAGATTTGTAGAGATTACTAATCTCGCCATAAATGAGTCGGAACATGTAATAGTAGTCTTGTTCCTTCAAGCTGTGATCTTTGAGCCTTTGTTGTTGTCTTTCGACTTTGTATTTAATCTTGAGATCTTCAAATCTGTGACCGAATCATTCTTGATGATACAATATTTTGAGACTAACATCTCACTCACTGAGAGGTCATTCCTCTACGACATGCGAGTATATATGGAGATAATTAATCTTTAGTATTGAGATCTTCAAAATGACTGCTTCATTTTTGCTAGTCACCATCCTTGACTTGTCTTTGCCATCTTGCGATCTTGTGTCTTTTAATTTTTGACTTTGCAACGCCACCTTCTTGAGACAAAACATAGACACGGACTGAATGGATTTGACATTCGTCGTAAATCGGTAGCGTTTTACCTCTGGTCGGTGAAGACCGTTATACGATATTAAATACCGTACCTGTGATTAGGTAGATTCAATTAAGAACCTCCTTGACATGGTTTCGCGGTTATACTAGCCGTTCTCTTTATTTGACCGTCTCAAAGCAAGACTGTGAACATAAAAAGTGAATCAATTGGATATATATCCGCTTGGTTAAAGTCGTCAATTCAAATTCCTGGAACAAGTTTGATTCATAAAGAATCTTACCATTGTTGCTTTCTAGTTGACACAAGCTTGATTCATAAGAATCTCGCAAGTTACCTACCGTAGCGTTGTCTGAGGTTGACACTAGAAGGATTTCCATTCGTCACTATAAATATTAATGAATATCACTCTGAATGTTCCGGGAACATCATAAAGAAATTGCGTAGAAACCTAAAACGAGTTTGAATCAATAAAGAGAACCACTGTTGCTTTTCAGTTTTACATATGTTTAATTCATAAAGAATCTTACACATGACCTACCACAGTGTTGTTTGATGTTACCACTGGAAGGATTTCCACTCATCATTGTGAATACTAAGTAGTATCACTGTGAGTGTTCTATCAATATCACAAGGATATAGTGTAGGACTCTCTTGTTCGTCATCCATGTGTCCTAACGAGATTTGATTGATCTCTAGGCTCTAGACTCGACTTGTGAACTTTTAGTGGTCGGAGGCTGGAGCAAATGCCACCTATGCAATATCAACTATCTCAGAGTGAGAAAGTCAATAGAAGTCGTGTTGATCTCCGTGACAATAAAAGAAACTTCTTTTGAGAGAAGCCTGAGTCGGCTGGGAAGGGTTGTGCATTACATCACTGGGTTCATGATGTGTTGTCTTCATGATGTGTTGACCCGGTTTCTGCCTAAGTTGTATGGGGGGCTTCTTTCTTTTCACCCTTTATCCTTACATTTATTTTTCATTCTTCAACCCCTTCAATGCTTACCAATACATCATTACTAGCACCTTGTTGTGATTTTTCCATTGCTAGCATCAGTACTTAGTCGGCATTCAGCTACGTTCACATTCTACTCCATCTTTCCTAAGGACTTCTAATAATCTATTGGATTGTCCCTGTGAAGATCCCTCCGATTCTAGTTGGATCATAGGACTTAAACCTAACCACCCTTTTGACACCAATAACGTCGTGGATTAAAGATGTTGTGGGTATTTGATCGTAACCATAAACCACTTTCATTTCTAACAAAGTGTTTGAAAAATATTTAACACCTTGCTAGTTTTGTCAATTCAGAAATGCTCCCTCTTCACATAAGCATCGATAATCGAAAGTGTTTCGCACATGTGGGTAAGAGTTAAAGTGCTTGAGTCTATATATCACATTTTAATCACATTTTCTCCCCTATCTCTAATATATAAATCTTTTGATATTAGAGATACCAAATTTGATTAAAATATATCACGAAAAATAGTCTTGAAAATCTTCGGGAGAAAAATGTGTCTTACTAGCATGAATTATTTGGAACGCTCCCCCTTAAAAATTGATCCAACTGAATTGTCATTGTGAGGATGTGATCCACATTTCGCTTTTTGAGGGTAGGAGTTGTTGAACACACAATTTTTGAAAGATTTTAAATAATCATTGAAAAACTCTTGAAAAAATTGTGTTCAACCTTTTTTTTGTAAAACTCCATTTCTTTTAGACGAAGAGGTTTTTCTAAAGCATAAAATTCAGTTCATAGACTTTGAATGTCTTGACGAATCCACTCAAGTGTAAGAAGATTTCTCTTCTTTTGTTGAGGGTAAGCGCACTAAAGCGTACACTCCCCCGTGAATATCAATCCGGATCGCAATCTGAAAGTGATTACAAGCCATTGAATGTTTTGCTCAAAACGTTGAATTTTTTGTGACAAGCTCAACCAAAGATAGATTGCTCTACCCGTTGTTGGAAAAATTGTCCAAAATAGACATTTTCCTTTATTAAAGTTAAAAATGACATGTTTTGAAAATATTTATAACTTTCATTCGAGCTTTATGTACACACCCGTGTCGTTATTGAGAGACATTTCTAGGCACGTCCGTCCATATTATCGATACTGAAAGACATGTCGAGAAGAATATTTTTGGATTTTCAAAGATTTTTAGTTTTGTGTTTTTCTTTTATATGTTTTTATATTTTTGTATTTTGATTTTTCAATGATATTTACAAGTAGATGTTTGATAGATGAATCAAGCAGGCACCTTTGCCAGAATCTCCAAGTCTGATGGAGTCAAACATCTCATACCAATTTGCCTAACGAGGTACTCAAACCTATCTTTTGACAGAGCTTTCGTAAACAAGTCGGCTAATTGGTAATCCGTTCCAACAAAGTATAATTCAACGATACCTCATTCAACTTGTTCCTTTATGAAGTGATATCTGACATCAATGTGCTTCGTGCGGGAATGCTGTACCGGATTGCAGGAGATGGATATGGACGACTTTGAGTCACAATACATAGGTACTTTATCAAAGTGGAAGCCATAATCCGTGAGTTGTGTTCTCATCAAAAGAACTTGAGCACAACATGTAGATAGATACACATACTCCGCCTCGGCTGATGAAAGTGACGTGCAATTTAGCTTCTTGGAAGACCATCCCACGAGCTTACCTTGTCCTAGAAATTGTGCACCACCAGAAGTACTTTTTCGAGTATCAAGACACCCTGCGTGATCAAAATCTGAATATGCCGTTAGAAAGAAACCGGTTTCCTTCGGATTCCAGAGTCCCAAATGAATGGTATTCTTGAGGTACTGAAAGATCTGTTTAACCTCCTTAAGGTGATTTTCAGTGGGTCTGGCTTGATATCATGCACAATAGCATGTAGCATGTGATATATCGGGTCTGCTTGCTGTCAAGTGCATGAGGGAGCCGATCATGGAACGATATCTCGTTTGATCTATGGCATTTCCCTCCAAGTCAGCATCTAGGGAGGTGGTTAATAATGGTGTCCCAATGGAATCACATGAGGTCATACCATGCTTTTTTATTATCTATTGACAATACTTAGCTTGGTTAATAAAGATACCACTTGGGGATTGGTGAATTTGAATTCCAAGAAAGAATTTTAGTTTGCCCATCATGTGACTCTCGGTGGGAACGCAGGACACGACAGGGGGAACCCCGGCTGGAGCCGAGGGGTGTTTTGTGCCAGTAGTGGCACCGGCACACAGCCGGTGGCTGCGTGGTGTTCGGGGCAGCAAGCCACAACCGCAAGGCTGTAGTGTTGTTGTGTTTTTCGAGGCAAGCCGAGACCTCCAGGGTCTCAGTTGGTCTTTATTGGGCTCCGGTAGAACCAAACACACCAAGGGGTGTGTTTGGCTAAACTTTTGCTAAAATACTTTGTGTTATTTTTATTAATTGATTTTATTAAATAACACATGGCTTAATTTAGTTAATTAATAACAAAAATTTTGTTATACTTTATTTAAATAATTATCATGACATAAAATACATGGCCATTTTATTTAAATAAACTTTAGGTTAAAATAAATTATTAATATAATTATTCATGTTACAGTTAATTAATTAAGAAACTTAGCGTAATTAATTTATATTTATTTTAACCAAGGTTTAATTAAATTAATAACATACTTTAATTTAATTATACGATAATCATTAAGGTAAAGTTTAATTAATAAAATCATGAAATATTATTAATTAATAATTACTTATAATATCATGTATTATATTATGAATTAATAATCATATGTTAAGAGTAAAGTATTATTATTAATAAACTTTACTATATTATTATCATTAATAATCATGACTTATAAAATATACTTATTAAACTATAACTTGTAATTATTTACTTATTTAATAAGCTTATACTAATTATGAAAACGTGCTAAATATGGAAACATATAAAATATGGAAACATGCTATTTATGGAAATATACTAAATATGGAAACATGTTTTTTTGGAAACTTACTAATTTTAGAAACTTTCTATTTTTGGAAACTTACTATTTATGGAAACTTGCTATTTTTGGAAAGTTACTATATATGTAAACATGTTATTTTTGTAAAGTTACTATATATAGAAACCTGCTATTTTTAGAAAGTTAATCATTATGATACAATAAGTACTATAATACATAAAATATGAAATACACTAATCAAGAACACATGAAACACTAAGAATCACATGATAAAACATGAAATAGTAAAACAAGTCAAGAACAAGTAAAACAAGTTAAGAACACGTCAAGTAAACTAATAATCAGTAAGTATAAGTTAAACCGACAACTCATTCATGTCCCTTTTCATTATGTAGCAGTTATCAAGTCGGAGTGATCTTCAACTTTCGTTTTCATCCTCCTTACTGAACATAAGGTACGGATATTTCGTTCTTCAGTAAGGACACTCTCTTCCTATACTTAGGATTCTCCTTTTGCAGCCATCTGTTTTTCCTAGTATTTTACATTAGACTTATCAGTAATTAATATGATTAGTATTTTAAATTGCCTGCGCTATATACATGCATGCCAGTTCCACCTAGTTTTGGAGGTACCATAACCATAACACTTGAGGCACCGGTGTTATGACTCTTACGCCGTGAGAGTAATTGCTCGTGGCGTCCCTTTTCAGTTATTTGGCATTTTATATTATTATCATGCTGGTCGAATGGGTGCATCCTAGAACATGTTAGCAGATTACATGGTAAATGTGGTGTGTGCTCTACATCCATCACATGGAGCTGATCCCTCCACCCAGACTATTATAATTAGAGGCAACCCCTCTAATTGCATGATGAGGTCATCCCTCTATGTATTCATGCACGTTGATACCTTCATAACCTATATGGGCTCTTGGGCATTTAAAATACAGTTTTTATGAAATAAACTTAAGTCTTTTAGGAAATAAACCAGATTATAAACACACACACCAGGTTTTCCAGGACTTACACATATTCCGCTGTACTTTCATTTCATTCTTTACTTATGTTTATGCTATTCATTTTATTGTCATAAATCCGCACACTGAGCGTATTGCTCAGCCGTATTTTCTCTCCATGTCCCCATACGGCAGGTAGTAAAGGGCAAAGCTAGGAAATCAAGAGTACGTGCATTTGGATGGAGGCTCCCTTGACTTCATTTCTTTTAATGCATTTACATATTTTTTCTTTGCTGGACATTGTTTAGTCCTTTCTTTACATTCTTTACTTATGCATTGTGTGTGGAGCTTATGTTTGGAACCGATGTTTGTTTCTGGTTTCCTTTATGGTCATTAATGTTTAGACATTTATCTTGCATGATTTGATAACACGTCATAATTATTAAGTAACGGTCCACTTATCCAAGTGGGGTGTTACAATTCTTTAAACTCTATTAATTCACTTAGCCTTTGTGTTGACTTTTTAGCATATATTTTCAGCTATGTAGGTTTAAGAGCAGTTGAAGCATAGATTCACATGAAATATTATGTAGGGAATATAATACTAATTAACATTCGATAAAAATTTTAAAACTGTTATTATTACGCTATTGTTGGGACCTATTTTAAACTCTGATGTTTTATTAATCAAATGGATTATAAGGGCGTGTTTGTTTCACCGATTCTGTAGGAATATGATGGAATGGAATATGGAAATCCTTTAAAAAACGCGTTTGGTTGTTATTATTAAATTTCTAAAATTCAGCCGGATTGTCAACATTCACCCGTTTACAGAATTCAACATTCCATATAAAGGTGGGGAAGATTTTAATTCCTACGCATCATTAAATTTGTCAATGACAAAAATACCCCTATTAACCCTACCAAAACACCACATCACGCTATGAAAATATCATCTTCCCTATCAGACACCATTGAAAAAACTCAATAATCTTTCACTCCATCTCCTTTGTAGCAGCTAATTAACATCAATCGTTTTTATATAATCTTTGCGTATATACTAGTAGTATTTTATGCTTTTTTTTCTCCTCTCAATATTTGTATCTTCGATTTAAATTATGTTTAATTGATCTATGATATCTCCATACAATGTCCTCACTATATATATATTAATGTTGGATTTAAAGTGTGCTATACGATGGTTGTATTATAACTTGACATTGTGGTCCATGGTTATATTTATTTGTTATCATGTTACTTAGTTATGATGCATATAGGCTATGAGAATCTACATACGCCTTGGTTATATGACAGTGCTTGCAACGATATATGAGCAGGAAATGCCGCGACTTGGTTTAACAACATGCAGACGTAGGCAAAAGAGAAAGCAAATAGTTGCTACTTTTTGGAACCAAGTTATGACAGCACTTGTATGGTTTTTTACTACTGTTTGTATGTTGATGTTTCAATATAGAAGTGATAAACCACGTATCCGAAGCATTTCGTCAAATTTAGATAGGTACTTAATCTTACATAGATACGCTTACGAGAGTGACACTATGTGCATATCACAACTTAGGATGACTCGAAGGTGTTTTACTAAGTTGTGTGACATGCTTGAGAGATTAGGTGGCTTACGAGCAAGTAGAAATGTGAACATCGATGAACAAGTTGCAATTTTTCTGCACATTCTTGCACATAATGTTAAGAATCGTGTCATCATTTGTCGTTTTCATCGTTCGGGGGAAACAATTAGTAGAATATTTACCCGAGTTTGCAACGCGGTGATAAGATTACATCCACATTTGCTAAAGAAACCCGAACCCGTTCCTGAGAACTCGACTGATCATAGGTGGAAATGGTTCAAGGTATATATAAATAGTAATTATTATAGAAGTTTAGGCTTGATTACTCAGTTAAAATATATTCATCCCTTCTGTTTTCATGGTACATTATAGAATTGTTTAGGAGCTTTATACGGAACACACATAAAGTGTTTGGTGCCACTCGAAGACAAGCCTAGATTTAGAACAAGAAAAAACGATATTGCTACAAATGTGTTAGGGGTATGCTCACAAGATATGCAGTTTATCTATGTCTTGTCGGGATGGTAAGGGTCCGCAGCTGATGGTAGAGTATTACGGGATGCACTTCTTAGGCCGCATGGGTTAAAGGTTCCAAGACCCGGTATGTATTGATATTAGTCTATCAATGTATTATATGTTGAGGAAGTATTAACTAGAAAAACATTTTAGGTTATTACTTGGTAGACGCGGGGTATACTAATGGAGAAGGTTTTCTCGCCCCTTTTAGAGGTCAAAGGTATCATCTAAACGATTGGCGTGATGGGCACCAACCAACTACACCAAAAGAATTGTTCAATATGAGACATTCATCTGCAAGAAACGTTATAGAAACATGCTTTGGTATCTTAAAGGCAAGATGGGGAATTTTAAGAGACAACTCGTATTACCCATTTGATCTTAAGAATAAAATTATAATGGCATGTTGTCTTCTTCATAATTACATAAGGCAAGAGATGACAGTCGATCCATTTGAAAACGACTTTGAACTTGACGAGGGAACCGGAGACAATGGAGGTGGAGATGATGACAATATCACTTCTATTGGGACCTCAACTGAATGGACGACCTTTAGAAATAACATAGCACAAACTATGTTTGAATCATGGAACGCAGGCCCATAATCTCATGTTTATCAGTTTTTTTTGTCTTATTACTTTTAAGATCAAACTTGTATTGCCACTTTTTAATAATAAACTTTCACATGTTATTCACTAGTTAAATTTGTAGGAAATTGTTGTGTGCCTTTGTAAAACCATAGTCTGATCATCACATATATTTATATCAGTGTGTTCTTTTATGGAATCATAGTCTGATCACATAAAATAGGTAATGGTTAGATCATTGCTAAAGTAGTTACAAGCATCTTTGGCTACTCATACTATTACCACACGTGCTTCAGGTTATAATATGTCGGCACGAACCATTTTCTAGTTCAAGATTTATCGCCCATACTGCTGTCTAACATTCGCTTAAGTGTAGGTATGACGGAAAAAGGAAGAAACTACAGGACTTGGACAACTATTGAAGAAACTGTCCTTGTTGAAGCATTGGTTAGTATGGCAAACTCTGGAGGGTATAAAGCTGATAACGGTTTTAAATCAGGATACTTGCAACACCTTGAACATGAGATAAAAAAGTCACTTCCCGATGCGGGTATTATGGGTAAACCGCATGTTGAATCAAAAATAAAGACAATGAAAAAAGATTGGCAAGTCGTTTATGATATGTTGAATGGTAATAACACAAGTGGCTTTGGTTACGATAGTACCAAACAATGTGTGACTGCTGAACCAAATGTTTGGGAACATTACATCGCGGTAAGAAATTAAATGGCATATTTTATTACAATAATAAGTTCTAATATTTGTTTTAACAGCCGTTGTTTCCTTATATCGTTGTTATATATAATAGGTTCACAAAGGGGCTGCCAAATGGAGAAACAAACCATTTTCTCATTTTGATGACTTGTGTATTGTATTTGGGAAAGATAGAGCTCATGGGAATGGAGCAAAAGATCCTATCGAGATGGAAACTAATAATGCACATGTAGAAGAAGACTCTGAACAAGTGGAAGACATAACTGATGACCCAGTGGATGTAAGTCCTGGTACACGTATCACTAACGTGCAAAGTGAAGAGGGTTCAAGTAAACGTTCTAAGAAAAGAAAAAGTCGATTTGATCCTATTGTTGAAGGAATCACTAATGCAGCAACTTTACTTGGAAAAGAACTGCGGGAAGCATCAGCAACTATGAACGAGTCTCTAAAAGCGGAAGTGGATTTGCAAAAAAAAACAGCACTAGTAAGTTCTGAAATATCAAAATTTCCATTAATGTCTGACATGGAAAAATTCAGAGCGAGTCGAAAGATAATGCGCGAGCCAGAAGCCGTGCTAACTTTCTGGAATTTGGAAGGAGATGAACGAATAAATTTCGTAAAGCTTATGTTGGAAGAATGACATGGATATCAATAGTTGATTTCATCAGTACTTGTTATAGCACTTGTTATTTTGCATGTGATTTTATGATATAAATACATCAGTAGTTGCTTTCACCATATTGCAAGTACTTGTTACAAAATGATTATTGAATTGGCTTTTGTTTGAGGTTTTGGAAGATTTGGCTATGAAAAATCTTTTTTCATTTGCATTGATGTTTAGTGCTCATTAGGATTTAAATTTGCTTTTCTCGTGCACAAGAAATGAGTTGATATATATGATTTTGGATGGTGCTTAATACTATTTAGTGGCCATATTATTCTAACAGTAGCTACATTTTTACAATAACTAATATGTTGGGTTATATTGGTCATTTGAAGGTAATTACATCTCGTTTCGTCAAGATATCCCAGAATCCTAACGTATAACATGATAGGAGTTGCATTCCTGACAACCAAACGCATAACAGCTTTTGATTCCTTCAAATTCCAATTCCATCAGATTCCAGTCATTTTGACAGATTCCATTCCGTGCAAAAGCATTCCGTTAACCAAACGGGCCCTAAATTTCAAACGTCTCTTTTTGAGTCGTTTCATATGCTTGTGATTATGAAGTAGCACCCCAAAGTGGTATTTCGCTGCGTTGTAAAATTTGGGGGTGTTATAGTGGAATATGATGAAAACTTGTTATTACTAGTGATAAAAGTAATGGAATATCGTTAGTGATAAACCAATGAAATATCACTAGTGATATCTTATTAACATAATTACTATGTAATATTACCCGTGATATTTTATTATTTTGTCATAAGCGATATTTTATTATTTTATTACTAATAAAATATCACTAATAATAAAAATTATATCGTTATATTTACAACTATTTACAACTTTAGTTTCTTCATTCGTTTTATAAAAAATTTAAATATTTTAACAAAAATGATAATTTTTATATTTTGAAAAATTTTAGATTAATCTTTATTGTTAAATAAAACCAAAGTAAATGATACAAATTTATTTCTTAGAGAAAAAAATGCAAATGAATTTGATGTTATACAAGGTGGAGTCAAATAAAGTCTATAAGAGTATACTGTGAGTCGCAAAAGGAATAAAACACTTGATTAAAATTGTTTCTTGCTCAATAAGCAATTAATATAACCCGTTTTACAATGCTTCTCTATGTGTTGTCACTACCATCTTCAATCATGACCCACTATGCTACCCTTGCATCTTAATCACTTGCAAACCAAGCAACATCATACCCTAACGGCACCCTAATCAATTTTCCTATATCTTTTTAATTATACTGGGTAACATCATGATATATATGGACTAATATAATTATATATGAATTTCTTTTGAAATTTTACATTATACATCGTGATGCTAGGGACGATCTTTATTAAAATAGGAATTATATAAAACATGCCCGAACGAGGCTAATGATAAAAGCATGCATGCTTTTGGTATTAATTTCAAGCCATTAAAACCTTAACTTTTCGGTGTAAAGTGACTTTTACCTCAATTTTTAATATATAAATCAATGGCTTGACTAGCTATGACTAAAGATTTCAATATGTTGGCCACTTCCTCGATAAGAAGAAAAGTGAGAAAGATAATCCTATAAGACTCATCTTCACATCAACGTCACGTTAGCTTTTTAGCAAACTTACCAAAATTCATCCAAACTCACCACAGGAGTTAATGGCACTCACCCAAACTCACTCCACATCACCCCATTTTTTCATTAAATATTTTTATTCATACAATTTTATTACAACACGGGTACACAGAAAATTAAAACACAGTACAAAATTAAAAATAAAAACATAAAAAATTAAAACACAATACAAAAATAAAAATAAAAACATAGAAAATAAAAAAACAACATTTTAAAAAAAACTAATACGGGATATTATAGGCCTCCTTGATTTGAACTTTGCGCCACTCCGCGACTGCAAGATCACGTCCCGTCAAATGATCTATCAGCTGCATATAAAAGTCCAAGTCTTCCTTTTCCTGCTTCTTTCGGATTATTTCCACTTCTTTTTCCCGGACTCGAATCTCTTTATTCTTCATCTCAAAATATGCGGCCTGTTGTTCACCCTGCACAGCAAAGACCCGTTCTTGTTGTTCACCAAACCCAGACAACATCAACCTAGCCAAAGCCTCGTCGTTTGTATTTGACTCCCCTGAAGCTCTGCTCCCTTTAGCCTTAGCCTTAGCTCTGTCCCTTCCCGTTGGACGTGGGATCGGTTGCACTTCTTCATTATCAGTGGCATCAACATCCACACTGTTACTTGCATCCATAGAATTTGTATTAAACGAACTAGACCCAGATGACTTGTATTTCTTGCTTACTTTGGAAGTCCTAGCTAATTCGGCAGGCAATTCTTGTTCCTTCCATTTCTCAACGTCTTTCAAAATCTCCCAGCAATGACGAAATTTGAACGGTTGTCCAACTTGAGCATCATAATGCATCAACGCATCATTAACCATATCAGCATCCGATGCACCACTTCTAGGCCCCATCTGCATCATTTGACCATAAACACCACAAAAAACGAGCTATACAAGGTCGCATTGACTTCCACTTCCCGTTCAAAGAATCATAAGTACGAACCCCGGGTTCCCCCGTTTTGCTCTCAAAGTACTCAAGGATTTTTTGTCCAAAATCCCTGCGTACTCATTTCGTTTCCATTAATGTTGTCAGTAGACACGGAAACCCAACCTTTTGTCAAAAAAATTTCCTCAGCTGTTGTCCAATGTTGTTGTCGTTTTGGAGGATCTTCGACCGCCTTCTTCTTTTGACGTCCCCTAGATAGTGTCTTCTTTGGTTTAGGTTTTTGGACCGTTGGTCGAGTTTCGGGAATGGTTTCCAGCTCGGGAGACCCGGTTTGTTGATACGAAGCAAACCCTTGACTTTCAATCGAGTCTGAATACTGCGGGATGTAGCAATCTTGAGTTTCATAGGCGGGTTGTGATGAGGAACCACCCCTATGGCTTTGGTATTGGGTCGGGTATTGGGTAGGGTATTGGCTCGGGTATTGGTTAGGGTATTGGCTCGGGTATTGGGTAGGGTATTGGGTAGGGTATTGACTTGGGTCCGAGCAACGGTAAGGTGTGTTTTGGTAAGGTTGTGGGTGATACAATGATGGTGGTCGTATGGTGATACCGGTGACGGGTTTTCTAGGTCGAAAGTTTCTCGCGGTGTGGGTGGTGAATTTTGGGTATTTGGCCTACCTCGACGTTTGTTGGAGGTTCGGGGTGTGTTTTCTTGAGACATGATTTGGAGATTGAAGATGGAGATGAAGATGAGATGTTTGATTTTGTGTGTGTGAAAAATGAAGAAGATGATGGGGGTATTTATAAGTAAATTTTAGGTAAAAAAAAAAAAAATTTAAATGGGAAAAAAACGGCTAGTTTTTTAAGTGGTGGGGCCCAATAGTTATAAACTCACTGGGTGAGTTTGCTATGCATTTTGGCATGCAAGCGGGTTACTCGCGCGCGGATTGTTTAGGGGGGGGAGGGGGGGCTGCGCGTGGCTTAGGCCATGAAGCTCGTGGGTTATAACCCACTCCCACCAGCCTAACAGATTCGTGATTAAGAAATATATAAAAAGTAAAATGAATATAAGGTTGTTATACATTTAAGTTCACATGCAAAATAATTTAAAATCATTAACAAAAATAACATTTTAATTATTCTTTTTTACAAGATTTGAGTAATATACTAATATATACATAGTAAAACATTTTTAATAATAATTCAGTTAAAATATAATTGAATTTAAAACTAATTGTTTATTTGATAAAAACAATCTACAATATTATGTAAAAAAATATATGTTTTAAAGTAAATCTAAATTCAGTAATGTTGTGATAAAATTATAGAAAAACACTAATATTGTGAATAGTGGCGGAGATAGGGAGGGGTCAAGGGGCTCGTCCTATCTCCTAGCGAAAAAATTATAGTGTAAATTTTCGAAAATATTATCGATTTTCTTATAATTTGACCTTTTAAAAATCATTTTGCTGTGTAGTTATAAAATATATCAAAGTTTGACCCCGAACAAAAGTTTCTGACTTCACCCCTGATTGTAAATAAAAGATTCAAATGAGATGGATTTCACGCTTTTGTTGCTAAAATAATGAAATTTATCATTATTTTACTTGTAAATTTAAATACATAATAGCTCAATATTCAGTTTTCTCATATATAAAATACAACATTTAACGTTTATCAAGTTTTTTTACACGACAAAGAGAATTTGAAGTTTTCATATGTTCAAAATGAGTTCCAAATAAAATGGTGAGATGGTTTATGAATATACACTAACAACTAACACGAACGCCATATTTCGTCTTTGTTTTTAGTACACGCTATGAAAATGGTGCAGATGGGTTGGGTAGACGGTTATGAAGATGTGTTGAAGGATTGGATATGTTCGTGATTTTAGTGTTACTATTTTAGTTAAAATTTACTAAAGATATATGATATTTTATATTCGGTTTGGATACGAGTTAAGAAAAATATAGAGTACACACTCGTTAAGCTAATATGTTTTTACTCACAAAAAAATAACAGGACTTAAAGGGGCTGCGCCTCTTGTCGGACAACAGTCATTCAATTTTCTTCTTAAAAATTTCAACAAACACAACTTTTAGACAACAGTTATGACTGTTAGAATTTCAACTGTCTATAATCGATTATAATTTCATGTAACTATAACTAGTATCTGTTTTATAGACAGATACATTCATCTCATAAAACATAACAAAAATCATAATTTTTATATGCTCTTGTTTTGATCTATTGCGTCTATAATCAAAGTGTTAATTTATGTTTACATTTTTCTAATAAAGATTTTATATAATCTAAATACCGATATAATATTAAAATACTTTATATAAAAAGTAAACTCAACACAATTCAAATTAGATATTCAAGATTTATCACACACACTAACCATATTTTTTTAGAACGACAAAGTTAATAAGTATTGCATGTATATTAATTTAATACTTTTTAGCATGTGTGTATATCTTAGCCAAAAGTTATTACAGGTATACGTATGATACTATTAGATACCCAATCCACTTTTAGGGTTAGTTTAAAAGTCCCAAAATAGAACTCCAAATCCTCACTCCACTAAACGAATAAACATTCGTTAGTCTCTCTTTTTTCCATACTTAGTCACTCACTTAAAATGGAGGGATCATCAGAGGAAGAAGCACTATTCAGATCGTACCCATACGCGGCCCTATATTTCGTCCAAAGCCCTACCACGAGCGTCTCGTTTCACTCACCTGCAGCGACCCAACGCCGCTTCATGACTCTCTCTCACTACTCCTCTTCGCGCGGATCAAGCAACTCCTTCTTGCATGACAAGAAGATACCCGAAAATGATGATGCAATGGTGCTCAAAATTGATGAAAATAACGCGCATGGTGTTGGAGATGAGGTGGAAAGTGAGGACGAGGAGGAAGAACATAAGAGTTTTGGCAAGAAAATGAGGGGTTTAGTATCCTTTTCGGAGTCGGATTCATGTGTTTGGATATGGTTTCAGATAAGTTTAAGAGTGATGATCAGCTTCGGAGTTGCATTGCTCTTCTTCTATCTCATTACTAAGCCTCCTGCTCCTATTATCTCTCTCAAGGTCTATCCTTTTCTCTCAACTAATAAAACTTCATAATGTCGTCACACTATATCTTAAATTCTTAATTGTGAAATGAGCTCGCATTTCCTACTTCATGAGTATTTTAGATAAATAAACGTTATCATAACATTGGACCAAAATTTACGTACCTCATAATGGTAACACCATTAATGTTTTGTCTTTTAACTTTTTACTAACTTAGAAATTAAAACACGTTAATATGAAAATATCACATTGCACTAGAGGTGGCAAAATGGGCGGGCAGGCGGGCACGGGCGCGGGCTAAACGGGCAACGGGCTAAACGGGCGGCGGGCTAAACGGGCGCGGGCTAAACGGGCACGGGCAAAACGGGCGGGCAAAACGGGCGGGCTAAATGGGCGCAAGCTAAAAAAGGAAAAAAACATATAAAAACCTACAAATAAAAAATAAAAAAACTTGTTTGAAAGCCGGGATAAAAAATTAATAAAAAATATTCGTCGAGTATACTAATTTGTATTTTACAAGTGCGCCCGTTAAGCCCATTTAGTTTCATACATATACGCCCGTTTAGCCCATTCATTATAAAGAATGGGCAAAAAGTGCCTCATCCTTTTTTGAAAATGGGCAAAAAGTGCCCATTTGTATCCAAATGGGCAAGATTTGCCACCTCTACATTGCACCAAAATTAAAATATATGCATTTTTTTTGTGATTTTATGTTAACTAACTGTATATAGTACGATACTAACTTTATCAACGTTCGAAAACTGAGCTATAAGTTAGTCAATATTATACGATCGGATAGTAATTCTCATAAGTTGATATGAACATGATAAGTGATGTTCACTTATGATGAAAAAGAAAATTTAGTCCCTAAGTAGGCTCAGTTATTTTACTTTTGAAAGACTATTACGAATCATGTTCATATCAAATAAAAAGGATCTCGGCCCTATTTGACCACCATCCTTCAATTCCACCTATCGTCCCACCAGTAAACTTGAAGAGAAACACTATAAAAACACACACAAAACAACCCATACACAAACATAAACACATTCAAGTATTCGGAAATTAATCATAAGAGAAAAACAAAGACAAGGTACTCTTTTTCGACGTTGTCAAGTTGATGGCAGCATAAATGCCGGAACCGGTATGATCATAACATCGGCATTATCATGCCTAAAACCTTGTCACTCCGTAGAGTTTTTTGATATTTTTCATTTCTTTGATGTTTGTCGAAGGCTCTACGATATTACGGAGTACAGTATTAGGACTTTAGGAGTACTTTTTTGTAATCTTATCTGGAGTCCGATCGACTGTACCAAAATAATTATTATGACACAAATCTACTTAATCATTTCCATTCTTTATAATCATTAGAAAAACAACTGGACGTAAATCTACTCATAATGTTTGCTTTAGTAATGCTTTTTCGATTTTACAAATTAGAAAATGCTTTAACATCCAGTTGATTTTCAAATATTTGATTCTACATTGTCTATCCGACTGTACTAAAAACAAGTATTTTGACGCATACAACACAACCTCCTACCTATCGGCAACTGATTTTCGCCGCCAATCATCACAACTTATTGTATAACTAACTAATGTTTTTGTATGGCCGCTGTGTCGCGCTAGTAGTACGCTTGCTTGTGGGGATAAATGAGAATATAAAAATTAAACATTCAACCTATAATTCTACAAAATTTATTTGCTCGAGAAAGGAAGCTCAAATAATGTAAGTTCATTTAAAAATAACCCGAGCCCTATGTTGGGCCACTATAGTCTCATGTAAGTGTAACCCAAGTTTGCTTAACTTAAATTTAAACCAAAAGAAATATGAAAAAATCTAGAGAGTGAAAAAAACAAAACTGACAAAGATAGCCATTCTTCAAGTAAAAAAAACGATTAAAATCTTACATATGATCTGTACATACTTAAAATCTTATAAGATCTCGATCTTGATCATATGATCTTAGGATCTACTATGATCCGATCTTACATTTTTCGAACAACAAACTAAAAAGCTACAAATACATAGGTTGTGTTTCGTATAATCCAAAAAACAACGTATTAATCTTCTTATACATAATCATAATTTAGGACAACATTTTCATGAATCATTCATATAAATGTGTCTTTACGATGTATTATAATTTGTAGATTTGTATAATATTACAAAGACTATTAAGAAAATGTCACTATAGTAGGATCTTACGATCTCGATCCGACTTTGCGATTTCGATCTTGTAAAAATGAAAACGATCATAGGTAGGATTCCGATCTTAAAAACTTTGGAATATTGAGCTCACATGAACAGTGGCATATGTTAAGGACGAGACTTGATTCACAAACTAAGAAACAATATTGAAGTTGATTTAAGTATAAGAGCATCTCTAATGGTAAGGTTTACACATGACTTTTTACTATTCAAAAAAGCTATTAAAAGATTTTATGCATTGTGATAAAAGGTTTACAAACAACTTTTTAAAGAAAGACTTTACATATGCAAAGTAGTTTACAAAAATTGATCAAATTATTTGCATTAATTGAAAAGCTTTTGTATAACTTTTTAGCATTAAAAAAGATTTTGAAGAAAAGCTTTTTGTATATAAGATAATAAATGTATAACTAATGTATTAAATGCATAAAGTCTTTTAAAACTTTATGCATTGAAGATGCTCTAATATCAGTCGTCGAACATTTAAGTCGTTCAATCATTTTCCTTTGATATTTAGCTAGATACATGTGATCTATAACCTAAATCTTATATGAGTCATATAAAATTAATTATTTGTTTCCCAATTCGTTGCTACTAATTACAAAAAGTAGGATCAAATTTCTGATTTACCTGTTTGTGTGATTATAGATTGAAAGAATGAATCAATTTCAGCTAGGAGAAGGTGTGGACAACACAGGAGTTACAACCAAGTTTCTCACATGTAATTGTTCGATAAATCTAAAAGTAAATATCAAGTCTAGCGTTTACGGTCTTCACATTAACCCGGTGGTTTCAACTTTGTCATTCAACAATATACCTTTCGCAACCTCAGTGGTAAGCTCATTCTGTCACACTTAAATCAAACCAACAATTTGCAACTAAATTGAAAATGATTCGGCAAATACATTTTCAGGAAGCACGAGTCTTATATGCATCAAGTAATGGCCCGACGTCTTTCTTGTTATACGTGGGGACAACAAACAAGCCGATGTACAGTGCAGGAAGAAGTATGCAAGACATTTTAGACTCAGGAACGGGGTTGTCTTTGGTTGTTCATGTGAAATTAAGGTCAAGGTTTCACGTCGTTGGGAAGCTTATTCGTCCTAAATATCATCATCTAGCCGAGTGCATCTTAAGCCTTAATAGAACTTATAATGACAAACAACATAAAATCCAAATGCATGTTAACCGATGTAATTTGCAATAATTCCTATGATTCATTACTATTCTTCAAATCAATATGTATTTTAAAGCACGCGTGCAAATGTTTGGCAATTGTCAAAAGAAACAATTATATTGTCTTTTTGTATTGGTAAAGTTAGATTTATACTTTTTTGAATCTTTTATTGTTTTTTCTCATTACAAATGGCTGTAAAATACTAAATGTCTTCATTAGTGGTGATATAGTCACTTCTATTAACCTTAAGTTCTAACTTCTCAGTTCATTGGTTCAGTTTGGAAGGAGCGGGGATGCTCATGAACGTCACATTTATTGGTTAAGTTGGAAACGCATATCACAAGCTAAAGACTCTGGCGGGCTTGGTTTTCGAGACCTCTCATGTTTTAATTTAGCTCTTCTTGCTAAGCAAGGATGGAGGATCATTATGAATCCAGGATCCTTTTGGTGTCGCGTTTTGAAAAGAATATACTTCCCGCATTCTAACTTTCTCACAACTTCTAAAGGTTCTCATCCTTCATGGTTGTGGCAAAGTTTGCTCCAAGGAAGAGGTCTTCTTCTTCGTGGCATACGGTGGCAAGTTGGTAACGGAGAAAATATTTCACTTTGGACACAGAAATGGGTCCCATACTCCGAAGACTTTTACATCCGACAACTGCGAGGTCCTTTTTCTCCCAACTCCTTAGTTTCTGACTTTATCACAAATGGAGCATGGAATTTTTTGAAACTTATTTCAGTTGTTTATCCAGAAGAGGCTAGAGTGATATCACAAATTCCCATATCTTATACAGGGTCCCTTGGTAAAGTCGTTTGGCATTATGAATCAAAAGGAAACTACACTGTAAAATCAGGCTATCGTCAAGCTCTTATTCAAAAGGAAATATGCCCGATGACCACCTTGGCTTCTTCTTCATCAGCTCCAACCAAAAGTTTTTGGAAACACGTTTGGAATCTAAAGACAATTCCAAAAATCAAGTATTTCTAGTAGAAAGCTTGCTCAAATGCTTTGGCGACACACAAAAATTTATCTCGTCGAGGTTGTTATTGTTTACCAACTTGTCCTATTTGCTCAACTCATGTTGAAACAGTCGAGTACATGCTTCTGGAGTGCGAATGGACAAAAGTAGTGTGGTTTGGTTCTGCGCTTAGTCTTCGCATTGACAACATGAATGGCTCTTTGATTTCGCGCGTTCAAGAAATATTAGATATGGTTCCTTCGGGCTCGGAGCGTCTCAAAATTCATACCTCATTAGCCAACGTTGCTTGGAATATTTGGAAGGGACGAAACGAATATGTGTTCAACAAAAGGCGACCTTGTCCATTGCGTACAATATCATTGTTGAATTGTAGTGAAAAGGAATTAACTTCAGTCTTTTCCGCGCCTTTACACATGTCCAGTGCTTTGGTTGCTTATGATGAATCTCAAGAGAGTTCACTTAGGTGGATCCCCCCCATCAATAACTGCGTCAAGCTCAATTGTGATGCATCTTATTTGCTAAACCGAGCGTCTTCTGGGATTATTGTTCGCGACTCTACATGTGGTATTATTTTATGTTCAGGTGAGATTACTCATGCTTCTGGTCCTCTTATGGCTGAGCTCTTGGCTATTAGAAATGCTTGTCGACTAGCAGTTATATATGGGTGGTGCAATGCAACAGTCGAGTCAGATTCGAAGATAGCTATATCTTTTGTTTCTTCTGCAGTCGAGCCTCCGTGGGCCATAGCTGCCATTGTGGTTGATATCAAAGCATGGGCATCCCAACATGCTATTAGTTTCTCTTGGACTAAATGTGATTGTAACTTAGTGGCACACCGTGTTGCTAAAATAGATATTAGATCTTCTGATAACTTTGCATGGGATGCCATATTCCTTGATGATGTTACCTCGGCTGCGAGGAGTGATATTATCTAATATATTTAATATTTTTTGGAGGGCTTTGCCCTTCTTTCGTTCAAAAAAAACTTCTCAATTCTAACTTCATTAGTGGTGATATATGTACAATGGTGTTTTAAATCCCTATCGGGATGAATACTATATCAGTTGCACAGGGTTGATTATATGTGCATGAATGATGGTACTTCAAATCCATCGTAAGTTATGACTTTTTTTTAACATAATTTCATTATCACACCTCACAAATGGAAGAATTTAGAACGCAACAAATTACATTGAACACAAAAGGCAAAATCAAAAGTGATTTGCCAAATAGAGTTAACTATTAGGACTTCAAATCGAACTTGTAGAAAACTGTTTCTGTTACAGCCTACATAGAACATGCGGGGGTTTTCCCCAAAGACATAAATGTTGACGGCAAATGCGCTAAACGACAAAAAAGTGGTGTAGTATTCATTGACCGAGGCCTCAATTGGGTAAAAGTTTAACCCAAAGTTCTCTCTCACGGACATGTCGTCGAGAAATAATTGGTCGTTTGACAAAATCTTCAACCATTATAATGTCAAAGTTTAGGTGGTGAGATTTTTTTAGGAGATGTACTCTGAATAAACTTGGACCAAACGAGTTAAACACTGTCAAAATAGGTTCAAGTTTATTTTGAGGACATATTTTTATGAAACTCACCACTAAATTTTTCGACATAATAATATGATCAAACTTTTAGTCAAAATTGACGATTTTTTTTTCAAAAACAATTTATAAAAGAAAATATCCTATGTACCAAAACACAAACATCGTATGATACCAAAACATATAAGGTTGCACGCAATGATTATTGAATATGTACTCAGTCAATCGCGATGTGGCGATCGAATCGAGTCGGGCGTCGACTCAAAATCATTCGACTTACCGATCGAGTTGTGAGCACATGTGATGTAACGAAAAACAAAGATAGATAATTGAATCTGTTGATTTCAAATAATGGCAGACACAATCCTTCCAACTATCATTGATTCAAAAGAATACCGATAATCAGACAAACTCCAACAATTGTTGATTCAACGAATACCCGATTATTAAGAGAATCTTAGCAAACTGCCAAGAACTAGCAAAAGTTTTCATTATAAAAAAAACCAGATCTCCCTTAATACAATGAAAAGACCTAAAATTTATAGAAAAACTAGAATCAACCTAAATAAAGATTGATATGACTTTCTATTTTCCTAAACTTATAACTAGAATTAAAATATTCTCATAAAAATAGTTTATTGTTAAACAAGAAACTAAATAAATAAATAAAAACATCAATATCTTGACTTTATTTGAAATTGAACCGCATCATTCTCCCCCACTTAAAAAAACTCATCCTTGAGTTTTCCTCACTCGTCCCTTGTATTCGTAGCATCCAAGTTTGCATCTCTTGCATCAAATTTCCTTTCTTTATATTGACTCGACCTCAAACCTTGATCGTCTTAAAACCCAACTTGTCGACCATGATAGTTTTCTCTTAACAGACTTAAATCAACAGATTCAATTTATTTAACATTTTTTTCCTTCTTGATTTATTTAGAAAAAATGAAATAGTCACGTTCTCCCGCCAAAAAGAGAAAGCTCAAATGAGAAGAAAAAAATCAAACTACGTCACCAATGTACCAAGCCTAATGAACATCATGCATCATCTTCTATCCTATGTACCAAAACACAAGTTGTAAAGTACTATACATTGCCCATGTACCAAAACGACCAATTCTTGTCCCATGTACCAAAACATAAAATTCCTATTATACCAAAACATATAAGGCTATGCGCGTCGGTGAAGTCGACGAACTCGATCAATTGATTTAAAATCGGTCGAGCTCAATGTGACGATCGATTTGAAATCGATGGTGGGACGAATTAGATCGATCCTAAGACCATGTTGGGAGGAAGGAATGTTGGAAAAAAACGGTCTTATGAACGTTGTGTACCATTCATAAAAATACATTGTCTTACAAGTTAGCTTTTGGTAACTCTTTCAACGACGAGGATGAAGTTAATAGTGAGTTTTAGTTATTTACGGAGGCCTGTCACTTGGATTATGAAAAAGCAAACCAATGAATGTTACGAAGCTACATAAAGAGAGATCACGATGGTGCTCATGATCATTTAGTACCGATTTACTTCTCGGAACACCTATAGTATGACGTAGAATATCGGAGGTAATGTACACATGTATCATATTAGACAATATGATAATTAAGAACAAAGGGTCGGCGATATCTTCCACATTTCATCCTGTATAAATACACCGTAATGAAGATCCCCTAAATACGCATGAAGAATCAAAGAAATTTACCCACGAGATAATGAGCGAAATAGTGCTTCTAAACCTAATAGTCGATCTTGTGAAACACATTTGGAATAATCGAACTGACTAGTAGTTTCATTTTGTATTGTTGTAATGTTTTTAGTTTAATTATCGTCATGCTTTTATTTTTAATATATTTTAAATTTTAAAATAACTGTTTTGATGTGAAAGAAGTCGTATATAAATCGTAAGAAACAAAAAGTGATGGAAGATTGTGTAACACCCCATAAAGCGGGTATCACAGTAGTGGATCGATGAGCAAATAGCTTACAAAGCACATATCATAATTATATGATTTTTGAAATACAATTGATGTAAACATTGAATTGGTACAATCGTTTAAATCGTTGAATAACATTTGTTATGAATATCCTAGTAAAAGATAATCCCCCGTCATTTTTATGCTCCTAAATGATGCTCAATCCATGCTCAAATAATCTTGCTAAATAACCTGGGAAAAACATACTTAAAACAGTCAACATAAAGTTGGTGAGTTCATAGAGTTTTGTAAAATAATCAAGTTTAGCATTTCCATCATTCTCATTTTAGTGTTTGCTAAGTAGTATATGATTAAGTTTAGTAACGCAAACCTTATAGATAGTAGCAATGCACAAAGTATATATATATATATATATATATATATATATATATATATATATATATATATATATATATATATATGTATATATATATATATATATATATATATATATATATATATATATATATATACAAAAGATAATTACATTTTCTATTAATCGAAAATGAAACTTAACCTGCCATAGTTCTCGACCGATGAGAACCCCATTTCCTTACTAAAAGGCGCCCAACCCAGTTCCCAGCAAGGTATACATCTGTTGCCTCGGCCAAGGCACAGTGAGCGCTACTCACGCAGATGGGGATGGTCAATCCCGAATATACCTAGTTATAACATTCCAGCGATTTACAACAATATAACAGTTTCAATAACAATAGACAATCGTAATTAAGAGTACCATTCAATATGCATTCTATAGAATAAATATCTATCAATCATATAGTCAAAACAGGTTACAGTTCAATTTACATTCTATAATTAAATTATAGTCATATAGTCAAAACAAGTTGCAGTTATTTAATAGCATGTCTCCCCCTCGCGGGTTTGAAAAATCACAAAAGATTTAAAAAGCGAGGCTATGAACTCACCTGATACAATCGTCACAATAGTTAATAGAGAACGAACGTCAATCAAGAATAAATGTCAACACTTGATACATGATCATACGAGACCTAAAGATAACGAGGCACGTCTTAGGCTCGAGACGATAAATAAATCGTACATATATGTAATAAGTATGTTTTAATAAGTTCCTGGACATTGCATAAGTTTTATGATTCTTTATAAAAAAATTTTTAGGTGAACACTTAGTCATTTTAAGTGAAAAATCCAAGTTGACACTTCTAGCCCATCTTAAGCCCAATAGTGGTCCACTAACCAAGTATATGACTTAAGTCCATTTTAAATTTAGTATACTACTCTAAATTGGTTATAAATCTTAGGTCCAATAATGGCCCAATAGCCATTACAAGTGTAAGTTGGGCTTTTATGGCCCAAGTTCACTTTGTATAGTTTTTGGGTTCTAAAACGCATTACAACCACATACACTTAATATTTCACGTTGGTCGGGTCTCGGGTCATCTCGTAATCAGTATATAAATAAGTCTAAGATCCTCGACATGTGGGTCATACATGTCGGTTTATATAAAAATCATCACATTTTACGTTAATGAGTTATAATCCGTTTATTATAATTTTCCCGACATGTCCTGCTAATTTGTTCATATCTCTTGAACCGTAAATCATCTAAGTGTGTTCTTTTTACCAAAACCATTATTAACTCATGTACTACACTTATTATAAGTCTAATTACCCCAAATTTATATTTTTCATAGCTAATTAACCCATTTCCTAACTTAGAAGAGTTGGCTGTTTTTGGGCAGCCAAACTCGTTTTCACCGTTTTGGTCGTCATTTCCAAACCGTAAAGAACTGGTAAACTATCCAATTGATTCTACTTGTTCATGATTTTATCTACAACCTACAGTTTTACCTTTTTTAATGATTCTGGGTTCTTATATGAGAAAACAGTCCGTGAAGACAGTATGTTCAGATCTGACTAGTTTTTACTATTTTGGCCACCATTTCCAAACCGTAAATAATTGGTAAACCATCCAATTGATTATAGTTCTTCGTGATTTTATCTACAACTTTTAGTTTTACATATTCTTAGGTCAGTATACAAATTTTACGAGAAAACAGTCCATCAAAACAGTATGTTCAGATTTGACCTTCTTTCGTATTTTGGTCATATCTTTCTTTCTATAATTCGTCACGGGACGAGCCACCCGGGGAATTAATCACAACACAACTATCTATCTTAATATTTAAGTTTTCAGTATCCCAACCCTACTGATTTCGACAAACAATCTGTTTTTGCTACGGTTCAAAATTGTTATAAATCAAATCGTTAATAAGGCTTGTTTAGCTTCATTTTTAGTGTTCAAAATTTCATATACAATGTCCCAATACTCATTAATCCATTTCGTACATATATATATATATATATATATATATATATATATATATATATATATATATATGTATACATTCGGAATATACATAAGATCAAGAAAATACAAGGAATGATAAATAAGAACGAGATGTAGATCTTACGAGGCTTTATCAAAGTCGTGGTACTAGTGAGTGATGCATGTAAGCAAACATCCAAGATCTTGTCAACACTTGATGCAACCACCATGCATGGATAGATCCGGGTTAGATCTACAAGTTTTACTTGATGCATGTATAGATCCGGGCTAGATCTACATGTTCATCTATAGATCCGGGGTAGATCTATACGTTTTACTTGATGCATATATAGATCTGGGCTAGATCTACATATTTTACTTGATGTTACCATCATGCATATATAGATCCACCATGGAAATAAAAGAAAATTTTGAAAGTTGATGCATGTAGGAGATCTTCATACCAATGTGTAGATCTTGAGATTTCCAAGATGGGTCTTTGATTTGTTTTTGAAGATTCAAACAAGAAAATCAAAAATTTGATGATCTTTGTGGGTTGGGGCTCACGGCTCAAAGAAGAAAAGAAAGGAGAGAGAGAGTTTTTGGGTGTGTGTGTGTTTTGTGTGAGAGAGAATGAAAGAGAAGAGGATACATAGCCCTTATATAGGGTGAGAGTGAAAGGTGACAAGTGTCACCCATTTATACTTGTCCAATGAGAAACAAGAAGGTGGGTGGACATGATGGACATGTGTCACCAACCTAGAATTGTCCCAATGGGGAAGTGAGGTGTGTTGGTGGCTTGTCTAGTGGGCCAAAAGAGTTGTTGGGCTCCTTAAATCTCTTGTTGGGCTTATAAGGCCACAAATGGGCCTAAAGTGTATCTTGTATTATAACTTTCGTTATTACACGGTTCGGGGCACGTTCGGGATTTATGAATTTTTGATTCATTTACGAGGATTTCGTAATTGATCCAAAGATCATTTTTCCAATAAAATGGAGTATTTATATGATGTATAAATACGAAAAACGTGTTTTATTTAAACGACAAGTATTTGCCATTTATCTTTTGTATAACGTAAGCACCGTTTTAGTAGAAATACTTCTCATTTAATCATTCCGTAGATAAATGTAATATTAAACAATTTAATCAAATTGTTTATCAAGTATTTCTCGACAATAATTTATGTAGTTAAATTATTGAATTGTCGGTACGCGGTTTGTAAGACTTTTGTCAAATTTTTCAAATTCAATGATTTTTGTATTGTTCAAAAAGGGTTTCGGACCATGCTTCATTATTATTTAATGAATGAACAATCTCGGGTTTTACATCATCCACATGCCACCTTGAGTTTCGTCCTCGAATTTCGATTACTATTTCTAGGTTGAGAAATGATCTAGGATCATTGAGTAGATTTTTATTACATTATTCTCATGGTAAAATCATGGATTTTATAGCACCACCCCGTTATTTTAGCTTCGTCCTCGAAGCTATTAAAACTTTGTCATCTGTTAGGGTATAGATGTCATAGATCTAAAGGTTCGTCTTAGACATGCTTAGAAACAAATGGTGCCAACAATGTAAGGAGATAGTTATTCGGATTGCTCTATAAGTCCGATTGGGCAGTATCTAAGTGATGCTACCATTACGGATGAATAGAAAGCAATGCAAAGAGATCTTTATCCGGGTCACCCTATACATCCGATTGGGCAGTATTTGGATGCTGCTACTACTATGGATGGATAGTATTATCCGAAGGTTTGACCTTTAATCCGATATATCGATAGAAGCTCGCGGATCAATTAATGACAATTTAGAGAGGGCAAACTTTGGAAGTTGCCAACTAGGAAAAGTCGATGTAGTGTCAACTCTACTTAGTTGGTTAATCTCTTGAAGATAGCTTGTTCATTTTGAAAACCTACAAGCTAGGATTTGAGGTTGGAGAGGGTTCCGGAGTTAGACATGATGGTCCTGTTTAAGTTCGGATTGCTGCTCTGGCCATGAGCCAGGAGCAGAACATGACGGACGTCCACAGCCTATTGATAGCAGGCCAGGTGGAGTACACTGTCATGCATAAGCGCACAGACTCTCTCTCTTGGACCATATGGGTGAATACCCAGATAGCACGAGGTTATTGGGCCACGAGGCCTTGCAGTGGTTGTTGGAGGAGGATTACTACTTCCATCGGCATATTCACACCTTGGAGGGTTTTTCAGCATAAAATCCACTCTTCCCTTACTGCACAAAGGCAGTCTTTGCCCACCTTCTTTGATCTTGCAGTTGTTTGTCACGATAGAGTGACAGTAGAGGCCGCCTACCTTCGAGGAGTCGTTGGCAGACTGCGGTCCCAGTTGCTGATTGTACTCAGTTTGCTTAAGGAGTCCTGATTGGCTTATAGAGGTATTGCAGAGTACCATGTCGGTACCTGCAGCCTTACCAGCCCTACCAGTACCAGCCCTATCTAGCAGACCTGTTGGGCAGGATTTGAGTAGATGTACTAGATCTTTTGTTTACCATGATAAGCTTTCGGGATGTATTCAAGCTATCATGCACAATTCACGAGTCACTTAGAAGTTTAAGAAATCATTTGCCGAATCACAGTAAGTCTTGTGATGATACATTGTAAAGGTAGTTTATTACAATATAGTACGATGAATGATAACGTTAATGAAGTCGGTGACGTATGTAGAAACCCAAATTTTTGGGGGTTTTCACCACCCCGTTATTTTAGTTTCGCTCCCGAAGCTAATGATGAAGTTACTTGTTCAGGGAACAAGTGAGAGTACTTTTTCTTGAGCGGGTAATCTTATGAACTCAAGTTTTAACTTTACAAGGTTGGGTTGACTAGGACAAACTCGTCTTAAGACTTGGTTTTCATTGGATGTGCCTCCGGGGCCCCAATGTGTCTTGATGAGCGTAGATAACAGTTCATTAATGTTACTACTAGTTCTTCAATAGATTTTAAGTCTATTAAGCTTTAATAGGCTGATGCGATGTCAAGTTGGAAGTATAGCTTTGGCTGGTATCGCTCTTGCGTCAACAATTTTTACGCGAATGGCTTCTCGATATACTTCTAGCCTGTGGAAGGCAACATTATCTTGACACCAAGATTCTCTTAGTGATAAGGCTAAGATTATTATTGGTGTTACATGGGTAGGAAGTTACTAAGAATCTGCTTTATTTGTGTCTGAGCTGGAGCATAAATTGCATGGAGAAGAAGTACTTCAAATGATGGAAATCAAAGAAGATACCAAGAATAAAGAAGTGTGCATCTTGTGTGATGCTGGAACGGTTATGCGTTCAATGTAAGTGGTCCAAAATTTGCACAAATTTTGACTTCTAAAAGGGGGAAGTCATTCATTTCAAGGCTAGTTAGACAATGGTATTGTCGAACTAATTGGATCCGAAGAGGAAAAAGATTCTCCAAAAGAGTTTTGGACATCAAATAACGCTTTTTGGGTGATGACGAACATAACCCTACAAAATACACCCATTGAGAGTTGAGCATGTCTTTTATGCTTGGGTTTGTCTTCCTCGTCGACTTAAGAAATGTGGGTTAAGAAGATAGGGCATCCTCTTACCAAGTATTTCTGGTCTTTGGTACAAGAGATGATACCAAGTCTAGTGTCAAATAGTCTGTGTTACCATCACCTCGAATAATCGAAGTTTCATTTCTCAATTGCAGATGAACCAGCTCTCTTTTATGTGACACCCCAAAGGGGTCAAATGAAACGAAAATGGGCACTCCCGAAAAGGGTTCAAAATGCAGCGGAAAAGAACTCTCCCTAAAAGGGGTCAGATGCAACGGAAAGTAGGCACCCTCAAAAGATTCAAATGCAGCGGAAAATGGACATTTCTAAAGGAATCAAATGCAACGGAAATGGACGTCCCCTAACGCGGTCGAATGCAGCGGAAATGATATTTGGGCTAAGGATAAGCCCAAAAATCAAGAGCACAATGCTATGATCCAAAAGAGATGAATACGAGTCTTCTTAGGTTTCTAGATGGTGATGTAATAACGATAAGATGTTTACTGCAGGAAATCGCGTGTCAAGGAGGGATACGTTACATAGTCGGATAATATCAATAATGAGTCATGTCAAATACATTTAAGCCCATGTGATTATAAATTTCTATTTACATCGACAAGCGCTTATCCATGTAAGGTGAAATTTATCACTCTATTTGGTGACCTATGATTTCTTTATTCATACGAACAAGCGTCCTTACTCGTTTCAATAATGATTTCATAGCTCAGCTTACCTAAATATTCCCTGCAAGGCTTACTATTTAGGATATATATAATGTCTAAGATAATAGATATTATTAAGATACTTTACAGCCCGTTTAGTTATAATTTTCGTCTTCAGGCGTCCCATTTCACCGTGATACGAATTTTTAAGTAAACTTCTGGTCCGGTGGCTTATGACTTCACCTTTAGACGTCCCATTCCGTCTAAAGATGTAATCATAATTAACTTAGGATCAAGAGTCTCAGGTCCCATATGTAAAATATAGGATCATCAGTACCTTGATTTTGAGTCCCACCGCATCATTTAAAGATGCAAATTTATCCAAATAATACCACATGATATTATAAAAAGTACGCGTATATGAGTCGTTAATAAGTCATGTTCCGTAGATATACGTACAAAATCATAAGCGAGAGAAAATACATGTTGACGCGCGATAACGTGCGCGAGAGTACGCATCAAACAAGGAGTTCATATGTATAATATAATATATAATAATATATTACAATCATAAGCATAGGCATTATATCTTATAGTTCCTTCTAATAAGGTATATATATATATATATGTATATATACACATAACAACAAAATCAAACATTTAATGAAATGTAGTTCGCTAGGTAATGCTTCCTAGTCTGTTTTTATATATTCCAATTTGTATGTTTGTTGTAAATTCGTTTTCATTAAGTGGCATGTCTGTTATCCTAGTGGTTAGAATAGACTAACCAGTTCCTTTTCATCGAATAACTATGTAAAGATGGTATGCCCAAGTTTTAATACCTTAAATGAAATAAAGCTTCTAGGGTTTGCCTAAGTTTCGGCTATTGGCAAAACAAGGCCCTCTATATTTTACCAAGTGTACACTTTCCGGTTCTTAACAGCTTTAGTCCTTAGGTTTTCTAGTATTTTTGGGAGATGGTGAAAATTGTCCATCTATTCAACATTAGGTTTTATAACTTCCAATAAGTGGCAAACTAAAGCTTAGGGCTTCTAATTGCTTCGGTTGATTACAACATTAGTCCTTAGAGTCATAAAATGACAATCTAACTTACAAGAATTTAAATGTGATCCTTAAGGTCTAATGAGTCACGAATGGCATTTATTGATCCCTACACTTTCAAATATTTACAATATTAGTCCTTGTAGTTTCTGTTTTATCAAGACAAGTTTTAATTGTCATGGTTTTAAGCCATAAGTTTTATAAACTAATGTTCTTTGTCTAAAAGTTTTTATAGTTATATCTTCGGTATAAAAAAAACTTTACTTAAGTGTAAAAACACTAAGTGAGCTTATTAAGTGCACCAAAAGAGCTAATGGGCTTCCCAAACCCTTATTCAGCTTACAAGATCCATTAACAATTCTTATGAGCTAAGGATTTCTTAATGGGCCTAATTATAGTTTTAGATCCATCAATGTCAGAGTTTTTGCTAAGTGGGCTTACTAGGCATTGGATAGCCGAATGGGCTTAGTTAATGGTTCGGCTATATAGTATTGGGCCTATAGGGCCTATTCAAGTTCTGGGTTACTGTTATTTGTGCTTAACTAGTCCATTAATAATACTTAACCATTTATCTAGGTGTGAAGTTTATGAAATCTTACAAGCCTATTGGTTCTTAAAGGTTAATTCAAGATCTCCAAAGAAAATTTTGTAAAATCAAATTTTTGATTTCCCCGAACATTTTATTAGATTTTTCAGTATTTATAAAATCTAATTAGGTTTACTAAAGATTAAAAAAAATCTGTTTAGATTTCCCCCAAGATTTAGCAAGACGCATATTATTCAGTTAGATTTTTATAAAAATCAATTTAGATTTTCCAAGATCAAGTAAAATAGATAGATCTATATAGGTTCTTAAAGACTAAAAAAATCTTCTTAGATTTTCTAACGAGTTCTAGAGATTCTGTTAGATTTCTAATGTTCCCAAAGTTTTTATTTAAATTTTCATTTAAATATTTCCATGTGTCTGTTATGTATTAGATTGTTCGTGGTTATAATGGATTGTTCGGGCCATCATACTTCAGAAGCTATTCTATAAACGTTTGAGGAGCGAGGGCACTTTAAATCGTAAACCCAATCACTCAGTCAAAACGTAATATCGAGATGGAACATCTTTAGTATAAAGCTCCCTACTAACATGGCATGTTTATTTGTTTTATTAAGTATCTTGAGTATTTAATATTTCTATAATAAATATTAAACAGTTATAATACGTAAATACGTACAAGTTAGCATCTAATACAATCAACAATTACGAATGCATAGAATAATGAATGCGCACTTAAATCATATAGTTATGCATGCTCTCTATGCTATATGCTTTCTAAGTATGTCCCAAAAAAAATCCCTAAAAGATTTTTATAAAGTTATAGTCCAGTTTTAAATAAAAGAAAAATATTTTTATTCTTATTTTATTTAAAAATTAATCTGGTTCGCTATAACTAAATCTCTGATACTATTCTTTGTAACACCCCCATAAAGCGGGTATCACAGTGGTGGATCGATGAGCAAATAGCTTACAAAGCACAGATCATAATTATATGATTTTTGAAATACAATTGATGTAAACATTGAATTGGTACAATCGTTTAAATCGTTGAATAACATTTGTTATGAATATCCCAGTAAAAGATAATCCCCCGTCATTTTTATGCTCCTAAATGATGCTCAATCCGTGCTCAAATAATATTGCTAAATAACCTGGGAAAAACATACTTAAAACAGTCAACATAAAGTTGGTGAATTCATAGATTTTTGTAAAATAATCAAGTTTAGCATTTCCATCATTCCCATTTTAGTGTTTGCTAAGTAGTATAGGATTAAGTTTAGTAACGCAAACCTTATAGATAGTAGCAATGCACAAAGTATATATATATATACAAAAGATAATTACATTTTCTATTAATCAAAAATGAAACTTAACCTGCCATAGTTCTCGACCGATGAGAACCCCATTGCCTTACAAAAAGGCGCCCAACCTAGTTCCCAGCAAGGTATACATCTGTTGCCTCGGCCAAGGCACAGTGAGCGCTACTCACGCAGATGGGGATGGTCAATCCCGAATATACCTAGTTATAACATTCCAGCGATTTACAACAATATAACAGTTTCAATAACAATAGACAATCGTAATTAAGAGTACCATTCAATATGCATTCTATAGAATAAATATCTATCATTCATATAGTCAAAACAGGTTACAGTTCAATTTACATTCTATAATTAAATTATAGTCATATAGTCAAAACAAGTTGCAGTTATTTAATAGCATGTCTCCCCCTCGCGGGTTTGAAAAAACATAAAAGATTTAAAAAGCGAGGCTATGAACTCACCTGATACAATCGTCACAATAGTTAATAGAGAACGAACGTCAATCAAGAATAAATGTCAACACTTGATACATGATCATACGAGACCTAAAGATAACGAGGCACGTCTTAGGCTCGAGACGATAAATAAATCGTACATATATGTAATAAGTATGTTTTAATAAGTTCCTGGACATTGCATAAGTTTTATGATTCTTTATAAAACTTTTTTTAGGTGAACACTTAGTCATTTTAAGTGAAAAATCCAAGTTGACACTTCTAGCCCATCTTAAGCCCAATAGTGGTCCACTAACCAAGTATATGACTTAAGTCCATCTTAAATTTAGTATACTACTCTAAATTGGTTATAAATCTTAGGTCCAATAATGGCCCAATAGCCATTACAAGTGTAAGTTGGGCTTTTATGGCCCAAGTCCACTTTGTATAGTTTTTGGGTTCTAAAACGCATTACAACCCCATACACTTAATATTTCACGTTGGTCGGGTCTCGGGTCATCTTGTCATCAGTATATAAATAAGTCTAAGATCCTCGACTTGTAGGTCCTACCATGTCGGTTTATATAAAAATCATCACATTTTACGTTAATGAGTTATAATCCGTTTATTATAATTTTCCCGACATGTCCCGCTAATTTGTTCATATCTCTTGAACCGTAAATCATCTAAATGTGTTCTTTTTACCGAAACCATTATTAAATCATGTACTACACTTATTATAACTCTAATTACCCCAAATTTATATTTTTCATAGCTAATTAACCCATTTCCTAACTTAGAAGAGTTAGCTGTTTTTGGGCAGCCAACCTCGTTTTCACCGTTTTGGTCGCTATTTCCAAACCGTAAAGAACTGGTAAACTATCCAATTGATTCTACTTGTTCATGATTTTATCTACAACCTACCGTTTTACCTTTTTCAATGATTCTGGGTTCTTATATGAGAAAGCAGTCCGTGAAGACAGTATGTTCAGATCTGACTAGTTTTTACTATTTTGGCCACCATTTCCAAACCGTAAATAATTGGTAAACCATCCAATTGATTATAGTTCTTCATGATTTTATATACAACTTTTAGTTTTACATATTCATAGGTCAGTATACAAATTTTACGAGAAAACAGTCCATCAAAACAGTATGTTCAGATTTGACCTTGTTTCGTATTTTGGTCATATCTTTCTTTCTATAATTCGTCACGGGACGAGCCACCCGGGGAATTAATCACAAAACAATTATCTATCTTAATATTTAAGTTTTCAGTATCCCAACCCTACTGATTTCGACAAACAATCTGTTTTTGCTACGGTTCAAAATTGTTATAAATCAAATCGTTAATAAGGCTTGTTTAGCTTTATTTTTATTGTTCAAAATTTCATATACAATGTCCCAATACTCATTAATCCATTTCGTACATATATATATATATATATATATATATATATATATATATATATATACATTCGGAATATACATAAGATCAAGAAAATACAAGGAATGATAAATAAGAACGAGATGTAGATCTTACGATGCTTTATCAAAGTCGTGGTACTAGTGAGTGATGCATGTAAGCAAACATCCAAGATCTTGTCAACACTTGATGCAACCACCATGCATGGATAGATCCGGGTTAGATCTACAAGTTTTACTTGATGCATGTATAGATCCCGGCTAGATCTACATATTTTACTTGATGCATGTATAGATCTGGGCTAGATCTACATGTTTTACTTGATGCATGTATAGATTCGGGGTAGATCTATACCTTTTACTTGATACATATATAGATTCGGGCTAGATCTACATATTTTACTTGATGTTACCATCATGCATATATAGATCCACCATGGAAATAAAAGAAAATCTTGAAAGTTGATGCATGTAGGAGATCTTCATACCAATGTGTAGATCTTGAGATTTCCAAGATGGGTCTTTGATTTGTTTTTGAAGATTCAAACAAGAAAATCAAATTTTTGATGATCTTTGTGGGTTGGGGCTCACGGCTCAAAGAAGAAAAGAAAGGATGTGTGTTTTGTGTGAGAGAGAATGAAAGAGAAGATGAGACATAGCCCTTATATAGGGTGAGAGTGAAAGGTGACAAGTGTCACCCATTTATACTTGTCCAATGAGAAACAAGAAGGTGGGTGGACATGATGGACATGTGTCACCAACCTAGAATTGTCCCAATGGGGAAGTGAGGTGTGTTGGTGGCTTGTCTAGTGGGCCAAAAGAGTTGTTGGGCTCCTTAAATCTCTTGTTGGGCTTATTAAGCCCGTTACTATCTAAGGTCTAAATAGTTGGGCTTATAAGGCCACAAATGGGCCTAAAGTGTATCTTGTATTATAACTTTCGTTATTACACGGTTCGGGGCACGTTCGGGATTTATGAATTTTTGATTCATTTACGAGGATTTCGTAATTGATCCAAAAATCATTTTTCCAATGAAATGGAGTATTTATATGATGTATAAATACGAAAAACGTGTTTTATTTAAACGACAAGTATTTGCCATTTATCTTTTGTATAACGTAAGCACCGTTTTAGTAGAAATACTTCTCATTTAATCATTCCGTAGATAAATGTAATATTAAACAATTTAATCAAATTGTTTATCAAGTATTTCTCGACAATAATTTATGTAGTTAAATTATTGAATTGTCGGTACGCGGTTTGTAAGATTTTTGTCAAATTTTTCAAATTCAATGATTTTTGTATTGTTCAAAAAGGGTTTCAGACCATGCTTCATTATTATTTAATGAATGAACAATCTCGGGTTTTACATCATCCACATGCCACCTTGAGTTTCGTCCTCGAATTTCGATTACTATTTCTAGGTTGAGAAATGATCTAGGATCATTGAGTAGATTTTTATTACATTAGTCTCATGGTAAAATCATGGATTTTACAGATTGGGAGCAAACCCGGTCGATTGATGTGCATAACCTAAAGAACAAGTTGTGCATGCATCATGTTCTATCCTATATTCCAAAACACATGTTGTAAAGTACTATACATAGTGGCGAAGACACATGGGGTCATAAGGGTCATGTGACCTCCTTGGCGAAAAAATCGTAATGTAAATTTTCGAAAATACTCAAAAAATTTAATAAGGGTAAACTGCAAATTTCATCCCTCGACTTTGCAAAAATAGCAATTTTGCCACTAAGTGCAAACTTCAAACAATTTTTCCATTATACTTGTAAATATCGTACAAAATAACCTCCGCGTTAACTTTTATTAACTTTTTGCCTTTTTCTCCATTAACTCCATCACGTGAAGGCACTTTGTAATTTTCACTCGTACCGGTCACGCAAGCTCTCTTCCACCTTTACCTTCATGCAAAAAATGTCGCCGAAACAAATGACCCACCTTTCCTTCCCGTCATTATTATATCTTATTTCCACGGTAGCTTCCCGCCAACACTTTCAAGGACTAAATTTGCAACATCAACATTGAAACTTTCACAAGTATCTCGACATTAAATACCCTAAATACTATCAGTACATACTGGTTCAACTAAAATTCGTACTACCAACTCAAAATCCGATCCAATTGCTTATCAAGTAGCTCTAATGGCGTATCAGAAATAAGTCGTCCTCAAAATGCACAATAATGGCTTTTTTGTACATGGTCCATTGAAGTATGTAAATAGCAATCGTAGCCAAATTTGTAGGTTTAGTTCCGAGGCTAAGATATTTCCAGTTGGCCTAAATCATATCTTTGGAAGGCTTGGCGATGCGAAAAATGGACTTGTTCTTTTGTTTGCCTAACAAAACCTTAGAAGAAGGTTTGAATTCGATTCATACCGATAATGATGTGCATACGATATTGGAAATGGCTTGTAGGAATGGTTCAATTGATTTGTATGTTGTTCACAAGAAACAGAGACTAGCTTAGTCGTATTTCAAGAACTTTGATTTAGAGGATGTAGATGGGAATTTTTTGGGATTGGTTGAAGATGATGCTAGGTTACGTTGATATAGTTTAACTCCTTTTGTGACTGAACATCCTTTCTTGTTGATGCAAAAGTTGGTTGATCCTTGCTAGACCCGAATTAGGCTTAATTCGGGTTGGCTGGGCTCCGGCTCCTGCACCAAGTGAATCGTCTGGTTGGGATCCTGCACACTAAACAACACGCGTCAAGCTTACCGTGGGAAGGTTTCCCACGATTAAACTCCAGCGTGAGAGTAAGTAATCAATTTAGGGTTATATGTGAGTTTAGAGTGAGTTGTGATACCTTTGTGGAACCTTTGGGGGTTCCTTTTATAGGCAGTGAAACCCTAGTGGGCTTTCACTGATCCTTCGGCCCCAAGGAAGAGATAAGCACCAGAATTAGAATGATTGTTATCTTCTAATTCTGGTAGTGAATATCCTCTTCTTATTGGAGTAAAGATATTCCTAGACAGAATATCATTCTGTCTAACCCTATGTCGGCCGTGTCGGGCGTACCGGGCCGTGGGCCGCACACATGTGTGCGGTTACTGTTCATTCAAGCCCATAAGCCTGACTGACATTATCCCACCCATCTGTGATGGGCCGGATACGGGTAGTACCCTTGGGCCGGGTCCATGACCCGGCTGGGGACTATACGTCATCATGTCCCCCCAGTCTAGTTGTTACAACCGTAGGTGGAACCTCTAGACTACAAAGATGCTCCCGGACGTACCAAGGAAACCATAGCAAAGGACTATTTTGTTTAAGAATTTATGTTGGCCGCTCGTGGCAACCTGGCTTAAGAAGTTATCTTATCACTACTTCATCCATACATAGAAGCCGAGACAAATTAAATATATCATTAAATGTCAAGTCTTACGTAAGAGCCGCATAACCCGACATGAATAACTGTTCATCTGACTTGTTTGACTGACAAAAGTGCAGACAGTCAGAACCTTGAGCAGTGCAAACGTGTGGGTCAGATATGACCCATGGGTCCCATCTGACGTTTCACTTGCCACTTGCCCCCTAGCCACACGATTAAAAATAGTGGCCAACACGTGTCACACATCCAACAGGCTGTGACCCTCAAGGTAACCCTATAAATAAGCCACCCCTACGGCTGTGTGAAACACACAGTTCATAACCTCCATTTCTGCCATTAAAGCTTTTCTCTTAGCTTGAACCAAGTACGCACGGATCCCTTCATACGCAGGTTAGAATACCACGTCCTTACACTCTTTTTTAGTAATGGCTCATAGAAACAGCCCTACCATCGGATCCGTGCTAAATGTCATGACCCAAGACCAATTAAACCATTTTTGTACAAATTACTTCATCCCTTCCAACCTACACCCCTCTCTTCCTGGCCCCGGAGACCTCATAACTAAGGCTCCAGCGGGTAAGATAGGCCTCTATACTCGCCTGTTTGACGCGGCTAATTACCGCATCCCTTTCACCCACTTTCTCGTAGATCTTCTAGGATATTATAATGTACACATTAGTCAGCTCCACTGCATAGGTGCCTGTAAAATTAGCCAATTCGAGATTCTTTGCCGTGCTAGGAGAATCCCCCCAACCGTAGAGTTATTTAGGTTGTTTTATACCCCCAACTTAGTGAACGGTTGGGTATCTTTCAAAAAACGAGCCTCCAACAGTCCACAATCACACAACAAACCAATGGATTCACTGAAAAATTGGTATGATCATTACTTTTTCATTGACGCAGTGGTATGGCCGGGTGATTATGTCATTAGAACCAGATTCCCGCACGACCCTAAGCCGCACACCAGTACATACAATCCTCGTCACTCTCAAGATTTAGATCTAAATAGGACTGGATTCCACAGAAACCTACCCGAATCATTCCTATGCTTGCTAGGAATTAGCCGCAATTACTTTGGTCCTTCCAATAGGTATCCCGTTTTTTGGAGAAGGCAGGGCGAAGGTAGGCTAATCATCCGTACTTCAAGAAGAATGTATACATGTGTTTGCATAATAACTAACATTTATTGTTTTGTGCTGGACAGAAATGAACTTTTTTGGACTGTTGCGCCAGGGCGATCCAAGGCTTGTGCCGGAAGGTCTCCGTCCTCTTCGTGAAGATGAACAACCCCTCCTCGAGCACACCCGACCAGCGACGGTTGCCCTGGAAGCCGTGCCTGATCCACATTCTGACGAGGAACATGGAGACAACGGCGGTGGTAACAACCAGATGAACCAAGGAGGGGTCGGGCCCTCCTCACCGCATAGAGAACAACAGGGAGACAATATGGAACAAACCGACTCCAGCATTCGCCGACTGATGGGCGATGATGATGATGAAGTGCAACAGCATGTCAACTTGGACGAAGAGGAGGAAGCCGAAGAGGAGATTGCTGAACTAGCAACGCAGCCCCTCACTAGGCGCACCCGGAAGAGGGGCAACCGTGCAAGAGGGACTGCCTCGGTCGAGATTGGTGAACACAATGCTCCCGTCAAGAGGCTTCGAGAAGACCACCCCATGTATCAATCTGTTGGGAGTGCCACCCAGGGTTCCGAGGCTAACCGGGCCGCTCATGTCGATCCCGTCACCCAAATTGCCCCAACCGCCTCCGAAGGAGCAAGAAGCAATATGTAAGAAACCATCTCAACATTTAAGAATTTCCACTTCTTCTTTTCTTTTTTTTAGCCATACTTAAGATATTTCATAATACTCATGTCACAGGGACGACCAGGCTGGTGCCGCACCTCCTTCTGACACCCAAGTGAATAAGGAGAAAGGAAAAGCTGTCGAAGAAAACCCCACGGCCCCCACAAAGTCCGGCCCTGTTTTTGAGGATGGTTCACCCCTGGCTTCCCAAGACTTCCCCACATCCGGCGCTCCCCAACCTTTTAACCCTATATGGACTATTACCACGGCGTCACGATTGAGGAGTGCTGACGAGTGCCGGGAGTACCTCAATAACTGCATACCACCAAGCTTGGTGCAAGAGGTAAACTCGCTCAGTCATGCGGATTTGGCGGACGAGTATAATGGGACGCTGGTACATCAGATGGCGATGGGAACCTCAATGAGGGTTAGGTTTGAAGCTGCGCTTGGGCACGTTGACTCTCTCAAGAGGAAAGTTGGACGGAGAGAAAAAATGATTGAAGATAATGAAGCCCTGATTGCTGACCTCCAATCCAAACTAGTGAATGCCGAGGCAACCATCAAAACACAGTCAGCCCGCGCGAGTGAATACGATCAGCAAGTAGCCCACCTTGAGTCTCAACTAGATGCTGCAAACACCAAGGTACATATCCGTGCCGCACCACCCATATACATTAAAAAATGAATGTACTAACACGTTTTTCCCTATAGGTAACCACGGCGGAAGCTTCTGCCCACTCTTACTCCAGCCAAGTAGATGTTCTGAACCAGAAGCTAGAGGACGCGCACCTGGCCGTCCAAAACATGGAAAAAATGCAGACAGACCTTGCTGAGGAGAGGGCCGTCATCCAAGAGCTGAAAGAGGCAGTTGCCCAAAAAGAATTGATGATTGATGCCCTGACCGCTGAGCGTGACAACGTATTATGCCCCCAACTGCTAACAGCCATTGCCGGCCGTAGGTGGATGGTTGGGCATGGAGCACGCCTAGCCGTTATGAAGGTGCTAGAGGCCCCATCCTTTGTACAACAATTTGCCAACCTTGTATCTGATGGTATTGACCACGGACGGCACGAAGGAATGGTTGAGGCTGCTGAACTGATCACGAAGGGTGGGGACATCGCCCGTCATACCTTCTTTAAGCCCGAAGCCGCCAGCAAGATGACTGCCTCCATGGCCGCGATGCAAGATCTACATTACCCATTCCTGGATGAGCTAGAGGCCACCAAAGATGCCCCTAACACTGAAATCATGGAAAAGCTCAGTCCTAACACGCCTTCCAATGCTTCCTTTCCTCTAACCCTTCCTATATATGAGGACGTAACCAGGGTCGTGCTTGACGAGGAACCCTTAGGTGTGGTGTTGGAAAGAACCGCGGCTCAAGCCCAGAAGCGGGGAGAGAGTGATGAATGGTTGCCGCGTCTGGTGGAAGAACACGCAGAAATGGGTAGGTTTCTCCCCTCTATTTAGGATGCTCCTTTTTCATGATCAAACACTTGTTTTGTACTTCTATGAATATGTATTGTTTCGATTCGTCCGTGCATGTACACGGCTAACAATTGTTATGTTTTGTATATAAGTCCGTGAGTAACCACGGCAATTTTGATTTGTTTGGAAACCTGTGTATTTTCACTTGTGTTCGAAATATTGTAGCTCAATACTGCATGATATACCACGTCTTACTCACAAAGAAAATACATACAAGTCTATAATTTACTAGACATGCGACGTGCGTCTTTACTATGCGGAGCACGGTACGGCTATAGCATATGAAACTTACCCCAACGTCTTGTGAGTAAGGTGTCTAGTAAGGATACATAATCCGTGCGGCTGGGGTTGCATCCCTCTTACGCGGCAAGTTAAATTAGTAGGTTCACTTAATCCTCTTACCCCACCTGGAGGCGTATGGTACATGTACGGTATTTTGAGAGAATGCATACGAATGAAACATGGCCTATTATAATACAAGTAAAATTCATACGGCTAACAAAGAATCTAACAAAGAATCGGAAAATGATTTGCACGAAACAGGCCGTGGAGCTAGCTAGGCACCACGGTATTTTATTAGAACGTTTACACTTTGTTTGAATAATGACGACAAGTCCTAAAAAATAAGAGAGGAAACTTAAACAAACATGAGAAAAACAAACAAAACAAATAACCCGCATGGTTCTTTATCAAAGCCGCTTATAGCGAAGTCCCATGCGGAAGCCGTAGCTTTTAAAGATAGCACCTTTTGAGATTGGAGATGTTCCATGTGCGCTCTAGGTCGCGGCCATCCATGTCACGTAACTTGTACGCGCCTCGTCCCAAGGTTTCAGTGACTTCGTACGGTCCTTCCCATTTAGGGCCCAGTTTTCCTGTATTCTCCACTCGACTTGCTTCGTTAGCGCGATAGACGTAGTCTCCCGGTCGAAAAGAAACACCCTTGACCTTGGCGTCATAATAAGCCTTCATCTTAGCCTTGGACTTAGCCTCATTGATGGCTGCTATTTCCCTTTTTTCCTCCAACCGATCCAGGTTGATTCGCAGTTGTTCATCGTTTGTGACGACATTAACCTCCGCCGTGCGGATGGTAGGCATCCCTATTTCTGCTGGTATAACGGCTTCAGTGCCGTAAGCCAATGCAAACGGAGTATCTCCGTTGGCTATTTTTATCATGGTTCTATGCGCCCATAGCACGTGTGACAACTCATCGACCCATTTGCCTTGTCGTTCATCCAGCCGCGCCTTGATTCCATTCCCCAAGCTCCTATTTGCTCGTTCAACAAGGCCGTTCGTTTGTGGATGTTTAACAGATGCGAAGCGCCGCTTGATGTTCAATGATGCACACCAGTCTTTGAATGGGTTGTCCGTGAACTGCTTGCCGTTGTCTGATATAATTTCTCCTGGTAGACCGAAACGGCACACGATGTGTTCCCACACAAACTTCTTGCCCTGCTTACCCGTGATAGACTTGACTGCCTTGGCTTCTATCCATCGTGTGAAGTAGTCCATTGCAACAATCAAGAATTTAACCCCTCCCGCAGCTACAGGAAATGGTCCTGCAATGTCAATTCCCCACTTGTAGAATGGCCATGGGGACGTGATAGGTGTAAGCTCCTGCTGCGGGTGCCGCGGTACTGGCCTATGCACTTGGCAATCATTGCACCTGCGAATCATGTCGCGAGCGTCTCTGTGCATAGTGGGCCAATAGTATCCTGTCCGTAAGGCTCGGGCTACCACAGATCGTGGGCCTGCATGCATGCCGCATAACCCCTCGTGTATGTCACTGATAACGTAAGCCGCCTGGCGTGGTCCAACACACCGCAGCCACGGCTGCAAGAAAGAGCGTTTGTAAAGGATGCCTTCTCGGAGTTCGAAATGTTGTGACTTCCTTTTAATGCGCCTTGCTGCTTTTTCCTCGTCTGGAAGGGTTTCATTAGTCAAATAGTTGATGATTGGGGTCATCCACGTAGGTCCCTCCTCCTCAACTATAGCGGCCACTTCCCTTTCCGTGATAGATTTCTCCTTGAGTATTTCCACCAAAACCTGTTTAGACAAGTGGGCGAAGCTCGTGGATGCGATCTTACTGAGAGCGTCCGCTTTCTTGTTCTCGCCCCTTGGCACCTACTTGATGGAAAACTTGCTGAAGGTCGCAATTAACGACTTGACTTTTTCCAAATACCTGACCATCTTGTCCTCCTTAGCCACATACCCACCGAGAATATGGTTCGCGACAAGCCGTGAGTCCACGTAGGCCTCAAGGTTGCGGACTCCCATTCTAGCGGCGATTTTTAAACCCGCAATTAATGCTTCATATTCCGCTTCGTTATTGGTGGCCGTGAACTCGAAACGGAGGGCGTACGTGAATTCCATTCCTTCTGGATTTGTGAGGATGAGGCCTGCCCCGGACCCGTCTGTGCATGAGGATCCGTCCGTGAATAGCACCCAAGGTTCCGCTGGGACCTCCTCTTGCTTAATGATTGGTTCTTCCTCATCCGGCTTCTCGATCAGGAAATCTGCCAAGATCTGGCCTTTAACAGCCGTCCTTGGTCTGTAAGATATATTATGCCCTCCCAATAGGATGCTCCACTTCTCTAGTCTCCCCGCCACGTCTGGTCTAGATATAACCTGCTTAATTGGCTGATCCGTGATTACAACAATCGGGTGCGCCTGAAAGTACCGGCGCAGACGCTTTGTAGCAAACACTAGTGCTAGTACCAATTTTTCCATGGAGGAGTAATTCAGCTCCGTCCCTTGTAATGTTCTACTTATAAAGTAGACCGGGGTCTGTATTGTGTTTCTATCCGTCATCAGTACCGCGCTTATTGCGGCATGAGTAGCTGAGAGATACATAACGAGTTCCTCCTTTGGCCGGGGAGCTACCAACATGGGGAGAGATGCGAGATGCTGCTTGAGTTGGCCAAAGGCTTCCTCAGCCTCCTTCGTCCAACGGAAGTCTCCTTTTCTAATACACTTCTTGAGTGTTTTAAATAGGGGTAATGACTTCTCTGCGGATTTAGATAGAAATCTATTCAGCCCGGCTAACTTCCCATTCAGGGACTGCACTTCCTTCCGTGTCTGCGGGGACGGTAGCCGTATCACTGCGTCCGTCTTCTCTGGACAAGGTTTGATGCCGTTTGGGTCAATCAAATATCCCAGGAACATTCCTTCTGTTGCACCAAACGTACATTTCTTTGGATTTAACTTCATGTTAATCCTTCTCAGCGTGTCGAATGTCTCCTGGACATCCCGGAGAAGTGCCTCCTCCGTGTGGCTTTTTATCACCAAGTCATCAACATATACTTCCAAGTTGCGTCCTATTTGTGATTCGAAAGCTTTATCCACCAACCGCTGATACGTAGCGCCGGCGTTCTTTAATCCGAACGGCATTTTCGTATAGCAATATACGCCCTGGCTTGTGTGGAACGCCGTTTTTTCTTCATCCTCCTCCGCCATCTGGATTTGGTGATACCCTTTATATGCATCCAAGAAGCATTTGAAAGGATATCCACACAAGGACTCTACTTTCCAGTCGATTTCTGGTAGCGGGTAACAGTCCTGTGGGCAGGCCTTGTTCAGATCCGTGAAATCCACGCACATGCGCCAACTTCCGTCATGTTTCTTGACCATGACCGGATTGGATAACCACTCGTGGTAGTATACCTCGCGCATGATGCCTGCGTCCACCAGCTTCCGCACTTCCTCCAGTATAACTTGACTTCGCTCGGGCGCCTGGCCGCGCTTCTTTTGCTTGATGGGTTGGTACCCTTGGCGGATCTGGAGCTTATGCTCTGCTATCGCACGCGGCACACCCGTCATATGTTTTGGCTCCCATGCGAATATGTCCAGGTTTGCACTTAAAAGAGAGCACATGGCCCTTTTGCCGCTATCTGAGAGCGCCCCTCCTATGGATACCTCCTGTTCCGGATAGTCAGGGTGAATGGCCACCTTCCAATTGGGTGGTGGTGCTCCATCCTTGGGTGGGACAGGTGGTGCCGGTGTTGTCACAGTGTGACACTCAGATGTTGGCACGACTGTGTTGTAAATAGTAACGATTCCCCCATCCACGGGGAATTTAATCATTCCGTGTGCCGTAGAAGGTACTGCCCGGATAGCCAAAATGCCTGGTCTGCCTATGATTCCATTATAAGGAGAGTGTGAACGTATCACCATGAAGTTCATCCACGTTGTAGTGGAATGTTCCTCATTTCCAATGGTGACAAGCAAACGCAACTGCCCTATCGGCCATATAGTGTCTCCACTAAAGCCAGTAAGCGGCGACGTGGCCGGTACTAATTGGCTTCTTATTTCTGGGCATAATTTCACAAAGCAGTGTTCATACAGCACCTCTGCTGACGACCCTCCATCCACATACATGCGACGAACATTGTGTGTACCAATGCTTATCTCAATAGTGAGAGGCGCATCAATCACGTCGCTTGCTGTAATGAGAGGGAATGATATTTCCTTGCCGCGTGAAAATTTTTGGCCAATTTTCTGCCTCGTGCGGTGCTGTCTGGATTGGATCATGTATATGGTAGAAGGCTTGTCCTTTTGGGGATCCTTCTTGTCATACTTTTTGTTGTTGTCTTTTCCATCTTTCCAATCCTTAACTAGGTGCTTGAGTTTGCCTGATTTTATTAGCGACTCGATATGCTTCTTGAGCTGGATACACTCCTCCGTGCCGTGTCCTTTGTCATTATGGAATTCGCAGAAGCGACTTCCTTGCCGACGTTCCGGGGGTGTGGTCATTGGGGGAGGTCTTGGAAAGTTCGCTCCTTCAGTCAACAAGATCTCCCGGTAGGACATCTTTAGGGGGGTGAACTTGTCGTCCGACCGTCCGCCTTTGCTTTGGCTCTTATAGTCCGAGCCCTTGTTATTGTTCTGGTTGCCTTGACCGCCCGACTGTCTCCGGGACTGGTCATTTGACCGGTACCCATTTCCTCGGGATGGGTAGGCCGCGGCAACAGCTGTTTCTCCCTCTATGAAATTTTTGACCCTTTCCATGAGGTCATCATATCTCTCTGGACGCTTGTCGTTGAGACGCCTGATCAGTTCTCTGTCTGTTATGGCGTGCATGTAGTCAGAGATTTTCAGGAGCTCTGGCATGGTTCTCGTGCGTGTGCACTCATCATTGAAGCGCTCAGTGAAGGCTTCTGTGGACTCCCCCGGCCGTTGCTTGACAGTTGCCAATGAAACCGGATCCCTATTATACTTCTTCCTTTGAGTATAATTGTTCTCAAACGCAGTGCGTAGTTCCGTGAAACTATCAATGCTCCGTGGGGGGAGTGCCTCGAACCAGTCGCGAGCGTTTCCAATCAAGGTCGAATTAAACATTTGGCACCATATAGGCATGGGCCATCGCTCAATTTTTGCCTGAGTATCGAATATTTTGAGGTGATCGACAGGATCACCGGACCCATCATAAGTCTTGATACATGCCGGCATGCGACGTTTGGTGTCCTCCGAATAGTTCCGTATGCGGAGGGTAAACGGATCTTCCCTGGGATCAGCCCATGGCCGTGTGAGCCTAGGGTCATCCCATGGTTCACACCACGGACGCGAGAGGTCCTCTGCTTCCGTATCCCGATAGTAGGGGCCACCATAATACTCATCATTGTTTGGTGGTGGAGACGTGCGCCTAGGCCGGCGGCGCTTGGGCGGATGGTCATCTGAGTCCTCCCCAGACGGATCTGGGGACGGCGGTGGTGCCCCGCCTTTCGAATAGGGACCACTTTTTTGAGACGAACCAGGAGCCTTCCTCCCTGTGTTCATTCTATCCCACACACTTGGGCGGCGTGTGGTTCTGGTCAGCTCTCGATCTGGCCGCTCGGGTGAGCCATCCGACCTTTCTCCATCTTGAGACTGCGTTAATTCTTGCATAATGCGATCCCCTATGCGTTCAAACACATTCCGGGGTTGAGGGTTTCCCTCGAAGGTTCCCTGCTCTTGAGGCCGGGTCCTCCTTTTTCTTTGGTTTTGGGAAGGGGTGGATGGTCCGCTGTCGCTAAAGTTGAGTCGGGCTTGGAGGTTCCTCCCCAGACTCAATCTTGATGCGATCCCTGGGACGATCCTTTCAAAATTCTGAGTGAGAACTCGAGTAAGATCCTCCTCACTGAGTGGTAGGGCTTCCACTTCTTCCTCCGTCGAAGGTCTGCGTGGTTCCTTGTTAGGAGGGTCTGGCGCACTCCCTGGATCAGGGTTGTCCAAGGTTGAAGTGGGCGGGGGTGTCACCGAGATCGTGCTCGTCACCCCCGCGGGTTGAAAACCGCTACGGTTACCCAGCCCACCCGCGAGGCGGTTAGGTGACTGGTTGGGGATGAGAATCCCTTCCCCTTGGGACTTCCGGTTCCCAGGATTCACATTCCTGGGGTTAGTCGGCGGGTGTCCCTTCGTCATTGGAGATTTGAGATGAGATTTTGTTCTAGCTTAGTGTTTCGGGTCCCACGGATGGCGCCAACTTGTTGATGCAAAAGTTGGTTGATCCTTGCTAGACCCGAATTAGGCTTAATTCGGGTTGGCTGGGCTCCGGCTCCTGCACCAAGTGAATCGTCTGGTTGGGATCCTGCACACTAAACAACACGCGTCAAGCTTACCGTGGGAAGGTTTCCCACGATTAAACTCCGGCGTGAGAGTAAGTAATCAATTTAGGGTTATATGTGAGTTTAGAGTGAGTTGTGATACCTTTGTGGAACCCTTGGGGGTTCCTTTTATAGGCAGTGAAACCCTAGTGGGCTTTCACTGATCCTTCGGCCCCAAGGAAGAGATAAGCACCAGAATTAGAATGATTGTTATCTTCTAATTCTGGTAGTGAATATCCTCTTCTTATTGGAGTAAAGATATTCCTAGACAGAATATCATTCTGTCTAACCATATGTCGGCCGTGTCGGGCGTACCGGGCCGTGGGCCGCACACATGTGTGCGGTTACTGTTCATTCAAGCCCATAAGCCTGACTGACATTATCCCACCCATCTGTGATGGGCCGGATACGGGTAGTACCCTTGGACCGGGTCCATGACCCGGCTGGGGACTATACGTCATCATTTCTAAAAAAGGAAGAGGAACAATAGAGACAAAACTCAAGGTGGTAAAGATAAAAGATTGAAGAGAGCGGCTGTCATAACAAAAGAAAGAAACAGTGACAGAAAGCGCAAAGAGAAGAAGAACACATAGGGGAAACAAACGAGTACTAGAAAAGAGAAACAAAATGTGAATGAGGGTGCCAGTGAGACTGAGCCTGAGACTTCATTGGTGAAGAAGAAGAGTGCTTTGAAGAAGGGTAAAAGGATCATGGTTAAAGAGGATTCGGGGTTTTATCCCGAATGTTGGTGCTCTACGATGGTCTATTGGTATTGTCATTAACGAGGGTGGATCTCTGAATGTTAGGAGTAGGTCTAAAAATAGTCTGAATGTGGGGGGTTCTGCTTCTGTTGGTAATGTGACCGGAAATAAAGGTAGTATAGAAGTTTTGTTTTACTTTGTGTAAGAGATCCTAACAGTTATATGAGTATCAAGATTTTAAGATCACAAATTGCGTACTAGGTCTTAGAGCATAACATATGTGGAAAACCAGTAAACTAAAGGTGGTTATTACAAGGAGTGTTTCGGATAGTGTATATGATTAGGGTACCCATATGATTATTCTGAATAACTTTAACTAGATAACCCTAGGGAACGCATAATATTAAGGAGAGGAGTGTTAGGGATCTATTTTTTGTTAAAAAAGCTAATAGCTTATAATCTGCTTATTGTTGTCTTGTTAGTGCTCATTATTGTGTTAACAATATTTGATTACTCCGCATATTGTTAAGGAATATTAATGTTTATTACTTTCTTAATAGTAATTGGTTATTCCCCTGATAAAAAAAGGAATGGTTAACTATCGACTCGAACCTGCGGCACCACCCTCACAACACACAACAATTACCGTTAGCACCCTTGGGTCTTTTACATAAACATTTGCAGACCTCTTATAGTTATAACCACACTTGTTAACAGCTTATTCACTTATTTATTTGTAACTACTTATTAACCTTACTTGTTAACACCTTATTTGCTTTGATTGGGTAACTGCTTACTAACAAAAGCTTTTTTCGTTTTTGATTTCTTTTTAACATCAACATCTGGTTAGAGTATCTAATAATAGTCTCCAATAATATCCATTTGCTTCTCTACCAAACATAATAATTTACGATTAACAATTAACTAAACACCTTGATTCAAAGTTAAAATGGCAACATAACACCTTAATTCAAACTAAAACACATGAATTAAAATTCGCTTAACATTTAACAACCCAAAAGACTAGGTATTAGCAACCCCTGTCTACACACAAGAACCCTTTAAGCCTTCATGAACCAACCGGTTCATATCTCCTCTGCCTCGATGAAAAGTCAATCTTATCAATAATCTTGTGAATATGTGTGAACGTTTTCATCAACAATCATGCCTTGCGCATGTCGGCAGTTTGGAGTGCCATGAGCTTTGTGACATTTGCCCTAGCACATCTAGAAGGATTATCATTTTAGAGCTAGAGAATCAACTCCCCTTATGCATGACCCGTTTGGTCAGCTGTTGAGAGTTAGTCATCAATTTTCTTGCCTGCCAGATGTCCTCATAAATCTCTGATTGGTATGAGGCTACCATCATTTCACATAGTTGAAATGACCCAAAAATAAATCTAGTTTAACACATCGAGCCATTATATCACAAGTTAATGAAAGGGTAATGCACTACGTCTGCTTAAGAGAGAGAGAGAGAGAGAGAGAGAGAGAGAGAGAGAGAGAGAGAGAGAGAGAGAGAGAGAGAGAGAGAGAGAGAGAGTTGCAAACTAATATACGTAGAAGATGGAAAGTTTGATTTTGTTGCAAGTCTATCCTTAAAATAAAACATGCCAGTGTAATAATGATGGGAAGGAAAGGCGTGTAATTTGTTTCGGGGACGTTTTTTGCACGAAGGTAAAGGTAGAAGAGTACTAGCGTGACTGGTACGAATGGAAATGACGAAAGTGCCCTCACATGCATGGCACGTGAGGGAGTTAACAGAGAAAAACAACAAAAAGTTAATTGGGGTTATTTTGCACGATATTTACAAATATAGTGGTAAAATTGTCTCAAGTTTGCACTGGATGGCAAAATTGTCGTTTTTACAAAGTCGATCGATGAAATTTGCAGTTTACTATTGACCTCCTTAAAAATATTTTTTTAATTTAGTTTATAAAAAGTATTAAAATATAACCCTCCGAACCGAACTTTCTGACTCGGCTACTGACTATACATCATCACATGTAGCAAAACACAAATATCCAATGCTACCAAAACATATACGTAATGAACATGTTTTGCATAAATCATTAGCTAATAATTAGTACATTAGAAATTTTCTAGTGCAATATGTTTTAGAAATGTACGTGTTTCACTAAAACAAAATTATTTTGTTATATATATATAGTATCGAGAATATTTTGATTTTATTAACAAATATAAATATGAAAAAAAATATTATATAATAAGTGTGACCAAATTTAAATCACCATACATATAATAGTTGCAAATAAAAGTTCACACTTTTTAGATTGAAAAATTTATAATTTTTTCACACTTTTAAAAGTTACTCACACTTCTCAAATGAGAAGTATGGGAGTTCATACTCAAAAATGTTAAGAAGTTATGAAGTATTTCACACAAAAAAAAAATGACTTTTATTTGTAACTATCATATGTATGATTTTTTAAAATTAGTTAATATTTATTTATGTAACTAATTTTTACATAATTATGGATGTAAACAAATTTAAAATATATTACACATTTATTTGAAATGTGTAAAAAATATAAAAAATACCACGGTGTTTATATTATCCTATTAATAAAGGGGAAGAATCTCGAATTCTAAAGAATAGTATTTTCCCCTCACAAACCCAATAGTATCTCTCTCACAAGGCTATCAATGTGGCTCCAAATTAACCAGATCCGTCGATTAACACCTCTCTCATAAGTCTTGATATATAAAACCCATAACCCTCTCTTTCTCATTTTGATCTGTCTCACAAATAAAAAAAACCCAATGCATTCTCTCTCTCACTCTCTCTTTTTGATCAGTTTGACTTTTTTATCATATTATGATCGGTTTGATTGGTTACGATCGTTACGCATGTTTGATGCTGCTTATTCATTCAGTGTGCCTTTCATCGGTTGCTTGCGATCGTTGTTCAAGTGGTATGCGTTTCTAAATTTTTGTTGTTTTAATTTAAGGTTTTTCCTTTCTATGTTACTGAATAGATAATTTGGGTCCTTAATTTGTAAAACACCCGGTTTGATTAAATTTGAAATTTAGGGTTTTTGCTTTATATGTTATCCACTACCTAATTGGAGCATCTAGAATTTGTTTTTGTAAAATATATGATTACGTTTTTTTAATTCGGGGGTTTTGATTAATACGTTATAATTTAGCCTTTTTGGATTCGCCAGTTATTGATAGTTATTGAGGCTTTTTTAGTTTAGCTTTTTTTAAATTGGGGGTTGATAACCGAATTTTAGTATGTATTAAAAATTATATCTTTGCTCGTTCTCGGTATCTTATCGAATTGATCACAGTTTGAAGTGGAGAAATCGTTCTTGGTAACGAAAAAGGAAATTTGGTTTTCTATTTCTACTTAAAGGGAAAAAGCGAAACGTAATAAAAATAAACCAAAAACAAATAACTAAAAATAAAAGAATAAAACAAATTAATAAAACGTGAATTAAAGCGAAACAATTAATAAAAATAAAACTAAAAGACGAAAGTAACTATCGACTCGAAAATAAAGTTTACTTAATGAAAAAGGAGAGAATAAAACTAAGATGGTACTTTAAAGCTAAACGAGGCAAAACCTAAAGCGGGTACTAAATAAAAGATAAAACTTGAACTTTACGAAAAAATATTAATTTTAAAATTAGACGAAAAATTCAACTAAAAATACGTAACTTTCAAAATTAAAATCGGAACAACTTTCAGATTAAACTAAACGATTGCGGAACAAGAAACAAGCAAGCAGACAAGCTGCTCAAGCAAGCAGCGTAGGTGAATTTTTGGCGGGAAAGATTAAGCTAGCACACAAACATGTAGCTCAATTTTATATACTCGTTCGGAATGTTTGGTGGTTCGGGATTTATTGTTCGTTCGGAATCTTTTTTTACAAACCCTTGGTTCGGTATTTTTTTTTTAAAAAAAAACCTTCGTTCGGTATTTTTAGTTTATTCGGGAAAATAAACTCGTTCGGAAAAATGATTGGTTCGGTAAAAACTGTTGATTCGGGAAAATATGTTGGTTCGGTAAAAATCAAGCTCGTTCGGTAAAATCTACTCGTTCGGGAAAAACTGGGAAAAATAAACAGTGAACAAAACAAAGCAATAGGGAACACGAATTTAACCACAATCAACCAAATTAAAGCTAAAAATTAAACTAAACTAACCACTAATAATCAACTAACAACAATCAATCAAACCAAATCAATAAAACTAACAATAAAAACCAAATCAATCAAAACCCACTTAATAAAGAAAAACTTAAATCAACCAAAAACAATAAAACTAAAAACAATAAATCACTAATTAAGATCTAGCAAACACTAAAACATCTAAATCAATAAACTTTATGGAATAAAAATCAATAAAACTATGAAACCCACTTGATTAATCAACCAAAAACTCAAGAACACAACCAAATCAAATCAAACAAGAAAGGAAGGATGAGATTAAAGATAAAACTTGATTAAAAGATAAAGATTCAACAATAATTAAAAGTAAAAATGAAAGGACTTACAAATTTAAGATGCAAGACAAGGAATTTAAATTGACAAGAAATTAAATGACATGAAAATGAAAATGGTGGAAGACTAGTTTGTCAAATTAGCCAACAAGAATAAAATGAAATAAAGGTGGAGTATATATAGGGGAGTTGGTAGGTGGCTTGGTTGCTTCCTTCCTTCCTTCTTCCTTTCTTCTTTCTTTTAGTCGTCTCGTCCTTAAATTAAATTAAAGGTCTTAACTTTAGCTCGGGATTTTGTCGATAAAAATCTTGAACTCGTCTTATAATTTCTTCATTTATTAGACTTGGTTCTTCGACTTCATTAAACTTTCGCCTTTAGACTTTTCTTCGATAAATCTTCAGAATAGGCCTTTGACTTCTGTTCTTTTTGCACCCTTGATCTTTTGTCTTCGTCTTTTGTCTTTTTCTTCGATAAAAGCCCGTGCAATCCCATGTTTTCTTCCTCTTTCATCTTTTTGTCCTAAACACAACAAAAACACAAACCACGCATAATTCCGCCTTTTACGACATTAAATACGCGCTTTGGCCTCGTTTAAGATAGCAATAAGTGGTAAAAGGATGGGTGTTTTCACACCTATCAAATCCCCTACAGTTAACCATTGCAATGACCTCATGCAATGCATTAGTTTCAAAGCAAGATTTACATTCTCCATCATAATCAACCCACCTTGTCCTTTATTAGATACTAGACACTAAGGAAACTTTAAAAAGATAGAAAATTACAAAATGCTAGAAGGAAGAAACTTGTAAAGAAATCTAAGACTTACATTAGGGCTTTGGTGTCAGGAATGTTAATCATCCTCAAGTTTCACATTCCCCATGCCAAGCTTAAAAATGAGATCATTGTTACTACAAGTTAGCACAACTAACACTTAATCATGTGGTTCAATTAATCACTTAGACTCCCTTATTCCTATGGTGTATCTCTTATATTTTATTTTTGTCTTGAATGATCACGAGGATGCATTTTTGACTTATTTCGATAGTTTATTAGGCCGAAAATAAAGCGGGACGATCAATCCATAGTTAGCTAAAGGACAAAATCTTTTAAAACTGCTTCTCGAAACCTCATAAAGTTCATATCTTGGCATAACTTGTTTCACGATTTTATACCTTCTCAGACTGATATTTGGCATTTACTTCATACTTCGAATCTTGAGAAGACGATCTTGAAACTATGGTCTTCTCTTCGTATATAGTGTATATTTTCACTTGGAGTAGTTGAGATATTCTTCAAATGTTGATCACGACTTCTTCATTATTTCTTCAATCTTTATTTGGGATTTTGATATACAACGATCCGCCTCCTTTTCGGACTTGGATCTATTTGTCCTCATACCTTGTTAGGGTCTTTTCGGATAGACTTCTCCATGATCTTTATGGGAGTAATTGCTTTTCGTCGTGTGTCTTGATCCTTCATATTGATTTTGGAATAATGATTCTTTGCATCATCTTGGATCTTTAGCAACAAAATGGAGCCCTCATGCCTTGTTAGGGCCTTTTCGGACTCGCCAATCTTCGCGTCCCGTTTCAATAAGTTATGCCTTGGCTATGAACTCTAATTAATCCCGAGCAACTTTTAAACGATCTTGGGCTAGAAGCTAAGTAATTTTTCAAATCGTACGACCTTACTTATTGCAGTTATTTATTTACAAGTGATGGGAGAAAAAGTTCATAATTAACTCACATAAGTTCATGAAAGAATACCAAACTTATAACTAACTCTATCATCTCTCGTTCTCCACAATTTAAAATCTCAAGGAATGAGACTCGTGGATACTTAGCCTAATAAACCAATTAAGATCTACATGGTTAAGGATACTAGCTAGAGTAACTTGGATAAGTAAACTCGGGTTGAGTCAAAATATTCACGACGGGCCTAATATATCAAAGATATCTAAACTTGCTAAAACCATTTTATTGAATAATAGAAAATAACAATAACAAAGAAAACTACAACTAGGCCAAAATAGATCAAAAATTTTGAAAAATGTCGAAAAATCGAATTTCCGGTTGAAATGAGGTCAAATTCATGGAAAAGCCCACTTAAATTCGATAGAAATCCCCCCTACACTTAATATAAACATTGTCCTCAATGTTTAAGCATGTGGGAGTAAACTCCCCTACACTTAGGACATTGTGCACGTTGTTTAAATCTTTCTAAGGAAGAGACAACTAAAGTGATTCCAATTTTAATATAGAGAGATATAAAATAGTGAATCAAAAGAGTTTAGGATAGAACCAGGAAGACGGGTACATTGAATCACGGGTCGTCAAAAGTCATCAAGAGTGGATCTTTGAATGTTCCAATCCCTGCACATCATAAGAAAGAAAACAACAAACATCTACGGGGCTCCCCCTACACTTATGATGAAAACAGATAAAGATAGATAGATAATCGGGTTGCCTCCCGAGAAGCGCTTGTTTTTGTTAACCGAGTCGCGAGCCTGACTCGTCCCCGAGTTAAATGGTCCATGGGGAAGCCTCGAATGTAATACCGGGATCAAAGATCTTGTCCTCGTTCCCGAAGGAAAATAATAAAGGAGAGGCCGGAGGATAAGTCTTGAATGGTAGAAAGGTCTTTTCAACATACGAAAAGTATGTGAAGTCTTGATCCACGGGAGCTGGGGTGGGTAAAGGAAGTAAAGTTAAATCCCCCCAGACAGCTGATGGTCACTAGGTGGCAAATCCGTAAAGGTGTCAATCATAGATTGGTCAATGTCACCTCCCGGGTCAAAGCACTCATCCTCATTTCCCGGAGAGTGAAATTGATACATCACTCGCTTGGGTGTGCACGCAGTAGGACGGGGTGGCAACATACTATGAGAAGGGGAAGAAGAGAGACCTACCACCCGCGTCACCTCTCCCGACCGAATCAAAGTAAAGGTATGATCAAATTGCTCCACCTCTTCTATAGGAGATGGTATGGCTTACAAATGATGCTCATCAATAGCAAAAGAGTTGGAGCTATCAATGTCCTCAATCCCCTCGTCAAAGAGAGGATTCACCTCACTAGATATGTAGGCGTCATCAAAATCAAATAAAGGGTTCGAATAAATCTTGAAAGTTTCCTTCGGAACGTCTTCATCGGATAGTGACTCGTCATCACTAGAAGTAAAATCATCATCTTGATCAAAAAGATGATTAGAGAAAGCCAAAGAATCATCTCCCAACGTGTCGGTGGGAGGGACATCATCACAAGAAAGTAGATCACACTCATTGTCACTGTCGGATGTCACCTCGGATTCACTTAGAATTGGGACAAGGTTATTAGCACTAGACGTTATGAATTCGTCGGATTCCTTTGCAGGAATAGTGTTAAGATCCTCATCCCTAGGATGGGTGAATCCTTAGGCTCCAGAGTCGGCAAGTCGGGAGAAGGAATAGAATTCTCATCGTTCCAAGAAATAGGACTCTCATCGTCATCATCATCATAATAGTATAGAGGTACAAGAGGAGGAGTATAAGCACTAAGGTTAGATACTTGATCTTGTTGGTAATCCTCTTGACATTTTGCGTTGTATTTATGGAAAGCTGCTTCGAGGTTTTGAAATTGAGTAACAAGAGTAGCCCATTGTTCTTGGGTACTCAACTATTCGAAAGAAGGTTGATGATCGACGGTGTGATGTGGGGGCTCAAAATTTTGAAAACCGGAATTATAGTACTGATGTGGCTCATGATAATTCATCGACTGACAATAAGAAGTATCGTGAGGGCCCCACAATGATTGCAACACGGGTATTGAGAAAACCCCGGTGCATTTGGCAGATAGCTATGACCATTGTCATAATTGTAACCCGGTTCTTGCTCTTCAAGAGACGGGTATCGAATAGGAAACACAATAGACCAATGAGAATCGCTGCCACAATATATGCAAGGGGAAGGGGTAGGTGGATTAGAAGAAAAGGATGAATTGGTCGAATTGCACGATGGACAAAATCCAAAATGGGAAAATTGTGAATCGGAAACGGTTGGAAGATCTTTTCCGCATTGCTCGCAATAACAAAATTCACATAATTCGCCATCATATAATGGTCTCCTACACCTCCCGCAATGGACATAAGAACCCATGAAGAATTAAAAATAAGAGGGTGGAGAAAAGAATTAAACATAATAGAGGACAAAGAGGAATATTTTTTGGTGCAAAACATAGAAAAGATATGCATTTTATGATTTTAATATATATATTTTTTTATTTTTGAAATTTTTTTATGCTTGAAAATAACGCTCCCAAGAGAACGGATCCCAAAATACAATCTTTCTCACAAAAAACCGTTAATCTTCACGAAAAGAGCCGGCAGCGGCGCCATTTGATAACCGAATTTTAGTATGTATTAAAAATTATATCTTTGTTCGTTCTCGGTATCTTATCGAATTGATCACGGTTTGAAGTGGAGAAATCGTTCTTGGTAACGAAAAGGGAAATTTGGTTTTCTATTTCTACTTAAAAGAAAAAAGCGAAACGTAATAAAAATAAACCAAAAACAAATAACTAAAAATAAAGGAATAAAACAAATAATAAAACGTGAATTAAAGCAAAACAATTAATAAAAATAAAACTAAAAGACGAAAGTAACTATCGACTCGAAAATAAAGTTTACTTAATGAAAAAGGAGAGAATAAAACTAAGATGGTACTTTAAAGCTAAACGAGGCAAAACCTAAAGCGGGTACTAAATAAAAGATAAAACTTGAACTTTACGAAAAAATATTAATTTTAAAATTAGACGAAAAATTCAACTAAAAATATGTAACTTTCAAAATTAAAATCGGAACAACTTTCAGATTAAACTAAACGATTGCGGAACAAGAAACAAGCAAGCAGGCAAGCTGCTCAAGCAAGCAGCCTAGTAGGTGAATTTTTGGCGGGAAAGGTTAAGCTAGCACACAAGCATGTAGCTCAATTTTATATACTCGTTCGGAATGTTTGGTGGTTCGGGAATTATTGTTCGTTCGGAATCTTTTTTTACAAACCCTTGGTTCAGTATTTTTTTAAAACCTTCGTTCGGTATTTTTAGTTCATTCGGGAAAATAAACTCGTTCGGAAAAATGATTGGTTCGGTAAAAACTGTTGATTGGGGAAAATATGTTGGTTCGGTAAAAATCAAGCTCGTTCGGTAAAATCTACTCGTTCGGGAAAAACTGGGAAAAATAAACAGTGAACAAAACAAAGCAATAGGGAACACGAATTTAACCACAATCAACCAAATTAAAGCTAAAAATTAAACTAAACTAACCACTAATAATCAACTAACAACAATCAATCAAACCAAATCAATAAAACTAACAATAAAAACCAAATCAATCAAAAACCACTTAATAAAATAAAACTTAAATCAACCAAAAACAATAAAACTAAAAATAATGAATCACTAATTAAGATCTACCAAACACTAAAACATCTAAATCAATAAACTTTATGGAATAAAAATCAATAAAACTATGAAACCCACTTGATTAATCAACCAAAAACTCAAGAACACAACCAAGTCAAATCAAACAAGAAAGGAAGGATGAGATTAAAGATAAAACTTGATTAAAAGATAAAGATTCAACAATAATTAAAAGTAAAAATGAAAGGACTTACAAATTTAAGGTGCAAGACAAGGAATTTAAATTGACAAGAAATTAAATGACATGTAAATGAAAATGGTGGAAGACTAGTTTGTCAAATTAGCCAACAAGAATAAAAAGAAATGAAGGTGGAGTATATATAGGGGAGTTGGTAGGTGGCTTGGTTACTTCCTTCCTTCTTCCTTTCTTCTTTCTTTTAGTCGTCTCGTCCTTAAATTAAATTAAAGGTCTCGACTTTGGCTCGGGATTTTGTCGATAAAAATCTTGAACTCGTCTTATAATTTCTTCATTTATTAGACTTGGTTCTTCGACTTCATTAAACTTCCGTCTTTAGACTTTTCTTCGATAAATCTTCAGAATAGGCCTTTGACTTCCGTTCTTTTTGCACCCTTGATCTTTTGACTTTTTCTTTTGTCTTTTTCTTCGATAAAAGCCCGTGCAATCCCGTGTTTTCTTCCTTTTTCATCTTTTTGTCCTAACACACAACAAAAACACAAACCACACATAATTCCGCCTTTTACGACATTAAATACGCACTTTGGCCTCGTTTAAGATAGCAATAAGTGGTAAAAGGATGGGCGTTTTCACACCTATCAGGGTTTCTGGTTGATTGGTAAACAACGGAATTTATAGTCAATGGTAATTATTTATACTGTCTTAATTATTTGGGTTTGCTTGAAAACCTAATTTTTTGGGTTGGTTTTGTTAATGGAATGACATGTAATACTTTATGATTCACTCATGGGATCTCTTTGATTAAAGTTGATAACATCCGCATCTTGGCGGGGCAACTCACCGAAGTTGCAGCCATGGCGGATGTGGTAGGGGAATTTTTTTGGGTATATTATACGCGCCCATTGTTATGTTACTGTCATAGTTTGGAATCGATCCGTATCTTCGCGGGGCATCACGTAAATGTGTTTGCAGTCGTGGCGGTTCGTAAAGACATTAGTTCGTATAATTGGTTGGTAGGTTTCTTAATTGTCCCATCGTTTTGAGCTGTTGATGATGGGAACGAACCTATAATCCATTTTGTTGTCTAAACCCAACCTAAGAAATGGCTAAAGACTCAATATTTTCTTCCAAACCCATCCTAAGAAGGACGAATTGCATAAGTGTCCCCCTCTTGCTTTGGATTTCTCGCACCTTCACCACCAACATCTCCTACAAACCCACACTTGTCTCCAATTCAAGATGAAATCTCACATGATCTTGGAGACGTTTTAAGAAACTCTAGATCACCGCAATCACCTCCTACCACAACAACGCCCAAAACCGCCACTCCACTTTCCACTCCCACTCACTCATCACCCACCATATCCGCCTCACCAACAAGAACCACCATGCATCAACCTATCGAAGTGTTTGACACACCTCTCACTTCTCCAGGCCCTCACTTGGAAAACATCGAGGTTATGTCACCACATTCTCAAGCACCAATTCATACCTCAATTCCCTTACCCCAAACAATCCATTCTCCAAACCTTCACTCGGGAAACCCACTTTCCATTCCATCATTCATGGAATTGGATGACTCCTTATGGATTGAACAACCATCCCTTCGACATTCTCTCCCAAAATCACCATCACCCTACTCTCCTACAAGTGTGCTCCCGCCCCCTCTATAACAGGATCAACAACAAGAGGAACTCTACTACCACCATGCCGTCAAAGACATGGTGACTCGGCACATTCAAGAGGCACAATGTCTCCGCGATTCAGCCAGCCCATTTCCAACACCACCTCCTCTAGACACTCACTATGACATTCCCAACTCCAATTCTCCTCATACGTGCGACCATTGCCGCTACAAACAAACTCTTGTCACGGACCTCTGTGATGAGACGAGGTTCACATTAAACAACATTCTTGAAGGGATCAATGTCATCCTACACACACCTTCTTAGTAGGAGCCATGATCACGGGATCCCATACTATTTTTCTCTCTTTTCTCTGTCTGTCTCAGACACATACGGACCCCGCGGACCCTTTCTCATTTGGTTTCGCCACCCTAAAAAGGGTTCGTGGGTATCCTAACGTCCTTTTTTATTTTCTTTTCATTTTCCAATCGTATAATTTCAATCTTGTTCCAATGTTTCACATCTTATATGTTGTAATTTTACTTAGGCAAGATGAATGAACCCGTGGTTTCTCTAAAATTTGCTTATATACATGTATGACTATGTTTTCTTCTCTCGTATCTAACTAACTTATGCAATGTCTATCTTTTCTTTCCACCATGTCTAACTTTGTTTTGCATGTTTTAGGTAAATTTCCCCTAATTCTCTCTTAAAAAGAGCATGAATCAAGGGGGCATTCATAAAATACATCATATGCTTACTTCTACATCCTTATACATTCTTTTTTTCTAAACTTGTAATATGTCTTAAAAACTTTGTGTAGGGTCTTGAACATACTTTTATATCCATTATCTATCCTCTAGCTCTCTTTTGCATGATTTTCATAATCTATGTCTCTTGGTTCTCCAAATTAGGGAGAGTATGAACCGAGAGGAAGACTATGAAAATAAAATTTTCTATCTAAATTTCTCTCCTTTATGTCTAAATCTTCTAAATCTCTCTCTAAAATTCTTTTTCCATCAAACGACCCTTTTTATTTCTACAAAAAGGGGGAGAAGTAAAATATAAACTCATATTTCTAAAACTTGTGTGTTGTTTATAATCACAATCTAAAAATAAGTTTATATTTTATCTTCAACAAAAAGGGAGATTGTTAATACAAATATCGTGTAAAAACGATGTATATATTTTAAAAATATTAAGTTTTGTTAACTACAAAACATCAAATATATTTTTACGCTTGTGTTACAAACAACACTAAAACTTTGGATCAATGGTTTTATGTTTCTAACTTTTGTAAAAAGTTCTATACACTTATGATTTTTTTGTATAAACTTAACATGTGCAAAATACACATACTTTCTCCATATCTCTGATATACAACAGTCAAAAGTAGTGAATGATGATTACTTGTGATCTTGGACAACGCAATTATGAAGCAACAAAAGTCAGAGGCCACGGACCCAAACGCAAAGAGGCGGACCTAAATGGAAAAGGGTCAGGGGAGTTCGTGAGCTGCTGATGTTTTGCCTATAAATACCAAGCATTCTCCAAGCCTTTAACTCACCCTCTTCTCTTTAATCTATCTAATCTTTGATTATCTCTAACATTCTAACCCCTAATCTTCTCTCATTCTCGTCTCTTGTGATATAGATCTTTCTCTTCTTGAAGATCAATTACAAGAACTCTAAACCCAATATTTGATCCTTCAAAGTTTACTTGTGTGATTATGATAAGTGTTACCTATACAATCATCCTTGTTGTACCTTTTCATCTACTACTTATGTAATAGGTTGGTTAGTATTTTAGTCCTCAAAACACATAGTGTGAAGAAAGTTATTATACCCGTGTAAAGAACACAACATCCTTGCTTAGATGTCGGTAAAGATTGTAAGCGACGTGTAAGGGTTTCTCCACCGGTATAAAGGATTGTTGACTAGTGAAAGACGAACTCTCAAGTGGATACTCGAGGAGTGGAAGTAGTGGCAAGATAAGTGAGATATTGCTAGGTTGAACAACTATAAATGCTTTACGTATTGTGGTTTGATTTATTCTTTATCTATCTCTATTAAATACTCAATCATACTTGATCTATGTAAAACCCGCATATAAATACCATGAACAGTACACTAGTAAATATACGAATTAATTAAAACTTTACATTTATATTATAAACACGTGTCATGAACATTAATTACCAAGAATTATGTAATATATAAATGCACGATAGTTATTAAGTATAATAATTTATAGTCAGAAATAATAAACACGAACGTACACGAATAATATTTATCATGAAAAATGTATGCATTTGTGTGTTTGGCCTTGTGTACGCGCGGCCAAGAAAGAAAGGAAGGGGGCCCGGCCCGTTTTGGAAATTAACTAGCAAACATTACTCCCCAGGGATTTTCATAACACATTTTTTACAAAAAAATAATAAACCTTAGCCTCCCTCTCCCTTGTAGCCGCGACATTCATCAACCCCACAAGGACGATTCGTTTGCTTTTGATCTTTGATTCATACGTGTTTGTATTCGTGTTTCGATTCTACATTCAATCACACATTCGGTAATCATGATCTTGATCTTTATTTTTATTTTATTTTATATCACATGTTCTTGAATCTTAAAATAAAATAAAACATGTAATGGTTAGGAATTAAACAAGGTTAAGGGTTCATTTGGTTTTAGGTTTGATCCGGCGCACCAACCGAGAGCACAAGGCTCTCGGTGGTGGTTTTAGTCCACAGCCGAAACCCCCATTAGGGGCTCGGTGTTGGTTTTGTTTGGACAGCAGGAAGACCAAGGCCCCCAGGGGGAACCTTGGCCCGACAGTGGCTACGCAGGCTAGGCCAGGGGGAACCACCGGCTTAAGCCGGTGGGAACTTTGGTTTGGCAGTGGGAAGCCGTGGCGCAACAGCAGCCATGGCTGCCGCCGTTGGTTGTGCAGCCACTGGCCGCCACCACAGCCGCGACTGTTGGTGGTGGTTGGTGCTCGGGGTTTTTTTTTTCTCGGTTTTTAGGCTCGGGATAATTTGATTTAATTATTTTATAAGTTAATTAAATTAATTTTCATGACCAATTAATTAATTTAATTAAAACCATGAACTTAGGTTATATTATTAAAATTTAATAATGCATGTTTTAACCTAAGTATTTTATTTAAACAATTGTTTTATTAATTAACTATTTTACTTAACTACATGAACTAATAATTAATTAATAATTCATGACTTCGGTTAATTTGTTTACTTAATAAAACATGTTATAACCTAAGTATTTTATCAAGCCTAATTAAATTAAAACCATGTTTAATTTAATTATTAACACAAGGTAAAGTTTTATTAAAATTATCATGACATATTATTAATTATTAAACCATGCATTTCCTTAATAACTAATAATCACTTAACCTATAGTATTTATTTAATAAACTTTACTATTATTATCATGACTTATAACTTATGATTAATAAGCAATAGCTTATATTTTAAACTTATTAATGCAACTTACTTCTATTTATCGAAACTTTCTAATTCCATAAACTTACTATTTTTGGAAAATTTCTATTTTTAGAAACTTACCATTTTTGAAACTTTCTATTTTTGGAAACTTTCTATTTTTAGAAACCTGCTATTTTTAGAAAGTTACTTATTATTGCATTACAAGTATAATAATACAAGAATACATGAAAATAAATCATCAGAATACATGTAAAACATGATTAAATACAAGATAACATTTAAAACAGTAAAACATAACAAGAACATATAAAATAAGCTAAGAACATACAGAACCCGTAACACACTCAATGATCAGACAACTCATACACGTCCCTTATTTATGTAGCACTAGTGAGGTCGGGGTAGGACTTTTCATCCTTTCATCTTTCCTCGTTCACTAGACAAAAGGTACGGATATTCCGTCCTTTGGTATGGACATTCTCTTTCCTTATTAGGATTCTCCGTTTGCAGCCGACTGTTTTGCCCCAAGTATTTGTTTTATATGTTTTGATTGCTTATGTTTAGTTTTAAATGCCTAAGCCATATACATGCATGCCATGTCATCTAGTTATGGTGGTACCATAACCATAAGACTGGAGGCACCAAAGTTATGACTTTCCCACGACGGAGTGATTTCTCGTGGTGTCCCTTTACAGTTTTGGCCATTTATTTATATTATCATGTGGGGCGTATGGGTGCATCATAGTTACATGTTTTTACAGGATTTTCGGTGGTGAATGTGGTGTGTGCCTTGCATCCTTCACAAGGAGTTGATCCCTTCTACCCAGACTAATTTAATTAGAGGCATCCCCTCTAATTGCATGATGAGGTCACCCCTCTATGTATTCATGCACGATGAACCTCATGACCTATATGGGCTATTGGCTAATTAAAGTACAGTTTTCATATAAAAACATAAGTATTTTCAAACTATAAAACCAGTTTATAAACATGTTCCAAGTTATCTAGGACTTATACATCTCCGCTGCTATTGTCTTATTATGCTTATGTCTTTTCATACTATGCTATATATCCGTTCACTGGGCGTATCTCTTAGCCGTTTCCTTTTCATGTTCCCAAACGGTAGGTACTCATGGACGTACGTAGGACCTTGAGAGTATGTGCATACGAATGGAAGCTATCCAGCCTTCATTACTTTATGCATTTTTATACATTACATTACTTTATCTCTTTGAACATTGTTTAGTCCTTTCATTTCAGTACTTATATTCATGTGAGTGAGCTTATGTTGGATTACCGATGTTTGTTTCCGGTATTTCCATTTATGGTCATTTAATATTTAGATATTTACCTTGCATGTTTTGATGACACGCTATAATTATCCTGTGATATTCCATTTATCAAAATGGGGTCTTACAATCTATATCCTCTCTAATCATATAAAAAGTTTCAAAGAAGTAAACTAATCTTTTAAAGTATTCAACCCCCCTTCTAGTTTTCCACATGATTTATTATGTATGTTGTGAGGTGCACAAGACCTGATGTAACACCCCACTTTGACAAGTGGACCGTTACATGATAATTATGGCGTGTCATTAAGCATGCAAGGTAAATGTCTTAAAATATAAATGACCATAATGGAAACCGGAATCAAACATCGGTCCCAAAGCATAAGCTCACACATGTATAAGTAAGGAATGTAGAAAAAGGACTAAACAATGTCCAAGTAAAGCATAAGTATTTAAATGCATAAAGGAAATGAAGTCAATGGAAGCCTTCATCCTATGCACGTACTCTTGATTGCCTAAGTTTTTCCTTTAGTACCTGCCGTATGGGAACATGAAAAGAAAATACGGCTGAGCAATACGCTCAGTGAACAGATATATGACATGATATGAGTAACTGAAACATACGTAAAGTATAAAAATGCAGCAAATAATGTAAGTCTTGGAAAACCTGGAACATGTTTTATAAACTAGTTTATATCTGAAACGTCTTATGTTTATTCATGAAAACGTGTTTTAAATGCCAAAAGCCCATATAGGTCATGAAAGGTATCAACGTGCATGAATACATAGAGGGGTGAATTCGTCATGCAATTAGAGGGGTTGCCTATAATTATATTAGTCTGAGTGGAGGGATCAGCTCCATATGACGGAGGTAGAGCACACACCACAGTCACCGTGTAAATATGATAAACATGTCTTAGGATGCACCCACTCGCCCCACATGATAATAATAATAATATTGGCCAAATCGTGAGGGGACGCCGCGAGCAATCACTCTCGTCGTGGAAGAGTCATAACACCAGTGCCTCAAGTGCTATGGTTATGGTACCTCCATAACTAGGTGAAACCTGGCATGCGTGTATATAGCTTAGGCAATTTAAAATCATAGCATGGTAATTACTAAAAAGTTTAATGACATGTAAACTACTGGGGAAAACAGATGGCAGCAAACGGGGAATCCTAATCATACATAGAAAAGGAATATCCATACTGAAGGACGAAATATCTGTACCTTATGTCCAGTAACGAAGAAGATGAAAGGCAGAAAGAATTCTACTCCGACTTCACCAGTGCTACATAATAAAGGACGTGAATGAGTTGTGTGTTCATGTATAACTTGATGAGTATAAGTTACTTTACTTGCTTTTGTCTTGTATTACTTGCCCTTGACTTGTTTTACATGTTCTTGACTTGTTTTACATATTATTGACTTGTTTTATTGCTTCATATGTTATCGTGCATTTCTTAGTGTTTTCATGTGTTCTTGATTAATGTAATTCATGTTTCATGTGTTATTATACTTGATATTTCATAATAAATAACTTTCTAAAAATAGAAGGTTTTTATATAGAGTAACTTTCCAGAAATAACAGGTTTCCATATATAGCAACTTTCCAAAAATAGCAAGTTTCCATAAATAACAAGTTTCTAAAAATAGAAGGTTTCTATAATTAGTAAGTTTCCATAAGTAGAAAGTTTTCATAAATAACATGTTTCCATAATTAGCTAGTTTCTATAAATAGCATGTTTCTATAATTAGTATGTTTCAATAAATAGCATGTTTCTATAATTAGCAATAAGCTTGTTTAATAAGCATGAGATATAAGCTAAATCTTACTAATTATATTTATAAGTCATGATTAATTAAATGTCATAATATAGTAAATTTATTAATAAATAAATATTTTAGGTTAGCATGATAATTATTAATTAATAATGTAATACATGGTTTCTAAATAATTATCAATTAATAATATAATTTGATTTATATTAATAATACTTTATCATAACTTGATATTGTATAATTAAATTAAAGTAAGATATCAATTTAATTAAACCATGGTTAATCATGTAATTAAAATAATTATGCTAAGTTCTAAATTAATTAAATGTAACATGTACTTTATATCATGAATAATTATATGCATAATTATTATAAGGTATAGTTTATTTAATTAATGGCCATGTAAGTTTCATGAATTATTATAACCTAAAGTTAATTTAATTATATTATCATGATTTATTAATAATAAATAAATAATCAAATTAACATAAACCTTTAATTTTAATTTAGCAAAATACAAACCAAACTTGTGTGTTACACGTGTACCCGAGCCCCGTACCGAGCCACACCGAGACAACATGTCTCGGCATGCCCCGAACCACACGACACCACCACAACCATTGTGGTTGTGGTTGCCGCCGCTTGCACACAGCAACCACCGGCTTTAGCCGGTTGCCACTGCTGCCCACAAGATCCCAACGAGAGCTTTCTTGCTCTCGGTTCCCACTGTTAAGCCAAACTCCCCACTGCTGGGGTCGTTTGGTGTTGCGGCCGACAGAAAAAAACAGCCACCGCCCCTTTATAGGGTGCGACTGGCTTAGGAAAACCCACACCGAGAGTCATAGACTCTCGGTTTCCGTGACACCCGAACCAAAACCCGTTTAGACTTGATTAAGTACATGTTTTAATTTTGTTTAACATCATGTGTTCTTGTTATAACTAATAGATCCATGAATAAATAAAACATAATGAAAGATTTAAAGTTTAGAGATACCGTGCGATATGTGATTAGGGATTAATGACCACAAACAAATACCCAAAAAATTAAAGATCAAAACTTAGTTTTTCCTCCTTGTTTTGTTTTTTGTATTCGGCGGCAAGAGAGAAACAAAAGGGTAGGGTTTTTATTTTTTTCTTGTAAAAATTGTAAATGAGTTTTTCCATGGGATTTTTGGTTACATGAAAACTACTTAATGGGTCGGGCCATGGGCCCTTTCTTTCCTTCTCTTTTGTCGTCCAAACACCCCTTATACTTACATGTTTTCGTTTTTGATTTTATTTAATCTCGTGTCGTGTTTTAAGTTCATGACATGTGTTCGTGTTTTACGTTCATGTTTATTTTTGTCACGTATTATTTATTATACGTAAACACTTGTAAATAATAATTAATATTATACGTAATACTTGTATTTAAACATTAATTGTTCTTGGTACGTGTCGTGCATTAATTAAATGTAATGTTTTAATTAATACGTGATTTCATGTAATTAATGCATTCATGTATTTTAAGCGGGTTTTACACCTGATTTTGCGTTTGCACAAAATATTTACGAGCCGATTTCAACAAAATCCAGGTGAGAGTCAGTGGAGTGCTATGAAAAATATTCTTAAGTATTTAAGAGATACTAAGGACACGTTTTTTGTTTATGATGGAAATCCTGAAGCTGAGCTGCAAGTTAATTGTTATTGTGATGATGGATTTGAAACCGATAGAGGTGACACTAAATATCAAACTAGGTATGTTTTCGGTTTGAACGGAGGGGCGGTAGTATGAAAGAGCTCCAAGCAAAGTAATACTGCATAGTTTGCCACAGAAGCTGGCTATATCGTTGCTACTAAAGATGCAAAGGAAGTTACTTGGATGAGGAAGTTTATTGGAGAACTTGGCGTAGTTCCTACCAATGGAAAACCTATAAATATTATTGTGAAAATTCAAGTGAAATCATCATTGCTAACGAAATGGGAGTTCATAAAGGCGCCAAACACTACCAAAGGAGATATCGCTATGTTCGTGAATATATCGAATTGGGTGAAATTAATCTAGTTAAAGTTCATATAGATAATAATCTAGCAGATTCTTTTACGAAGATTCTTTTACGAAGTTCACATAGATAATAACATGCTAGTATTTGGATAAAGGATATTGTTAAACAATTAAATTTTATGAATTGAAGTGTTAGATATGTTTGTTTTCTTTAATATTTGTTCGTCCTATTTTGCATGTTTAAATCCTTGAATAATATGTTATTCTAAATTGTCTATGTCGATTAATTATATGGGAATATAATTGACTTAAGACATATATGAGTGATGGTAATATTCATAGAATATGTAAGAACGGTAAGTTGTATATTGGACATCTCCTACTAACAAGTTAATTACTTTATGGATCGGCGTCTTTAAGTGAAACTTGTAAATGATTTACATTAATAAATCCTTTGATTTGAGAGGCAAGCATGTCTTATATATGGGGATGGTACTTTTTGCTATAGTTCTAATGCTATCCTAAACAAGGTAGTAATAAAGACTATAATCATTTGTATCTTAAAGCATGTAAAAAGCACCTGTAGTCAAGATAGAATTTTGTTCATTCACTAGGTTCGAAGAATACGGCTACTGGGCCCCTCGTTAATTAATTAGATGTTTGTATGGCTATACCCAAAGGTAATCTAGATTTGTCTCGATTAGATAGGTAATCTATATTAATTATGTAATACGAGAAACAAAATAGTTAAAATAGAATGACTTTGATCCATATTTATTATTAACATGGCACTTAAAAAACAAAGGGATAGCAAATATTTAAGTCATTTAAATATACTTTATGGGAAACTACACTCGAAAGTTTCTAGAAGCATTTGCGTAATGTTATTATTGTATTATCGCATGTCCAAGTGAGAGCTGTTGGATTATGTACATGTAATGACGTATGTCCCGAAGTCATCAGATGCACGTGTAACACGTTAAGTAACAATAATTAATATTTTATTAATATTAATTATTTGTTAAACAAATAAACAAGAAAAGGGAAGTCGAGAAAAATGAAACAATGATATTCTTTCCCTTGTTGCTATAGTTGGCCGACCCAATCCTTGGGTTTGTGGGTTTGGTTTACTTGGTCACCAAAGAATTACTAGTATATAAGGAGGTATATGATACCTCATTATTTACAAGTTATCCAAGTTATCCCAAAATCACTTTTCTTTCTCTCCTCCTCTTTTGGTCCGATCAGTAGTAAACCCTAAAGGGGTGTTTGGTTTTGTCGATCGGTGGGCAAGAAACCAATAAGGTTTCGTGTGTTGATTTATTCAAGAGTATTGATTTATTGGTTGTTTAACACTTACGTACTAGCATACTTATCATTTGTTAAACGTATTGTGTGTTTATACTTAGAAAGATCATACTTTGATTTTTAATTGAGTTTTCGTTTATATTGGTCGTTTGATAAAGATGATTTAATCAATTGCTAAAAGATACGCGTTTTTTTATGTTAATTAATTATCAATACGTGATCTTAATATTTCGTTACATACTCATGATTACTATCGTGTTAACATAGTTAAGAATTTTTATAAATTCCAACACCATTAACTATAGAATAATTCGAACATAACAAGCGTGCTTAGTCGTCTTACTTATACATGCCACAAGCGTTGCCACTTGAAGTTTAAATGAGAGGAGTCATTGTGCACCTCCATCCAATCATGATATCATATCATATTATATCATAGTTTTTAATCATCTCCCTATTGGTTCATTAAATTACTGCTTAGGATAGAAAGGTTACTCCATTCTTTCACCAATTCACGTAAAAGGATTATATTTCCTTCTCTTGAAGTGCTACTAACCATCCATCCTCTTGTAAGTCGACGAGCAAAAGAGATGCAGGAACCTCTTGTGTGGCTTGATCAAAATGTACATAACTCGATCAAATTATTTCAGGGTGCCATATGCAATTGACTTACCTCCAAAAAGAATACATAATGGAATTGTAGACGCGCTGCAAAATAAAAGATATATATTTATTAAAAGTTTTACTTATTAATAAGATACACAATCATTTAAATCATTTTTATTTTTCATTACTAAAACACGTTAAATATAAAAGTAGACAAAAAAAATATTTTGCCTACTAAATAAAGAGTCGTTAAAAATTTTAATCTTTTCTGTAAGAATAAACTTTTAGTGTTTTTTATTACTAATTTTTTTTCTTTAGTAAAATTCGATAAAAACATTTTTTAGTGATTTTTTAATAGAAATTGATTAGATATACTTTTAGTATCCCTTTATTAGTTACTTTTTTTGTATTTAATTTAGTTAAAAATATCATAAATTTTATAATGACATAGTATAAATTGTAAAATGCAATTGTTTCAAGGAATTTATTGTTGTCTATTCACGACGTGAGCATGTTAAGATGGCGAGAAGTTCAGGATTTTTCTGATCGAACATCTAGTTTGCGTTTAGCTGAATTGAAAACATTCTATTTTTCACAAAATATTTTGTAAAAAATAAGGAAAACATAATTCGCGTTCAAATCATCGTTTCCTTAAAAATATCTCTATAAAACAAAAAATTCTTATTTTGCCCTTTTATACACAAAACAAGAAAACAACTTTTATTTGTTTTCTGTGTTTTTCCTTCTTTTGCAAAATAGAAAACACAAACACATGTTTCTTCAACTAAACGTGTTTTCTAAATTTTTAAGTGTTTTGTGGAGATGAAAAACATTTTTTTATATAAAACAAAAAATAAGAAATGAAAGAAAATGTTTTCCAACTATGTGTTCTTTTTATTTCTAAATTTTTATTTTTTTGAACAAACTTTTATTTCCAAATTAGTTCAAGAGGTTTATAATAAATATATCAAAATTGCCTCCGATATCCCCTTTTGTTATTTTCAGATGGTGTATACGAGTAGTTTTCAGTTCAATCAAGTGAGCAGCATTGAGTGGAAAGTCGTCGCCGATGAACTCTCAATCACTTTAGATGTGATAGTCGGAATCAGCTATATTGAATTTTCCACATGTCAATATTTCTAATATATGTAAGTATATGTACTAGTTATAAGTCTACCCACATATGAGAGTTATAGATACAACAAATATAATTTAATATTTTAGTTTAATTTATAAAAATATATAAAAGAAAAATGTATTTAATATTTTGTAAATAATATTATTAAGTTATAAAATGTAAAGGTGTTTGTTAATTTTTTTTAAATTATTAAAAAAATATAAAAAATTATAATATTTTCACATGACTACTCTAACTTATTTAAAATTTAACAACTAAAATTTTATTTATTACTTCATATCCTTTAAATTTTCTTTTCACAAATTTAACACCTACAATTTTATTTTTATTTTGTCTTCATTATCTCTTTAAAAATTTTACCAAACAAGAAATTTTTTTATTTTTTTTTTAAATCATAAAGTTAAAAAAAATTAAATTAAAAATTTATTTCTTACTAAAAGTATTTTTTTATAATAAAAATTTCTTTACTAATCATTTTGTTCTATTGAAAAGAATATGTATCCATTTGTATTGAAATCTAAAGATATTGCTTTAGAAAAGATACTCCACACACAAACACATACTTCTAGACGTTTGTATATATTTTTCTAGCAAATATTTAATAGTAATCGCATGTCGATAATTATATTAGTTCAAAGCTTTTGTTTTCTTCTTCAAAATATGTAACTTTTTTATTTATAAGGATAAAGTATAAATATTTTTGCGTGGCAACATAGCCAATCAACTTTTGATAGTAATTAATAAAGTATAAGTTGTGCGCGTGCCAACCACAAGCAAACGAGTTTTATATTGAGTTGGTGGTGCAAAGGCTTTATCTGTGCTAACGCACTTATCATATCCATAAGTAAACAAATGAAGCAGTCGTAGCAATAAACTTTTCTTTATTTTTTGAAAGAGGAATGCTTGCCAAAACAATAAACAATGTGTGCCAATGGCAAAAATAGAAAGTTTAATTTATTGAGTTAGTGGTACAAAGGCTCTTTATGTGCCAATGCACTTATCTTGTCTTCATTTTTCTTTGGAGAACATAATTTTAATCCAAGATAATACATCTGTCGTTTTTACAAGTAAAAATTTTGTAATAACTTTTTTTTCTTGTATTTAACTTTATATTACACAAAAGAGTTATAAATGAATTTTATTTTTACATTTTAGTTCATATTTGAAAATTCTAATGCTTAGTGTTTTGTAATTGTTTTATTAGTACAACTAATCATTATGTACATATTTCTCAATAAAAATTTACGTCATATATTAATATGAAACTTTTAGTATATATATATATATATATATATATATATATATATATATATATATATATATATATATATATATATATATATATATATATATATATATATATATATATATATATATATATATATATATATATATATATATATATATATATATATATATCAAATCAAATCAAACCAAATCAAATCAAATCAAATCAAATCAAATCAAATAAAAAAGCCTTATATAGGAAGGATAGTGAAACAATTCCTTAAATACAAAATTATATAAAAATGACACATGTAATTCATTAAAGGGTTTCCATTAATACTTCAAAAAGAAAATAAGAATTACAAATGATACCTTAAATACAAAATTCTATAAAAATATGTAAGGAAGAATGGTGAAACCATGCCTTAAATATAAAATTCTATAAAAATGATTCCATAAAATTCTTCAAAAATAAAATAGGAATTACACATGATGCCTTAAATACAAAATTCTATATAAATATATATAGAAATTACAAATGATGCCTTAAATACAAAAATTCTATAAAAATATGTTAGGAAAGATGGTGAAACAATGCCTGAAATACAAAATTGTATAAAAATATTCTATAAAATGCTTCAAAAATAAAATAGGAATTACAAATGATGGCTTAAATACAAAATTCTATCAAAATATATATAGGAATTACAAATGATGTCTTAAATACAAAATTCCATAAAAATATATAAGGAAGGATGGTGAAACAATGCCTTAAATACAAAATTTTATAAAAATGATTCTATAAAATGGTTCAAAAATAAAATAGGAATTACAAATGATGCCTTAAATACAAAATTCTATAAAAATATATATATGAATTACAAATGATACCTTAAATACAAAATTGTATAAAAATATATAAGAAAGGATGGTGAAACAATGCCTTAAATACAAAATTCTATAAAAATGATTCCATAAAATGCTTCCAAAATAAAATAGGAATTACAAATGATGCTTTAAATACAAAATTCTATAAAACTATATATAGGAATTACAAATGATGCCTTAAATAAAAAATTAAATAAAAATATATAAGGAACGATGGTGAAACAATGCTTTAAATGCAAAATTTTATAAAAATGATTCCATAAAATGCTTCAGAAATAAAATAGGAATTACAAATGATGCCTTAAATATAAAATTCTATAAAAATATATATATGAATTACAAAGGCTGCCTTAAATACAAAATTCTATAAAAATATATATAGAAATTACAAAGGCTGCCTTAAATACAAAATTCTATAAAAATATATAAGGATGGATGGTGAAACAATGCCTTAAATAAAAAATTCTATAAAAACGATTCCATAGATTGCTTCAAAAATAAAATAGGAATTACAAATGATGCCGTAAATACAAAATTCTATAAAAATGTATATAGGAATTACAAATGATGCCTTAAATATAAAATTCTATAAAAATATATAAGGAAGGATGGTGAAATAATGACTTAAATACAAAATTTTACAAAAATGATTCCATAAAATGCTTCAAAAATAAAATAAGAATTACAAATGATGCCTTAAATACAAAATTCTATAAAAATATATATAGGAATTACACATGATGCCGTAAATACAAAATCATATAAAAATATATAAGGAAGGATGGTGAAACAATGCCTTAAATACAAAATTATATAAAAATAATTCCATAAAATGCTTCAAAAATAAAATAGGAATTACAAATGATGCCTTAAATACAAAATTCTATAAAATATATATAGGAATTACAAATAATGCCTTAAATACAAAATTCTATAAAAATATATAAGGAAGGATGGTGAAACAATGCCTTAAATACAAAATTATATACAAATGCACAACAATAATATTAATTTCAAAAGAAATTAATGTAAAAACGTTATTCATAACATTAACATATACAAAATTTATTACCTCATAAAATTTAAAAATACATAAAATATTTATACAATATTATTAAAATTCTAAAAAATATTTATGTAACAAACTTATTCATACCGTTAACGTATGCAAATTTAATTAACACATAATATTCTTAAATAAATAAAATATCTTAAACTACGTTATTTTTGTCTATTCTATGCTACATTATTAAAATATCAATGCCATAACTAACACTATATATATACTAAACTTCTAATACAAACACACATAAATTCAATTTTCATTAAAAATATATATACTTAAAGCTAGCCCGTCCACCGGACGGGTCTAAAGGCTAGTATATATATATATATATATATATATATATATATATATATATATATATATATATATATATATATATATATATAGAGAGAGAGAGAGAGAGAGAGAGAGAGTTGGGTTATTGTAGTGTAGTACCTTAAAGTTATTAAAATAAAAAGTCATAATAACCATTGATTTTATCAGTTAACATGTGATTTATTTAAGATTAGACACAAAATAATAAATATTATACATAAAAATTTGATATAAAACCACTAAAAAATTTATACGTTAAAATTTACAACTGATACATATGATACATAGTTTTGCTTCACAAAATATTATTAACATAAATAATCATTTTATTCGAAAATTAAGAGATACATTATCAAAAATTACATTAGAGCTGACAATAAATTGTTAAACTATGAGACACAACTGATACACGAGAAACTAGTAATATTAAAAATCGTGAACCGACTACTCGTACACGAACTAAAAGTTCCAAGAATACTCGTACACGAACCAAGAACTCATAAACGAACCAAAACTAATCAATAATGTGACATTTAGCCATTTTTTATTGATTCTTATTTTAACAACTTTAAGCACCTACACCATTTTATCTAAATTCTCTCTCTCTCTTTCTCTCTATATATATACATATATATATATATATATATATATATATATATATATATATATATATATATATATATATATATATATATATATATATATATATATATATATATATATATATATATATATATATATATATATATATATATATATATATATATATATATATATATATATATATATATATATATATATATATATATATATATATATATATATATATATATATATATATATATATATATATATATATATATATATATATATATATATATATATATATATATATATGAGGAGGTTATTTTCAAAACCAAATAAATTTACAGAACTACGAGAACCACCTTTTTACTCTTAAAATGCACATTTAGTTTATTAGGTAAAAATACATAAATTTTCATTGCCGTAGGTTACTAGGAACATGTATCCTAAGACCATACACATGTATTTGTTTGCATGTATTATAACTATCTTTACGTTGGATAATATGAAAACACATGTGCACACTTCATATCGCTCATCATACTCGCATCTATAACCAATAAAACAATTATTAAATGTTAATTTAAACATAATACTGAAAATACATATGCATTGTTAAGAGTATTAAGGTGGTTCTCACAGTTCTATACATTTATTTGGTTCTGAAAATAATCTTACACTATATATATATATATATATATATATATATATATATATATATATATATATTGTATATTTAAGCTATAAAGTTTAGAATGCATAAATGTATATTGTTTTCGGTGTGATGATTTAACTTATTGCATTGGTGAGTGTTCCAAGCTCAAACAAAAGGCTCATTGTTAGTAAGCTTGGAGTCTAACAGAAGACTAAAGCAAAGAATGAAAGGAGGAAATAATTCTTGTGGCTAAAGACACAAATGAGGTATATTCTGACTTCATTTATTATCTTTTTTATTCTATTGATGATGAAACCTTGCTAAATGAGCATAATAAACTTTGTGAACTAAGCTTCAAAATCATAAACAAAACTAAAATTTTAAAAACCAAAAAAGATTGAAAAATGAAGCTCACGAGTTAAATGATAAGATGAAACATTTAGAACAAAATAAACCTATTGACACTAGATGCATTTTTTGTCAAGAACTTAAACTAGAAATTGAAAAACTTTTCTCAAGAGGCTCTAATAAACAAAATTCAAAGTTCTATGAAATGCTTGATACTCAAAAACCTCATAAAGATAAAAACCAGACTTAGGATATATCAATCTAGAAACATCATCAAGCAAAACTAAACAAATAGAAAAACAGTTGACGGTAGTTCCTGATCTGTCTACACCTGCAGACCACGGATCCAACAGATCCATGTAAAAAGTTCCATCTGTTGAACCCACGGGGTCCGTGGGAACTGTTGCAGAACATAAAAGCAACCGTACTAATTTTGTCATTTTTTCTCGAAAAACAAAAGCTCAAGTAAGTCAAACCAAGTACACTAAAAAAGTTATACAAAATCCCGGTCACACAAAAAATAAACCAAAATCAAAATTGTATCAAACAAGATCCAATAGTCCATTTCCCAAATGCCCCTTTCCAAAAAGCAATCATGGTTCTATACCAAATTATCACGATGTGACTTGGAGTTACATCACCCAAGAGCAGTTCTAAATTCCCAACTACATTCCTTGGAACCTATTTGGCTTCGTACCATACGAAAATGTCATGAACAAAATGTTTGACACAAGCGGACCCATAAGAGAATAGGGACCAAACGTTTGAGTTTTATTGTTCTTAGGTATGTTTGAAGTCGATCTAAAACATGATAAATGAATCAAGTATAAAGGTTGTTCAAGACACACGCCCGATAACAAGGAACTTTTTGCAACGTATGAACCCTTCACGGAGGAAATGCCATTTTGGGAGGTAAGGTTAAAAGCATAATCATCGGTAAAGGTACGATTTTGATAACTCCTTTTCTATGTACAATGTAGCACATTTTGATAACTTGGAACTTAATCTACTTAGTATTAGCCAACTTTGCGAGAATAAGTGCAAAGTCCTCTTTGAGAAAAACGTAGCAAAATACTAAGACGGCATAACATTAGCAATACGTATTAGGAAAAACAATATTCACGTAATGAAAATTGTTTAATCATCTAAAAACAAACTTTGCTTAACCATCGTAGATGAAAATTCAACTCTTTGGCATAGACGACTAGGTCACCCTAACATGAGACTCTTACAGTCCTTAGCATCTAAAGACCTTGTTTGCAACTTGCCAAAATTAAATATGACCAAAACTTTTGTGATGCTTGCAAAATAGGTAAACAAGTCCATCCAAGCCATAAGTCTAAAAACCTAGTATTTACATCTAGGTGTCTAGAATTACTTCACATCGACTTATTCGGTCCATCCGATATACAAAGTTACGAAGGAAACTTCTATACTTTGGTCATAGTAGATGATTACTCAAGACATACTTGGACACAAATTTTGAAAACTAAAAATCAAGTTTTCAATTATTTTGTAATTTTAAGTAAGAAAATTAAAAACCAACTTGGGTGTCTATAAACCCGCATATAAATACCATGAACAGTACACTACGTAAACATACGAACCAATTAAAACTTTCCATTTATGTTATGTACACGTGTCACGAATATTAATGACGAGAAATTACGTATGTGTTTATGCACGACAAATAATTATTTCATATAATAATTATAATCACGAACATTTAAACACACGATAATTATTACGTATAATAATTATAACACGAATATTAGAACACGACATACACAGAGTATAACTAACGCGAATATTTAAACACGAATTAACACGAACATTTAAACGTACAAACGAACACGGATAATAAGTTAACTTGAACAAGGCCCGGTTGGCCTTGTTGTTGGAAATTTAGTGCAATTGTGGGAACGGGTAATACTTGTAAATGGGTTTGGAGGTACGGAGTGTACACCCATTAAGTCCCTTACCTCCCTGGACTCAATATAGCGGTTGTGATATCAGTAGGAAGCTGCTCCTGGTCAGGAAGTTGCTTCTGGTCAGGAAGTTGCTCCTGGTCAGGAAGCTGCTCCTGGTCAGGAAGCTGCTCCTGGTTAGGACGTTGCTCCTGGTGATGCACAAAGTCTTTGTAACCTCTTTGACCAGTTAATGAGGGTTGAATATTGACTTGATGACCAGATTTCTGGTCATGTAACCACTATGCTTTATGAAGGTTATTATGAGATTAATAGGCCGATTAATGCTCTTAATACCTTTGACTAGGAGTTACATTCCTTAAAGGAATAGGATCACTATAAATAGTGATCATATTTTGCATGATGAAAGACAGAAACAAGAAACACAGAAACGCATAGAGTTCTTGATTTGTGCCTAAAACAAGAACTAACTCTTGGTTTTATCCCAAGGAGGTATTCGTGTTAACCCAGGCATAGGGTCGAATAATCTTCTTTGGAAAGTGATTACACGACTCCAAGAGATATCCGGTAACCATTCATTGGTACGTACTTAGGCTATTGATTATCTTCACCCTGTTGGAACGAAGTAAACCCCAACACTCAAAGAAGATTATTTTGTGATAATCAATGGCGGCGGCAATGAAGCATATGGTGGCTAACTTCTCCAAACTGGACAAGTTTGAAGAGGTTGATTTTAGGAGATGACAGAAAAAGATGCACTTTCTTCTTTCTACCATGAACGTGGTGTACGTGCTGACCACTCCCATTCCTGATGGTGGTGATGATGCTACTTTGGAGGAACTGAGGAAAAGGAGCAAATGGGAGAATAATGATTATGTGTGTCGCGGCATAATTCTCAATGGTATGTCTGATTCTTTATTGATATTTACCAAAATGTTGAATCTGCTAAAGAACTATGGGATTCCTTGGAAGCCAAATATATGGCTGAGGATGCATCAAGTAAGAAGTTCCTTGTGAGTGATTTCACAAATTACAAAATGACTGATTCAAGACCAGTCATGGAACAATACAATGAACTTCTTGGAATACTTGGCAGATTTACACAACATAAAATGAACATGGATGCGACCATTCAGGTCTCGTGTGTCATTGACAAACTACCTCCTTCTTGGAAAGATTTCAAGCATACCTTGAAACATAAGAAGGAGGAGTTAACTCTTGTTGAGTTGGGCAGTCATTTGCGCATTGAGGAATCCCTCAGGGTGCATGAAAGTGATAAGCCAAAGAGCAACAATGTTGTTGGTTCATCTGTTGTCAATATGGTGGAGCATAACAACTCCACCAGGTACAATGACAACAAGGGCAAACGTAAGCATCATGATAACACCAAGGCTAATCCTAACAAGAAGTCATCAGTGGCTTGTTGGAAGTGTGGGAAACCTGGACACTTCAAAAGGGATTGCAAAGGTGTTAGCATTGGCAACCAAGCTAATGGATCAGGCACAAAAGGTCAGAATATGTTTAATGAATCTCTCCAGATTTATTATGTTACATATGTATCTGAAGCTTACTTTGTGCAGGATGATGATGTTGCGTGGTGGGTTGACTCTGGAGCAACAGTACATGTGTGTAAAGATAGATGTTGGTTCAAGACTTATGAGTCAATGAATGATGGATCTATTCTTCACATGGGAAATGAGTCAACAGCCCTAGTGCATGGACGTGGTTGTGTAGATCTTAAATTTAGTTCTGGAAAGATTGTTTCTTTGTTTAATGTTTTGCATGTTCCTAATATTAGGAAGAACTTGGTTTCTAGTAGTGTGTTGAATAATTGTGGTTATAAACAAGTGATTGAATCTAATAAATTTGTTTTATCAAAACATGGTGTGTTTATTGGTTTTGGCTATTTGAGTAATCAAATGTTCAGGCTTAATATTGATTCTAGTATAAATGTTGATTTTGTCCTGATGACTACCACTAAACTAAATGATTCATCACTATGGCATGATAGACTAGGCCATGTCCACTATAAGAGGATGCAAGATATGTCTAAGGATGGGTTAATTCCAGCTTTTGACATGGACACTGATAAGTGTCAGACTTGTATGCTGAATAAAATTACTAAGAAACCATTTCAGGATGTAAAACGTGTAACTACAGTTTTGGAGCTAATCCATAGTGACCTATGTGATTTGCATGCTACTCCCTCATTAGGGAATAAGAAATACTTGGTAACATTTATTGATGATGCTTCAAGGTTTTGTTATGTCTATTTGTTACATACTAAGGATGAAGCATTAGATAAATTTAAAGTATTTAAAACTGAAGTTGAATTACAACAAGGAGTCCAAATCAAAAGATTTAGGACTGATAGGGGAGGTGAGTACATGAATACTCAGTATTTTCAGTCTGTTGGAATAATCCATGAAACAACTGCCCCCTATACTCCACAACAAAATGGTATATCAGAAAGGAAAAATAGAGTACTAAAAGAGATGGTTAACTCCATGTTGTCCTACTCAGGACTGAGTCAAGGGTTTTGGGGAGAAGCTATGTTAACAGCTTGCTATTTATTAAATAGGGTTCCTAATAAAAGGAACAGGATTACCCCTTATGAACTATGGACTAAAAGGAAACCAAACTTGAACTACCTCAAAGTTTGGGGTTGTAGGGCTGTTGTAAGACTCCCTGATCCAAAGGTGAAAACCTTGGGTGAAAGAGGCATTGAATGCATCTTTGTTGGATATGCTGAGCATTCCAAGGCTTATAGGTTCTATGTTATTGAACCTAATGATTCAGTTTCAATAAACTCAATCATTGAATCAAGGGATGCTAACTTTGATGAGACTAGGTTCTCATCAGTCCCTAGACCAAGCCTTAGGACTCCTATAGGAGCTGAGGACACTGGTGTTTCAGTGGAACCTGAAAGGGTCACTGATGAGGTTGTGGTTCAGCAACCTGAGCCTGAGCTTAGAAGAAGCTCAAGGCATAGGACTCCAAAGAATTTTGGGCCTGAATTTCAACTATACCTAGTTGAAGGAACAAGGGATGAGGTCTCTGATCAGTACTACTATTGCTTTAATGTTGAGGATGATCCCAAAACATTTGATGAAGCAATGAAGTCCCAGGATGTTGCTTTCTGGAAAGAAGCAATCAATGATGAGATGGATTCCATCATGGGCAACAACACTTGGGTGTTGGTTGATCTACCTCCTGGTTGCCATCCACTTGGTAACAAATGGATTTTCAAAAGGAAAATGAAGGTAGATGGAACTGTTGAAAAGTTCAAGGCAAGGTTAGTCATTCAGGGCTTTAAACAAAAGTCAGGGATAGACTATTTTGATACTTATGCTCCAGTAGCACGTATCAGTACCATAAGAATGCTGATTGCTCTAGCAAGTATTCACAATCTGATTATTCATCAGATGGATGTGAAGACAGCATTCTTGAATGGTGACTTGGATGAGGAGTTTTATATGAACCAACCTCAGGGCTTCATCATGCCTGGTCATGAAGGTAAGGTGTGTAAACTGATTAAGTCCTTATATGGACTGAAGCAGGCACCTAAGCAATGGCACCAGAAATTTGATGAAGTGGTTTTGTCTAATGGTTATTCACTTAACCAAGCTGACAAATGTGTATATAGCAAATTTGATGAATCTGGTAAAGGAGTCATCATTTGCCTATATGTTGATGACATGTTAATCTTTGGTACTGACCAAGCTAAGGTTGATCAGACAAAGGATTTTTTGTCATCAAAGTTCTCCATGAAAGACATGGGGGAGGCTGATGTTATCCTTGGCATAAGGATTAAACATGAAAGTGATGGTATTGTAATTTCTCAGTCTCATTACATTGAGAAGGTGCTGAAGAAATTCAATCACTTTGATTGTACTCCAGTGAGTACACCTATGGATACAAGTGAGAAACTGATGCCTAACAATGGTCAGGCTGTCTCCCAGCTTGAGTATTCTAGGGTGATTGGTTGCTTGATGTATGCCATGACTAGTACTAGGCCTGACATTGCATTTGCTGTGGGTAAACTGAGTAGGTATACTAGTAATCCTGGTACTCAGCATTGGCAAGCAATTCAGAGGGTACTGAAGTATTTGAAAGGAACAATGGATTATTGTTTGTCTTATACTGGATATCCTTCAGTGTTGGAAGGTTACACTGATGCAAGTTGGATCAGCAATACTGAGGATAATTCATCCACAAGTGGCTGGGTATTCCTTCTTGGTGGTGGTGCAATTTCTTGGGCATCCAAGAAGCAAACTTGCATTACTGGTTCAACAATGGAATCTGAATTTGTAGCTCTAGCAGCTGCTGGTAAAGAGGCTGAATGGTTGAGAAACTTGCTTCTTGAGATTCCATTGTGGGTCAAACCTATGGCACCCATTTCTATCCGTTGTGATAGTGCAGCTACATTGGCTAAGGCATATAGCCAGATGTACAATGGCAAGTCTAGACACCTAGGTGTTAGACATAGCATGATTCGTGAGTTGATCACGAATGGGGTGATTTCAATAGAGTTTGTGAGGTCTCAACAAAACTTAGCTGATCACTTGACGAAGGGATTGGCTAGAGACTTGGTTATAAAGTCTGGTAAAGGGATGGGTTTAAAAGTCCACTCTAGTCACTGAATGCTAGGACACCCAACTCCCTCCTGAGGAAACTTGGGAGCTGAGTTCAATGTGGAAAGCTGAACATTCAGGGGACTGAAGCACATGTTTTACATATCATCCCAAGGATGTGCTTGTATCTGCTGAAAGGAGGATGAAGTTATAAACTTCTTAATGGTTAATTTCTTTGAAAAAGTGCTTAAGCAGGAGCATGAACTAAAGAGGAACCACCTATGTAAATGTTGAGGTTTCGCCGCCTTAAGGAGCATGGACTTTGGCTCTTACAACATTTATGAATTGGATATGGACACATGGCTTGTATGGTGTCAGGAGCATTTTAAGTGTTTGAAAACTTGGGTGTATGTTATCTTCAAGTGTTCAAAGTAGTTGAAGGGTTCAATTCTTAGAACACCCTGATTCTCGAATATTTGGAGTGATGTACTAAGATGGAAATTCAATCCTCAGGACATTTTCATTTATGCACTGGTTTTGTTAAAGTTGATTTTCATGCAAAAAGGAATTGTACTAAATTGGGGAGGATTGTTGGAAATTTAGTGCAATTATAGGAACGGGTAATACTTGTAAATGGGTTTGGAGGTACGGAGTGTACACCCATTAAGTCCCTTACCTCCCTGGACTCAATATAGCGGTTGTGATATCAGTAGGAAGCTGCTCCTGGTCAGGAAGTTGCTTCTGGTCAGGAAGTTGCTCCTGGTCAGGAAGCTGCTCCTGGTCAGGAAGCTGCTCCTGGTTAGGACGTTGCTCCTGGTGATGCACAAAGTCTTTGTAACCTCTTTGACCAGTTAATGAGGGTTGAATATTGACTTGATGACCAGATTTCTTGTCATGTAACCACTATGCTTTATGAAGGTTATTATGAGATTAATAGGCCGATTAATGCTCTTAATACCTTTGACTAGGAGCTACATTCCTTAAAGGAATAGGATCACTATAAATAGTGATCATATTTTGCATGATGAAAGACAGAAACAAGAAACACAGAAACGCATAGAGTTCTTGATTTGTGCCTAAAACAAGAACTAACTCTTGGTTTTATCCCAAGGAGGTATTCGTGTTAACCCAGGCATAGGGTCGAATAATCTTCTTTGGAAAGTGATTACACGACTCCAAGAGATATCCGGTAACCATTCATTGGTACGTAGTTAGGCTATTGATTATCTTCACTCTGTTGGAACGAAGTAAACCCCAACACTTGTTGGGTCTTGTGTCCGCGACAACCAAAGGGAAAGGGGGGCCCAAGCCTATTTTGGATTTAACTAGTAAAAGTAATAACACAGGAAATCACTGTAAAGAGTTTTACAAAAAATTTAAAAACCCTAGCACCCATTGGAGCCATAGCCGCGTCACACAAGGAGAAGAAGGAGTAGGTGTTTGTGTTTTTTGATCTTGGATTTATACGCATACGTGTTCGTGTTCTTCTTTTCTTTTCAATACGCATTGGGTAAAATCATCAAACCTTCATCTCTTTTTAATTCTTTTATTAATTATGAACACGTGGGTTTTGATCTTAAAATAATTAATAAAAACATGTTATGGATTAAACTAAAACAAGTAAAGGGTTTCGTTCGGTTTGGTTGTGGTTCGGCAGCCTCAATCTAGAGCTAAAGCTCTCGGTGTCCCCTTTTTGCCACAGCCGAGACCCCTCATGGGGCTCGGTGGGTGTTTGTGTCACGTAGTGGGAACCACTGGCTCATGCCGGTGGCTATGTTGCTCGAACAGGGGGAACGCGAGGCAAGCAGGGGGAACCACCGGCTGCATGCCGGTGGGAACCTTGGTCTCGGCAGGGGCCAGCCACGGCGCAGCAGCAGCCATGGCTGCCGCCGTTGGCTGCGCAACCACCGACCGCCACCACAGCCGCGACTGTGGGTGGTGGTTGGTGTTCGGGTTTTGGTTTTTGTCTCAGGTTTCGGGCTCGGGATATTTTGCTAATTATTTTTACAAGTTAATTAAATTAATTTCATGACTTATTAATTGATTTAATTAAAACATGACTTAGGTTAATTTATTAAATAATTAATACATGTTTTAGCCTAAGTACATTTTTTTATTTATTTAAACTATAGTATTATTAATTAGTTATTTAAAACATGAACTTATAATTAATTAATAAATTCCATGACTTAGGTTATTTTATTAAATTAATAAAACATGTATAACCTAAGTATTATATTAAACTTAATTTAATTAAATTATGGCTTAATTAAATTTGTATAACCTATAGTTTATTAATTAGCCATGATATGTTATTAATTAATAAAACATGTACTTTCATTATTAATTAATAATCAGACATAACCTATAGTATTTAATTAATAAACTATACTATTAATCCCATGACTTATAACTTTTAATTAGTTAACGCTTGCTTATATTTTTAGCTTATTAATCCAGCTTATTCCTAATTATGGAAACTTTCTATTTCAGGAAACTTACTATTTTTAGAAACTGATCTATTTTTGGAAACTTTCTATTTTGGAAACTTTCTATTTTTGGAAATTTTCTATTCTTGGAAACCTACTATTTTTAGAAAGTTACTTATTATTACACTACAAGTATAATAATACAAGAATACAAGATAATACATAATCAGAAGACATGAAATACATGAATAATACAGTATATCATTTAAAACAGTAAAATAAGACAACATATAAAACAAGCTAAGAACATACAAGAACCAATAACATACTCAGTAATCAGACAACTCATACATGTCCCATATTTATGTAGCAATAGTGAGGTTGGGGTAGGACTTTTCATCCTTTCATCTTTCCTCGTTCACTGGACATAAGGTACGGAGATTCCGTCCTTCAGTATGGACCTTCTCTTTCCTTATTAGGATTCCCCATTTGCAGCCAACTATTTTCCCCAAGTGTTTGTTTCATATGTTTTGATCTGCTTATTTTAGTTTTAAATGCCTAAGCCACATACATGCATGCCATGTCACCTAGTTATGAAAGTACCATAACCATAACACTAGAGGCACCAGTGTTGTGACTTCCTCACGGCGGAGTGATTGCTCGTGGCGTCCCTTTACAGTTTTGGCCATATATTTATATTATCAGGTGGGGTGTATGGGTGCATCCTAGTTACATGTTTTTACAGGATTTTCATGGTGAATCTGGTGTGTGCCTTGTATCCTTCACAAGGAGTTAATCCATCCTACCCAGCTTAATTAATTAAAGGCATCCCCTTTAATTGCATGATGAGGTCACCCCTCCAAGTATTCATGCACTGTGGAACCTCATGACCTATATGGGCTATTGGCTAATTAATACAGTTTCATATAAAAACATAAGTCTTTTCAAACTATAAAACCAGTTTTATAAATATGTTAAAGGTTATCTAGGACTTATACATTTTCGCTGCTATTAGTCTTTTATGCTTATGTCATTTCATGATATGCTTGTATATTCGTTCACCGGGCATTTTGCTCTGCCGTTTTTTGTTGTCCTATAAAATATGATGATTAAACAAGAAAGAAAGGTAGAAGATAGATGAATTCTAGAGAGAGAAAGTAGAGAGAGAAAAGAGAGAATGGTTGGAACTTTTGGAGGATCAGATTAGAGAGTGAATAATAAAATGACCAACACCCTTCCTAACAATCTAGGAAGAGTATATATAGTCCACCCACATGCGGGCTTGTTTATGGACTATATTTTAATGGGCCGAGCTTTCCTTTTGGGCTTTAGTTACTTATGAATGAACTTTAGCCTAAAGTTAAGCCCGTATAACACGACTAATCTACTGCCTATTACAACGTTCTAAAATATGATACATAATAAACATATGACCGAGCATTCTTGTTCGACTTAATATTTTGAGGCTAACAATCTCCCCCAATGAGAGGTCATTACCCTTTATGAGAGGTCATTACCCTTTGTCATCTGGAGATTTGTAGAGATTACTAATCTCGCCATAAATGAGTCTTGAACGTGTAATAGTAGTCTTTTTCCTTCATGCTGTGATCTTTGAGCCTTTGTCGTTGTCTTTCGACTTTGTCTTTTTGATCTTGAGATCTTCAAATCATCCTTAACTTGTATTTGCCATCTTGCAATCTTGTGTGTTCATCCACATGCTCACTCTATTAATTGTTGAATATGTCTTTAGGCATGAGTATGTGGTTTTAAATCTTTGAATTTGCTGAGTACACCGTGACGCCACCTTCTCGAGACAAAATATAGACACGGACTGAATGGCTTTGACATTCGTCCTAATTTGGTAGCGTTTTACCTCCGATTGGTGAAGACCGTTATACGATATTAAATACCGTACTAGTGATAGGAGATTCAATTAAGAATCTCCTTGACAGGGTTTCGCGGCTGTACTAGCCGTTCTCTTTACTCGACTGTCTCAAAGCAAGACTGCGAACATAAAGAGTGAATCAATTGGATAAATATCCGCTTGATTAAAGTCGTCAATTCAAATTCCTAGAACAAGTGTGATTCATAAAGAATCTTACTATTGTTGCCTTCCAGTTGACACAAGCTTGATTCATAAGAATCTCACAAGTCACCTACCGTAGCGCTGTTTGATGTTGACGCTAGAAGGATTTCTATTCGTCACTGTGAATATTAATGAATATCACTCTGAATGTTCTGATAAGACCATAATGTGAGAACCCGTACTATCCCAACATTATTTTATTCTTTTTATTCGTGTTTCTGAATTTTCCAACGTATTTCGTTTTCTTGTATTTTATATGTAAATCCTGAGATTATATTAATTTTCAATAAATATACTTTTCAAGTAATTTTGGATCATTGATAAATACTTTATCGGGAATTATAAAATCTTTATTTTATTTTTCCATATTTAATTTAAATCAAAGTTTTTGATTTAAAATCACCCGCGTGCGTTTTACAACGAGTTTATTCAAAATCAATGTACATCGAGAATTCCTAGTGATTGCGATACCGACGGATGCCCAAAAGTTTACGTTTATTTATCGATTGTTTCGATAATTAATATTTTCGATGATTTCGTTTTAATTACGTATTAAGTCGTGTCGGGAAATCATATAATCATTTTTATGATGCATTGTAACTTTTGAAAAGTATTTTTACGAAACCCGAGCCCCGTAAATATTTTCAATATTTACCAATAACCATTTTTTACCCTTTAAAACTATGAATTGTTTTTAAGTCCACAAGTTTGCAAATTGGCAACTTAGGTCCCTCCACTTAAACCACCATATAAAAGGCTTTTTTTTCTTCCACCAACTCACACACACATTCATTTTATAAAAAAACACACCCTCCCCTCCCTTCTTCCTTTTCCGTCACCACCACCATACAAAATACCCTCAAAACCTTGATTTTTAACATGATCAATCCAAAACCAATTAAAGACCCATGCTCTAAATGTTCTTGTGATTCTATTGATACAAGAATTTCACACATGCATCAACTTTCAAGAAATTTTATTATTCCATGGTGGATTTGTGTTTTGATGATCTTGCATGTAAAGTTTTTGGTAAAATCTTCACGTTTTCATGTTAAAAAGTCTAAGTTTTAATTTTGATCTTTTGATTTTGAAGCATGCATGTGTTTAGGAGTGTGTTTGTGATGTAGACTAAATAAACAAAGTAACAAAGATAAGTAATTGGATCTGTTGATTCAACAAGAATGCCAGAAACAATTCTGCTAATAATCGTTGATTCTGAAGAATGCCCGAAAATTAGGGTAAAACACGGCAACTCAACGGCCAATGGATTAACTTTTATTAAACTGATAACTGTCTTGCTAGGGTTACAGCAGATTCATTAAATAATGACTGCAAACAAAGAAAAACCCTAAAAATCCAACGGGCTGGACCGTAGCCCAATGACAAAGTCCAACTGAAAGTGAGAAAAACATAAAAATGCAAAAAATTGATAGTAAAAAGGCTTTTCGGGCCTTGAAAAATCCGCAACCAGCTAAAAGGTGGTTACAGCGTCGTCAGAGTCCTTTTTACGCACGTTTTGACAGGTCACGGGCTGAAAACGGACTTAGGATGCAAAAGTTATGCCCATTTTACTAAACCCCTCTTCGTCACGCGATCTCGGGCCTCTAGAAACAAGTCAGCGCGTTCTTCAATACTTGGGCCTCCATCATTCCCCCCTGGATAAGAAAAATTCGCCCTCGAATTCCCAGCTGTATCATCATCGGAAGAATCACCATGGTAAGGCAACAAGTGCTTCACATTAAAAATATCAGAACAACGAATATGACTTGGCAACTTCAAACGATAAGCATTTGAGTTCATCTTATCCACAATTTCCACTGGACCAATCTTCTTAGCAGACAATTTATTATATTCACCAACTGGAAAACGATCCTTAGTCAAAACAGCCCACACAAAGTCTCCTACTTCAAAGTCAACATGTCTCCTCTTTTGATCTGCATCCTGCTTGTACTTCGAATTAGCGCGCACCAAGTTGTCACGAACAGATTTATGAACATCATGCAACCCCTCAACAAAATCCTGCACTTTCTTCGGAACAGACCTAGAAATCTGAGGAGTCATAAGATCAAGAGGACCACGTGGCTGAGCAGAATAAACCACCTGGAAAGGACTAAACCCAGTGCTCCGATTAACAGCATGGTTATGAGCAAACTCAGCTTGATACAACTTCTGATCCCATGCCTTCACATGATCACCCACCAAACACCTTAACAGGTTACCAAGGGACCTGTTAACAACTTCGGTTTGCCCATCAGTTTGAGGATGATAAGCACTACTAAAATTGAGTTGAGTATTCAACATCTTCCACAAACTACGCCAAAAATGACTCAAAAACCTGGTGTCCCGATCAGAAACAATGGAGGAAGGTAAACCATGTAAACGGTACACATCCCTAAAGAAAAGTTGGGCGACATTAACTGCATCTGTTGTCTTCTTGCAAGGAATAAAATGAACCATCTTAGAAAAACGATCAACAACAACAAATATTGAATCATTACCCCTTTGAGTACGAGGTAGTCCCAACACAAAATCCATGCTAATATCAACCCAGGGCTGCAAAGGAACTGGCAAAGGCATATAAAGACCTGCATTAGTAGCCGTCCCCTTTGAAACTTGACAAATACGACACCTCTTGACGTAACGATCCACTTCCTTCCTCATAGTAGGCCAAAAATAAGATGCTTGAACCAACTGTAAAGTGCGATCACGACCAACATGTCCTTCACCATGCAACTCCTTAATAATTTGCAAGCGAAGACTGGAATCAGGAATATAAAGTTGATTCCCTTTGAATAGGAACCCATTATGCATAACAAAATCTGTTTTCTCTCCGGATTGCAAACCCTGCAGAACAATTGAAAAGTATGGATCCACAGTCACCATGTCACGAATGACATCCAGTCCAGGAACATCAACCTGCATGGTTACAAGTAAACTACTTCTCCTGCTTAAGGCATCAGCAGCACGATTGGAAGCACCCGTTTTGTGTTTCACCACAAAAGTAAATTTCTCAAGAAAAGCCAACCAACACCCATGTTTATGTGAAACCTTATCTTGAGTACGAATATGCCTTAAGGAATCATGGTCAGTGAACAAAACAAACTCCTTATGAAACAAATAATGGCGCCAATGCTTCACAGCTTGGACCACTGCATAAAACTCCAAGTCATAAGTAGAGTATCTCGACTTCGGCCCTGTCAACTTCTCGCTAAAATAGGCAACAGGCCGCCCACCCTGACTAAGAACTCCACCAATTGCAACCTTAGAAGCATCAGTATGAAGCTCAAAAACTTTAGAAAAGTCAGGCAATACCAGGATTGGCGTTGTAGTAAGCTTTTTCTTGATAACCTGAAAAGCCATCTCTGCTTCCTCCGTCCACACAAATGACTTACCCTTCATACAGTCTGTCAAAGGGGCCATAATGGAACTGAAATTAGGGATAAACCGCCTATAGAAAGAAGCAAGACCATGGAAACTCCGAACTTCAGTAATGGTAGTTGGAGTTGGCCACTCCTGAACAGCTGCTACCTTAGATTCATCCACCTGTATGCCATCACCAGAAACAACATACCCTAAAAACAAAACTTTAGGGGTCATGAACACACACTTCTTCGTGGCTGCATAAAAATTATCCTTCCGAAGCAAGGTCAAGACCTGCCTCACGTGATTGACATGCTCATTATAAGAAGCACTATAAATAAGAATGTCATCAAAATAAACAACCACAAACTTGCCAATAAAAGGCCTGAGCAGTTGATTCATCACACGCATAAATGTGCTTGGTCCATTTGATAAACCAAAAGGCATGACCAACCACTCATACAACCCTTCACGGGTCTTGAAAGCGGTCTTCCACTCGTCACCAGGTCTAAGACGAATCTGGTAATACCCACTCTTCAAATCCAGCTTCGTGAAAATGGTAGCACCACTAATCTGGTCAAGCAAATCATCAAGGTGAGGAATAGGAAACCTGTACCTCACAGTAATCTTATTGATGGCTCGACTATCAACACACATACGCCATGTACCATCCTTCTTCAGAGTCAATAGGGCAGGAACAGCACACGGGCTCATACTCTCACGAACATGACCCTTGGAAACCAGCTCCTCAACCTGCCTGCGCAACTCCTCATGTTCTCCCGGGCTCATCCTATAATGTGGCCTGTTAGGCAACTGTGACCCAGGCTCTAGATCAATATGATGTTGTATGTCACGCAATGGTGGCAAACCATCAGGTAATTCATCAGGGAAAACATCAGAGAATTCCTCAAGTAAAGGGATCATGGCTTCAGGAACTTCACCGTCTTCAGAAACCTCCTTCCCTATTAATACAAAAACATCACCTCCAACCTCCAGCTCGTCTTCGAACTGCGAAAGAGTTAGTAAAGTACCAATGGGTTTATTAACTACTTCCTTAGGTTTATTTGGCATCAAAGTAATCTTCACACCCCCAAACAGGAAACTATAAGTATTAGTTCTCCCATGGTGAGTTACATCACGGTCATACTCCCAAGGTCTACCCAACAATAAGTGACAAGCATCCATAGGTATCACATCACACCAAATATTATCCTTATAAGTTGTTCCTACAGAAAACGGAACTTGGACACGCTTGGAAACTGTTATCTCCCCACCCTTTTTAAGCCACTGTAACTTATAAGGTTTGGGACGATCTTCAGTTTTCAGCTCTAATTTCTGGACTGCTCCTTCAGCTATCAAATTATCACAACTACCTGAATCGCATACAAAAGTGCAAACCTTACCCATAATGGTACAAGTTGACTGAAAGATGTTGTGTTTGAGCCAATCATCACCATCAGCTTTAGGTGTTAAGCAGGAGCGCCTTACCACCAAACTCACCCCCACATCTCCAGACACATACTCCTCCTCATACTTAGGTTCTGCATCATAAACTGCGTCTCCCACGTAGTCATCATAAGCCACATCATCATCTTCCTCAGGTTCAATAAATAACTGCCTCTTCCCAGCCTTCTTACACTCTGATTGTCGGTGACCAGGTTCACCACAGTTAAAGCACTTGAACCCACCACTGCCGGCCGCTTTAGGAACTGGTCCAGTATTCTCACCAACTGCTTTAGCCTGAGTTGGGGCAAAACATGATGTCGCATTTCCCGAACCAGAAGCACCTGTTATTGCAGGAGAAGAAGAACTCCCCATTCGTCGGTTCTGCTTCTCAAAAGTCAATGCTCGTTGATACGCTTCAGAAAGTGTCATCGGATCAAACATGTTAACAGAATCCATGATCTGGACTCTTAAACCACCAATGTATCGAGAGACAAGCTGATCTTCTGTCTCTTGAACGTCATTCCTTGCAATTAGTTGGTAAAATTCAGTCGTGTAATCTTCAACAGACTTGGCCCCCTGTTTTAGATTCTGTAACCGCTGGTACATCATTCGCTGGTAGTTATGAGGAATAAAATTATCCCTCATGACTTTCTTCATCTTCTGCCAACTCGTGATCTTTGACTTCCCAACTCTGTTCCTCGTCAGTTTCAATTGTTGCCACCACGCGGATGCCCGACCACGTAACTTGGTAGCGATCAACGAAACCCTTTTGTTTTCTGGAACTTCTTTGAATTCAAATACTTCTTCAACAGCAACAAGCCAACCAATAAACTCATCAGGCTTTAAAGTGTCCCCATTAAACTCGGGAATATTAACCCTCATTCCAGTCTCCCAACGCCTATCATTATTCCCACTGCGATCTCTCATCCGTCGCCCTACTGATTGTTCATCATCAGACAAACCATCACCAAACGGATTTTCTTCCAGATCTGCATCTTCTTCCTCATGACGGCGATTACGAGGCCTCCTATTGCTCATCAAAGTGTTCATCTGGTCGGTCAATTGGTCAAACATTTGATCGAATCGCTCCTCCATTCTCTCCATCATACGCTGCTCAAATTCCTGTTCATTCACATCGTGAATAGGCCTAGTTCTCCTTGGAGGCATCTTGATCAGGAACTTTGGCTCTTGATACCAACTGATGTAGACTAAATAAACAAAGTAACAAAGATAAGTAATTGGATCTGTTGATTCAACAAGAATGCCAGAAACAATTCTGCTAATGATCGTTGATTCTAAAGAATGCCCGAAAATTAGGGTAAAACCCGGCAACTCAACGGCCAATGGTTTAACTTTTATTAAACTGATAACTGTCTTGCTAGGGTTACAGCAGATTCATTAAATAATGACTGCAAACAAAGAAAAACCCTAAAAATCCAACGGGCTGGACCGTAGCCCAATGACAAAGTCCAACTGAAAGTAAAAAAACATAAAAATGCAAAAAATTGATAGTAAAAAGGCTTTTCGGGCCTTGAAAAATCCGCAACCAGCTAAAAGCTGGTTACAGCGTCGTCGGTCTCCTTTTTACGCACGTTTTGACAGGTCACGGGCTGAAAACGGACTTAGGATGCAAAAGTTATGCCCATTTTACTAAACCCCTCTTCGTCACGCGATCTCGGGCCTCCAGAAACAAGTCAGCCCGTTCTTCAATACTTGGGCCTCCATCAGTTTGGTTGATGGATTTTATAGTGTGATGATCCTAGAGATATGGGAATGAATGGTTTTGGTTGAAAAAATTGATTTGACTTGTTTTCTAAAAAGGTATTTTGGGACAGCAGGTCTTTAACTGGTTTTTCGTGGGTTTAAGGTCTGTGAAAGGCTAAGCTTATTTGATATTGTTATAGAGTTTTCCGAGACGCTCGTTTTGGTATAAGATAGAGCTTCTAAGTCATTACGAGTCAAAAGTTATGCTAGTTTTAGTTTTCTTGTACCGGGAGACGCAAGTCGGCACAATCCGAAATTGTGGCTGATTTTGGGTCGACTCTCGGGGACTTTAGGCTTGTTTAGATAAATGTATCTACTGGTTTTCAAAGTTTATAAACTTAGTTTTATGAGTCTAGTAGTGTTTTCAAAAGATGTATTGTCGAGTTAGCACTTTTACAGTGGTCCAAACCGTTTTACAAAACAAGTGCACAAATCTGTCCAATTTTTGGAGTTGAGTAAAGTGTCGAGCTGATGGATTTTAAAGTGTGAACTTAGGCTCAAATTTTGGTGAGGTCTTATACAGGTTATAAGTGACATTGACACCAATTTTCATCTAAAACGGACAACTCTAGATAGGGTAGATCGGTGTGTACATTCGGGGTACTTGTTGATTTTATTTTGGACACTTAGTCCAATGTTTGTGTTGCGTGAGTTTGAGTATTCACCATCGGACATGGTGACTTACTCAAGTGCTTAGTCATTATATAAATGACTTAGCTACTGGTCCGAATAAGGGTAAATAATAGTTTGAATTGCGTTAACTTGGCGTCGTATAACGGGTCAATTTGAATGTACAAGTGTTTTCACGTGTAGTGTTGAAATAAATGGGTAAGTATGAATCCATTTGGTTCGTGTCAATGGTTTTGAAACATGAATACTTTGAAAACATTTGAGTCATATTATATTTGGTACATATCGATATTTGAGTTCGAGTCTTAACGAGCGCCTTATTTTGATAGGTTGCGGTTTTCGTGTTTCCCCGGGCATCCATATCGTCGGTGATCGTCTACCACTACCGTTTTTACTCAGTTGCTAAGTACCGTGATTGACTTACCTCGTGGCTAAGGTGAGTTCATAGCCCCTTTTTACTTGTACATGGTTTCTAAACACGGGGTGAGATTTTACATGGTGGAACACAACTATTTAAAAACTGTATGCTATCCAGAACTTGTATGCTATCCAGAACATGTATGATTTCAGGTTTTCAATATTATTATTGCTTTTTAGTCTAGCCTTAAGTTTCCTCTCCTGATCATGAACCGTTAATTTCGAGTACTAAGCGCGAATGTTGTGGGTGGATCCATCGGGATTGACTATCCCCGTCTTAAGTACCTTGACGCACCGATATTTGTTTATTACTTGAGTATTTAGGTTGAATACTCCCTAGAGGAACTTACACTGAGTTAAGCTTCGGTTCATGAACTGAACAGCAATAATAATGATTTCGGACTATGGTTGACGAACCAAACTCCATACTACTTGTTTTACAAATGAATGCTTGTGTTCCACACCTTTATTGCCAAACCTATGAATTTTACTCAACTTTGTGTTGACGATTTTACATGTTTAATCTCATGTATTATTACTTAGTTTTGCTTGGATGGGAGCCCGCAGGATATTATCGCAGCTTGGAGATTTCCGTGATGCTTTTATAAGACTATTTTTAGTAAAAACTGTCAGGAGTTTATTCTATCTTTTGGGCAACTTTATGTTATAAATCGAGACGAAATAATATAATTTTCCGCTTCTAAAACTCTGGGACCTATGTTTAAAAACTCTGACCTTTTATGATGTAATGTACATGTTTTTATTTCGTCAGCTTTGTATGAACTGTAATTCATTGTTTCTTGTACTATGACGTGTTACCCCCTCGTTGCCTAGTTGTTCCATGTCAGATTTTGGGGGTCTCACACATAAAGATATTGCGTAGAAACCTGAAACGAGTTTAATCAATTCAGAATCAAACCACTGTTGCTTTTCAGTTCTACATATGTTTAATTCATAAAGAATCTTACATATGACCTACCGCAGTGCTGTTTGATGTTAACACTGGAAGGATTTCCACTCATCATTGTGAATACTAAGTAGTATCACTCTGAGTGTTCTGGCAATATCGCAAGGATATAGCGTAGGACTCTCTTGTTTGTCATCTGTGTGTCCTAACGAGATTTGATTGATCTCTAGGCTCTAGACTCGATTTGTGCACTTTTCGTGGTTGGAGGTTGGAGCAGATGCCACCAATTCAATATCAACTATCTCGGAGTGAGAAAGCTAATAGAAGTCATGTTGTTCTCCGTGACAATAAAACAAACTTCTTTTGAGAGAAGCTTGAGTAGCTAGGAAAGGGTTGTGCATTACATCACTGGGTCTATGATGTGTAGTCTTCATGATGTGTTGACCCTGTTTCTGCCTAAGTTATATGGAGGGCTTATTTGTTTACACCCTTTATCCTTACATTTCTTTTTCATTCTTCAACCCCTTCAATGCTTACCAAGACATCATTACTAGCACCTTGTTATGATTTTTCCAGTGCTAGCATCAGTACTTAGTCGACATTCAGCTACGTTCACATTCTACTCCATCTTTCCTAAGTACTTCTAATAATCTATTGGATTGTCCCTAGGAAGATCCCTCCAGTTCTGTTTGGATCATAGGACTTAAACCTAGCCACCTTTTTGACACCAATAACGTCGTGAATTAAAGATGTTGTGGGTATGAGATCGTAACCATAAAACCACTTTAAATTCTAACAAAGTGTTTGAAAAACATTTGACACCTTGATAGTTTTGTCGTTCTAGTAAATGCTCCCCCTTCACATGTGTATCAATAATCGTAAGTGTTTTGCACATGTAGGTAAGAGTTAAAGTGCTTGAGTCTTATATAAGATCACATTTTAATCACATTTTCTCCCCTATCTCTAATATATAAAATCATTTGATATTAGAGATACCAAATTTGATTATAATATATTTTGAAAACACAGTCTAGAAAATCTCCGGGAGAAAGATGTGTCAATCTTTGCATGAAGTTGAAATGCTCCCCCTCAAAAATTGATCCAATTGAATTGTCATCGTGAGGTTGTGATCCACATTTCACTTTTTGAGGATAGGAGTTGTTGAACACACAATTTTTGAAATATTTTGAATAATCATTGAAAAACTCTTGAAAAAATTGTGTTCAACGCTTTTTGAAAAATCCATTCTTTTTGGCGAAGAGGTTTTTCTAAAGCATAAACTTGAGTTCATAGACTTTGAATGTCTTGACGAATCCACTCAAGTGTAAGAAAATTTCTCTTCTTTTGCTGAGGGTAAGGGCATTAAAGCGTACACTCCCCCGTGAATATAGAACCGGGTTGCAATCTGAAAGTGATTACAAGCCATTGTGTTGAGCTCAAAAGGTTGAATGTTTTGTGACAAGCTCAACCAAAGATAAATTGCTCTACCCGTTGTTTGGAAATATTTTCCAAAATAGACAATTTCCTTTATTAAAAGTAGAAATGACATGTTTTGAAAAATATTTACAACTTTCATTCGAGCTTTATGTACACACCCGTGTCGTTATTGAGCGACATTTCTAGGCACGTCCTTATTATCGATACTGAAAGACATGTCGAGAAGAATATTTTTTGGATTTTCAAATATTTTTAATTTTGTGTTTTGTTTTTATATGTTTTATATTTTTGTATTTTGCTTTTACAATGATATTTACAAGTAGATGTTTGATAGATAAATCAAGCAGGCACCTTTGCCAGAATCTCCAGGTCTGCTAGAGTCCAACATCTCATACCAATTTGCCTAACGAGGTAATCAAACCTATCTTTTGACAGAGCTTTCGTAAACAAGTCGGCTAATTGGTAATCCGTTCCAACAAAGTATAGTTCAACGATACCTCTTTCAACTTGTTCCTTTATGAAGTCGTATCTGACATCGATGTGCTTCGTGCGGAATGTTGTACTGGATTGCAGGAGATGGTTATGGCCGACTTTGAATCACAGTACATAGGTACTTTATCAAAGTGGAAGCCGTAATCCGTGAGTTGTGTTCTCATCCAAAGAACTTGAGCACAACACACATATAGAGACACATACTCCGTTTCGGCTGATGAAAGTGACGTGCAATCCTGCTTCTTGGAAGACCATCCCACAAGCTTATCTTGACCTAGAAATTGTGCACCACCAGAAGTACTTTTTCATGTATCAAGACACCCTGCATGATCAAAACTTGAATAGGCCGTTAGAAAGAAACCGGTTTCCCTCGGATACAAGAGTCCCAAATGAATGGTATTCGTACCGAAAGATCCGTTTAACCTCTTTGAGATGCTTTTCAGTAGGTCGTGCTTGATATCGTGCACAAAAACACGTAGCATGTGAAATATCAGGTCTGCTTGCTGTCAAGTACATGAGGGAACTGATCATGGAACGATATCTCGTTTGATCTATGACATTTCCCTCCAAGTCAGCATCTAGCGATGTGGTTGATAATGGTGTCCCAGCGGGGTCACATGAAGTCATACCATGCTTTGTGATTATCTCTTGATAATACTTAGTTTGGTTTATAAAGATACCACTTGGGGATTGGTGAACTTGAATTCCTAGAAAGAATTTTAGTTCCCCTATCATAGACATTTCAAATTTGTTGTGCATGACTTTTTCAAACCATTTTGAAAGTTTTGGTTTTGTAGACCCGAAAATAATGTCATCAACATAAATCTGCACAAGCAAAATGTCATCCCCATATTTATAAGTGAACAGAGTTAGATCAATGGAACCTTTTGAGAAACCTTTGGATACCAGAAATTTCGAGAGCTCATCGTACCACACCCTTGGAGCTAGCTTGAGTCCATAAAGTGCTTTGTGGAGACGATACACCTTGTCAGGATAATGAGGATTAACGAATCCTTCCGGCTGCGTGACATAGACTTCTTCCTTCAAAGGACCGTTAAGAAATTCCGTCTTTACGTCCATTTGATAGACAATGAATCCCTTATGTGCAGCATAAGCAAGGAAAATCCTGACCGCTTCCATACGAGCAACTGGTGCAAATGATTCGTCAAAATCAATTCCCTCTTTCTGGCCATACCCCTTAGCCACTAGCCTAGCTTTGTTCTTGATGATCATGTTTTCTTCATCCATCTTGTTTTTCCAGATTCAATGAAGATTTAATGGAATCACATCGTATGGTCTGTCAACAAGTTCCCAGAGTTTACGTCTTTCAAATTGTTGAAGTCATCCGTCATCGATTCAATCCAAGCATGATCATCCATGGCTTCTTTGATGTTTTTTTGGTTCAGTTGTACTCACGGCGAGTACGAACATACAAACATTGCCATCGGTTTCAAGCTGTCGTATTGTACGAACGGGCTGTGAAGGGTTTCCAATTACTTGAACCAAAGGATGTTCTCGGGTCCAATGATGTGTTGAAGGATGTCGTTGGTAGAACGTATGCATATTTGACGGATCAACATGGCGAGTATATGACTCTTCAGTTTCGTGTACCGGTGTACCGAATTGGTTGTGAAAATCGTCATCGTCAGATAATGCATCGTTTGGTTGATTAGTGTTCTCTGGAGCAATGACAGTAGTTGTGGATGTTGTAGGATCGATTATTGAAGTCATTTTCTGAGAAGGTAAATCTGCAGCAACCCGTGTTGAAGTAGATGAAGTTGTATCCTTTTGTTGACGATGATCGGTATCATCATTCTTATCATGAGTGACAACGGAAGACTTTGAGACAACATGTTTCTCCCCCGTGAAATATTCATCAAACATTGGTCCATATAACATTTCCAATTCTTCAATTGTCGTGTCGACTGTCATATCTGCTCTTGGAACATTTCCTTGAACCAGCTTTGAACTTGACGGTTCATTGTTGTGGTCTTGAGTTCCGAGTTCCGTGCGGTTGTGCACATAAGTCTTGTGTCGTTGTGGATCAGGACTTAAACTGTTTTGTTCAAGTTCCATCTCTTGTAATTCATCAAATCTTATATGAATGGTCTCGACTATCAATTTTTTTCTCTTGTTTTACACTCTGTATCCCTTAGACTGAGTTGCATATCTCACTAGAATGAATGCATCACCTATCTCTTTCATCTTGTCTAGATTTTCACCATCTCGAATAATGTAACACGTACATCCAAAAACATGAAGGTGTTTGAGTGAAGGTTTGCGATCATTAATTATGTGATATGGTGTCTTTTCGTGTCTTAGGATAATTAAGGAACGGTTTTGTGTGTAACATGCGGTTGACACGGCTTCGGCCCAAAAGAATAGTGGTAGTTTTGAAGCGGATAATAATGTTCGAGAAATCTCAACTAAAGTACGGTTTCGTCTTTCAACAACGCCGTTTTGTTCAGGTGTTCTAGCAATAGATGTTTCGTGTTCAATCCTAATGTATGAGATTTTACTAGTTGAAAAAGTTCGTTTTCTCGGTATCTTCTCGAATTGATTTCTGGTTAATTGTGTGAGATTAGTTGTTCTCGGTGAAAACAATATTTGTGGTTTTGGTAAAATAAATGTGCAAGACTTAATAATAAATGACGAGTAATTAAAGCTAAAACTAGTTGAATCGTAAAACGGTGCAATATTTAAAACTTTAAAAGTAAATGACGAGAAATTAAATGACGTAAAATTAAGACTTAGCGAAAAGTAAATTGACAATTAAATAAAAATGCAAAACGAAATTTAAAATGAACTAAAAATAAAACGAGAAAATTTGACACTTTAACTAAAACAAAATATTAAAACAAAACAAAACCTCCAATCGGAATACACCCGATCGGAATCCAAATTGGAATCCGATCGGAATGTACCCGTCGGAAAGTGCAAATCGGAATGAGTAAAAACAAGCATGATCGGAATATGAAGGAAACATGGTAATCGGAATAATGGAAAAGTACCAATTGGAATATTGACAAATGCCCCAATCGGAATACTCAAAACTAGCTAATCGGAATGCTCAAAAGGGCTAGATCGGAATGTTAGAAAAACCAAATCGGAATGTTGAGAAAAATGAAAATCGGAATACTGGAAATAAGGTACAATCGGAATAATCAAAACCCTTTTCCGATTGGGTGATCGGAAAATGGGTATGCTGGTCGGAATAACTGATCGGAAAGGGGTTTCCCCTTTCCGATGACAATGATGATCCGAAATTTAGGCAAAGGGAAATAAGCTATTTAGATAAGCTAACTCCCAAAACTAGAACGAATTTAAAATAAAACGGAACCAATAAGCACAAATAACAACTTATCAAAACTTTAAATAAACAAACTTTGAAATCAAACTATAAAAAGATGAACTTTTTAAGCACGAAAACATTAATGAACAACACGGATCAAATGTAATTCGCACTAAAAGTAAACTAGAATCAAGAAAGGAAGATAAGAGATTAGACAAGAAAGGTAAAGATTCAAGAACTATAAATGAAAACTTACTTGAAAATTAAATAATTAAAAGTGCTTAACAAGTAATTAAAGTGCAAGAAATGAAATGACAAGTATGAAAATGGTGGAAGTGGTGGTTTGTCAAACCACCCAACAACTTGATATGAAAGTAAACTAAACTATATATAAGGGTGATTAGGGAGGAGCTTAGGAAGCTTCCTCCCTCTTTCCTCTTTTCCATAATTACACACTTAAGTCCCTTTCTTCTTAATTGTTAGTTAATCTTGGACTTAATGACTTTGTCTTGGGATTTCTTTAACTCGTCTTGAATTTTCTTCATTAATAAGACTCGAGTTCTTCGGATTTTTAGTAAACTTCCGTCTTTTGACTTTTTCCTCGATAAATCTTCAGAATCGGTCTTGGACTTCCGTTATTTTTGCACTTCGACTTCATCTTTCGTCTTTTTCTTCGATAAAAGCCCGTGAATGCCGTGTTTTCTCCACTTTTCACCTTTTCGTCCTAAATCACAACAAAAACACAAACCACGCATAATTCCGACATAAATGACATAAAATACACATTTTGGCTCGGTTATTATTGTAATTAAGTGGTAAAAAGGATGGGTGTTTTCACACCTATCAAATCCCCTACACTTAACCATTGCAATGTCCTCATGCAATGCATTAGTTACAAAGCACGTTTACACTTTTCATCATAATCAATCCACGTTGGCCTTTATTAAAGAGATAGAAAATTATAAACATTCAAAGTAAAGAAATTAAAAACATACCTTGGGTTTTGGAAATGTCGTGAATGATCATCATCCTCAAGTTTTCACTTTCTCCAAACCAAGCTTAAAAACGAGATCATTGTTATTATAAGTTAGCAAACTAACACGAACTCATGTGGGCCAATTATTCACTTAGACCCCCTTATTCCTAGGCTTATCTCTTATATTTTATTGTTGTCTTGAATGATCACGAGGATGCATTTTTGACTTATTTCGATAGTTATTTAGTCCGAAAATAAAGTGAACGATTTAATCAATAGTTAGCTAAAGGACAAAATCTTTTAAAACTGCTTCTCGGGACCTCATAAAGTTCATATCTTGGCATAACTCGCTTCGCGATTTGAGACCTTTCTCGGACCGATATTTGGCAGCGACTTCATACTTCAAACCTTGAGAGACGTTCATGAAATTATGGTCTTCTCTTCATATAGTGATTTCTTCACTTGAAGTTTTGAGAGATTCATACTTGGACCACGACTTCTTCATTTTTCTCCAATCTTTATTTTGGACTTTGATATACAACGATCCGCCTGCTTTTAGGACTTGGATCTATTTATCCTCATACCTTGCTAGGGTCTTTTCGGATAGACTTCTCCATGACTTTTGGGGAGTATTTGCTTTTCGTCGTGTGTCTCGATCCTTCATATTGATTTTCGATAAATGATTCTTCACATCACTTGGGATCTTTAGCAACAAAATGTAGCCCTCATGCCTTGTTAGGGCCTTTTCAGACTTGCCAATCTTCGCATCCCGCTTCAATAAGTTATGCCTTGGCTATGAACTCTAATCCATACCGAGCAACTTTTAAACGATCTTGGGCTAGAAGCTAAGTAACTTCTCAAATCGTACAACCTTATTTATTGCGGATAAATTTATTAGCAGGCGATGGGAGAATAGGCTCATAATTAACTCACATAAATTCACGAAAGAATACCGAACTTATAATTGGCTTTATCATCTCTCGTTCTCCACAGTTTAAAATCTCAAGTAATGAGACTCGTGGATGCTTAGCCTATTAAATCAAAGTTTTGGGTTTTCGAGTCATCTATAGGATCTTGCAAATTCTTAGACTTTTTCAAGTTTAGAAATCGCATTTTTAAGTTCCCTTGATAAACGACTCTCTAGGATCAATTATAGGAACTTGCGAAAAGTTCTTGTTCTTAACCCGTGAGAGTCAAGACTTTCGCGTTTTAAAGCTCCCTAAATAAAAGCCTAGCAAAACTTGACTTAAACACGTTAAGGATACTAGCTAGAGTAACTTAGATAAGTAAACTCGGGTTGAGTCAAAAGATTCACAACGTTTGAAAAATAAAACCACTTTATTAAAGATTTATTCTAATAAGGAAAGAAAATAACTCTACAAAGGGAAAAACTAATAGGCCAAAATAGATCAAAATTTTTGAAAAATGTCAAAAAATCAAATTTTCCGGTTAAAATGAAGACAAATACAAGGAAAAGGCCACTTAACTTCGATAGAAGTCCCCCCTACACTTAATATAAACATTGTCCTCAATGTTTAAGCATGTGGGAGTAAACTCCCCTACACTTAGGACATTGTGCACTTTGTTTAAATCTTGCTAAGAAAAGGACAACTAAAGAGATTCCTATTTTAATATTAAAAAAAATATATAAAATAGTGAATCGAAAAGAGTTTAGGATAGAACCGGGAAGAAGGAAACACGGAATCACGGTTTGTCAAAAGTCATCAAGAGTGTGTCTTTGAAGCTCTAATCCCTGCACATGATAAGAAAGAAAGCAAGAAACACCACGGGGCTCCCCCTACACTTATGGTGAAGATAGATAGATAATTGGGTTGCCTCCCAAAAAGCGCTTGTTTTTGTTGACCGAGTCACGAGCCTGACTCGTCCCAAATTTAAATGGTCCATGGGGAAACCTCGAATGTGATACCGGGATCAAAGACCTTGTCCTCGTTCCCGGTTGACATCAACAAAGGAGAGGCGGGGGGATAAGTCTTGAAAGGGAGAAAGGTCCTTTCAACATACGAGAAGTATGTGAATTCAAGATCCACGGGAGGTGGGGTGGTAAAGTAAGCACATTGTCCTCCCCCAAAGACAATGGACGCTGAGCAAGCGGAAAAGCCGTATTGTTATCAATCATAGCATAATCAATGTCACCTCCCGGGTCAAAGCACTCATCCTCCGTGATAGTGGCTAAAGGGGAGGATGAAAGGTGCTCGGGAGGGGGACTTGGGACAATATCTTCCTGCAGCAAATTATCAAAAATAATGTCCCCCTCCGTGTCATTATCATCAATACCTGGAGGCATGGAGTGAATGTCGATTTCTTCCAGCAATGGGTCATTATCTTCAACGGGAGGAATAGATGGAGGCAAAGACTCGGAAAGAGGAGGAGAAGTCAACGCTTTGATTTGAGCAATAAGAAGGTGAACTTTCCGTAATCTATCACGAAGAAGCACGTCTTCCACCTCATCCACAAGATCATGTTCATCGGTGAACTTCTCGTAAACCGGAGAGAATAAATCGTCGTCACCCGCATCTCCCGGTGGAGATTGAGAAATTTCAAAAGCGAAATTCTCATAGCTTGGAGAAAAATCGACATCATTAGGATCGACCTCTTCCGTAAGAGCAACGTCGTCCTCAAGCTCCATAGCAGCCGGTATGTCACAAACCTCATCATCACATAATTTATCGAGACCAACATCACTAAGCTCATTCAACGTATCACAATCCTTAGACACGTTTGGGATATTGAGAGGAGGGATGACAATAGCACTAGGACATTGAGCAGTAAGATCATTCCAAGAAATAGTAGGCTCATCATCATCATCATCGTAATAGTATGGATACACCGGAGGAGGAGTATAAGTCTCGATATTCGATATTTGCTCCTGTCGTTGATCTTCTTGACATTTCTCGATGATCTTGGTGAAAGCTTCTTGAAGTTGTTGACCTTGCTTAACAAGAGTATCCCATTGTTCGTGTGAGCTCAAGTGTTCGAATGAGGGTTGATGATCGATGGGGTGTTGTGGGGGCTCAAAATGTTGAAAACCTGAATTATAGCATGGTTGTGGCTCATAGTAGTTCATCGGTTGAGAAGAATTAGAAACCGGGTTTGGTTCATAATAATCCATTGGTGAAGAAAACTGAGGAAACGGATTTTTCTCATAATAATTCATTGGTTGACAAGAATAGGTATCGTGAGGACCCCCACAATTTTGGCAACATGGGTCGGGAGAAAAATTGGGTGCATCGTGTGGATAGCTATTATCATTGTCATAATTATACCCCGGTTCTTGCCCGTAATCATACGGGTATCGAACCGGGCACGACACATGCCAATGAGAATCGCTTCCACAATAGATGCACGGGGAAAGAGTAGGTGGGTTCAAAAAGGACGAATTAGTCGAGTTGCACAAAGGACAAAATCCGCATATGAATTGTGTATTGTTGATATCGTTGCCACACCGCTCACATGTACACCATTGACATGAGTCGTTCCCGTACAATCGTCTCCCGCACCCAAAGCAATAGACATAAGAATCCATTAAGAAAAATAGATGAGCAAGAAGAATATTTTTGGTGCAAAACTTTGAAAAAGAAATGCTTTTTAAGATTTTTCAAATGTTTATGGATTTTTTTTTTCTTTTGAAAATTTTTGACTCGAAAAAAATAACGTTCACAAGTGAACGGATCCCAAAAGCCAACGCGTCTCTCACAAAAAACCGTAGATCCTCACGAAAAGAGCCGGCAGCGGCGCCATTTTAATGTATGATTTTACTAGTTGAAAAAGTTCGTTTTCTCGGTATCTTCTCGAATTGATTTCTGGTTAATTGTGTGAGATTAGTTGTTCTTGGTGAAAACAATATTTGTGGTTTTGGTAAAATAAATGTGCAAGACTTAATAATAAATGACGAGTAATTAAAGCTAAAACTAGTTGAAACGTAAAACGGTGCAATATTTAAAACTTTAAAAGTAAATGACGAGAAATTAAATGACGTAAAATTAAGACTTAGCGAAAAGTAAATTGACAATTCAATAAAAATGCAAAACGAAATTTAAAATGAACTAAAAATAAAACGAGAAAATTTGACACTTTAACTAAAACAAAATATTAAAACAAAACAAAACCTCCAATCGGAATACACCCGATCGGAATCCAAATTGGAATCCGATCGGAATGTACCCGTCGGAAAGTGCAAATCGGAATGAGTAAAAACAAGCATGATCGGAATATGAAGGAAACATGGTAATCGGAATAATGGAAAAGTACCAATCGGAATATTGACAAATGCCCCAATCGGAATACTCAAAACTAGCTAATCGGAATGCTCAAAAGGGCTAGATCGGAATGTTAGAAAAACCAAATCGGAATGTTGAGAAAAATGCAAATCGGAATACTGGAAATAAGGTACAATCGGAATAATCAAAACCCTTTTCCGATTGGGTGATCGGAAAATGGGTATGCTGGTCGGAATAACTGATCGGAAAGGGGTTTCCCCTTTCCGATTACAATGATGATCCGAAATTTAGGCAAAGGGAAATAAGCTATTTAGATAAGCTAACTCCCAAAACTAGAACGAATTTAAAATAAAACGGAACCAATAAGCACAAATAACAACTTATCAAAACTTTAAATAAACAAACTTTGAAATCAAACTATAAAAAGATGAACTTTTTAAGCACGAAAACATTAATGAACAACACGGATCAAATGTAATTCGCACTAAAAGTAAACTAGAATCAAGAAAGGAAGATAAGAGATTAGACAAGAAAGGTAAAGATTCAAGAACTATAAATGAAAACTTACTTGAAAATTAAATAATTAAAAGTGCTTAACAAGTAATTAAAGTGCAAGAAATGAAATGACAAGTATGAAAATGGTGGAAGTGGTGGTTTGTCAAACCACCCAACAACTTGAAATGAAAGTAAACTAAACTATATATAGGGGTGATTAGGGAGGAGCTTAGGAAGCTTCCTCCCTCTTTCCTCTTTTCCATAATTGCACACTTAAGTCCCTTTCTTCTTAATTTTTTGTTAATCTTGGACTTAATGACTTTGTCTTGGGATTTCTTTAACTCGTCTTGAATTTTCTTCATAAATAAGACTCGAGTTCTTCGGCTTTTTAGTAAACTTCCGTCTTTTGAATTTTTCCTCGATAAATCTTCAGAATCGGTCTTGGACTTCCGTTATTTTTGCACTCTTGATCTTTCGACTTCATCTTTCGTCTTTTTCTTCGATAAAAGCCCGTGAATGCCGTGTTTTCTCCACTTTTCACCTTTTCGTCCTAAATCACAACAAAAACACAAACCACGCATAATTCCCACATAAATGACATAAAATACACGTTTTGGCTCGGTTATTATTGTAATTAAGTGGTAAAAAGGATGGGTGTTTTCACACCTATCAAATCCCTTCGGCTTCAAAATAATTCTTTAGAGTTGAATTCAAAAATTCTGTGCCTCTGTCAGTACGTACCACTTTTACTTGAGCACGAAGAAAATGTTGTATCAGCTTAAGGAAGTTGATGAGAACTTCTGGTGTTTCATCCTTAGACCTCAAGAAGTGAGTCCAAGTGTACCTTGAGTAGTCATCCACAATTACCATAACATATTTCTTCCCATTGATACTTTGAACACTCATGGGGCTACATAAATCTATATGAAGAAGATCTAACCGTCCTTAAGAGCTTGGTGTAGTATTTGTCTTGAAACTACTCTGTTTAGCTTTACAAAACTCACAAGAAGAAGAAAGATGATCTTTGATGAATTTCAAATTTGGAAGGCCTCTAACAATATCTTTCTTGGAAAGCAAGTTGATGGTATCAAAGTTAAGATGAGATAAACGTTGATTCCATAACCAAGCTTGAGTCGTTAAAGCTCTAGCCATGAAACAGATTGGAGTTGAAGATGTGGAGTCTTGTAGTGAAATAGTGTAGAGATCAGTACCCCGTGAACAGGTAAGTAAGTCATTCTAATATGAGTGAAATTACTCATATCAATTGTATCAATAAATGAGCTTAAAATACATAATTGGTATGAGTATGGCCTTGTATATGCATGTTTCTTATTTCATGTGTGTAGGTACCAAAGATCACGAAAACCGTCAAAATCGACATGGAGTTTGAAGAAATATCAAGAAACCAAAAATTCAAGTTCGTTTTTCGAGGATTCAAGTTCTATGAAAGTAATGGGCCTAAGTGGGTCCTACAATTACTAAGTGGTCACATAAATTCATCAATGTTACTAAGGCCTATTTTAAAGCCCGAAAGAAGTAAAGTTGGACGGATGAAGTTTTATATGGATAAAAGAAGACAAGCCCAAAAGAAGAAAAATAAAGAAAGACGGACAAAGTTTACATTTTTGGGTCACAAGCCCAAATCAAAGAAAAAGAAACAGATGTAAAGAGTTTATAAACTCTTTGGTCAAAATTTCCAGCCAAAGAAACAATGAGATAAAGAAAAGTAATAGAATGAGAGAAGCAATTGGGGATAAATACTTTCCTAGTCTCATGAACCCTAGTAATTGGGGGATCCAATTAAATCTCAATTGCTATACACGCGCCTTCAATTAATTCCCAAGTTTTAAGGAAGAGAAGAGTGTTGACATCAAAAGCCACGTGGACTCTCAAAACATCACATCCTTTATGTGATTGGTTGATTTTCTGCATTCCATGGATTGGGCCAATAATTACTTGCCACATAATCACCAAAGAAGCACAAGAAACACACCTTGTGCCACGGTGGTAATCCGTGTACACAAGGATGTGTCTCAACCGTTGGATTAAAATAAAAAAGAAAGAGAAAAGAAAAAGATGGAATCAAGGGCTGAAATCATTCCTTCCTCAACAAACTACCCTATCGGGTTCCCTATAAAAACCCTCCCTGATTATTGTCAAAATCATCTCTTTCTTTAGTTTATCGTTATAATGTAAAAATAGAGTTAGGATTTATTTTTTTAAAAATCTTGTGATTTTTTGAGTTTGGATAAATAAATTTTAATTCCAGTTTTTATCAATCTCGCTTTATTTTTCTTGAATTATATAAATGTTTGTCCTATAATTCTATTTTTACTGATTATAATATGATGTGGTCTTTTAAGATTTTTAATAGCTTATTAAGATTTACATGAGCTAAGTTTGGGACCCAACTTATCTAATTGATAAGTTGAGAAAAACGTAAGGTATTTATCTATGAATTGATTTGGAAGTTTTCGTTACACGTTTTATGATTTTGATTGGTTAATTGTTTGGATTGTGCTTTATGTTTGTTTAAAATCTATTAAAATCGAGTTTGAGTTTAAAATTCATCTTTTAGTTAAATCTGTAAAACTCTATTCTTAAATCCTAATTCATCTAAGTCATTTTGTTAAGTAGTAATGTATTGAATCTGTTTTAAAAAAAAAATAATAAACCAAGTTTGAGTAAAGTGTGTAGTTAGATGATACAAAGCAAATCTGATGGTTTAAAATTCATTTGAGTTTCATTGTGAAGTTGAATTTACTTGTTCTATGTTTGCTATAAATCTATGAAGTATTGGAAATCTGTTAGGATATGTTGTAGGTATATCAAGTAATTTGGTTTTAATCAGTGAAGAAAGTTGTATAAGGGCCGATATGATTGCAACTGGTAATAGGTTACTTATGTTCTAAAATCTAAAGGAAAGCTGCACGAGTAATTGTTTAGTAAATCTTAATCAGCTTTATTGAGTTGTGTCATCATTTTGGATGAAACCCTAGTTTTAGATTTGGAAAATAACGATAGTCAGGAAATCAGTGGTTATAGAATATCATAGCTAGGGATTGATTATTGACAATAGTTGGAAGTTTTCCTTGTTTTTTTTGATCAATTACAGGATTGGCAAACATCGAAGCAGTTGGGATGATGAAAATTCTTATTGGATTCTATTTGTGAAGCGGAAGTTAAAGTATTGATCAAGGAATCTCAGCGCTTACCTTCGTCCTCAACAGAACATCTTCACTTATATGGTGAACCTTTATTTCTATATTTCTTGCAACCTCTTAGTTTATGCTAGCTGGATAAGTTGTGTGTATATCCTAGTTAAGTTGCTGATGTAAGTGTTTATTTGATTTTTAACTTGTCTCGGTTTTCATTACTGTTGTTTTCTGTAGAACTGCCTGCTTAAGTGTTTAATGTAGATCTTGTTTCAAATCTTGTGACTATTAGTTTATTGCTGAATTGAGTTTTCACTGTTAATAATTGGATCTATTCTGCTGAATGTGCTTTAAATGGCTGAAGAATATCAGATATAGTGACTGTATGTAGGGAGTTTAAATCTCTTGTATTTGTCTTGGCTGTATTGGAATTCAGGGAGTTCTTTGTTATTTAAGTAATTATTTGGAGATATTGTTTTGATCTGCTGATTTCTATTGACAGCAGATTTGATCCTGAGTGTCATGACTTGTTGCCTGTTTGTTTTAAAGTAAATATTCGGTCAAATTGGTTAAAATCTTTACTCCAAAAGTTTATTCCAAAAATTTGTATGTCACAGGACTCGAACCTGTGACCTTTAGTTCATTGCACTTGATACCCAACCAACTACTCTAGCAGACCTTTTTGTTAATATTATTCATCTTTAGATAGTTAAATGCTATTTTAACTGTCAGTTTTATATAAACGTCTTTAATCAAATTTTCTTAGTATAAAAAGTTAAAATAATAGAAACATTTTATTACTTTTAAAATTTGTTATTTTAAAATTTGGTGAATAAAAAAATATTAGTTTAAATAAATAAATATCATATATATATATATATATATATATAATAAATTAATATTTTATTACTTTTAAATTTTGAATTGTTTTAATATTGTTTTTAATTAATATAGATTTAAATAATTTTGTCTTAAATAATTTAAGTTTAAATAAAATTTGTTTAAATAGTTTGTTAAAATAAAAAGTAAAAGTAAAAAGTAAAAAATATTATAGTTTAAATTGTCTTTTAGATTTAATTTCGGGAAACGACTCATTCATTAGGGTAAAATTTTGTAGAATTAATTTAGATAAAAACCGAAACCGAATTCAAATCAATTGTCCATTTCAAATCGAAAGTCTTAAATTCACAAGTTCCGTGTGTACAACGAACCGGGATTACTCTCGTGTTTAATTGATTCGTCTTTAGCTTATTTTTGGATTATTACCTTTTCCTAAAGGTAATTTCCTAAATTTGCTCTATAACGTACTAAATTAAAATACACCGACACTTTCTCGATACATCAAAAAATTTGGCGCCACTGCCGGGGATCTTGTGTACGATTCGTTCGTGGAGATTTGTTGATCGTTGATTTGAAGACCCTTTCCGTCTTCGGAAAGTTTTGTTATTTTTCTATTAATATAGTATATATCGTTTTTCGTGTTTTTTGTTATTACTATATTGTATTACGTAGAACAATAAATTTACCTACTTCCAAATAAGACATTAGTTGGGACTTCATCACCTAGCTATTGTATTCGAATCCAAAACGAAAAATAAAAGGCAAAATAGATAAATACTAATAAAAAGTTTGAACTCGATTTATACAAACTATAAGGTGGGTATAAGGCGACGAGCTATAAAAGGCCGTCTAAGGAAAAAGGTTTTTAAGTGCTTTGTGCCACCTCGTTTCCCCGCTTGCTTGTGCGTATATTGAGAGGGACGACCGATTATTGGTTTGCCGACTCAAGTAGTATTAAATTTTGTTTTTGTTGTTTACTTATTGAACCTCGAGACGTTTAGGTTTTCATCTACGTTTCAAAGTCGACTGATACAAGGGATTTTCTATGTTGAAAAGTTGGTTTTCTCGGAATCCTCTCGAATTGATCTCGGTTTAAAGTGAAATGATTTGTTCTTGGTGTCCAAAAAATGGGTTTGGTTTTCTAATCTACTAAACAGGGAAATCAGTAAAGAAAGACTTAAACTTAAAACAATCAACAATTAAAAAGCTACACTTGAATTAAAACTGGAAAATACCCTACTGAAAATATCCTATTCGGAAAAAAGAGTCCTATGCGGAATGTATGCTTAATACGGAAAAGTGACCCCTATTCGGAATATTCCGAATAAGAAGTCAGACAAAAAGTCTATTCGGAAAAACACATCTATGCGGAAAATATGGTTCTATTCGGAAAATCTGGCCCTATTCGGAAAATTGAGTCTGTTCGGAATATATAAGATATTCCGAGTAAGGGAAAATCTAAGGGAGCAATTCGGAAAATAGGGACTATTCGGAATATGTAAATATTCCGAATAAGGATGAAATAAACAAGCAATTCGGAAAGAATGAAATGTTCCGAATAAGAGAGAAAGAAAAAGAGCTATTCGGAAAATCTGGGTTGAAGAACAGTAACAGCAACGTGAGAACAGGGCATACGAATTTAAATCCTAATCAACTCAAATACTCAAAAAGGTTTTACCAAACTAATCAATAATCTTTTAAATATCATAAGTAACAAATCCCACCAATAAAAGCACAAAATCAACAACTTATAAAAGATCAAAATCAATCACACAAGAACTTAAGAACTTGCAATAAAAAGATGAAGAAGAACAAGATGAAATGGAAAGATGTATTGAATGATTAAGGTTTTAATAATCACAAACAAAGATTAAAATTATAAGATTTGAAGAACAAAGATTTAAATCACCAATCACCCTAGTGGTGATGGTGAAGCTACGAACTAAAAAACCTGGGAAAAGAAAAATGAAAGCTAACTCCCTAAAATGTGAAGGAGGAAACTATATATAGTCCTAGTGGTTGGTTGGTGAGTGGGCTTTCTCCCTTTCTTCTTGTCTTCTCGTCTTTTCAGAAAAGTTGACGTTTTCGATTCTGATTCGGGATTTGTCGTCGATTAAATTCAACTCGTCTTTTAATTTCTTCGTTTAATAGACTTGAGTTTCTTCGACATATGTAAATCTTCCATCTTTGGTCCTTTTCTTCGATAAATCTTCAAATAGGCCCATTGACTTCAAATCTTTTGCACCTCTTGGACAATAGACTTCGTCTTGAGTCTTTTTCCTTGATAAAACCCGTGCAATCCCATGTTTTCTTTAATATTCATCCGGTTAGCTCTGAAAACACAATAAACACAAAAACCACGCATAATTCCAAACAAATGATATTAAATACGTGTTTTGGTCTTGTTTTAGCCAGAATTAAGTGGTAAAAGGATGGGTGTTTACACACCTATCAAATCCCCTACACTTAACCATTGCCATGCCCTCATGCAATGCTTAGTGATAAAGCAATTTTACACTTTTCTCAAAATCAATCAACCTTGGCCTTATTCAAATACTACTAAATAAAAATTAAAATACTAAGAGAAATTAAAACTTTAAAATAAACAAAAGGATGGAAATAACTTGCAAAGAAATCAAGGACTTACATTAGGGCTTTGGTGCTGCGAAGATTTATCACCCTCAAGTTTCACGTTCCCCAAACTAAGCTTAAAAACGAGATCATTGTTATTATAAGTTAGCAAATCAAACACTTACACACATGGCTTAATTAAATGCTTAAACTCCCTTATTCCTAGGTGTATCTCTTATATTTTATTTTTGTCTTAGAATGATCATGAAGATGTGTCACACTCCCAAAATATCAGAGTATAATGGCGACAAGGGAGCGGTGACGTCATGATTATCATACACACATAGTCACAAAGAACGACCTCTAAATGAGACGTTCGGAAAATAGATCACTTGTAATTAATAAAATAAGTAGTTTTAACAAGGTGCGGAAGCATAAAACTGAATACAGTTACAGAACATAGTTTTCTCAAATGGTACAAATGATCTTTGTTTCAAAGAAATGACGGCAATGCATGAGACCTCATTTAGCATCTTCCTTCTTAATACCTGAGAAAAACATTGCTAAAGTGTCAACATAAAGTTGGTGAGTTCATAGGTTTAGTTAATTTGAAATGTTTAATGAACCACAAGATTTTCCCAAAAGTGATGACAATATAACAGATACAAAGTCATCCCAAAAGTATTTATTACAGTCTAAGCTCGTGACACCGAAGCGTTAACAACACCGGCAGTATAATCTTATAAATGTAGCCCAAACTAGATGCCTAAACCCACGACATCCTATCTCAGACTCAAATGAAACTGTGCCCGCTTGTCCCCTTGTTGGACAAGACAGACAGGGACGTCAATCCCGATAGATCTACCCATAACATTCGCGCTTACACAAATAATTAACGGTTCACGATTCACGGGCCAAAGCAACTGGGTTTTTAGTGGGACTTAGACTAGTATATAAACCAGTAAATGCACTTGTGTTCATACGTTTAAACCAAGCAATGTCTCACCCCAAAAGCAGTAAAAGCAGTTAAAAAGTGGGGCTATAAACTCACCTCGTAATTCAGCAAAGAGGACGAAGATAAAATAGCTCGAGAGTACGGTTACGCTAGCCGCGACCTATTTAATTATGAGGATCGAGTTACGATATGAAAAATTATACTAATAAAAGACACGACACCCTAGTTGTGCTTGACAAAACCTTACGTTTACGGAAAAAATACGACACATAAAAATCATTTATTAAACGGTCGGGTTTTACGGGTTAAATTATACCCTTAAGTAGCAAAATTCGTTTTTGGGTTTTAAATAAACCTAATATATACCACTGGCCCATAATGAGCCCAATATTTCCACCCACAAACCGGCCCAAGGGTTAAATAACCCGGCCTGGCCCATAGGCGATATAAACAAGGAACACAAAGGAGTAAATACGTGTGTTTATTCACACAACTCTCAAAAATAGAGAGTTACTCTCTCTCTCTTCTCTCGAAACATCCCCACCGCCCCACTCTTATCTCTCTATCTAATCTGGATCGGTTCATCCTCTTCCATGGCTATCATGTTTTCAGTTTGAATATAACAATCAAATATGGGGTGGTTTGTGGTGTTTAGATCGCGTGAGATGTGGGGTTTCATCCCCACATCAAACCGATTGGGTTTCTGATGGTGTTCATCCTTATGGTCAACGTTAATCATCAGCCAAAATCAAAGATAAGTTGTTTCTCCTTATTTTCTTTTAACAAAGTTAATTGATTTTCGTTTTATAAAAGATCAGTGGGTTTAATAATTTGTATAAACTTGTTGAGAACCATATGGCTCTCGGATTTGAAATAAATAAATTAGGGTTTCGAAATATTTGGGGGTTTCTATAAATCTCGGGTTTAAATGCAATTAATTGATGTTTTCTTGTATAAAATCAAACTAATTTCAACATATAATCGGTTTTATAAAATTAGGGTTTCGGTCAATTGGGGGTTTTTGCATATCTCGTTTTCAATCAAATTAACTATTGGATTCGGGTTTAGATTAGGTTTAATTAGAGTTTTAATTCATAAAAGTCAAATTAGGGTTTATACAAAATTGGGGTTTTTATATTCGGTTGATAATTCATGATTATGTGGTGTTTTTGGAATATAGAAAATATTAATTTCATGTTTAAAAAGGTTTTTAATTTCTAGGGTTTCGATTTAAAAAGGGGGTTTTATACCCGCGGCATGATTGGGGGTTTTTATGATGTTTCTGTAAAAAGTGGTTAAGACATTTGGATTATGTGGCATTGATTGTTGATAGTTTTGGCAGAAAATAAGCAATTTGGTTGGCTTGGTTTGGTTCTCGGTTTGGCCTTGATTTGGGTCTCGGTTTGGTTTGGTTTGGGTCTCGGTTTGGTCTAAGTCGGGGTCTCGGTTTGGTCTAAGTCGGGGTCTCGGTTTGGTTGACAGAAAAGTAAGGTCATGGTCATGTTCAAGTATTAATACTATGGTTTAACCTTTTCAGTTTTTAGTTAAAATAAGACCGTTACAAAGACTAACACATTGGTTTGATTGTTCGCTGGTTTGTCAAAGACGAGCACAACTAAGATTTCATATAGGAAAAACGAAGAGACGAAAAGACTCACAATGGGATGCTAAGTTTCGGTTTGCAGGTTCGGACGAGATGGATGGCTTGACTCTTTCGGTTTTGCAGGTTCGGACGAGATGTATGGGTCGGCTGGAACTTCCTTCACTTACCCAGGAGTTTGTATTTGAAAGACTTGTACAGAATTTGTATTTGTAATTTGGACTGTGAAAAACTTTGTGTGTTGTGTTTGGACATTGGGTAAACTTTGGATTTGTATTTAATCATGTATTGTTAGTCTAGGGTTAGATTCAAGCTGAAATTGGTAACTTGTGATATACCCAATTTGGGTAAACTAGGCATGTGTGCTGTCTTGTAGTGGTTAGTGGGTAATAAACTATGGGGTTTAATTGTAACTGAACATGTGACTGAAATTGGGACACTTGTTAAGCAAGTTTTTGCAATAAACATGAATGAAGGTTTATACTTAAATATTTGTACATGTTGTAACAGTTATATAACTCGACTCGGGTTCGATGGTATTCAAGTTTTAGACGCGAAGCTGAATAAACACGACTCTACAACAGTTTGACACACGATCCAAAACAAAGGCAATTATGCGAGACTTCACGTGATCTAGTAAGTATATCAAGTAAACATACAGCAAACATAATACGCCCACCAATTCCGTGTATTGCATTCAACTTAATAATCGCGAAAACTCGAGATGTTACATATGCTCTCCCTAAAAAGGGCTTTGTCCGCAAAGCAAAATAATTAACACATTCACGTCGACAACTCGTCGGTAAACAATTAAAGTATTCGTACTACATGAATAATTTAAGATGGAAATTTGACGGATGTCACAGTATTCCCATGTTTTAGAGATTTCGTCACGAAATCAAGATGTTGTTGTAGTAGGATGGTTAGCGAAAAGATGAGGATACTTGCTCTTGAATTGATCTTCACGTTCCCACGTGTATTCTGGACCTCTACGCGCATTCCAACGGATCTTCACAATAGGTATACGGCTTTGCTTGAGTTGTTTGACTTGACGGTCCATAACTTCTACTGGTTCTTCTACAAAGTTGAGTTTGTCGTCGAGTTGAATCTCTTCCAAAGGGATAACGAGTGTCTCGTCGGCTAAGCATTTCTTCAGATTGCAAATGTGGAACACATTATGCACTCGGCTAAGTTCTTGGGGTAATTCCAAACGATAGGCTACGGGACCAATCCTCTCTATAATCTTGAAGGGTCCAATGTAACGAGGATTTAACTTTCCACGCTTTCCAAAGCGAATCACACCCTTCCAAGGTGAGACCTTCAACATGACTCTATCACCAACCTCAAACTCAAGGGGTTTGTGTCTCATGTCGGCATAACTCTTCTGTCGATCTCTTGCGGCTTGCATACGACTCTTAATCTTAAAGATCTTCTCAGTAGTCTCGTGTATGATCTCGGGTCCAGTGAGTTGTGCTTCACCGACCTCTGCCCAACACACGGGTGAACGACACTTCCTACCATACAGTGCTTCGAACGGCGCTGCCTTAATGCTAGTGTGATAACTATTGTTGTATGAGAACTCCACCAGAGGTAGGTGTCTATCCCATCTATTTCTAAAGTCAATCACACAAGCTCTCAGCATATCTTCTAAGGTTTGAATGGTCCGTTCACTTTGACCGTCAGTTTGGGGATGGTACGCAGTGCTCATATCCAACTGCGTTCCCAATGCCTTCTGCAGTGACTTCCAAAACTGCGAAGTAAATCGGCTGTCTCGGTCGGAGATTATAGACACAGGCACACCATGCTTCGTGACTACTTCCTCCAAGTATGTCCTTGCTAACTTATCCATTCCATCAGTCTCCTTGATGGGTAGGAAATGAGCCGATTTGGTGAGTCGGTCGACGATTACCCAAATCGTGTCGAATCCGGCTGCGGTCTTTGGTAACTTGGTAATGAAATCCATAGTGATCCTTTCCCACTTCCATTCTGGCAGTTTGGGTTGGACCAATAATCCTGATGGTTTCATATGTTCGGCTTTGACTTTGGCACAAGTCAAGCACTTGCTAACGTATGTAGCAATATCCGCCTTCATGTTCGGCCACCAATACAACATCTTCAGATCATGATACATTTTGTCAGATCCCGGATGTATGGAGTATTTTGACTTATGCGACTCATGCATAATCAAGGATCGTAGGTCACCATGGCATGGTAACCAACTCCTATTATCAAGGCATAACGTTCCATCCGAACGTGCTTCTAACTTCTTTATCATTCCTTCAACATCTTCAGTCTTGAGAATTTCTTCCTCGACTGCTTCTTTCTGAGCCTTGAGAATTAAGGATGGAAGGTCTAAGTCAATAGTCATCACCAAAGCCTTCACCCTAAGAACTCTCTCCTTTCGACTCAAAGCGTCAGCCACGACATTTGCCTTGCCCGGGTGATAACGGATCTCACAATCGTAATCACTGAGCAACTCTAGCCAACGTCGTTGTCTCATGTTGAGTTCCTTTTGATTCAAAATATGTTGTAGACTCTTATGATCAGTGAATACAACACACTTAGTACCATAAAGGTAGTGTCTCCAAATCTTCAAGGCAAACACCACTGCTCCCAACTCTAGGTCATGAGTTGTGTAGTTCTTCTCGTGCACTTTTAGTTGTCTTGATGCGTAAGCTATGACCTTAGTCCTTTGCATCAGTACTGCACCTAACCCTTTTATGGATGCATCACAATACACCACAAAGTCTTCATTACCCTCGGGTAGGGCTAGTATAGGTGCTTCACACAACATCTGCTTCAATGTCTGGAATGCCAAATCTTGATCCTCCTTCCACTCAAACTTCTTATCCTTTTGAGTCAATTCCGTCATTGGTTTAGCTATCTTGGAGAAACCTTCAATGAATCTCCTATAGTAACCAGCAAGACCTAAAAATTGGCGGATCTCCGTGGGTGTTGTTGGAGTCGCCCAATCCTTCACGGCCTCGATCTTAGCAGGATCAACGTGAATACCACTGCTGTCGATCACATGCCCAAGGAATTGCACTGTGTTTATCCAAAACTCACATTTGGAAAACTTTGCATATAACTTCTCCTTCCTTAGCATCTCTAATATGGTCTTCAAATGTTCCTTGTGTTCTTCTTCATTACGAGAATAGATGAGAATGTCATCGATAAATACAATCACAAACTTGTCCAAGTATGGTTTGCAAACTCGGTTCATGAGATCCATGAATACCGCAGGCGCGTTTGTCAAACCAAAAGGCATAACTTGGAACTCGTAGTGTCCGTACCGGGTTCTAAAAGCCGTCTTATGAACGTCTTCCTCTCTAACCCTTAGTTGATGATATCCTGACCTTAAATCGATCTTCGAGTATATGCTAGATCCTTGCAATTGGTCGAAAAGATCGTCAATTCTTGGCAATGGGTAACGGTTCTTTATCGTCAGCTTATTCAATTCTCGGTAATCGATACACATTCTAAAGGATCCATCTTTCTTTTTGACAAACAAGACCGGCGCTCCCCAAGGTGAGGAACTTGGTCTAATGAAACCTTTGTCAGAAAGTTCCTTTATCTGTTCAGCTAACTCTGTCATCTCGGCCGGTGCTAGACGGTATGGGGCTCTAGCAACAGGCGCGGCTCCTGGTGTAAGCTCGATGTGAAACTCCACTTGCTGTGCTGGTGGTAGTCCGGGTAAGTCCTCTGGGAATACGTCCGGAAAGTCTCTAACGATCGGTACATCTTCCACCTTCTTCTCGTGATCTTCTTCTCCTTCCTTTTGTGTTACTTGAACCAAGAATACCGGACATCCCTTCTCAATGTATCTTTGGGTCCTGATACATGAGATGACTTCCAATCTTGATCCATTCTTCACTCCACTTCTTTCGCCTTGTATGATGAGTACGTCGTTTCCATAAGGAACACGGACGCACTTCTCATGACATACAATCTCCGCGTGATGCTTCGACATCCAATCCATTCGAATGATGACGTCAAAACTTCCCAATTCTATAGGGAGTAGGTCGATACTAAACGAACGACCTTGTAACCTTACACTACATCCCTTTAGAATAACGTCGGTGGTTACTGACTTCCCATCGGCTAATTCTACATTATACTTAACGTCTAACGCAGTAGGGGTAACATTTAGGCGTTCACTAAATATAGACGACACAAAACTCCTATCCGCACCAGAATTAAATAGTACTGAAGCATAGTTGTTATTGACTAGAAACGTACCAGTCACAACATTGTTGTCTTGCACTGCAGCTTCAGCACAGAGATGATACACTTTGCTAGGTGCCGTGAATCCTCCCGGAGTACTAGTTGTGGCTCGCTTATTCCCTCCTCGGTTCCCTTGATTCTGTCTCTGGTTCCCTTGGTTGTGATTCTGATTCCCTCGAATCTGGTTACCACGACCTTGGTTCCCACTGCTTGGACACTTGTTCTTGTAGTGACCTTTCTCTCCACATCCAAAGCAAGTGACATTTGCTCCTTGGCCACCTTGCGTTCCAGGTCCTCTTTGATTAGTAGAACGAGGTGGTGCTCGACATTCCTTTGCCTTATGTCCGGCCTTCCCACAATTGTAGCACGTAGGGGGACATGCTCCTTCGTGGTGTCGGCCACATTTTCCATAAAAAGGAAGTCTTCCAACGTAGTTTCCAGTATTACCTTGTCCAGCAGTAAACACCCTTGCTACTTCTTGTCGCTTGTTCTGGTTGTAGTTGTTTGTGTTGTTGTTGTTGGTATTGTTGGTATTGTTGTTGTAGTGGTTGCCAGACCACTTTCTTTTATCCCCAGTATTTTCTCCGAACTCCTGTACCACTTGGTACATCAGACTCTGAGCCATATCAATTGCCTCGTGCAAATCAGTTGGCTTGGATGAAGTCACATTCCCTTTGATGCTCAAAGGTAGTCCTTCAATGTATCGCTCCAACAATCGGTCGTCGTTGGGCACCATTTCAGGACATAACAAGATCAGCTCTTGAAAGCGCTGATTGTAAGCAGTAAGAGCAGTACCCTTGACCTTCAGGTTCCACAGCTCAACTTCCATCTGCTTGACTTCATTTCGTGGGCAGTATTTCCTCACAAACATAGCTTTAAATTCACTCCAGGGCGTCGCTTGGGCAACGTCAATGGTCACCGCACGAGCATAGACGTTCCACCAAGTCAAAGCACCATCCACTAACGTGCTTGACGCAAACTTCACCTTATCAGCTTCAGCGACATTGCTAATCCCAAATTGAGATTCTAGCTTCTCAAACCATCTGGTTAATCCTACTGCTCCTTCAGTACCGCGGAAACTTACTTGCGTAACTGCACGAAATTCCTTGTAGGTACAAGTCCGTGCAATAGCATTAGTAGCTCCTTGGTTGGTCTCCTCCTGTGTGCTAGCTGTACGATTTGCTTCAGCGGTTGCGAGTGCCTCGGCCACTCGTTCGGCTATCATTTGACTTAGCATGACGGTGTCAATTCCACTGGTAGCGGCTGGTGGATTCTGCGTTTCGGATCTTCTAACTGGCGCCATAATCTAACAAGGTAATAGGACAATGAGTTTTGCCAGACATAACATGCATGGCACACACAATACAATTATGAAATGCTCCAGGGTATAATACACAATATATAATGATCTCACAATTTTTGTAACCCATAATATCATTCCTAGAATCGTTTGATAGTACATCATAGTTTGTCATACATAATATAATAAAAGAAAATAAAATACCAACTAGCTAAGATAAACTTCAAAGCTTAGTGGTCATACAAGGATAGGTCGATGGTACAAGATAAATCTAACTAGTGCCCTCACGGCGCTGATGAAGCTCTCTCTCCAACTCTGCTAACCTCCTCTCAACCACGAGCTCACGAGCCTGGGAATCTCTCAGTCTAACATCGGTATCATAACAAGCGGCTCTAAACCTCTTATCCAAGTCTGCAACAGGGTCCTCCACTGGTGCCTCTAATCCGCCTGTCTCCACCAATGGCTCTATTCCCCAACGGGTCATCAGGCTCTCGATCTCCTCAAGACGAGCGTTCGGCATGGATTCCATCTGATCAAGAACAGTATGAAGCTGTCCTCGTAGACGGGTCACACATACCGTCAACACTGTCTAATCCCTAACTGAACTCTTCTTTGCCAGTGCCTCCAACTTATCCTGCACTTTATTATACTCTTCTCCTAAAGCCTCTACAGCATCCTCTAACCTGTTTAATCGTGTCGTCACACATCCATCTGCCGCCCCAAGCATCACCACCATCGATGTAGCTCTCCTAGGAAGAGGAGTCGTAGCTCTCGGCCCAGTAGAGATGCCAGCATCAGTAAGCATCTCCTGGTACACAGCAGGTACAGTCTCTGGTGGTGGTAGTAGTAGTGGTGTCTCTGGGACAGGACTGGCAGGTGTGCGGGCTGCATGCCTGTCAGTGGCAGTGAAGGGTATGAGAGGTCGGTAAGGTGAAAGTGGTGGTCGAGCAGCTCTCCCCCGAAGACGTCGTCTCACATAGTAGAATGGTAGAGTACCAGGTGCTGGAGCAGGAATAGCAGTCCTTTCTCCTTCGTCTTCAGATGAAGATGAGGAGATGTGTGCTAGGGAAACCTCAGGAGTAGCAGCATATGCAGTAGGAGGGTCCTCAGTGTCTGTGACCTCCATGGGCTCTCCTTCCCCATCTGTGAACTCCATCTCATCATCCTCTGTCTCCTCTACCGTCTCATCTCTAGTAACTGATGTCTGACCTGGTGACTGCACCACGTCAGTGTCTAAGTCATCCTCTCCTCCGCCTTCTAGGCTAAGTACATCGTCAGCTGATGCATCAGGAATACGGATCGGTGAATGACGAACCTCCTCAGTCTCTCTCTCTGTATCATCATCTGAAACCATCCGGTACCACGGATATCCTGATGGCGATCCTCTAGGTAGTCCTACTGATGAACTGATAGTCGACTGTGAACTACGGTTGTAGTACGCTCCTGTAGACGTGGAATCATCAGAAGAAGACATCGCTGTAATCATAAACAAAATAAATGTGTGTAAATATCTTATAAAATTAGTCCGTAAAAAGGACATTAACATAACATAGCAATCATTGTTGAATCCACATGTATCCCATATAACATAATTCAGATTTTGTTGTTGCACATGTAACCCATGTAAACATACCTCGTATTTGTTAAATCACATGTATCCCATTTATTACTTATGTATCTACATATACTTAATACTTACAATCCGTATGATAATCGATTAAACATATAGCAGTTATAGTCTAGAGTTACTAAATGCAACCTAGTTCTCTATAACCAGGCTCTGATACCAATCTGTCACACTCCCAAAATATCAGAGTATAATGGCGACAAGGGAGCGGTGACGTCATGATTATCATACACACATAGTCACAAAGAACGACCTCTAAATGAGACGTTCAGAAAATAGATCACTTGTAATTAATAAAATAAGTAGTTTTAACAAGGTGCGGAAGCATAAAACTGAATACAGTTACAGAACATAGTTTTCTCAAATGGTACAAATGATCTTTGTTTCAAAGAAATGACGGTAATGCATGAGACCTCATTTAGCATCTTCCTTCTTAATACCTGAGAAAAACATTGCTAAAGTGTCAACATAAAGTTGGTGAGTTCATAGGTTTAGTTAATTTGAAATGTTTAATGAACCACAAGATTTTCCCAAAAGTGATGACAATATAACAGATACAAAGTCATCCCAAAAGTATTTATTACAGTCTAAGCTCGTGACACCGAAGCGTTAACAACACCGGCAGTATAATCTTATAAATGTAGCCCAAACTAGATGCCTAAACCCACGACATCCTATCTCAGACTCAAATGAAACTGTGCCCGCTTGTCCCCTTGTTGGACAAGACAGACAGGGACGTCAATCCCGATAGATCTACCCATAACATTCGCGCTTACACAAAGTAATTAACGGTTCACGATTCACGGGCCAAAGCAACTGGGTTTTTAGTGGGACTTAGACTAGTATATAAACCAGTAAATGCACTTGTGTTCATACGTTTAAATCAAGCAATGTCTCACCCCAAAAGCAGTAAAAGCAGTTAAAAAGTGGGGCTATAAACTCACCTCGTAATTCAGCAAAGAGGACGAAGATAAAATAGCTCGAGAGTACGGTTACGCTAGCCGCGACCTATTTAATTATGAGGATCGAGTTACGATATGAAAAATTATACTAATAAAAGACACGACACCCTAGTTGTGCTTGACAAAACCTTACGTTTACGGAAAAAAATACGACACATAAAAATCGGTTATTAAACGGTCGGGTTTTACGGGTTAAATTATACCCTTAAGTAGCAAAATTCGTTTTTGGGTTTTAAATAAACCTAATATATACCACTGGCCCATAATGAGCCCAATATTTCCACCCACAAACCGGCCCAAGGGTTAAATAACCCGGTCCGGCCCATAGGCGATATAAACAAGGAACACAAAGGAGTAAATACGTGTGTTTATTCACACAACTCTCAAAAACAGAGAGTTACTCTCTCTCTCTTCTCTCGAAACATCCCCACCGCCCCACTCTTATCTCTCTATCTAATCTGGATCGGTTCATCCTCTTCCATGGCTATCATGTTTTCAGTTTGAATATAACAATCATATATGGGGTGGTTTGTGGTGTTTAGATCGCGTGAGATGTGGGGTTTCATCCCCACATCAAACCGATTGGGTTTCTGATGGTGTTCATCCTTATGGTCAACGTTAATCATCAGCCAAAATCAAAGATAAGTTGTTTCTCCTTATTTTCTTTTAACAAAGTTAATTGATTTTCGTTTTATAAAAGATCAGTGGGTTTAATAATTTGTATAAACTTGTTGAGAACCATATGGCTCTCGGATTTGAAATAAATAAATTAGGGTTTCGAAATATTTGGGGGTTTCTATAAATCTCGGGTTTAAATGCAATTAATTGATGTTTTCTTGTATAAAATCAAACTAATTTCAACATATAATCGGTTTTATAAAATTAGGGTTTCGGTCAATTGGGGGTTTTTGCATATCTCATTTTCAATCAAATTAACTATTGGATTCGGGTTTAGATTAGGTTTAATTAGAGTTTTAATTCATAAAAGTCAAATTAGGGTTTATACAAAATTGGGGTTTTTATATTCGGTTGATAATTCATGATTATGTGGTGTTTTTGGAATATAGAAAATATTAATTTCATGTTTAAAAAGGTTTTTAATTTCTAGGGTTTTGATTTGAAAAGGGGGTTTTATACCCGCGGCATGATTGGGGGTTTTTATGATGTTTCTGTAAAAAGTGGTTAAGACATTTGGATTATGTGGCATTGATTATTGATAGTTTCGGCAGAAAATAAGCAATTTGGTTGGCTTGGTTTGGTTCTCGGTTTGGCCTTGATTTGGGTCTCGGTTTGGTTTGGTTTGGGTCTCGGTTTGGTCTAAGTCGGGGTCTCGGTTTGGTCTAAGTCGGGGTCTCGGTTTGGTTGACAGAAAAGTAAGGTCATGGTCATGTTCAAGTATTAATACTATGGTTTAACCTTTTCAGTTTTTAGTTAAAATAAGACCGTTACAAAGACTAACACATTGGTTTGATTGTTCGCAGGTTTGTCAAAGACGAGCACAACTAAGATTTCATATAGGAAAAACGAAGAGACGAAAAGACTCACAATGGGATGCTAAGTTTCGGTTTGCAGGTTCGGACGAGATGGATGGCTTGACTCTTTCGGTTTTGCAGGTTCGGACGAGATGTATGGGTCGGCTGGAACTTCCTTCACTTACCCAGGAGTTTGTATTTGAAAGACTTGTACAGAATTTGTATTTGTAATTTGGACTGTGAAAAACTTTGTGTGTTGTGTTTGGACATTGGGTAAACTTTGGATTTGTATTTAATCATGTATTGTTAGTCTAGGGTTAGATTCAAGCTGAAATTGGTAACTTGTGATATACCCAATTTGGGTAAACTAGGCATGTGTGCTGTCTTGTAGTGGTTAGTGGGTAATAAACTATGGAGTTTAATTGTAACTGAACATGTGACTGAAATTGGGACACTTGTTAAGCAAGTTTTTGCAATAAACATGAATGAAGGTTTATACTTAAATATTTGTACATGTTGTAACAGTTATATAACTCGACTCGGGTTCGACGGTATTCAAGTTTTAGACGCGAAGCTGAATAAACACGACTCTACAACAGTTTGACACACGATCCAAAACAAAGGCAATTATGCGAGACTTCACGTGATCTAGTAAGTATATCAAGTAAACATACAGCAAACATAATACGCCCACCAATTCCGTGTATTGCATTCAACTTAATAATCGCGAAAACTCGAGATGTTACATATGCTCTCCCTAAAAAGGGCTTTGTCCGCAAAGCAAAATAATTAACACATTCACGTCGACAACTCGTCGGTAAACAATTAAAGTATTCGTACTACATGAATAATTTAAGATGGAAATTTGACGGATGTCACAAGATGCATTTTTGGACTTATTTCGATAGTTTATTTAGGCTGAAAGCAAAGTAGGACGATTTGATCAATAGTTAGCTAAAGGACAAAATCTCTTAAAACTGCTTCTCGGGATATCAAAAAGTTAATATCTTGGCATAACTCGGTTCACGATTTGAGACCTTTCTCGGGCCGATATTTGGCATGTACTTCATACTTCATATCTTCGAGAGACGTTCTTGAGATAATGGTCTTCTCATCATAATAGAGTTTCTTCACTTGGAGACTTTTGAGGGGTACTCCAACTTTGTTGACCACGACTTCATGATTATTTCTTCAATCTCTATTTGGGATTTTGAGATACAACGATCCGCCTCCTTTTCGGACTTGGATCTATTTATCCTCATACCTTGTTAGGGTCTTTTCGGATAGACTTCTCCATGATCTTTATGGGAGTTGATTGCTTTTCGTCGTGAGTCTTGATCCTTCATACAGACTTTGGGAATAATGCTTTTCACATCACCTTGGATCTTTAGCAATAAAATGGAATCCTCATGCCTTGTTAGGGCCTTTTCGGACTCGCCAATCTTCGCGCCCCGCTTCATAAGTTATGCCTTGGCTATGAACTCTTATCATTACCGAGCAACTTTTAAACGATCTTGGGCTAGAAGCTAAGTAACCTTTCAAATCGTACGACCTTACTTATTGCAGATAAATTATTAGCAAGTGATGGGAGAATAGGCAAATAATTACACCAAGTGAGCTTGTGCAAGAATACCGACTTATAATTGACTCTATCGTTTCTCGTCCTCCATAATTTAAAATCTCAAGTAATGAGATTCGTGGATACTTAGCCTAATAAACCAATTAAGGTCTACATGGTTAAGGTTACTAGCTAGAATAAACTTAGACAAGTTTATTCGGGTTGAGTCAAAATCATCGCAACGGGCCTAATAGACCAAAGAATTCTAAACTAGCTACACCACTTATTAATATTTTTGACTTTATTGCAGGATATATACATATGAAAGCAACGATAAAAATTTAAAAATTACGACTAAATGGCCAAAGTTAATAAAAAAAACTTGAAAAATGTTGAAAAATAGGATTTTCCGGTTAAATGAAGGCATTTTCATGGAAAAGTCCACTTAAAACTTCGATAGAAGTCCCCCCTACACTTAAGATAAACATTGTCCTCAATGTTTAAGCATGTGGGAAAAGTCTCCCCTACACTTATGACATTGTGCACGTTGGTTAACTCAAGTTAAGGATGGGACGACTAAAGTGATCAATTTCAAATGTGAGTATGAAGAAAATTGAATCACGATATTTTGAGAGATAGAACCGGATTTTGGATAACACGGGAGCACGGTTCTTCAGAGATATCCAAGATTGCAGTTATCCCTGTAATCACATCACCACACAAACACAGACGACCAAAATAGGTCCTCCCCTACACTTAGGGGGTTAAAGGGATAGATACTCGGGCTGCCTCCCGAGGAGCGCTTGTTTTTGATAACCGAGTCACGAGCCCGACTCGACCCAAAATTAGTTCATGGGGAACGTGGTGAGGGATGGAATCACCTCCTGAGAGGTGTCCTCACCAAAGTACAACTTCACTCGTTGGCCATTCACCTTAAAATTAGGTCCATTAGGTTGAGCGAGCTCGAGAGTACCATATGGAAAAATTAGGGCAATGGTGAATGGGCCGGACCAACGAGATTTGAGCTTCCCCGAGAAGATTTTCAACCGAGAGTTAAAAAGTAAGACTTTGTCTCCAACATGGAACTCTCGGTTTTTAATCTTAGAGTCGTGAAGGAGCTTAGTCCTTTCCTTATAGATTAAAGAATTTTCATAAGCCTCATTACGGAGTTCATTGAGCTCATTGAGTTGGATCTTGCGTAGGTCACCGGATTTGTTTATATCAAAATTAGCCCACTTCAAGGCCCAGTAAGCCTTGTGTTCCAACTCAATGGGGAGGTGGCACGCTTTCCCGTACACAAGACGATAAGGCGTACAGCCGATCGGGGTCTTGTAAGCAGTACAGAAAGCCCACAAAGCATCATCAAGTTTATCAGCCCATGAGGCACGATGCTCTCCCACGGTTCTTTCCAGAATTCGATTTAGTCCTCGGTTGGATATTTCAGCCTGACCATTAGTTTGTGGGTGGTAGGCAGTGGAAAGACGATGATTTACACCGTACTTAGCCATGACTCTAGCAAATTGGTCATTGCAGAAATGAGTCCCACGATCACTTATAATGGCGCGAGGCACACCGAATCTAGCGAATAGAGCTTTCAAAAAGTTACAAACCACCCTTGCGTCATTAGTAGGTAAAGCTTTGGCTTCCACCCACTTTGAAACGTAGTCAACGGCAACAAGGATGTATTTGTTTCATTTAGAAGAAGGGAATGGCCCCATAAAGTCGATACCCCAAACATCAAAGATTTCACACTCTTGAATGAAATTCTGAGGCATTTCGTCTTTATGTGTGATCGTGCCTTGTTTTTGGCAAACATCACATCTTTTAACCATATCGTGAGCGTCACGATATATGGAGGGCCAATAAAATCCCGAATCAAACACTTTTTTGGCGGTGTAGTTGGGACCAAAGTGACTACCGGTGGGTCCTTTATGGCAAGCATCAAGGATTTCAGACGCTGCCGGTCCGTCAACACATCGGCGGATAATCAGGTCGCCACATTGTTTGAATAGGTAAGGGTCGTCCCAAAAGTAAGTCTTGATGTCGGTGAAGAACTTCTTCTTTTGTTGGGACGTCAACCCTTCCTTGAGAATTCCACCCGCCAAGTAGTTTGCAAAGTCCGCAAACCACGGGGTTTCATTCGGCTTCGAGTTTATAGACATTAAGGTCTCCAGGGGAAAAGAATCATTGATTTCTTTGTTCGGATGATCCCCTTGGTAAGGATCCTCAAGTCGGCTAAGATGATCCGCGGCTAGGTTTTCTGCTCCTTTTTTATCGCGAATTTCGATTTTAAATTCCTGGAGCAGCAAAACCCAGCGAAGAAGTCTTGGTTTGGAATCTTTCTTTGTCAACAAGTACTTCAGCGTGGAATGATCGGTATACACAATAGTTGTAGAAAGGACAAGATAGGGGCGGAATTTCTCAAAAGCATAGACAACAGCTAAAAGCTCTTTTTCGGTTGTCGTATAATGCAATTGTGCCCCAAGCATTGTCTTGCTAGCGTAATGGATCGGTTGGAAGTGTTTGTTCACTCTTTGTCCAAGAACCACTCCAATAGCAAAATCACTAGCATCGCACATCAACTCAAAGGGAAGCTCCCAATTAGGGGTAACTAAGACGGGTGCCTTAGTAAGCTTATCTTTAAGCGAGTTGAAGGCTTCAAGACACTCTTTGGAGAAGATAAAAGGAGTATCTTTTTCCAAGAGGTGGGTCATCGGGCGAGCGATTTGAGAAAAATCTTTGATGAATCGACGGTAGAAGCCCGCATGACCCAGGAAACTTCTCACACCCTTCACGGTTGAAGGTGGAGGCAACTTTGCGATAACATCGACTTTAGCACGGTCTACTTCAAGACCGGCTTTCGAGATCTTATGTCCAAGCACGATGCCTTCTTTTACCATAAAATGGCATTTTTCCCAATTTAGAACTAGGCGAGTGTCTTCGCACCGCTTGAGCATATGTTCCAAATTGGCAAGGCAAGAAGAGAAGGAATCCCCGAAGACCGAGAAATCATCCATGAAGACTTCCATGGTTTGTTCAACCATGTCATGGAAGATAGCTAACATACACCTTTGGAAAGTCCCGGGCGCATTACATAAGCCAAAAGGCATTCTTTTGTAAGCAAAAGTGCCATAGGGACAAGTGAATGTAGTCTTCTCTTGATCTTGGGGATCGATGGGTATTTGAAAATAACCCGAGAAACCATCAAGAAAGCAGTAATATTCATTTACTGCTAATCGTTCAAGCATTTGGTCCATAAAAGTTAGAGGGAAATGATCCTTTCTCGTGGCATCATTGAGTTTGCGGTAGTCTATACAAACTCTCCACCCAGTAACGAGACGAGTGGGAATTAACTCGTTGTGTTCATTTGGAACAACGGTTATTCCGCCCTTCTTGGGCACACAATGGATTGGACTAACCCATGGTGAATCCGAAATAGGGTAAATCATACCCGCATCAAGAAGTTTGATAACCTCTGTTTTGATGACTTCATGGATTTTTGGATTCACCCTTCGTTGGCTTTGAATTGTGGGCTTAAAGTCGTCCTCCATGAGAATTTTGTGTGTGCAGAAGTGAGGATCAATTCCACGAATATCCGAAATCTTCCAAGCAATAGCCTTCTTATGATCTTTCAACACGGCGACAAGTCGGGCTTTCTCTTCATCCTTCAAATCCTTAGCAATGATGACTGGCGACTTCTTCTCTTCTTCGAGGAATACATACTCAAGATGGGGCGGCAACTCCTTAAGTTCCAAATCCGGAGGATTTTCGACGGGAGGCGTATTTAAAGTCGGAGTATCGATAGCAATGACCGTGGGAGATGGAGGCGAAGGATTGTCGTCGGTGAGAAGATTGTCAAAGAAATTCATGTCTTCATCCCCCTCGGTGGGAGAATCATTAGTAGCTAAATTCACATCTCCCATGGTATCTTCAAGATTGGTCCAAAATAAATCACTATCTCCAAATAGAGACAACGATGAATCAATGGAGGACACGGTCTCAACAATGGGAAGAGAGGTAGGAATACTTTTGCAAGCATCATTAAAGTGTTCTTCACAAGCCTCATCGAGAACGTCAATACAGTTAACACTCTCATATGAATAAGGCTGTTTAGACAACTTTCCCATGTTGAAGACTACTTTATCGTCACCCACTCTCATGATAAGCTCACCGGCTTCAACATCAATGAGAGTGCGACCGGTCCTCAAGAATGGACGACCAACAATCAGTGGTACACGGGGGTCCATCTCGTAGTCGACGACAACAAAATCAGCAGGGAAGGTGAATTTGTCGACTCCTACAATGACGTCTTCGGCTATCCCCACTGGATAAGCAACCGTATGGTTAGCTAATTCCAAAGTCATTTTGGTGGGGACTAGCTCTGGGAGAGATAATTGCTTCCAAACACTTAGAGGCATGAGATTAATACTGGCACCTAGATCGGCTAGGGCCATGCAATTCTCTACTCCCGGGAAATTGCAAGGAATTAAGAAACGACCCGGATCACCAAGCTTGGTTGGCAATTTCCTTAAGAGCACTGCAGAGCAATTCTCATTAAGTTGGGTGTTGGCAATATCGAGGAGCTTTTCCTTGTCGCTCAGAAGATCTTTAAACATTTTCGCATATTTAGGCATGTGAGCGAGAGCCTCAGCGAAGGAGATATTGAAATTCAGTTGTTTAAACATTTTAAGAAAGTTAGAAACCTGAATATCGTCCTTGCTTTTGAGCTTCTCTTTCCTCAACCTAGATGGATAAGGTATATTGGAAGAAGAGGAAGGCTTTGGGAGAATAGGATCACTCACATCCTTGGGTGGAGGAGGGGTAGAAGGAAGAGGTGGAGAAATTGGGGAAGTAGAAGGATGAGGAATAGGAGCAGGCGACTCGTTCTCCTTAGCCACAATCACCGGTGGAGGTATAGGAAGCTCGGGTTCCTTGGTACCTTTACCACTTCGAGTGGTGATTGCTTTCATCTCCCCTCTTGGATTTGCAACGGTGTTACTCGGAAGAGTACCCGAAGAAGAGGGTTGATTACCTTGGAAGAAACTAGCCATCATGTTCCTCAGATCATTAGTTTGGCTATCCAACGTATTTCGCATGTCGGCTCTCAAATCGTTTCCTTGCTTGACCAGGTCCGCTTTCAGGTTGAGCACCTCTCTCTGAAGATTTACCACTATCGCATCGTTAGTCCTCATATAAGTTTCCGCTTCTTGGTGTAATGCAGTGGTGGTTTGGTTGGGAGGAGCATTGTATGCAGGTGGTTGGTAAGAAGGTTGTTGGTAGACTTGATTGTTACGTTGAGGCGGTTGTTGCTGCTTGTGAGGAGGGATGTATGGTTGTCGAGGTTGTTGTTGTTGTTGAGGAGGGCGATTAAGGTTTTGTTGTTGGTTTGGGTTGGTAGGAGGGAAACCAGGTGGTGAAAGATAGTTGTTGGATCAATAGCTGAGCAAGTTACGGTCACCTTGAGGTCTAGCTTGATAAGCAGGTTGAGGATAGGTGCCATATGCCGCATTCACATTTTCAACAGGGTAGTCTTGGGTGGCGGTACAAGTTGTGTAAGAGTGAGGACCACCGCATATCTCACAAGGTTGGCTGACAGCGTTAACTTGGGCGTTTTTAGCGTTGTTGCTGTTGTTGTTGCTGACGGTGTGGGTGACAAGCGATTCAAGAAGCATAGTGATTTTGTCCAATCGCTTGTCGCTGTCACTAGTGCTAGCACTAGCGACATTGGTCCGAACACTCTTGGTTTGCACACGAGATTTATTCTCAATGATGTCCCAAGCAGCATTGGAAGTCTTAGCCAATAGATTACCCCCCGAGGCACTGTTCAGTGAATCTTGGTCACTCATGCTTAAACCATTGTAAAAAGTATTGATTTGATGTACTTTGGTAAAACCATGTTGTGGCCATTTTCTTAAAAGATCTTTGAAACGATCCCAAGATTCACTGAACGACTCATCGTACTTTTGTTCAAAATTTATGATTTCATTCCGCAATGCGGTAGTACGAGAGGGTGGAAAAAAGTAATTGATAAACTTTGTTTCCAAATTCGTCCACGAGAGAATACTCTGTGGCGGTTCCTTAGCAAGCCAATGCCGGGCTTGTCCCTCTAAAGAAAAGGGAAAAAGTTGTAACCTTATAACCTCTTGTGGAACGCCATTGAATTTGACCGTGTTAGTAAGTTGCAAGAATCTCTTGATATGGTCGTGAGGATCATCAATGGTACGTCCCAAGAATGGTTGAGCGGAGACCATCTGGATAAAGCCTGATTTTAGCTCGAAATTGTTGGCGGCAATTGCTGGTATGACAATTGGGTCTGTGTTGCCATCGACATGAGCTTGCAGCAGTTCAATCATCGGGCGATTATCCGGAAGGGGCTCATTGTTGTTGTTATTGTTGTTTGGAGGTGGTACACCGGCCATGCCTAAGTGATCGAGAGGCTCGGGCTCTTGATATGACGTGGATCGAGTGCGCATACACCTGCAAAAGAACGAACAAAGAAAAACAAAGCAAAATTTTTTTTTGGTTTTTATGTTTTTTAATTTTTTGTATTTTTGAAAGTTTTATATTTTTTAGGATTTTTTTTGAAAATTTTTGTGAAAAATAACGTTCACGGGGAACGGATCCTAAAATCCAAGTTCTCACAAAAAACTTTTGATCTTAACGAGAAGAGCCGGCAGCGGCGCCATTTGATACAAGGGATTTTCTATGTTGAAAAGTTCGTTTTCTCGGAATCCTCTCGAATTGATCTCGGTTTAAAGTGAAATGATTTGTTCTTGGTGTCCAAAAAATGGGTTTGGTTTTCTAATCTACTAAACAGGGAAATCAGTAAAGAAAGACTTAAACTTAAAACAATCAACAATTAAAAAGCTACACTTGAATTAAAACTGGAAAATACCCTACTGAAAAATATCCTATTTGGAAAAAAGACTCCTATGCGGAATGTATGCTTAATACGGAAAAGTGAACCCTATTCGGAATATTCCGAATAAGAAGTCAGACAAAAAGTCTATTCGGAAAAACACATCTATGCGGAAAATATGGTTCTATTCGGAAAATCTGGCCCTATTCGGAAAATTGAGTCTGTTCGGAATATATAAGATATTCCGAGTAAGGGAAAATCTAAGGGAGCAATTCGGAAAATAGGGACTATTCGGAATATGTAAATATTCCGAATAAGGATGAAATAAACAAGCAATTCGGAAAGAATGAAATGTTCCGAATAAGAGAGAAAGAAAAAGAGCTATTCGGAAAATTTGGGTTGAAGAACAGTAACAGCAACGTGAGAACAGGGCATACGAATTTAAATCCAAATCAACTCAAATACTCAAAAAGGTTTTACCAAACTAATCAATAATCTTTTAAATATCATAAGTAACAAATCCCACCAATAAAAGCACAAAATCAACAACTTATAAAAGATCAAAATCAATCACACAAGAACTTAAGAACTTGCAATAAAAAGATGAAGAAGAACAAGATGAAATGGAAAGATGTATTGAATGATTAAGGTTTTAATAATCACAAACAAAGATTAAAATTATAAGATTTGAAGAACAAAGATTGAAATCACCAATCACCCTAGTGGTGATGGTGAAGCTACGAACTAAAAAACCTGACAAAAGAAAAATGAAAGCTAACTCCCTAAAATGTGAAGGAGGAAACTATATATAGTCCTAGTGGTTGGTTGGTGAGTGGGTTTTCTCCCTTTCTTCTTGTCTTCTCGTCTTTTCAGAAAAGTTGACGTTTTCGATTCTGATTCGGGATTTGTCGTCGATTAAATTCAACTCGTCTTTTAATTTCTTTGTTTAATAGACTTGAGTTTCTTCGACATATGTAAATCTTCCATCTTTGGTCCTTTTCTTCGATAAATCTTCAAATAGGCCCATTGACTTCAAATCTTTTGCACCTCTTGGACAATAGACTTCGTCTTGAGTCTTTTTCCTTGATAAAACCCGTGCAATCCCATGTTTTCTTTAATATTCACCCGGTTAGCTATGAAAACACAATAAACACAAAAACCACGCATAATTCCAAACAAATGATATTAAATACGTGTTTTGGTCTTGTTTTAGCCAGAATTAAGTGGTAAAAGGATGGGTGTTTACACACCTATCATCGACCGAGGGTAGTTTACTTCCATAGTAATTATCCTTACTCCTTGTTTTTATCAATCTATGATTGATTTGAAAAATAAAATACCAAAAATAATTTTCTTAATCCTCTATCATGTTTAATTCTTTTCTCCTCACCCTCCAATTTTTAATTCTTCTATGAATTCCTTCGTCCGTTGTGTAGGGTGTGGAGAACCGTTATATGGTCTTTTACCATGTCGGTGGTGTACGTGCGAGCGTTGGGGAAATGATTTACGTAACGATTTACGAGTTGGATTTTGTCCATTTTGTAATGAAATTACTTCATGTGGAAACCCGAATTTTTTAAATAACTCTCTCGATTTTTACCCACCTCCACACCCCACATACGAGACACCCTCGTGTGAGTTATGTGGAAACGATTCTCATTTTGGAATTAATTGTTCGCATCGATTCTCGCTTAATTACGAGTAAGAACCGGGCTACAATCAAAACTATAATGATAATTGTTATCCACAAGATTCACCGAGTTTACCACAACAATATCTTTGTTGTAAGTATTGTAGAGGTCCTCACGAGAGTTTTTGTTGTCAACCGATGGATCAAAATTTTTATGAGCCCATTCCTTGCTATAATTCCATTCCCTTTGGTTTTGACCAATCCCCACAAATTTTCTCTCTCGATAGTGAAAATTTTAGACAAATTGAAACGTTATTTCAAAAAATAATGGATCAAGGAAGTGTTGAAATTGTTGAAAAGAGTATCAAAGATATGTTGCAAGAAAAGAGACGAATTGATAAAGAGATTAACGATATAACTAATGAATTGGGAATTCGAAGATATCGAGGAAAAATAATTGATGAGGAATTTAAAAGAGAGCGTGAGATTAAGATTCGACTACTTTCGCAAGATTATAATGGATTAAGCATTGAGATTCGAAAGAAAGAACATTCTCAAGAGGAAGCAAAATATCTTGCTACTCGTGAACTCGTGCGTTCTCTTTTTATTGATGATGACGACGATGAGGATATATTCGATCTCACTCCATCTCATGACATCACCTACTCCTAATCTTGATTCTTCCACCATGGAACCCGACAATTCTCTAAGCATGGGGGACGAGCGTATTAGCACTATTCCGGAAACGAAATCGGACGAAGTTATAAAGTCTAGTGTTGAGATCCTTGTCCAAAACCCAAGAGAGTTTGATGGTATTTCCAATGAAACGTGTGATTTGCCACATTGTGATGACTCTCCTTCTTCCATTCACTTTGAGATTGTCTCCAATTCTAATGATGAAAATTATGATGGAAATGAAGATTTTGAGTATGATACGACTTCTAGTGAATTTTCTAATGAGGAGTTTTCCGATGAACTTTCTTATAAAGATGACATTCACGACTCAGATTATGAGGGATTTCCCGATGAACCTACTCTTTTTCACCCATTTCCACCAGGAAATGAGGATGATAGTGATCCGGTTTTTGAGAGGTTCACCTTTGAACTTATTCCTTTAGACCCATTTCCACCGGGAAATGAGGTTGATTTGACTATTCCAATCCTTGATAAGTTCACCGATGAAATTGCTCATTTAGATGTGGAAGACGTGATTCTTCGAGAGAAATTATCTAACGTCTATCTTCTCATTTCTAAAATCGAAGCTTTGAATTCTAAACCTATTACCAAGTCTTTCTCTCCATCTCCTATCCCCGTTGAGGATAGTGATCCGCTTATGGAAGAAATTGACACTTTTCTTGCTTCTAATGATTCGATACCACCGGGTATTGATGATCTTGACATGGAGGAGGCACTCTATTTTTAGAGAATTTACTTGATGATGATTTCGTCCCAAGTATTCCTCCCACTCACTTTGATCTTAATGTGTGGTTTTTTCATGTGACTCATTTTGAGTATCATGACCCCTTTGTTCACATTCCATAGAGTGACAAGGTCAACAAAGTCATGCAAGTTGATACCACTAAAGTTGAGACCTTTACCCCACCATTACCACGTGCTTTATATGATTATGGATTATCATGGGGGGAAGACACCGTGTTGTCTATTCTTTTCTCTCCCGAGGACGAGGTATTCGATCCCGGAATCATTGATTTAGGGAAATTTTGGCCTTTCACCGATGCAATAATTGAAAGATTTTTTGATCATCTTGGTGCGAGTTTATCTTTGGGAGCATACTTTATCCATTCCATGATTCGTAACATTGACCGCCATCTCTTTTTGGAGATTTATGTTGGAGTTTCATCCTTTCGTTTGTCATCCGACAACGAGGATGTGATCTTTGACCCCGACATCGTGCTTTATGATGGATTTTATTCCTTTATGCCGATTTACACCATTTTCCCTAAGTACCAATGAATGCGGGGATCGATTCTAGCTCATGACTCTGTTAACAAAAACGAGGTGCCTTGTGGGGGAGTCCCATACATTCTATCTTCTATCTATTTTCTAACACAAAAAAGCTTGATATTTTCAAGCTCGTGCTCGTGTTTTGTTGTGTTGTGAATCTTAGGAATGACCCTAATCATTGAAGACTCTCGTGTTCGGTTTTTTCCGGTCCACTCGAGCTTCCGTACTTTGATTGTCAAAAAGGGCACTCACTATCCTTTGCTTTTTATCGACTAACGTTTTATCTTGAAGCATAATTAATAAACGGCTTATAGATTTGCGTACTCTTACCATGTTAGGACTTTTGCATTAGACTCTTCGTATTTTAGCAAGGGGGTGTTACTCTTGAGCTAGGAAACATTGAGGACAATGTTTGGTTTTAGCATGGGGGAGTCAATCGATATAATCGCTTGCAGTTGCTTTTGTCGTGTTCAAACGTAATCGTTTTTCTCGTTTTTCATTAAAAATTTAGATTTTTAGTGTTAATTTGTGTTTAATAATAAAGAAAATAAGTCTTTTTGACACAAATGTAGGCTTTCCGTTGGTGAAAATAAAAATAGTTTTTGACTCGACTCGGTTTTTACCTTAGCTCATTCCTTAACATGTTTAAATCAAGTTTAGCTAGACTTTTAAATAGGGAACTTAAAAACGCGAAATTCTTAACTCATACGGGTTTAAGAACGAGAACTTTTCGCAAGTTCCTATAATTGATCCTAGTAAGTCGTTTATCAAGGGAACTTTAAAACGCAAATTCTAAACTTGAAAAAGTCTAAGAAGATGCAAGATCCTATAGATGACTTGAAAACCCAAAACTTTGATTTATTAGGCTAAGTATCCATTAGTCTCGCATTTTTGAAATTTTACAATATGGAGAACAAGAGATGATAAAGTTTAATCATAAGTGTTGAGGTTAATTCTTCTATGTATAAGTATTTTTGTGTTTGATTCTATCTCCTCGTATTTATTTTTCACGCTTGAATAATAAATTGCTTAATAAATGAAGTTTTTAGCGGTTTGGGCTTAATATCTTAACTTGTAACTCCTTCTTTTTCTTCCCTTGTAATTAAAGTAAGAACACATTGAGGGTGTCAGTGTCGTGAACTTTTTGATCATGGGATTGTGGAAATTTGGCTTACTATAGATATCATAATAATAATAAGAATAAATAAAAACATGTTCTCTATGAGCCTTCGGGTGGGAGTCATGTAGCACTAACCTTGTCATTAGAGCCTTATGGTGTATGGCATGGTGACGTGTTTAATAAAAATTTCTTAATCATCATGATCCTTAAGGTGAGATGGTGAATGTCAATTCCCTTGTTTATGTCCAAGGAGCCTTCGGGTGTGGATTATAGATAAAGAACACTTTTACATCTTAAAGAGCCTCAAGGTGTATGATGTAATTGTTGCTAACTCCATTAATAAGGTCAAATTTGACTTTGGATGATTTATTGTTGCTTTAAGTAGTCCTATTAGCCAAATTTCGGATCCGGGGATTTATCCCTCAAATCGTGTTAAGTTATCCTTGATGTGGGCTTTCTTTAGTGACAACGGTTTTTGAAGTCGAGGTTAGGTTTTGAGTGTTGGGTTTACAACCTGTTTGCCTTCATTTTCGGACTAATAATTATTAAATAAGTTAAATGAGCCTTTGGGTGAATGACAAAATTTAAAATCTAGAGATACAATTAGGAATAAAGGATATTGAGTTTAACACAAATAACTTGTATGAGTGGATTTAACATTGAGAATTATGATTGACAACGATCTTGGTTTTAAACTTGGCATGGAAAGAGTGAAAAGTCAAGGACGATGAATCTATTTAAGTTTTATGATCCTAAAAGTTACTTTTCAAATAATTAAAGCATTACATTATGTCATTGCAAATAAGTGTCACAAGTGGAATAAAAGTGTAGTTAGTAGCTTTATTTTATCATTGCGTGAGGACACGGCAATTGCTTAGTAAGGGGAATTTTGATATGAGTGAAATTACTCATATCAATTGTATCAATAAATGAGCTTAAAATACATAATTGATATGAATATGGCCTTGTATATGCATGTTTCTTGTTTCATGTGTGTAGGTACCAAAGATCATGAAAACGGCAAAATCGATACGGAGTTTAAAGAAATATAAAGAAACCAAAAATTCAAGTTCATTTTTCGAGGATTCAAGTTCTATGAAAGTAATGGGCCTAAGTGGGGCCCACAGTTGCTAAGTGGGCCACATAAATTCATCAATGTTACCAAGGCCTATTTAAAAGCCCAAAAGAAGTAAAGTTGGACGGATGAAGTTTTATATGGATAAAAGAAGACAAGCCCAAAAGAAGAAAAATAAAGAAAGACGGACAAAGTTTACATTTTTGGGTCACAAGCCCAAATCAAAGAAAAAGAAACAGACGTAAAGAGTTTATAAACTCTTTGGTCAAAATTTCCAGTCAAAGAAACAATGAGATAAAGAAAAATAATAGAACGAGAGAAACAATTGAGGATAAACACTTTCCCAGTCTCATGAACCCTAGTAATTAGGGGATTCTAATTAAATCCTCAATTGTTATACACGCGCCTTCAATTAATTCCCAAGTTTTAAGGAAGAGAAGAGTGCTGACATCAAAAGCCACGTGGACTCTCAACACATCACATCCTTTCTGTGATTGATTGATTTTCTGCATTCCAGGGATTGGGCCAATGATTACTTGCCACATAATCACCAAAGAAGCACAAGAAGCACACCTTGTGCCATGGTGGCAATCCGTGTGCACAAGGATGTGTCTCAACCGTTGGATTAAAACAGAAAAGAAAGAGAAAAGATAAAGATGGAATCAAGGGCTAAAATCATTCCTTCCTCAACAAACTACCCTCTCGGGTTCCATATAAAAACCCTCCCTGATTATTGTAAAAATCATCCCTTTCTTTAATTTATCGTTATAATGTAAAAATAGAGTTAGGATTTATTTTTAAAAAATCTTGTAATGTTTTGAGTTTGAATAAATAAATTTTAATTCCAGTTTTTATCAATCTCGCTTTATTTTTCTTGAATTATATAAATGTTTGTCCTAGAGTTCTATTTTAGTGATTATAATATGATGTGGTCTTTTAAGCTTTTTAATAGCTAACTAAGATTTACATGAGCTAAGTTTGGGACCCAACTTATCTAATTGATAAGTTGAGAAAAACGTAAGGTATTTATCTATGAATTGATTTGGAAGTTTTCGTTACACGTTTTATGATTTTTATTGGTTAATTGTTTGGATTGTGCTTTATGTTTGTTTAAAATCTGTTAAAAATCGAGTTTGATTTTAAAATTCATCTTTTAGTTAAATCTGTAAAACTCTATTCTTAAATCTTGATTCATCTAAGTCATTTTGTTAAGTAGTAATGTATTGAATCTGTTTTTAAAAAAAATAATAAACCAAGTTTGAGTAAAGTGTGTAGTTAGATGATACAAAGAAAATTTGATGGTTTAAAATTCATTTGAGTTTCATTGTGAAGTTGAATTTACTTGTTCTATGTTTGTTATAAATCTATGAAGTATTGGAAATCTGTTAGGATATATTGTAGGTATATCAAGTAATTTGGTTTTAATCGGTGAAGAAAGTTGTATAAGGGTCGATATGATTGCAACTGGTAATAGGTTACTTATGTTCTAAAATCTAAAGGAAAGCTGCACGAGTAATTGTTCAGTTAATCTTAATCAGATTTATTGAGTTGTGTCATCATTTTGGATGAAACCTTAGTTTCAGATTTGCAAAAGAACGATAGTCAGGAAATCAGTGGTTATAGATTATCATAGCTAGGGATTGATTATTCACAAGCAATTGGAAGTTTTCCTTGTTTTCTTTTAATCAATTACGGGATTGGCAAACATTGAAGCAGTTGGGATGATGAAAATTCGTATTGGAATCTATTTGCGAAGCGGAAGTTGAAGTATTGATCAAGGAAGCTCAGCGCTTACCTTCGTCCTCAACGGAACATCTTCACTTATATGGTCAAGCTTTATTTCTATATTTCTTGCAACCTCTTAGTTTATGCTAGCTGGATAAGTTGTGTGTATATCCTAGTTAAGTTGCTGACGTAAGTGTTTATTTGATTTTTAACCTATCTCGGTTCTCATTACTGTTATTTTCTATAGAACTGTCTGCTTAAGTGTTTAATGTAGATCTTGTTTCAAATCTTGTGACTGTTAGTTTACTGCTGAATTGAGTTTTCACTGTTAATAATTGGATCTATTCTGCTGAATGTGCTTTAAATGGCTGAAGAATATCATATATAGTGACCGTATGTAGGGAGTTTAGATCTGTTGTATTTGTCTTGGCTGTATTGGAATTTAGGGAGTTCTTTGTTATTTAAGTAATTATTTGGAGATATTGTTTTGATCTGCTAATTTCTATTGACAGCAGATATAATCCTAAGTGTCATGACTTGTTGCCTGTTTGTTTTAAAGTAAATATTCGGTCAAATTGGTTAAAATCTTTACTCCAAAATTTTATTCCAAAAATTTGTATGCCACAGGACTCGAACCTGTGACCTTTAGTTCATTGCACTTGATACCCAACCAACTACTCTAGCAGACCTTTTTGTTAATGTTATTCATCTTTATATAGTTAAATGCTATTTTAACTGTCAGTTTTATATAAACGTTTTTAGTCAAATTTTCTTAGTATAAAAAGTTAAAATAATAGAAACATTTTATTAATTTTAAAATTTGTTATTTTAAAATTTGGTGAATAAAAAAATATTAGTTTAAATAAATAAATATAAAAAAAATATATATTTATAATATATAAATTAATATTTTATTACTTTTAAAATTTGAATTGTTTTAATATTGTTTTTAATTAATATAGATTTAAATAATTTTGTTTTAAATAATTTAAGTTTAAATAAAATTTGTTTAAATAGTTTGTTAAAATAAAAATTAAAAGTAAAAAGTAAAAAATATTATAGTTTAAATTGTCTTTTAGATTTAATTTCGGGAAACGACTCATGCATTTTAGCGTAACATTTTGTAGAATTAATTTAGATAAAAACCGAAACCGAATTCAAATCAATTGTCCATTTCAAATCGAAAGACTCAGATTCACAAGTTTCTTGTGTACACCGAACCGGGATCACTCTCGTGTTTAATTGATTTGTCTTTAGCTTATTTTTGGATTATTACCTTTTCCTAAAGGTAATTTCCTAGATTTGCTCTATAACGTATTAAATTAAAATACACCGATACTTTCTCGATACATCACATTCCCATCATAATCACGAACAAAACGTGTCTTCTTTCTAAAAGTAACCTCCAAATCCGCATCACAGAATTGACCAACCGAGAAAAGATTGTGGTTGAGCCATTCGACGTAGTAAACCCTTTTGATTGTGATATTCCCCTGAACCAAGTCTCCATATCCTAGGATCGGTGCAAATTGATCATTTTCGAATCGGACCGTACCCAGGAACTTCTCCACGAAGTTAATTAGAAGCTTGAGATTCCCCGTCATGTGCTTCGTGCATCCGGAGTCATGTATGAAGAGAATTATCTCGATCACCTGCAGAAGAATTAGAGCACGATGGAGCATTTGCTAAATTTGATTCCTTGTTAGTTGTGATATCCGAATCATTAGTTTCACTTAAAGGTACACTAACGCTCGTTGTCACATTTTATGTCCTAATCTTAGGCATCCATTTATATCTTGGAGGACATTGATTAGCAAACCACCATTTCCAAGACTTGCTAGCAGACTCATATAATTCCCTAATTTTGCTTCTAGGGTTCTTAGTGGTGGAGTCTGATGCAATACTTTTCTCAGGGGGGAATGCACCAAAATGATTCACTTTGCGCTTGGGTTTTCTAGCACTAATAGGCATCGCAGTTTGCTTCTTAGTTCTAGTATCTACGCCTTTGACATTATTCGAAACACACATAGCATGATTAGCATAAGCACACTTTCCACATTCACACAAACAAACTTAACATTCAAAGCATTTAAAGTCAAATCATTCAAATCGTCATTACACGCGATTACAGACGTTTTATTCTTAGAAACATTGAAAATCCTAGGGTGGTCTTCGACTTCCTTCATCTTCCCTTGACTTTTGTTTTGCCAAACCTTTTCATTCATTCGAGTGCTCTTAAGATGAGGCCGACTAACACTAGCAGTGGGGACTTCTCTTGTAGTAAAAGACACACGTCTATTAGTGTTTCTAGAAGTCTGAGGTGATTGACTTTCTTTGTTGTGTGTGGGTTTAGTGGCCAATCTATACATCCCTGGTTTAATCACATTTGTGTTCTTAATGTTTTGTGATCGAATATGTGTTTTGGGAGTATTCTGTGGTAACCTATCCTTCCCATCTGTCTTGGGGGCAAACCCATGTTTTGCAAATGTATAAATAGAGAAAACATATGGTTTTCCCAAGACAGAGAGTCCAGTCACTTTGTGCGCATTGGGTTGTCTTACAACAGGTTTCTTAACAATAGGTTCCATAATTTTCCCACCTATCTTAGCAACGAGTTTCTTCAACTCTGCTATCGCTATTTCCCAGTCTTGTAACTGAGCTTTCAACTCTTTAATTTCCCAACTCTTTTCATTCATTTCTCGACACATTTGGGAAAGTTTTTCTTGCAATTTATTATCATGTGGAAAACTTCCTATGTCTTTTTGCAAAGCAAGTTCAAGGGAATGACAATGTTTTTGAAGGAAATCATTTTGTGTTGAAGTAACTCAAAAGCCTTTTTATCAACATTTTCTTTACGTTTCGAAAGCTCAAGTTCAAGATGCTCACATTCTTTGATCTTATCAAGATATTTGCATGCAACATCTGAATATTCATCGATATCAGCACAAGATTGAAGAGTAACACACAAAATATATTTTGAGAGACATTCTTCTAAGAGTAGATCATATTCGTTTGAAAAATCTAATTTGTCATTTTGAAGTTCATCAATTTCTTTTTCAAGAGACTCAACATATTTCAAATCATCAAACATTTCAGACCGAATCAATTTTTCAAACTCAAGAACATGTTCTTTTATTATCTTCGTATTTGGTATTAAAAGTTCTTTCACAAGCACAGTTATGTCGTGAGGAATTTCTGTTTTCCACTTATCCTTTTGACGTTTTTCTCAATCACTTTCAACAATTGATTGAACATTATCAATGCGGTGTTTAAGAAAACTAAGTGTTTTTCTACTTTTGCTTTTAGAAGCATCAAGAGGTAAATAGTTAATATATTTAAAAACATTTGATTTCTTAGTGGCAAAAATTTTCTTCCATTGAATTCTTCGTTGTTTGCATTCAAGAAGAGACTTCTGTTTTTGTGGAGTGAAATGACCATAAAGACTGTTTTCATAAGCATAATTATATGATGTCACAAAATCTTTATTGACCGGTGATCTACTCTCCTCATCGCAAAGGGACGTCTCTTCATTATCGAGGCTAGCTACTGGACAATCATGATCGGTCCGTTCGGACTCATCAAGATATAAGTGAGGGTTAGCAGCTTGAGCTTGTTCGAGGTACTTGGGGCTTGCAAAGCTAGGTTGACCCTTGAAAAACGACCGAGGTGCTATCATTCTAACGGTTTGAATAGAGTCATGCGTTTTATAAACAACTTTTTTCAAAAAATCGACTTGTTCTTCGAGATCCTTTACTTTTTCAGTATCTTTGCCTTGTCTATTTTTGAAATCTTGTTTTAATTTTTCAACCTCTTGTTTCTTTTCGTCAAGAATTTTAGTAGAATCGGTGGTATTCATAGAAAGCCTCTGTTCAAGTTCATTAACTTTTGTTGTGGCAAGGTACGTTTTTTGACGTTCATCACTTAATAAGACATTAAATTGACGTTTTTCTTTAGTTAACAAAGCAAGAGCTTCATTGTATGTATTTTCAAAATCGTCATTTTTAACATTGATAACACTACTTTTGTACCCCTAAATCTCTTTGGTCTTTTGAAGAAGCTCAGCCCTATAACTATCAATAGTCTCACTAGATTTTATAAGAGCGGCTTTGCTTTCTTCAAAGTTTTGAGTGAGCGCTGCGTTTGCCTTCTGTAATTGCTTTTGACTCTTTCTATTTTCATTGACATCTTTTTTGTAAACTAGCAATTAAACTAGCAAGCGCGACACGCTCCTCATCATCATACTCATTTGCATGTTGATCATCCTCAAACTCATTATTGCACATGTCTGATGAATCGAGTGTGGTATTGCTATCAACCGTTTCCATCATACACGTGTCAGTAATTGTTGTTGGTAGATCACTGTGCTCATGTGTATCACCAAAAACATTATATTCATCATCATGTTGTACCTTATCAATTGGCTCAGTATCAAAGATAGGACCATTGTCATCTTTAGTGACGTTAAGGACCTCATGAATCTTTACCATGTAAGAATAATGTGCCTCGAGTTCTTGGTCGTAGAGTTCATCATCTGTATCGTCAAGCATTTCTCCTTCCTCAGCTGATAACTTGATCCCAACTTCCATCTTCTTGCACAACAGCATCTTTTCCTTATGATAACCATAATATTTAACCGTCTTTGGCTGCCTGCATTCCCTAGCCAAATGACCATAACCTCGGTAGTTAAAACACTATATCCCATTTTGTTGCACAACTTGAGTACCAACAGTTTCCCTATTTCCAACAACAGTAGCAACCCTCTTATTATCATACTTCGCGGGTTGTCGATCATACTTTGGAGGACTCTCAGCACGCCTTCGTGTGTCATTCCTTGGAGGACTATGAGCATAGTTGTTCCTCGTGTTAGATGATGTTCTGAGGTTGTTGTTGGTGGGTTTGTAGATTTTCCTGTATTGTTTCATAATGAAAGCCATTTATTGCTTGAATTCCCTATCCTTTTGAGCTAGTTCTTCATCACTGTCTTCTTCGGATGATTGCTCAGGTGTGGGTGATGGTGCTCTTGCAACTTCTTTGCCTCGGGATCTTGTTGGAGCATGTGACTTAGAAACAGTGGATGATCGTGGTGATGATGATTGAGTGTAGTAGGTCTTTGGAGCACGAGAATGATAATCTAGGTAATGTTGAGTGGTAGACACCAAAGCAAGTGGATTTGAAACCTTTGCAGCACGTTCAGCTCAAAGTTCATTTGCCTCATTTTGAAATTGTTTCAAAATGTCAAAGTGCGTGTGATATGAAACTTCGTCTAACGTTTGTTGTTGTTTCACCAAGGTGACAAATCGTGTCCACTCTGGTTGATGTTGTTGTAGAAACTGGACATTGACTTCCATGGTGGAAACTTGCAAGTTGTTTCGGGTCATGTCATTCATCATTTTGTAGAATCGGGAATAATAAGAATCAACTGATTCCCCATCCTTTGATGTAAACTTGCCAAAGTTCCAAAACATCTTAGTTTTTATGTCTTGTTTGTTAAGTGATTCACCTTGTTTCAATCTTTCAATAGCCGTCCACATTTCTTTAGCAGTAGGGGATGCATCAACAGTGGAATAAATAGCATCTCCTATGCCACTGAGAATTAGGTAGATTGCTTCCTTCTCTGCATCAAACCAAGCACGGTTCTCTAGTGTGAGATCGTTTCTCTTTTCATAACGTTCATAAGCTGGTTATTCTTTATTTGTGTCTGTGGCTGGTTGTGTGCAGGAACTTTTATCCTTGCGAGTTTATAGGGTCCATCAAAAATGCGTTGCCTTAAAGCATCACCATTAGGTTTTGTGTCAAGATAACGTAGAAAACAGGATTGCCACTGATCATATCGACCGGTCACAAGCATTGGTGGTATCTCTTTATTGCCCGCCACCATTATGTTGTTGTTCGTCACACGATATTCGGCAATAGAATCCATTTCAAAATACTTTGAAGAGAATATGGATCTTAAGTAGATGTTATAGTGATTGTTGTTGAAGAGAAAAAGTGTTGAAATCCCTTAAATTTGTTCTTAAAAAAACAAAATATTCTCCTATTCCAAAAAACACACGAGTTAAAATTTTTCAAAAACACGTTTTTGAAAAAATGCTATCGGAAAGTTCTTATCAGAATGTCATTGGAATAGTCATCAGAATAGTCATCAGAATAGTCATCGCAATATGAGTGATCGCAATGCATGATCGCAATGTGTGACCGCAATGCGTGATCGCAATGTGTGATCGCAATGCGTGATAGCAATGTGTGATCGCAATGCTTGATCGCAATGTGTGATCGCAATGCGTGATCGCAATGTGTGATCGCAATGCTTGATCGCAATGTGTGATCGCAATGCGTGATCGCAATGCTTGATCGCAATGTGTGATCACAATGTAGAAACCCTAAGGCTTTTGTGATCAGAATACTGAAGCCCTTATCGCAGTGTGAGAACACTTCTGAAACTTAAGGTAAAAACTTGAGATTTTTACAACAAGTCCGTGATAATAATAAAACCATAACAACCAAATCCTTACCACACGTATGAAAGATGTAAAGATAAATATGGCAAGATTTAGAGCACTAAAAGCACAAGAAAAAACTTGAATTCGAGATGATTTTATGTTTAAATCACACGAACTAAGTAGTCTATCAACAACGAATCATAAAACTACCCTATGACGATTGATACCAATTGTTGTCCCATAAAATATGATGATTAAACAAGAAAGAAAGGTAGAAGATAGATGAATTCCAGAGAGAGAAAGTAGAGAGAGAAAAGAGAGAGAATGGTTGGAACTTTTGGAGGATTAGATTAGAGAGTGAATAGTGAAAATGACCAACACCCTTCCTAACATGCTAGGAATGGTATATATAGTCCACCCACATGCGGGCTTGTTTATGAACTATATTCTAATGGGCCGAGCTTTCCTTTTGGGCTTTAGTTACTTATGAATGAACTTTAGCCTAATGTTAAGCCCGTATAACACGACTAATCTACTGCTTATTACAACGTTCTAAAATACGATACATAATAAACATGTGACCGAGCATTCTTGTTTGACTCAATATTTTGAGGCTAACATTTTCCTTTCATGTTCCCAAACTGCAGGTACTCAGGGACACAACTAGGACTTGAGAGTATGTGCATACGGATGGAAGCTATCTAGCCTTCATTACTTTATGCATTTTCCATACATTACATTATTTAATTTTTTGGACATTGTTTGGTCTTTTTCCATTTTAGTACGCATATTCATGTGTGTGAGCTTATGTTTGTACTACCGATGTTTGGACTACCCATGTTTGTTTCCGGTATTTCCTATAGTCATTTAATGCTTTGGACATTTACCTTGCATGCTTTGATGACACGCCATAATTATCCTGTGATATTTCATTTATCAAAATGAGGTGTTACAGTGTCGCATTGTGTCAATCCGTACGGATCATGTTTGAGAATTTGACAATGAAGTACAGTTTGGAGCTTATTGTGATGCCAAAGGCATTTCTCACAATTTATGGACCCGCGTACACCTTAGTCAAATGGTGTAATAGAACACACAAACCAGAATCTCCAAAAAAATGAGTAGAACAATGCTAAATGAATCAACTTTACCTCAAAAAATTTGATGTCATACCGTACATTAACTTACATAGACTATGAACTATATAAAGGTAAAAAACCCACCATATGATACTTTAAAGTTTTCAATAGCAAGTGTTTTACAAGGATTATCTTGCCAAGTTCGACCCAAAATTTAACGAAAAAGTTTTCTCGGATATTTTGAAAATAGCAAATTATACATAGTATAAAACAAACAAACCATGTGTATTGAGGAATTGTTGAACGTAACATTTGACGAAAGTCATCCTCGTTCAAAATCATTACTTTTAGTAGATAATGATTTAGTTGAAACTCAGGTCGTTGAAAAACAAATAAGCTTTAAAGAAAACAAGATAAATAAACCATTAAATCTTGGAACTAATAATATTACTAGAAAGTAAAAGACCATCCCTTGAAAAACATCATTGGAAATCTTAATAACATAACTCTTAAGTTAAAGGCGCCAAAATCAAAATCAATTTTTTTTTGTTCCACAAATTGGACCTAAAAGTTATTCACGGAGTTATAAAAAACAAAAGTTGGATTATATCTATGCAAGTAATAAACACGTACGTTTCAAAGCTTTAGCGCATTTTATATACATGTCGGATATTGCTTCTTTATCATCAGTGGTGGACTACACATACACTTAAAAAAAACTTTACTGATGAACTCAAAGCCAAATATAACGTGATCATTGTCCATAAGTTGATTATATGGTTATTTAAAATGAAAGGTGCGTGTGCCACACACAAGCATATAATATAAAATGTTATCAGTAATATTGAACGAAAATACATTAAAAGCCTTTCTTTCTCCTATAAATTGTATATCATAACAGGACAAAAGTCCATTACCCTTTATATTAAATAGGGGAATCACGTTTCCATAGAAACAGTGATCCCCCTCACACTCTCATTAAACTATGTTATTTTATTTCCCTCACAAAGGGTGTCTTCCCTCACAAAAATCACACACACAAAACACGCATCGCTGGTTCCAACAGAACGTTATATTACTCCGTTTTTTTAGATTTTTACTCCGTTCCATTGATGAGCTTTGGATCTTTCCACCCATTCATTTATTGGCGAGTGCACTAATTAATTTGGTTTGCCCTTTCAAATTAACCCTTTGTCTTTTCAGATTAAACTCTTTAATATAAAGGGTAATTGCTGTAGCTAATCCTTAATTGTGTTTGTTTGATTGTGTAGTGGCTACAGGAAATCCTTAATTGGTATCGTTTGATTGTGTGGTGGCTACAAGAAATTGATCATGTGCGTTCGTTTCATAAAGAGGTGTAACCATGGTGACCGTAGATGCTTCTCCCATTCCACCCATATATATATACCCACAATAACACCTAATTTGTTTTGGGTTTGCATTATTTCTGGGTTCGCTGCCTTTTCAGATCAATTGTCACCCTTAACCTTTGTGTTCTTCATCCGGTTCAAAACCCTTTGTGAGTTCCCATGTCTTTACTTGCTTTACGTTATATGCTACACATTTGCCTTTTGATTAAATGTTTCTACCTGTATGTTTCTGTGCCTCTTTGTTGTAGGCCTGTTATTAATGCTTTAGTTTGCTCTTCCTCTTTACGTATGTGATTAGAAAATAAGTGTTGTTTGCTGATCATACAATTTCGTATGTTAATTAGTGATATGGCCTGTTTGTTTTAGCTTATATGAGGTAACCTTGTTTTGGTTTATATAACATACGCCTCACTTTTGTGCTTTATTATGGAGGCTTATGGACTTATCTAAGTTTGTTATGATATAATAGACTTATATAATCGCATAAGTCACCAACAACCTTAAAAAGTCAGGGTTGATGAAATATAAGCTGAGATATGGCCTATTTTCGGCTTATATAAATTAAGCCCTAATTACGGTTGCTGTTTCCAGATCTAGGAGCTTATATAAGTTCATCATGCTATGATAAACATATATGAGCCGTAAGCCTCTAAATAAGTCACGAAATTGGGGCTTATGTTATATAATCCAAAATGGACTTACATTATGTAAGCCTAACGAAAATCCCTGTAATAGGTATAGATAGGTGTCCTTGGGTGATAATAGGAGTTCATATGTTAGTTAGTCGTAATAGTTTAGGTTGTGTTTCGGTGTGTGTGTGTGTGTTGTACCTGTCCGCTTAGATCGTCCGTCAGAGTGTACGTGCTTTGTTGCCCACTTTTTTGCTTCCTGTTGTTTGTTCATACTAGATTTTTCTGGTGGAACGTATATTTGGCCGTTTACCGTGATGGAAGTGTGTGTTGTGTGTGGCTCCAATGGACCCGTTGGACCAATTCCTGTTTGTTCTAAGTGCTGTGAAAACGACCGTACCCATGGTGGACAGAACCCAAAGATAAGAGGTTGTTTCTCTATTCCCCTTTGCCCGTTTAGTAGCCTAACGTATAATGCTATCCATCTTATTTGGTTCCTTATTTGTTTGCCTGTTTTTTTCAGCTGCTGCTGACCGGTATATCGCTGAACATGGCCTTAGGTTCCTCCCTCAACCAAGGCTATGGGCTGATATAATGGGAGAGCCTTATGCTGTTGTCCAAGGGCGACAGAGTTCAGAACATCCCACGGCGCCTGTTTTACCTGTCTCAGCCGAACCTGTAGACCACCATGTGCTTTCATTGCAGACTGGTGTCCCAATTGTCTCTGCGGGTGAGCCAACAGTTCAGCTGGCTCCTGTGGAAAGGCAGTCAAGGCAAAGTGTCCGTCGACGTTTGCTGTTCTCACCTGACTCAACCGCTGCAGCAGGACAACCGGCTGGTTAGTGTTTCATAAAGCATGTTTGGCATGATAATTCCAATTTGGTTGTTACGTTTTCTTGGTTTGTTACCTATACTCTATTAACCATCCATGTGGGTGCCTAGGTTCCTTGGCGCAATGACCCATCGACTCCGCTAACTCGCCTAATCAAACTCCTATTGTTTCTATCACACCTGTCGGTTTGGTTGGGTCGCAAGTGGGACGTCGTTCTATGATACATGGCCTGAGAAGTGCTCCTTCGGCTGCTAGCCGGTCTTTCCCGTCGACATCTGCTGGTAAGCCTTTCTTTTAGCACCTGCCACTTAACCAACATGCGTATTACCATATGTGTGCTTACCATTTGTTGGTCGTCTTTTGTCCACATTGATCTCAATTAACAGGTTCCTCCACACGCCAGCCCAGGAGTGCCTATATGTCGCCACCTCAAATGGTCAGTGGCGCTGGCCCGAGTTCCTTTGTACCTGTAGCATGGCCCGCCAACCATTCTACTAGAACTGATGTTCCAAGCACTTCCTCGGGACCTACTACAGGTTAGTCTCCTTTTCTTAATGGACAAGCGAGCACGGTTCATGGTTTTTTTTACACCTACGCGTTAACTTTCCTTTTAATGCCTCCCACTCTGCCGATGCATTATTTCCCATCTGTGTTTTTCCCGTTTGGTGCTCACCTTTTGTCAACATTCATCTAAATTCACAGGTACCTCCGTACGCCGTCCTAACAATACCCATATGCAGCCGCCTAGACCGATGAATGGCGTGCCCCCAAGAACTGGTGTTCCAACTACTTCCTCGGGACCCCCTCCAGGTTGCCTTTCTTTTCTTTATGGCTAAATAAACACGGCCCACGAGTTTGTTTGTAGCTCCCCACTCATTACCTGTTCATCTACATTTCAGGTACTCCCGTCTATCGTGACCTTGGGGACTTCACATACCGTTGTCGCAACTGCCATGCTCTTCTGGCACAAATAACGGATCAAATCTACGCGCTATAGTGTAGAACCAGAATACCATGTGTGCTGTGGAACTAGCAAAATTTTCATCCCCCAGCCACCACCCCCACCTGCCATCATTCAACAACTACTCACAAATAGTAATTTCATGGAAAACATCTGCGCCTACAACCAGATGTTTGCAACGACATCATTTGGAGCTACGGTTGATGAATCTATCAACCAATCCACATGGCCATATGTTTTCAAGATTTCAGGCTAGGTGTACCACCGGCTAGGGTCATTGATGCCCGAAGTAGGGAAAGGACCACATTTTCTACAGTTGTACATATACGACACCCAGAATGAAGTAAAGAATCGGCTGGCTCCTTTTGGTGGGGAATCGGCGTCCACTTTAAACCCACTTATAGTCCAACATCTGATACAGGTCTTTGATCAGACTAACGCATTGGTTCAGTTGTTTAGAACAGGAAGGGATAAGGCCCGTGATGCGAATATTCCAGACTTCAGCCTCAGGTTGTAGAATGTGTGTGGTGCCCGCGGGTATGAACTCCCCACCGCAAGGGACATTGGTGGGATTGTGGTCCAGACTGGTCGGGATTGCAGGACCGATTATGATGTCATTATTGAACACAGGTCCGGTCCCCTGCAATGCGTTAACAAACTCCACAAGTCTTACATGTCTCTTTAGTTTCCCATATTGTTCGTGTTTGGCCCAACTGGGTACCATAAAACATTGGCTGTTCTTAGACGCGATGGTGTTGGTGATAGAACAACCACGGTCTCTATGAATCGGTATTATAAATACCAGCTCCACCCCTGCGCGGGTGACTACGGTCTTATATTCAGGACAGGCAGGTTTTTCCAGCAGTATGTTGTCACCGTGTATTGTGCTTTGGAACAATCCCGGTTGGACTGGGTGCAGACTCACCAGAACGATATTCGGTGTGACTACCTGGCTGGGCTGTATGATTCCTTGAACAGGGGTGACCGGGAAGGAGTCCAATGTGACCAATCTATTCTTTTACCAATGACTTTCACAGGGGGGCCTCGATACATGTACAGCCACTACCTTGACGCGCTTGCACTCTGCCATGCTCTAGGAAACCCTCAGTACTTTATCACATTCACATGCAACGCAAAGTGGCCTGAAATAGACAGGTTCATGGCCCAGTTCTCGCTGTTGTCAACTCCCGATAGGCAAGACGCTACTTGCCGGATCTTTGAACAGAAAGTGAAAGACTTTGTTAAGTTTTTAAAGGAGTCCAAGCCTTTTGGGTCCGTCACTGGTCGTAAGTTTCATTACCCTATTTTTTTTTCTTCACACGGTAACATCTGCCCCACTTAAATGTAGTTTGTTCTTATTTTTGCGTAGTCCTGTACACAATTGAGTTTCAGAAACGGGGTCTGCCATACTGTCATACACTCATGTGGTTGCACGAGAAAGATAAGATAGTGGACCCATCACAACTTGATGCATTTATTTCAGCAGAACTGCCAGATCCTACCAGTGACCCAGAAACATTTGCAATTGTGTCGGAGCTTATGCTCCATGGACCATGTGGCGCAGCTAACATGAATTCGCCTTGCATGAAGGATAACTTATGTAGCAAAAACTTTCCAAAACATTACAATGAGAATACCTATTTTGACAGCGGTGGGTACGTCCATTATCGAAGGCGGGACACATGCATATGTGTCACTAAAAAAGGTTTTGAGCTGGATAATGCTAATGTGGTACCATATAACCGAACCTTGTCACTCACCTTCAAGGCGCACATAAATGTCGAGTACTGCGGATGGAGCATGTTGATTAAGTATTTCTTCAAGTATATATCTGAAGGCCCTGATAAGATCTTCGCGAAAGTTGTTAGGCCAGTCGGTGAAGCATCTACCTCCTTGCAGCCTCCACCCCAACTGAGAGATGAGATACAAGACTATGTTTACGGTCGGTACATCTGTCCTCATGAAGCTTGCTGGAGGAATTTTGATTTCCCTATACACATGAGAGAACCAGCTGTACAAATACTTGATGTTCACTTAGAGAACATACAGCGTGTTAACTTTCGTGAACGTGATGATGTTTCGGTCATAGTTAAGCTGCCTGAAAAAAAAACTACATTGACTGAATGTTATGCGTACAACGCAAACAACGTTGATGGGAGGCACTTAACCTACCTGAAATTTCCCACGAAGTTTGTCTGGTACGCAGATGCAAAGAGTTGGAGGCGAAGGGCTGTTATAACCAGACACTCTTATAGTAGACTTGCGTTTGTGCATCCTAGCTCGGGTGACATGTTCTACTTCCGGATGCTTCTATCTCATAAGAAAGGCTGCACATCTCCAACAGAGGTGCGAACCATCGACAATCATGTATGCCGAACCTACCGTGCTGCATCTGAGGCATTGGGCCTCCTAGGAGACGACCGAGAATGGGACATAGCTCTGGAGGAAAGTGCCGGTCATGCAAGTGCATCTGAAACACGAACACTGTTTGCGCAGATGTTAATATTCTGCGAGATTTCTGACCCCCGCAAGCTATGGGAGAAACAATGGGAAAATATGTCCGATGACATTGGTGCAAGGGTGTCTGCGACTGTGGGTATTCCAGGGTACTTTGTAAACGATGCTGAAAAAAGGATATATTTTATACGACATCCTATGTATTTTGGCCGATAACGGTAGGACCTTAGCGGAGTTTGGACTCCCTTCCCCTCCACAAAGACTTTTGGATGAGCTTAAAAACAGATTGCCGATGGAGGAGAGAAACTACAATCGGGCGCAGTTGTTCCACGAAACAATTGACGCTCTACCCAAACTCAATGCAACCCAACACACAATTTACGACTTTATCACTTTGGCAGCAGTGCAGAAGAAGCAAGAGATGATATTTGTGTATGGTCATGGTGGAACTGGGAAGACTTTTTTGTGGAAAACCATCACAGGATCGTTGCGCTCACAAGAGAAGATCGTGTTAACCGTTGCTTCATCTGGCATTGCATCCCTCCTTCTTCCCGCTAGCCGTACATCTCACACTAGATTTAAGATACCGTTAGAGCTCACAGACGAATCATTATGTCATATAAAAAAGAACACACAGTTGGGCCGATTGTTGGCAGATACGGATGTTATTATCTGGATGAGGCGCCTATGAATAATCGCCGTTGCTTTGAAGCGTTTGATCGACCCTCCGAGACCTTATGAGCTTGCCAGATTCTATCTTTGGCGGTAAAACAGTGATTCTGGGTGGGGATTTCTGGCAAACTCTTCCAGTGAAAAAAGGGGCTTCAAGACTTGAACTGATAACCTTATCCATATCCCAATCACATCTATGTAAGTACTTTAAAGTTTACACGCTAACTGAGAACATGAGATTGATGAGAGCCGACCTAACTACATGTGAAAAAGAAAAAGCGCAGCAATTTACTACATGGTTGCTTGCAGTTGGAAATGGTGAAATCGGTGAACCAGACAGGGAAGAACCCGAGAGCGCGAGTTGGATATCGATTCCCACACAGTACTGTGTTTCTGGCGATGATAACGGGCTCACGGAACTTATAGAACTCATCTATGATGCTGAAACTTTAAAGAAACCAACAACAAGTTTGTTCCAGTCAAAGCTATTGTGTACCCAAAGAATGAAACTGCCGATGTTATTAACGCCCAAATACTGGAACAGATCGCTGGTCAAACAGTTACCTACTTATGTAACAATATTGCATACCCAAATGGAGGCGATACATCAGAAACAGACATGTTGTACCCACCGGAGTTCTTGAACACATTTAACATTCTCGGGTTCCCACCACATGAATTGCATTTAAAAGTTAGTTGTCCTATCATGCTACTAAGAAACACAAACTTGGCTGGCGGTCTGTGTAACGGGACACAAATGATTGTCCGGGCACATAAGTCAAAGTTAATAGAGGCTCAGATTATTACGGGAACTCGGGTTGGGGAGAAGGTGTACATACACCGTATCCCATTGGGCCACGAAGATCCACACCTTTCTTTCACGTTCAAACGGAAAAAATTCCCAATTAAACTGTGCTATGCGATGACGATCAATAAAAGCAAAGGCCAGTCTTTGTCAAAGATAGGTGTTTACCTATCGGAACCTGTATTTAGCCATGGACAGTTATATGTTGCACTCTCAAGGGCCACTTCGCCAGACGGCCTAAGGATACTCATACACCAAACAGAAGACAAACCCCCAAACACAACTAAAAACATCGTGTACACAAATTTTTTACACAACATATGACAAAACATACCGAAGTCCTATATGCTATACTTTTACTCTTGCTTGCGTTATACGACCTTATTTGTTATACGTGCTTTGAATGCCATCTATGCAATACTTGAAAACCGATAATGCTACACATGACATTAAAATAGAGTGTGTATGTGAAATGCATGATAACTTATAACACTATGCATGACATTAAGATAGAGGGTCTTCTGTGACTGCCATGCTCAGGTCCATCCCTTGCTTATTACTCATGACCTTTTACTTTTATACATTATCCAAAAGACACGTCCATGTTGTCCTTGCTAAACGCCGTTTCTATTTCTATTGTTGTGCAGACGGACATTTCTAATGGTTGGCGCAAGCGAGAATGCATTGATCGTTGCAGCAACACCAATATCTGATTTAGCACCACAGAAAAGAGGTTGTGTACTTGAAGCAATGGTGTATCGTAGGTGGATGAGTAGAAGCCTACCAATGAAATATGACCCAAGTACCAAAGACCTAAATTACTACTGCCTTCTTATCGACAAGCAGGTAAGAAACTTTTAATCATATGACGAAAAAAATGCTCTGTTCTTTGGTCTTCATTCATTTCTTCTATGTGTTTGCAGGGAGATGCAATTCAGACCAACATGGATGTGGCAAATGCATCGTACTTTGAACCGCTGCTTCAGTATGGGAAGGTTTATCGCATCACATGTTTCTTTTGTGAAAAAACTAACCCTTACCAAAAAATACTCGAAAGGACAACTACACTGAGGTTCGGGAAAATCACAAAATTCCAACTGTTAGACGGCGAAGAAAAGACCTACCCGCATCATTTCTTTGATTTTTTCCCGTTCAAGCAGCCGTCTTCTAGGAAACCTTTCAAAAACGCATACAACAAATTCGTTTACCCACGCCTTACAGGTATGATTAAAAGAAACATTCTTTATATTTAAACTACACGTACCTAACAAATCCCTTTGTTTGTTTTAAGATTACTTTAGTTGCATACGCTCAATAGGAGAGTTGCTTAGGGAAGGAAACATAAGAAGAAAGATCACCCTTGAAAACTTAGAGTAAGTTTGCATTTTCTATTGTTCCCCATGACATGATTCCCCTGCGATTTTTCCGTTCTAACTTCCTTTTTTAACCCTTTTGCCGCATGTCCTAAGTGAAGCGCTATAGACCTAGCTCTGTGGGACAACCTCGCTATCAAATTTGACAAAGAAAGTATTGAAAAGCTCGCTCCTCCTGTGCTGCTTGAGGTTGGATCCTGCCGCGTGACAGAATACAAAGGTTTGTTATAGTCCGCGCTATGCCTCAGAACCAAATTCTACCTAAAGAATAAACCTAATATTCATCCATTGCAGGTCTGGAACTTTCTACCACATCTGCAACATTTTGTTACATTGACCTTGACATACCAGAGGTTCATCAAGCAAAACAGGAGTACGGTTAACTACTCACCTATCAATGGTTACAAAAAAAAGATATAAACACTTATTCTAGCCTATTGTAACACACTCACTGATACGCAAATTCGTTGAACGGTTTAAGTCAACTCCTTTGCTAAGAGTGGCTAGACAGCACTCCAGATCATCAGGTGTGGAAGAAAAGCCCAACATTGAACCTCTCTCTGCTTTGCTATTACAGAACCCTGATGGTCACAAGGTACAAGCACAGACTATAGCGTATCATATCAACAGATGTTATCCATGGTTAAATACATTTTTTTTGTCAGGGGATTAAATATGAACGCACCGCAACTATAACAGACATCGTGCAGAACAGAATCTGGTACTATGTATCATGCAAAAAATTGCACAAAAAGGCCAAAAGATCTTGAAGGGACGTTTATCTGTGAAGATGACGGAGAACTAGAAGACCCCTTATTCAAGTATGCCAATGTTACTCACAAAACACGCACAATAAGTTTACCCACATACTAAAGCATCTGCTTTGTTCGATTCAACAGGTACAGTTTCAAAGCACGTGTGCACGACGGCACTGCCCAAGCAAGTTTTACATTCTTCGATGAATCTGGAGCACAAGTCGCAGGCATCCCTTGCGCTGATTTGGTAGGCAGATATAGGCAGGTTGACAGGCGCACAATTCCACCAGAACTTGAGGCCCTGATTGGACAAACACATACATTCAAATTCCGCTTTTCTCCAACCATAAAGAAAGGGTCCGGTGAGTTTTTCGTGGACAAACTTGTCCCAGATGAAAACCAACTTCAACTGGAACAACTAAAGGCATTAGAAGGCTTAGAAGCAAATTCAAGTGTCGCAGGAATGGGGGGTCTTCTGCAGTTGGACCTACCAAATCCGGTAGAAACCATTGATAGAAAATCTAATGCGACAGTGATAGGTGAGCCAACAGAAGCTGTGGGACCGTTGCCCAAGCATGAACCAGGTATTTCTCTGTCTTACAACTTTGTTCAATTTGTATAAATGCAAGCAAATAAACGGGGAAAAACAACAACTTCCACAAAACAACCAACCAACTGCATATAACAAAATACTACAAACTCCTGCAACGTAAAAAACACGCGTGGTAGTACATTATTCAACCAAAGGATACCACAATGACACTGGAAAGATAAAAGGAAATAGATTGCCAAGTACAACAGCCTTGACACAGATTCATAAGGAACATTTATTATTGAACACATTTTCACACGTTCAAAAACACATTTCACTCAGACCCATCGCATTGCAATCTTTCAATGAACCTTTGCATCTGCCTGATACGGTTGCCAGTCGCACCTGATTTAAACGACAGATTGTCACGGAAATCACAGTCTGCCTCTTGCAAAGTGTCTAGAAAAGACACCATCTGGTTAACAAGGGGTTCCCATTCAACAGTCCGTAACTCTCAGAGAAGATTTCTCCTATCGACAATGCCGCTGTTTATCTGCCGCCACATTTGTTCAATTTTTTGCTTCTAGGAAATTTCTCCTTGCATTTCATTTCGCAAGTGGGAGACAAACATGTCCGCCCAATCATCTGATTGGGCTTCTGCCTCCAGAGCAGCACATCTAGGCCGGTGTGCCATTCTTCAGCTACGTTTTTGGTAAATTACCTACAAATATATGTAACAATGTGTAAAAACAACGATCTTAGCCCCCCTTTATATAGCACACCCTTCTCACTTACATTGTGTGATGTACCGCACTAACACCATCCACTATCACCAAAAACAGTACACGCATCCCACTTCTAATGGTTCTGGACCCATCTTTCCAAAAGTAGGCACAAACACCAACATACCACTAGGCACACACTGTTCCAATTATCTATTATTATGGGTTCTTTTCCCCCAAAAAAAGGTTCAACCCATGTTTGATTGTAATATACAGTTTTTACAAAACTATTTCAAAAGCAACACAGTGAGTCCACTCTACGCCTGTTCGCACACTCATTATTCTGCTTTCCTTTTTTTTCCAAGATGTGGATACCGGATTATATTACGAGAAATACCATTAAAAAACAGATTTCTTAAGAGGCATCACATGAGGCCCAATTGAACTCAGAAAACAACACTGCATTGCAACATTTATAAAGAAACACAATATCTTACAAAGGCACAAATTACATTCTGGAAAAAAACACGCCTACCGTGCTTTAAAACAAATACACGAAAAAAAAACCAACACACAACAGGCACGCCGTCGACAAATGAATGGCTATTACCGTTTATTGAAAAACTGAAAACACATTGCTTTCCACTGATCACAAAGATCAAGTAAAAAACTCCATTCATGTATTCGGCCTAATTTCAGCCTCACATATTGTCTTGCAACGTTTGGATGAACATTTCCATCCGTTGAATGCGGTTTCTAGCCGCAGCTGCTTCAGTTACGAGCTGGTCGCGGAAAGAGCAATCTCCATCTTGTAAAGTCTGTAAAAAGGCCACCATCTAGTTGACGACCAGATCCCCTTGAACGGTTCGCAACTAATAAACAAGGTGTGTCCTGTCAATAATTCCAGTGTTCAACTAACGCCACATTCCTTCCAACTTCTCCTTCCAACTCATTTCTCCTTGCATCTCATCCTGCAAGTGGGAAATAAACATGTCCGATTGGGCAGCTACCTCCAAAGCAGCGCACTTGGGCCGATATGCCATCTGCAATTTCCTTTTAGTAGGTTAACTGCAGATCTGTGTAAGAATGTGTGAACACAACCACGTTAGCACGCCCTTATATACCACCGCCTCCTTACAAGCATCATCTAATAACAAGCACTAACAACGACCACTATCTATACAAAGAGCACCCACATCTCAAATTACGTGGTTCTGTACACACCTTTCCAAAGGTAGATACACAACACGCACTACCAACAGCCCAGCCTCTTACCATACTCAATAGTCCTAGCTTTTTTTTTACCAAAAATAGATACACCACACATTTGATGCCTGTATGGAAGTTTTTCCAAAGATAGGAAAAAAACCTCACAGCAACACCACTAAATGACTGTTCACGTACTCTATTATTGTGCCTTATCTTCCCCCCCCCCCAAAAGTATGTATATTATATTACAGAAACAGTTCTTGCAAATACTATTTTAGAAGTTCTACATATAGGAACAATTCGATTTCAACATTAAATTACTGATAAAATATATTACGCACAAGACGGACTACATTTTCATAGGATAGAACATAGACAATGCTTACAACACATAAAACATAAAGAACAACGCATCCCAAACACACAGTCCACAAACAAATGGTTGTTGCCGTTTATTCAAACATTGAAAGCACGCTCCTGCCCGCTGATCACAAAGATCGCATAAACACCTCCATCTCATGAATTCGGGCATCCGATTCATCCATCAGCCCTCTCAGGTTACAAAGCTCAGCATTGTCCCGCTCTTGTAACGCATTCAAAAGTCCAACCATTCGGTGCACGCGGCGGTCAAGGGTTAGGAAAGAGAGCTCCAAAATGAAAACAGCCTTGTCATCAATAACACCACTCACCTCGCGATACAGAGCTTCAATCCTACCCCTCTAGTCCCTCTCCTCTTGAACCCTTTCATTCAAATAGAAGTAAAAACAATCCCCATAATTGCTTGAGCTGCAAAGCAATTGTAATGTCTTCAGCGTAATTCGCCAAGTCAAATTTTTTTCCTTAAATGTATTGGTGTACATGTTAGCTGTAATGGCACACTTATATAAAGGGTATCCACTACAGTGTTGCCATGTGCCATTGGATCCCATTTTTTTAGTTATTACCACTAGACACCAACCCATACAACATTTGCAGACTGAAAAGTATGGACCTCATTCAGCCACACGCTAAGAATCACATATACCCCGCTCCTAGCAGCAAGCCTGCTATGTGCATCCAAAGAAGTGTTAGCAAACTCATTTAGAACCACACATAACCCACTGTTACCAGCAGGCACTGCTTTCTTTCCTTTAATCAAAGATTGTCTCAAAATATTCATAGACTCCAATGCATTAACCTATCACATGCTTCTATCCAATTAACATTGTTAATATATTCGTACATTTTTACCTTTCAAACCATGTATAATTACAACAGGAAAGAAGACCATCTCTAAAGAAAAGAAACCTTTAATTACTAGCACTACTGGAACCCAAAGCCCACCCCGTACACCTGCACAACAAATCAAGAAACCAGAGCCAAGTATGTGCACTCCTAACCTTGGTATATACATAACATTACAGTCCATATACGTATGTCGTTTCTTTAAAACCAGCAAATACATTAATAGCCACTGGTTCCGTCTAACTCCTTACTATGTATCTATAAACAGGTACCCAGCAACAGATGTTATTAACAAATTCGCAGAAACGGTTGTAGACGCCTTCAAGACAACAGAACATCCACCCAACCGAAGGTCCTTAAAGAGAGCTCTCTTCACTGACATGGAACAATCACCAAAGAAGGAACAGAAAAACTAGGAGAACGACCTAAACAAATCAGCGATCTTTTGACAAACAAACTTATTATGCAATCTATGTACTGTATAAAACCGCTCATGGACATGGCTGTTACTTTTTTTAGGTTCATATAATCGCTACATTAACGCTTATTGAGAACGCATCGCCCAGCAAACCTTCCCATTAACGCCCGCACTTCGCCACGGCGAAGCGCGGACACAAATCCTAGTGTTAATTAAGTAGCAAGACTGTCCGCATTTGACTGTAAAGATACGAAAAAAAACATGTTGCAACTTATAACTAGGTAGGGTGTTCGCGCTTCGTTGCGATGTTTTGGTTTCGATAGTTACCTCGTATGTATGGTTAATATAATTTCAGTTTGCTTTCAATCTTTTGGTGCTCGTCTTGAAGGTTTCAAGTTTACGAACATTGTTCGTTATCTGGATAAGTGGAAAAACAACCAATATTGAAAACTTGATGATTTTGCATGTTTGCAATAGTCTGGTGTATCATTTTGTATGTAAATTGTAAATACTACTATAAAAATGTGTAGAGTCTCACTACTATAAAAAATGTATCGAGTCTCAAATTAGAAGCATATATATTACATATAAATCTTGCATATTAAAAATTTTCAAGGTTTAAAATTTTGTTTTCACTTTTGACCTGTGTATCTTGTGTTTACTTTCAACTCTTGTATTCACATGCTGAAGGAGTCGAACTCTAATGAGTTTCATATACACCAACAACATCAACCTTCTCAAACGCATTCTAAATGTCTTCCATTTTTTCCTTTGAGGCATCGACATCATAACTTTCAACACTTGCTACCACAACCTTATATTCTAGAACCTTATCTTCGGTTTTCTCAAATTACACACTTGACTCGTGAGATCTTTTTTTAAGGACCAACTCTATTCCTCTCACTCTGCAGCTTTTCGGTCGAAGATATCATATTGTTTCAGTTTAAGATCAGTATTTCACAACACAAAACGCAATAACATGAAAACAAAGATCGTATACCTGAAAATTGGATCGAGCAAACTCAACAACCCTACCAGGATGCATCTTTTGGCGACTAAACGCGTGGAAAACAAAGAATATTTTAAACAAATTTTGTTGGTCATCATGCGATTGCCACACCTAGAAAACAAATGAGTGTGCTCATCTTGATACTTGATATATACACATGGCCATCATATTAAGCTACGAATATAGTGCTGTTATTCACCAATATTATATAGATAAAAGTTACTTAAAACATACCTTATCTTTTTGCTTAGCTTGTGTCCAAGCTCAAATTTCAGTCCTAATTTGGGCCTCTTCAACATTCCGGTTCCTCTTTTTGTCACTTACCCGAGTCTGGTAACTCCCTCTTGACGTTGCCCGTGTATTCTTGCAACTTACGGCTTTGACTCACGTCAACAACACTTTCTGTTGCAATTAACACATTTGGCTCACAGCATGAGCTGTTAATCTCTGCAAATAAAGTATAAGGCTTTAAATGAGCTTACTTCATATTTCACAAAAATTGTGGTCACTCAAGCAAAGCCAAAAGTAAAAAATAAAAATATAGAAGAGCTCTATCATCAATACCTTTGGTACTGTCATCATGAATGAACTTTCCTTATAGAGAAAAGGTACCACCTGAAGTGTTGTGCAAATAAGGTGAAGCCATGATCGTATGCAGGAAGGATTGACCTCCAAATGCATCAACAAAATTATAGATACTCTTTCCTTGCTGGCCATAAATATGTCTATCTGTAACCAAATTTAAAGGACTGAGTTCACGTTACATGAGAAAAGAGAGAAAAGTATTTGAGGTAACCCGCATCTGTATAGAAACTAATAGTTTGAATATGAACATAATAATATGTAGAATACTCTGCAGGTTCCAAAATTGAAGACGTAAGAATGTTAGTGTTACTGCTACAGTCTCGGCGAAAACCTGTACACTCTTAACAAATGCAAATTCATTGACCAACTCCCTGATGCAAAGGGAAAAAGTAACACAAAAAGCAAAACGATGTGAAAAAATGATGTATTAACCTGAATCACTTTAGTGGCGTATCTTTGACTTGAATCTTGTTCAGTTGATTTACCATGTTCTCTTTGGTTTAAAGATGGCATTCCTTAGTAGGTCCACCCATTTGATTATATAATTTTTCAAAATTATATGATAATATATGGAAATTATACTCGTAACTGAAACTGGTAACTATTTTATTTTACATGAGTGCATACTTTCATGATTTTAACCAACCAATATTCAAACCATGTACAATAAGCCATAAAATCTAAGAACTTTACAGAAATGAAGCGAGAAAAGAAAGGCATTGGTACAGTGTGCATGAAGTTACACGATATGTGAAAATGTGTCTATAATCTCTTTGTCCTTTTCATTGACTATTTAAGTTCGCTGAAGTGTAAAGATCCACCTTCACTACAACATGCTCTTAAATACATGAAAACTTCAAGACCATAGTGAGGTATCCCTTTCCTATCTTGGCTTAAATATGATTAATGAGTATCTGGGTGCAGTTGTTCTTAACACCTATAAAATCTTAAAAATAAAGATCTCCATTTGACTTAAATATTAATTCTGTAAAACCCGAAATTAAAATCCATGAACAGTAATTTCACGCAGTCTCAAATTAAATTAAACCTTACATAATTAACTATTTCAGTTATTTCAGAATAATAAATAACAATACTTTTCAAGTATTACGAAATAAATATTTATTCAGAAAATAAATATTCATGAGTGAATACGAAAATTTAAACACGAGCATTCGTAAATATTTAAAACACGAAACGAAAATGAAAAGTATACCGGCTAATAATAAGAAAAAGAAAAGGAATTGGGCTCTAGGGCCCAGCCCACGAAAATACAACAAACCACCAGGGGTTTCACTTTTCTTTCTCATTCCATGCAAATCAAAGAAAACTAATTTTTAGGGTTGTTCTTATAGGCCGCCGGCAATAGACCAAAATGAGAACGAGGGTGTTCTTATTAGGACGTCGGCAGCTGACCAAAAGGAGAACGGGGGTGATCTTATTAGGAAGACGGCAACAGACAAAAAGGAGAACAAGGAGTGTTCTTATTAGGACGCCGACAGCAGACCAAAAGGAGAACGGGGGTGTTCTTATTAGGCCGCCGACAGCAGACCAAAAGGAGAACGGGGGTGTTTGTTTGTTTGTGTGTTGTAGTTCATCCCTAGTCAAGTAGATCGGTTATCACCATCTTCTTTATCTTTTATATCACGAAATTGATGAGTTTAGAGAATAAAACATGCAATTAAATCAAGGGGGTTCGGTTGGGTTTTAATTCCAGGACTAGCGATAGGTTAGCGACAGAATATTCTGTCACAGTTCACTATACACAGTGTAAAACCCGCATGCTCTTACCATGAACAGTACACTAATAATCGTACGTACAAGATTAAAAACTTTCCTTTTATAACATGAACACGTGTCACGAATATTAGTTACTAGAATTACGTACGTGTTATTACACGATAAGTATTAAATACATGTTAGTGCACGATAAACATTAACAATAATAATTATAATCACGAACATAAAATCATGAACATAAAATCACGAACATAAAATCATGAACATAAGATCATGAACAGATGATTATGTACTTACGTATATTGTTAATACGGTGAATGTCGTTACGTACAAGTAATTATAATAACATGAATAATTAATAATTACGTAACACGTAAACACGAATAATTAACACGATTACGTATATTAAATCAAACTCGGTAAGTCATTACGTACGTAATATTTACGTCTAATAAATATTAAGATAACCAAGGAAATTACGACGCGTAAAACACGAATACGCGTAACTTCATCAGACTCGAGTTAGTTATATAAGAAAGGGTTTTGGGCCGTTTAGACAAGAAAGAGGACAAGAAAACATGGGCTCTAGGCCCAATAGAATCCTAGGCCGACTTTTATGAAAATATAGGGGGGGTATATTTTATTTTTGGACAACTTAGAATTCACACATAAAACCCTAAAACTAATATACAGCCGTCACTTTTGTGACCTTCACTGCCAACGAATGGAAGAACAAGAACCAAGGAGGTCGGGGCTTAAAGGTTCAGGGAATCAAGATGTTTGATTCATGTTGTATTATTCTTAAAACCCTAAACAAGTAAGAAACCCTATTATGTTTGTTTTTATGTTGTTCTTTGGTTAATTGATCACTGAATTCGAGTTCTAAAAGGTTAATACATGTTAAACAAGATGCTTTAAGAGGGGGTGTACGTTTTGGATGTCGTTGTGTTGTTTTAGCACACAAACCGAGACCATATATGGTCTCGGTGGTAAGGTAACACCACCAGCCGCAACCCTAAAAAGGGTGTTGGCTTGGTTTTGTTCAGACGGGGGCAACGGAAGCCAAGCAGGGGAAACCACTGGCTGCAGCCAGTGGCGTGTTTGGTCAGTCAGTAGGAACCGAGACCCTAGTGGTTTCGGTGGGAATCTATGTCGAGCAGGGGAAAGCATCCACTGACGGTGGCAATAGCACTACTGCCAGGGTTAACTGGCAGTTAAGGGTGCGTTTGGTTCACAGTTTAAGGCAGATTTAAGGGGGTGTTTGGCTGTCAGTTTAAGAACAATAAGGGGCTGTTTGGTTCGGCATATATGTAAACACAACACGGGTTTCATGGGTTTTCGCGTGTTCGGTTTACGTCACGTTTTAATAAAATAATACACGGGTTTGGGTTATTATTTTTACAAGTTTAATTAGCTTTACATGTATATTAATTTACAAGTAATTAAATTAATTTAACATGACCTACAATTAATTTAATTAAAGCATGGACTTAGGTTTATTATTATTACTTAATAATACATGATTATAACCTAAGTATTTATCTATTTAATTTAGACTATAGTAATTAATTAATCATTAAACATGACATAGAATTAATTAATTATCATGACTTAGGTTATGTTAATATAAATATTAATACATGTATTAACCTAAGTATTTTTATACACTAAATTTAATTAAATCATGTTATATTTAATTAAATCATATAACTTACAGTTTATTTATTTAACATGTTATACTTAATAAACTATATTATTAATCACATGACTTAGTATATTTAATCAGTAAAACTTATTAGCTTATTAATCCAGCTTATTTCTAATTATGGAAACTTTCTATTTTAGGAAAACTTACTATTTTTAGAAACTTTCTATTTTTAGAAACTATTCTATTTTAAGAAGTAAATCTATTTTTGGAAACTTCTTATTTTTGAACACTTTCTATTTTTGGAAACCTGCTATTTTGAGAAAGTTACTTATTATTACAAAACGAGTATAATAATACAAGAAATACAAGTAATACTTAATCAGAATATCCAGAATACATGATAAACACGACATAACGATAAAATCAGTAAAATAAGACATGGACATATAAAACAAGCTAAGACATGATATAAAACCAGTTACGTACACAGTAATCAGAATACTTATACACATATATTATCTATGTAGCATTAGTGAGATCGAAGTAGGACTCTCTTGCGTTTGTCTTCTTCGTTCACTGGACACAAGGTACGGATTCTCCGTCCTTTCAGTATGGACATTCTTTCCTTATTAGGATTCCCCGTATGCAACCAACTGTTTTCCATGTATATGTTTTATATGTTTTTGAATTGCTTATGTTTAATTAGATACCTAAAGCCATATACATGCATGACCAGTTTCACCTAGTTATGGAGGTACCATAACCATAACACTGGAGGCACCAGTGTTATGACTTCACCACGGCGGAGTGATAGCTCGTGGCGTCCCTTCTGCTTTTGGCCATATTATTATTATCATGTGGGGCGTATGGGTGCATCCTAGGTTGCATGTTTTTATAGATTATTCAGGTGAATGTGGTGTGTGCCTTGCATCCTTCATAAGGAGCCGATGCCTCCTACCCAAAACTTATATTAATTAGAGGCAGCCCCTCTAATTGCATGACGAGGTCACCCCTCCAAGTATTCATGCACGTTGATATTTCATGACCTATATTGGCTAAAGGTAACATGTTAAACAGTTTTTTTATAAGATAAACATAAGGCTTTTCAAACTATAAAACCAGTTTTACTAAGTTATACTAGGTTTTCCAGGACTTATTTATTTCCGCTGCTATATGTTTTACATGCTTATATTATTCATTCCATGCTTGTATATCCGTGCACTGAGCGTTTTGCTCAGCCGTTACTTTCCTTTCCATGTCCCAAAACGGCAGGTGCCTAAGGATAGACTCGAGCATTTGGAGGACGTGCATATGATGGAAGCTGTTATAGACTTCTTTTCCTTTTGCCTTTATATATTTATGCATGTTTTGTATTTCATTCATTTCATTTACTTTATTTATGTTTTGGGCTTATGTTTGGGAACCGATGTTTGATTCCGATTTTTCCTATGGTCATGTATGTTTTACTACATATTACCTTGCATGCTTTGATGACACGCTATAATTACGCGTAACGGTCCACTTACCAAAGTGGGGTGTTACAATTATGGTATCAGAGCCAAGTCTTCGACCTGTAGGTTCTAAAACTTGACCTGTGACTAGTGGGTAGTCACCAGGAGCTTCCTAAGACAACGCTCGTTATTCTACGTATTTATGTTTTCAGCACCTTTTTGTTTTAATCATGACGTTTTCAGCACCTTGTCCTTTTGACCATGATGTTTTCACCAGTATCGTTTTTACTACTTAGTTATGTGTCATTGTCTATGCATGATGTTCCTCGTGAACTGTGATTATGTGGACTTAAACCAGTAGTTCATAATTAGTCACATAAAATTTTTTTCTGTTAAGTTTTGACAATGATTTTTTTTACTTATTCATGTTTCATGCATTCATGCATTTATATCATATGCCATCTGTTGCAGGAATTTTGACTAAGTACTGGTTGGTACAGGACTGGCCCTATTTAGTCGTATGTGCTTTTATTGAAACTTTTAATTTTGGGACCGACCCATAGGCGTCCCCGCGCCCTGTCATTCTGTTTTGGGTAAACTGACCATAGGCGTTTACCTTCGCACATAAAGGTTTTACAAACTGCATCATGCATTTATGCACTGTTTTCACGCATAAATTTTTTTCATGATTATATGCATAAAGTTTTGGTTTCATGTTTATTTATATTATGCTCTAACCAGATTAATCATATCAATTTTGTTTTGTGAGCCGACCCCAATCGTCCACACCAGTGATTTTCAAATTTTATTTCATTACAGCCACATTTATTTCATGTACACTCATTAAAATTTTCATGATCTTTATGTTGATTATGTTTTCATACTGCCATGGTTAACTTCATTTTCATGTTGATTATGTTTATGCACCTTCATGTTAATTTTGTTCCATGATTCTTCATGTTGATTCCACCTTCATGCAGATGATGTCTTAAGTAACTTTATGTTAATTATGTTGGCATCATGTCAATCATGCCCTCATGCTAGACATTGAAGGATTCTATTAAATCCTGCTTTTATGATAGTCATGGTTGGTCTTCATTAACCATGCTTTCACGCTAATCTTTGTTGAATTTCGTTTCACCAACATTCTGAGTGTTTTCTCTATGTAACCAGAATGATGTCTATGCTGAAATGGCTAGGCTATCATGATGCTCAGTCCAATTTGGTCTTCTAACCGTTTAACCAATTATTCCCTATAGAATCATGTCAGATGATCTACCCATATCAATCATTTTAGGTGCATTCCATGTGAACTCCATATACCATATTCCATGTCTATTTCACTGACAATACTCCATGAGTATTCACTGGTCGATTTTAAATCATCTCATGTGTATTCCACTTGTTGAAGTTCTACAAGATGCTGATGCCGCTCATAACTTGGAGATGTTACTAAGGGTTGATGTTGCCGTTTAGTTGGAGACGCTACGAGATGTTGATGATGCTCGCAACCTGGAAATCCTACCAGACGAAGACAAAAGTGTTAGATCGAGAAGATGCTTCACCACCAGACAATTTCCATCACAACCCATGTCCTTATTTTGTCATATGTCACACATCATTCAGTTGTCTTTCAATCATATGAGTGGGAACCGGCACCAGCCGGCCACTCATCTAAATGGTTACATGAATCACCTTTACTAGAATGACCATCATGGAACTGACAGACAAGACGATAATAACCATTACTGTGACAACAAATATCCTTGTAATCACAATAGAACACCGGTCACGGACGTGATCGGATATTACAAGGGTCAGCATGTAAATGGATCTGCCATTTCTGGCATAATAACCTAATATTTGTAGTTCTATTTGTTTCACATCTCGAGACACATGTCAAGACATCAGTCAAGACACATGTCTCACGTATATTTTCTGAAGACACATGTCAAGACACCAGTCAAGACACATGTCATGCTTATATTTCCAAACACACGAGTCAAGACACATGACTCACGTCCATTTCTGGAACATCCCTATGGAAGTCAGGGTACCCTCCCAGGGTTATATCCATTTTGTGATGCCATGTATTTATCAGTCCACAAGAATTTTGGTACCATCGTCGGTGTTTTATTCACGTTTAGACACGCAGAGTTCATTCTGCGTGAGACAGGCAAAACACATTCAGCAAGATCTTTCACGTTTACTTCATGACACTCTACTTTCTTGATTTCATATTTTTATATCCACGACCATAAAGGATGCTATTCGTATCACCCATGTATACGAAGGTTCTCCTTCAGTCTAAGGATAAGATCCAATCCGATAACGCACTTACCTCGGACAGATGCGAGTTAAACATGATTCTGATTATGAACTATGAATAGCACACCAGTCTACGATTGGTCGTCGTTCATATTAGATTATGTATAGCGATGTTCAGGCCCCTGAATATATTCAGCATGGTTTTCCATCAGGAAAATCTGTACAAATCATGTAGGCTTTACAAGCACGTGTTTGCTACTCCATGGTTGCGAAGATTTTCCAGCTATCAGTTGTGACACGACTTTTGAAGTGCCTTTTATTCATAACCAGTCGATTATTTCATAAATTTTCCGATATAAGTTCCAGAAGAACCTTCAAGAAGGAGGACAGTAACATGAGATTATGTGTCGACTACCGTCGATTTAAACAAATCACCATTCATGACCGTTATTTCCTCCACGTATTGAAAATGGGTGGGACCAACTTTAGGGTGCTAACCACTTTTCCCAAGATCGACTTACGATCATACTGCCAGCATTGACAGGTGAAAGAGCAGGACATTTCCATGACTGCTAATTATACACGACTTGATCATGCTAAATCAATGATTTTGTTTTAGTCTTATAAATGCTCCGGCAGCATTATGGACTTAATAAACTGAGTTCCACGAACTCATAAACAAATTAATCAGTATTTTCATCAAATGACAACCTGACCTTCTAAGTCTAGAGAAGGGCACGATGACCGTATTCGAACAATGTTGCAAATTCTACGACAGAAGGAATTTCACCACAAAATTCTTCCAGTATGAATTTTGGTTGATTACAGTGACATGCTGAATCACATTGTTTCTCACGGCTAGTCTTACCACGACTAAGCTTACGCATAAATGAGAGAATCCTACACTATATTATGTGTTCTAGAGGATCCTACGCAAAGAAAAGTCTAATTTCAGAAACTCATGGTGTTTCAAACTTCGATGTATCCAGTTTCTATGAAACAAGATGCAGTTAAGTTCATATCTAAAAACCTGTCACACCAACCGGTTAAGATAGAACACTTACATACTAGTAGCTATCTCCACCGGGAACACTTTCTGAATGGAAATAGTATAGTAACTCCATGGAATTTCCAGCAGTTTGACCAAGTCTGCAAAATCCTTGCATCCGCAAAGGTTTCACAATAGTAGACTTTAAGATATTTCAGCCAAAGATCGTACGATCACTTGGCCTCTTTCGGCTATCAAATTAGATTTATGCTCACATTCGGATTGATTATTACGATCACGCCTTTAGCCAAGTTCATGATTTGCTTCTGCATTCACGTTCATCAACTATTCACGTTCATGACCGTATTCCAGTTTACGATTTAACTCCCACTTTCGTTCCGGGAAGTTTATAGAGAACTTGGGAGACCAGACTCAAGTTTAATAAACTTTCCATCCTCAGACAGACGTTTCACGTCACATTTCACGTCTTACCTCATACTATTTAGCATTATCATCTAAGTGTTCTATGTTCACGATATGTTTCACGTGTCATGTACATTCCACGTTTCACATATTACGCTCACGATATGTTACATGTATCATTGTTCATCATATGCTTCACATATTACACTCACCATATCTCACGTATTACGTTCACAATTGCTCACGTATCACGTTCACAATTGCTCACGTACTACGTTCAGCATGCCTCGTGCATCATTGCTCAGACATTATTAGTTTCAAATATTTCGGGTTATTCCATATCATAACGTTTCATTTACCCTTACACATTAATTCTTATTTCCCCGATCAAATTCAGGGGATCTATCTTACGTGGATAACCAGGAACTTTTACGTATTGTCAAATCAAGGTCACGAAGACCAAGATTATCATAGGTGTCAAAATTTCATAGAGGAACCGTACCGAGAGGGAAGTCACTTAGAAACGGAGGAATCCATCCGGATTTTATCCTCTCATCCTTCTATAATGCAGTTATATTCTTTTCAAGCACGTCACGCTCCACACCCTTTTCTTTCAGTTTACTTCATCTATAATTCGGGGACGAATTCTTCTTTTTAGGGGGGAAGAGTTGTAAAACCCGCATGCTCTTACCATGAACAGTACACTAATAATCGTACGTACAAGATTAAAACTTTACTTTTATAATATGAACACGTGTCACGGATATTAGTTACGAGAATTACGTACGTGTTATTACACGACAAGTATTAAATACGTGTTAGTTCACGATAATTATTAACAATAATAATTATAATCACGAACATAAAATCATGAACATAAAATCACGAACATAAAATCATGAACATAAGATCATGAACAGATGATTATGTACTTACGTGTATTGTTAATACGGTGAATGTCGTTACGTACAAGTAATTATAATAACATGAATAATTAATAAATATGTAACACGTAAACACGAATAATTAACACGATTACGTATATTAAATCAAACCCGGTAAGTCATTACGTACGTAATATTTACGTCTAATAAATATTAAGATAACCAAGGAAATTACGACGCGTAAAACACGAATACGCGTAACTTTATTAGACGCGAGTTAGTTATATAAGAAAGGGTTTTGGGTCGTTTAGACAAGAAAGAGGACAAGAAAACATGGGCTCTAGGCCCAATAGAATCCTAGGCCGACTTTTATGAAAATATACGGGGGGTATATTTTATTTTTGGACAACTAATAATTCACACATAAAACCCTAAAATTAATATGCAGCCATCACTTTTGTGACCTTTACTGCCAACGAATGGAAGAACAAGAACCAAGGAGGTCGGGGCTTAAAGGTTCAGGGAATCAAGATGTTTGATTCACGTTGTGTTATTCTTAAAACCCTAAACAAGTAAGAAACCCTATACTGTTTGTTTTTATGTTGTTCTTTGGTTAATTCATCACTGAATTCGATTTCTAAAAGGTTAATACATGTTAAACAAGATGATTTAAGAGGGGGTGTACGTCTTGGATGTCGCTGTGTTGTTTTAGCACACAAACCGAGACCATATATGGTCTCGGTGGTAAGGTATCACCACCAGCCGTAACCCTAAAAAGGGTGTTGGCTTGGTTTTGTTCAGGCGGGGGCAACGACAGCCAAGCAGGGGAAACCACTGGCTGCGACCAGTGGTGTGTTTGGTCAGTCAGTGGGAACCCAGACCATAGTGGTCTCGGTGGGAATCTATGTCGAGCAGGGGAAAGCATCCACTGACGGTGGCAATAGCACTACTGCCAGGGTTAATTGGCAGTTAAGGGTGCGTTTGGTTCGCACTTTAAGGCAGATTTAAGTGGGTGTTTGGCTGTCAGTTTAAGAACAATAAGGGGCTGTTTGGTTCGGCTTATATGTAAACACAACACGGGTTTCATGGGTTTTCACGGGTTCGGTTTACGACATGTTTCAATAAAATAATACACGGGTTCGGGTTATTATTTTTACAAGTTTAATTAGCTTTACATGTATATTAATTTACAAGTAATTAAATTAAATTAACATGACCTATATTTAATTTAATTAAAGCATGGACTTAGGTTTATAATTATTACTTAATAATACATGATTATAACCTAAGTATTTATCTATTTAATTTAGACTATAGTAATTAATTAGTTATTAAACATGTCATAGAATTAATTAATTATCATGACTTAGGTTATGTTAATATAAATATTAATACATGTATTAACCTAAGTATTTTTATATACTAAATTTAATTAAATCATGTTATATTTAATTAAATCATATAACTTATAGTTTATTTTATTTAACATGTTATAATTAATAAAGTATATTATTAATCACATGACTTAGTATATTTAATCAGTAAAACTAAGCTTATATTATTAGCTTATTAATCCAGCTTATTTCTAATTATAGAAACTTTCTATTTCAGGAAAACTTACTATTTTTAGAAACTTTCTATTTTTAGAAACTTTCTATTTTTAGAAACTATTCTATTTTAAGAAGTAAATATATTTTGGAAACTTTCTATTTTTGGAAACTTTCTATTTTAAGAAACTTGCTATTTTAGAAAGTTACTTATTATTACACAACGAGTATAATAATACAAGAAATACAAGTAATACTTAATCAGAATATCCAGAATACATGATAAACACGACATAACGATAGAATCAGTAAAACAAGACATGGACATATAAAATAAGCTAAGACATGATATAAAACCAGTTACGTACACAGTAATCAGAATACTTATACACATATATTATCTATGTAGCATTAGTGAGATCGAAGTAGGACTCTCTTCCGTTCGTCTTCTTCGTTCACTGGACACAAGGTATAGATTCTCCGTCCTTTCAGTATGAACATTCTTTCCTTATTAGGATTCCCCGTATAAAGCCAACTATTTTCCCAATATATATTTTATATGTTTTTGAATTGCTTATTTTTAATTAGATACCTAAAGCCATATACATGCATGACCAGTTTCACCTAGTTATGGAGGTACCATAACCATAACACTAGAGGCACCAGTGTTATGACTTCACCACGGTAGAGTGATAGCTCGTGGCGTCCCTTTAGCTTTTGGCCATATTATTATTATCATGTGGGGCGTATGGGTGCATCCTAGGTTACATGTTTTTACAGATTATTCAGGTGAATGTGGTGTGTGCCTTGCATCCTTCACAAGGAGTTGATCCCTCCTACCCAAAATTTATATTAATTAGAGGAAACCCCTCTAATTGCATGACGAGGTCACCCCTCCAAGTATTCATGCACGTTGATATTTCATGACCTATATTGGCTAATGGTAACATGTTAAACAGTTTTTTTTATAAGATAAACATAAGGCTTTTCAAACTATAAAACCAGTTTTACTAAGTTATACCAGGTTTTCAAGGACTTATTCATTTCTGCTACTATATGTTTTACATGCTTATTCCATGCTTGTATATCCGTGCACTGAGCGTTTTGCTCAGCCGTTACTTTCTTTTCCATGTCCCAAAACGGCAGGTACCTAAGGACAGACTCAAGCATTTGGAGGACGTGCATAGGATGGAAATTGCTATAGACTTCTTTTCCTTTTGCCTTCATATATTTATGCTTGTTTAGTCTTTCATTCATTTCATTTATTTTATTTATGTTTTGGGGCTTATGTTTGGGAACCGATGTTTGATTCTGGTTTTTCTTATGGTCATGTATGTTTTACTACATATTACCTTGCATGCTTTGATGACACACCATAATTACGCGTAACGGTCCACTTACCAAAGTGCGGTGTTACACACAGTTTGGTCACAGTCTTAGCGACGGTTTAGCGAAAAAAAATTTTGTCGCTAATCCGGCTGTGAGTATATTGTTTGTTTTTGTTTTGTTTTAGTGCGACTGAGAGGGATATCTTGGTAGCTCGGGTTTTGTTTCGGCTCGGGTTCGGCTACACGGATTTAATAACAAGAGACGTTTGTTTTTAGCAATTTAATAATCACACTTTTAGTTTAATTATTTGTCAAATTAATCAAAGTATCAATCGTTTAAATTAATTTAATTAATATTTATTAAATTAATCATGTTTTATTAAATTACTTAGTTAATACTTTGATAATGTTTTAATTGATTATTGGTTCATGAAACCGTTTATTAAAATCATTTTTGTGAAACGTTCTATTTTAGGAAACTTTCTATTTTAGGAAACTTTCCGTTTTTAGCAGGTTACTTATACAGTATTATACAATAATCAGAATACATTATAATACAATAATCAGAATATAGTATAATCTACATTAATCAGAAGTACGAGATAGACACTAATCGGTATATATTTAAAGATAGTCAGGCTTATCAGATTTTACCCAAAACAGTAAAACAACACAAGAACATATAAATCAAGTAATAACTGTAAGAACCAGTGAAGTATACAGTAATCAGACAACTCATTCACATCCCTTATTTATGTAGTATCCATGAAGTCGGAATAGATCCTTCAGCTTTCATTCTTATTTCATTTCTGGACACGAGGTACAGATCTCCCATCCTTAAGTAACGACTTCCTTCTATGCATGATTAGGATTTCCCGTCTGCAGCCAAATGTTTTCCCCAGTATATGTTCCATGTTTTATCAGTAATCATTTTAATAACTAAGTTAAATTTGCCTGAGCTTTATATACAAGCATGACCAGTTATGTACTAGTTACAGAGGTACCGTAACCATGACACTAGAGGCACCGGTGTCATGACTCCTCTGCAGGGGAGTGATTTCTCGCATCGTCCCTTTTATTTTAGCTTGGCCATTTATCAGTATTATCAGCGGGGCGTATGGATGCATCCTCGGTTATCAGTTTACAGCTTATCAGGTGAATGTGGTGTGTGCTCTACATTCTTCACATTAGAGTTGATCCCTCCACCCAGCATATTGTTTAGAGGTCACCCCTCTACAGCATGACGAGGTCACCCCTCCATGTATTCATGCAGATGTTGTTACAACACATGACCTATATAAGCTCTTGGCAATTAAAATACAGTAAATACATGTTTTCAGATTTAACAGATAATAATGCAGCTTTACTATTTATAATCAGACTTTTCAGAAACATACACAGCTCTCTGCAACTCTTTGTATATCACTCTTTACGGTTTCAGTATTTTTCATCTGTTTCATTCCAGTATTACTTATCATGCTCTTATATCCGTTCACTAAGTGTTATGCTCAGCCGTAGTTCCTTTCATGTTCTAACAGCTGGTACACCAGGACACTCTTAGGATTCTGAGAGTACGTGCGTTGGATGGAAGCTATCCATACTTCTTTACTTTATACACTTCATATATTTATTTGCCTGTTGGACATTATTCAGTCTTTTCATTCAGTATTAACTTTTCATGTTTTGAGCTTATGTTTGGATTACGAATTTTTGATTCCGGTATTTCCTTTATGGTTAGTTAATGTTTTAGGACATTTACCTTATATGCTTTGATGACACGCCATAAATACATGTAACGGTCCACTTATCCAAGTGGGGTGTTACAATTATGGTATCAGAGATCAAGGTTCGACCTGTAGGCTCTAAAAACTTGTCAGTCAGTTTTCTTCATGTATCAATCAGTTTCTTAAAATTTTGACTAAGTAAAAGGTTGGTACAGGACTGACCATATTTAGTCGCATGTGCTTTTCTATGAATTTTGTTTTTGTGAACCGACCCATAGGCGTTCACCTTGCCAATTTAGATTTTGTATTGATGAACCGACCCATAGGCGATCATCCATACTCATGTCAAATTCATGTTTACAATCGATTATTACTTGGTGAACTAGCCATAGACGTTCATCATTATTCAGGTCAAATTTCATGTTTTCAGACGATAGTTGTTTTGTGAACCGACCCAAAAGTGTCCACCTTTGTTAATATCACGAGGTTTTCGTTAAAGTTTGACTAATATGGGTTGGACAACAGCCATCCATATTCAGTTCCAGATTTAAAATTTTATACATGATAGTTCTCAAAAAGTTTTGGCAAGTATGGATCGAACCAGAATCGCCCATACTTAGTCACATGTTTTCTTCTTTGAATTCTGTGGATTGAACCATAGCCATCCACATTAGTTGATGTTAAACTTCAGTTGATTATACTTTTTATGTTCTTTGTAACAATCAAGTTTTCATACCCTCACGTGGATGTCATTTTCATGTTGATTAAGTTCATGTCTCTTTATGAGGATTACGTTTTAAGCAAGATGATGATGTTTTCATGCTAAGATACAGAAGGGTTACAGTAAAATCATGTTTTCATAATGAATCATGTTTGGTCTTCATCAGTCATGTCTTCTTATAGGTGTGAAAACACCCATCCTTTTACCACTTATTTCTTGCTAAAACAAGACCAAAACGCGTATTTAATATCATTTGTTTGGAATTATGCGTGGTTTTTGTGTTTATTGTGTTTTCAGAGTCAACCGAATGAATATTAAAGAAAACATGGGATCGCACGGGTTTTATCGAAGAAACAGACTCAAGACGAAGTCTATTGTCCAAGAGATGCAAAAGATTTAAAGTCAATGGGCCTATTTAAAGATTTATCGAAGAAAAGGACCAAAGATGGAAGATTTACATATGTCGAAAGAACTTAAGTCTATTAAACGAAGAAAATAAAAGATGAGTTGAATTTAATCGTCGATAAATCCCGAATCAAAATCAAAAACGGTGACTTCTCTGAAAAGACGAGAAGAAAGGGAGAAAGCCCACTTCACCAACCAACCACTAGCCTATAAATAGGAAACTCCGTCACACCTTTTGGGCTAGTTTTTCATTCCCAGTCATTTTCTTTTCTTTCGTAGGAAGCCAACACCATTAAGGTGTTGGTGATTTTTCATTCTTGTTGAATCTTTGATTTTGTAAGTGTTTAATCTTTCCTTTTGTTTACTTTACATTAATCTATCAATATAATCCTTCCATTAATCTTGTTCATCTTCATCTTTTTGATTTAAAGCTTAAAGTTCTTATTTGGTTGATTTGATCTTCAAAAGTTATTGGGTTTTGTGTTTTAATTGTTGGGATTTGATGTTTATGGTTAGTAAATGATAAGTGTTTAGTTTGGTTAAAATCTTTTGATTAATATTGGCTTGTTTTGATTGAAAACGTATCCCCTGTTTTTCTGCTTTACTGTTCTTCATCATCCCCAGATTCCGCATCAAGCTCCTTCATCCGGAATATCCAATATTCCGGATCAACCTTCATATTCCGCATCAAACTCCTTCATCCGGAATATCCAATATTCCGGATCAGTGTCCTTCATCCGGAATAACCATTATTCCGGATCAACCTTTTATTCCGCATCAATTTTTATTCCGCATCAACCTTCTTCATCCGGAATATTTTATATTCCGGATCAAACCCTTTCATCTGGAATAACTAATTATTCCGGATCAACCACTTCCGAACCAACCTTCTTCTGTTTATTCCTAATGAACCTAGTATTCTGCATGAACCATTTATTCCGCATGAGCCTTTTATTCCGGATCAAAGATTATTCCGCATGAGCAATTATTTCGCATGAGCAATTATTCCGCATGAAGCATTTTCCCATTTATTCCTAGTAAGTAAGACATTCCGAATGAAGGATTTTGTCTGATTTATTCCGGATCAAGCATACATTCCGAATGAAGCACTTTTTCAGGGTATATACAAGTACTGTTTAATTTTAATTTTAATTCAAGTTTTATTTTAATTAATTAACTGCTTCTAGTTTACTTTTATTTACTTCACTCATTTACCCTTTTAGTAGAATAGAAAACCAAACCCCCTATTTGTCACCAAGAACAACTATTCCACTTTGAGCTGTGATCAATTCGAGAAGATTCCAAGATTTAATCTGAACCCCAATTGAAAAACCATGTATCAAATGGCGCCGCTGCCGGCTCTTCTCGTTCAGATTAACAGTTTTTTATGAGAACTTGGATTTTGGGATCCGTTCACCGGGAACGTTACTTTTTCATAAAAATTTTCAAAAACCCTAAAAAAATATAAAATTTTCAAAAATCCTAAAAATTAAAAAACATAAAAAACCAAAAACATTTCTTGTTTTTGCTTTGTTAGTTCTTTTGCAGGTGTATGCGCACCCGATCGACGTCTTATCAAGAGCCCGAGCCTCTCGAAGACTTAAACATGGCCGGTGTACACAACAACAACAATAATCCACCTCAAAACAACAATAATAACAACAAAAATGAGCCTCTACCGGACAATCGCCCGATGATTGAACTTTTGCAAGCACATGTAGATGGAAACAATGATCCAATTGTCATACCCGCGATTGCAGCCAACAACTTTGAGCTCAAATCCGGCTTTATCCATATGGTTTCTGCTCAACCATTCTTGGGGCGTACCATTGATGATCCTCATGACCACATCAAAAGGTTCCTGCAACTCACGAATATGGTCAAATTCAATGGTGTTCCACAAGAGGTAATCCGTTTACAACTTTTTCCTTTCTCCTTAGAGGGACAAGCCCGACATTGGCTTGCAAAGGAACCGCCACAAAGTATTCTGACGTGGACGGATTTGGAGACCAAATTCATTAACTACTTTTTCCCACCCTCTCGTACTACCGCTTTGTGGAATGAAATCATTAATTTTGAACAAAAGTACGATGAGTCTTTTAGTGAATCTTGGGACCGTTTTAAAGACCTTTTAAGAAAGTGCCCACAACATGGTTTTACCAAAGTGCACCAAATTAATACTTTTCATAATGGTTTAAGCATGAATGACCAAGATTCACTAAACAGTGCCTCGGGGGGTAATATTTTGGTTAAGACTTCTAATGCCGCTTGGGATATTATCGAAAATAAGTCTCGTGTGCAAACCAAGAGTGTTCGGACCAATGCCGCTAGTGCTAGTACTAGTGACAACGACAAGCGACTTGACAAAATTACTACGCTTCTTGAATCGCTTGCTACCCAAACCGCTAGCAACACCAACAACATCAACGCTAAAAACGCTCAAGTCAATGCTGTAAGTCAACCATGTGAAATATGCGGGGGTCCTCACTCTTACACCACTTATACCACCTCCCAAGACTACCCTTCTGAGAATGTTAACGCAGCATACGGTACCTATCCTTCGTTCGCTTATCAAGCTCGTCCTCAAGGTGACCGCAACTTGCTTAGCTACCGCTCAAACAACTTTCTCTCACCGCCCGGTTTTCCTCCTAACAACCCAAACCAACAACAAAACCTCAATCGACCTCCTAAACAACAACCTCGTGCACCATACCAACCACCTTACAAACAACCATATCCACCTCAAAGAAACAGCCAAGTTTACCAACAACCTGCTTATCAACCACCCGCCTACCATGCTCCTCCTCCCAACCAACCCACCGCATTACACCAAGATGTTGAAACCTACATGAGGACCAATGATGTGATCGTGGAAAATATCCAGCGGGAAGTGCTCAACTTGAAAGCAGACATGGTGAAACAAGGGAACGATCTTCGAGCTGATATGCGAAACACTTTGGCTAGTCAAACGAATGACTTAAGGAACATGATGGCTGGTTTCTTCCAAGGTAATCAAACCTCTTCTTCGGGTACTCTTCCGAGTAACACCGTTGCGAATCCAAGAGGGGAGATGAAAGCAATCACCACTCACAGTGGCAAAGGTACCAAGGAACCCGAGCTTCCTATACCTCCACCGGTGATTGTGACTAAGGAAAACGAGTCACCTACTCATATTCCTCATCCTTCTACTTCCCCAATTTCTCCACCTCTTACTTCTACCCCTCCTCCACCCAAGGATGTGAGTGATCCTTCGATTCCAAAGCCTTCCTCTTCTTCCGATATACCTTATCCCTCAAGGTTGAGGAAAGAGAAGCTCAAAAGCAAGAACGATATTCAAGTTTCGAACTTTCTCAAAATGTTTAAACAATTAAATTTCAACATCTCCTTCGCTGAGGCTCTCGCTCACATGCCTAAGTATGCGAAAATGTTCAAAGATCTTCTTAGCGACAAGGAGAAGCTTCTTGATATTGCTAACACCCAACTTAATGAGAATTGCTCTACAGTGCTCTTAAAGAAATTGCCAACCAAGCTTGGTGATCCGGGTCGTTTCTTAATCCCTTGCAACTTCCTGGGAGTAGAGAATTGCATGGCCCTAGCCGATCTAGGTGCCATTATTAACTTAATGCCCTTAAGCGTTTGGAAGCAATTATCTCTCCCTGAGCTAGTCCCCACCAAAATGACTTTGGAATTAGCTAACCGTACGGTTGCTTATCCAGTGGGGATAGCCGAAGACGTTTTTGTTGGAGTCGACAAATTCACTTTTCCTGCCGATTTCGTCGTCGTTGACTACGATATGGACCCTCGTGTGCCATTAATCGTTGGTCGTCCATTCTTGAGGACCGGTCGCACTCTCATCGATGTTGAAGCAGGTGAGCTTATCATGAGAGTGGGTGACGATAAGATCTTCTTCAACATGGGAAAGCTTTCTAAACAACCTTATTCATACGAGAGTGTTAATTGTATTGACGTTCTTGATGAGGCTTGTGAAGAACACTTCAAAGATGCTAGTAAAAGTATTCCTACCTCTCTTCCCAATATTGAGACCGTTTCCTCTATTGATTCATCACTATCTCTATTTGGAGAAAGTGATTTCCTTTGGAAAGATTTGGAAGCCACCATGGGAGAGGTGAACTTAGAGCCTGACGATTCTCCCACCAATTGGGATGAAGACATTCGTCTCATTGAGAACCTTCTCAAAGAAGACCGTATTTCTCCACCATCTCCTAAGGCTATTGCTATCGATGAACCGACTTTAAATACGCCTCCCATCGAAAATCCTCCGGATTTAGAACTTAAGGAGTTGCCGCCCCATCTCGAGTACGTGTTCCTTGAAGAAAAGAAGAAGTCGCCCGTCATCATTGCTAAGGACTTAAAAGAAGAAGAGAAATCTCGCCTCATCGCCGTGCTTAAAGATCATAAGAAGGCAATTGCTTGGAAAATTTCCGACATCCGCGGAATTGATCCAAACTTTTGTACTCACAAGATTCTCATGGAAGATGACTTTAAACCCGCAATCCAGAGCCAAAGAAAGGTTAATCCTCGCATTCATGACGTCATCAAACAAGAGGTTATCAAACTTCTAGATGCCGGCTTGATTTACCCTATTTCGAATTCGCCATGGGTAAGTCGCGTCCATTGTGTGCCCAAGAAGGGCGGAATAACCGTTGTTCCCAATGAACACAACGAGTTGATTCCCACTCATCTCGTTACTGGGTGGAGAGTTTGTATCGACTATCGCAAAATCAATGATGCCACGAGAAAAGATCACTTTCCTCTTCCTTTCATGGATCAAATGCTCGAGCGTCTAGCGGGTAATGACTATTACTGCTTTTTAGACGGTTTCTCAGGGTATTTTCAAATTCCCATCGATCCCAAAGACCAAGAAAAGACCACATTCACTTGTCCCTACGGAACATTTGCTTACAAACGTATGCCTTTCGGTTTATGCAATGCTCCTGGGACGTTCCAACGGTGTATGATGGCTATCTTCCATGACATGGTTGAAGAAACTATGGAAGTATTCATGGATGATTTCTCGGTTTATGGCGATTCTTTCTCTGCTTGCCTTGCCAATTTAGAACGTATGCTTAAGCGGTGTGAAGACACTCTCTTTGTTCTTAATTGGGAAAAATGCCATTTCATGGTAAAATAGGGCATCGTGCTAGGACACAAAATTTCCAAAGTCGGTCTTGAAGTGGACCGTGCTAAAGTCGATGTTATTGCTAAACTGCCTCCACCTTCAACCGTGAAGGGTGTGAGAAGTTTCCTTGGTCATGCGGGCTTCTACCGTCGATTCATCAAAGATTTTTCTAAAAAGATGACACACCTCTTAGAAAAAGATACTCCTTTTATCTTTTCCAATGAGTTTATTGAAGCCTTCAACTTGCTTAAGGATAAGCTAACTAAGGCACCGGTCTTGGTTACCCCTAATTGGGAGCTGCCTTTCGAGTTGATGTGCGATGCTAGCGAATTTTCTATTGGAGCGGTTTTGGGCCAAAGAGTGAACAAGCACTTCCAACCGATCCATTACGCTAGTAAGACAATGACAGGGGCTCAATTGCATTACACGACAACCGAAAAAGAGCTTTTAGCTGCTGTCTATGCTTTTGAAAAGTTCCGCCCCTATCTTGTCCTCTCTACCACAATCGTTTATACCGATCATTCCGCATTGAAGTACTTGTTAACTTAACAAGATTCCAAACCAAGACTTCTTCGCTGGGTTTTGCTACTTCAAGAATTTAAAATCGAAATTCGAGATAAGAAGGGAGCTGAAAACCTAGCCGCGGATCATCTCAGTAGACTTGAGGGTCCTTGTCAAGGGGATCATCCGAACAAAAAGATCAATGACTCTTTTCCCCTGGAGACCTTAATGTCTATCAACTCGAGTAATGATGAAGCCCCGTGGTTTGCGGACATTGCAAACTACTTGGCGGGTGGAATTCTCATTGACGGTTTAACATCCCAGCAAAAGAAAAAGTTCTTCAAAGACATTAAGACTTACTTTTGGGATGACCCGTATCTCTTCAAACAATGTGCTGATTTGATTATTCGCCGATGTGTTGATGGACCGGCAGCTTTAGACATTCTCGAAGCTTGCCACAAAGGACCCACCGGTGGTCACTTTGGTCCCAACTACACCGCCAAAAAAGTGTTTGACTCGGGATTTTATTGGCCCACCATTTATCGTGATGCTCACAAGATGGTTAAACATTGTGATGCTTGCCAAAAACAAGGCAAGATCACACATAAAGATGAGATGCCTCAAAATTTCATACAAGAATGTGAAATCTTTGATGTTTGGGGTATCGACTTTATGGGGCCATTCCCTTCATCTAAAGGAAACAAATACATCCTTGTAGCCGTTGACTACGTTTCTAAATGGGTTGAAGCCAAAGCTTTACCCACTAATGACGTAAGGGTGGTTTGTAACTTTTTGAAGTCGCTATTCGCTAGATTCGGTGTGCCTCGTGCTATTATTAGTGATCGCGGGACTCATTTTTGCAATGATCAATTTGCAAGAGTCATGGCTAAGTATGGTGTAAATCATCATCTTTCCACTGCATACCACCCACAAACTAATGGCCAGGCTGAAATCTCTAACCGAGGGTTAAAGCGAATTCTTGAACGAACCGTGGGAGAGCATCGTGCCTCATGGGCCGATAAACTTGATGATGCTCTGTGGGCTTTTCGTACCGCATACAAGACTCCGATTGGTTGTACACCATATCGTCTCGTGTACGGGAAAGCATGCCACCTCCCCATTGAGTTGGAGCACAAGGCTTACTGGGCCTTGAAGTGGGCTAATTTCGATATCAACAAAGCCGGTGACCTACGCAAGATCCAACTCAATGAGCTGAATGAACTCCGGAATGAGGCTTATGAAAATTCTTTGATCTATAAGGAAAGGACTAAGCTCATTCACGACTCTAAGATTAAAAACCGAGAGTTCCAAGTTGGAGACAAAGTTTTACTCTTTAACTCTCGGTTGAAAATCTTTTCGGGCAAGCTGAAATCTCGTTGGTCCGGCCCATTCACCATTGCCCAAATTTTTCCATATGGTACTCTCGAGCTCGCTCAACCTAATGGACCTAATTTTAAGGTGAATGGCCAACGAGTGAAGTTGTACTTTGGTGAGGACATCTGTAACACCCCATTTTGATAATGGAATGTCACGCGTAATTATGGCGTGTCATCAAAGCATACAAGGATAAATGTTTAAAACATTACATGACCATAGGGATAACCGGAATCAAACATCGGTTCCCAAACATAAGCCCAAAACATAATAAAGCAAAAGAAATGAATGAAAGACTACACAAGCATAAATATAAGAAGGCAAAAGGAAAAGAAGTCTCTAGCAGCTTTCATCCTATGTACGTCCTCCAAATGCTCGAATCTTTCCTAGGGTACCTGCCGTTTTGGGACATGGAAAGGAAAGTAACGGCTGAGCAAAACGCTCAGTGCACGGATATAGACATAGTATAAGTGACTAAAACATAATAGAGACTTAATAGCAGCGGAAATGTATAAGTCCTGGAAAACCTAGAACATGTTTATAAAACTGGTTTTATAGTTTGAAAAGCCTTATGTTTATCTTATGAAAACTGTTTAACATATTTTACCATTAGCCAATATAGGTCATGAAAATCCACCGTGCATGAATACTTGGAGGGGTGACCTCATCATGCAAATTAGAGGGGCTGCCTCTAATTTAATATACTGGTTTTTTTGGGTAGGAGGGATCAGCTCCTTGTGAAGGATGCAAGGCACACACTACATTCACCATGAAATCCTGACTGAAAACATGTAACTAGGATGCACCCATACGCCCCACATGATAAATATAAATAAATGGCCAAAAGCTGAAGGGACGCCACGAGCAATCACTCCGCCGTGGTGAAGTCATAACATCAGTGCCTCTAATGTTATGGTTATGGTACCTCCATAACTAGGTGAAACTGGTCATGCATGTATATGGCTATTGGTAATCATATTTAAACATAAGCAATCAAACTCATACTTATACTACGGGAAAACAGTTGGCTGCATACGAGGAAATCCTAATAAGGAAAGAATGTCCATACTGAAAGGACGGGAATCCGTACCTTATGTCCAGTGAACGAGAAAGATGAACTGCGAGGAATCCTACTTCCGAATCACTAGTGCTACATAAATACGTACATGAATAAGTATCTGCTAACTAAATACATAACTGGTTTTATGTCATGTCTTAGCTTATTTTATGTGTTCTTACTATGTTTTACTGTTTAAAGCCTTAAACTGTATTAAATCTTATATTCTGCTTAATCGGATTAAGTATTTCTGGTATTTCATGTGTTATTATACTTACTGTGTAATAATAAGTAACTTTCCAAAAATAGCAGGTTTCCTAAAATAGAAAGTTTCCAAAAATAGAAAGTTTCCATAAATAGAAAGTTACCAAAAATAGAAAGTTTCCAAAAATAGAAAGTTTCCAAAAATAGAAAGTTTCCAAAAATAGATTTACTGCTTAAAATAGATAAGTTTCTAAAAATAGAAAGTTTCCATAAATAGATTTGCTGCCTTAATTAAATAAGTTTCCATAAATAGATTAGCTGCCTTAAATAACTAAGTTCCTAAAAATAGCTGGTTTCCATAAATAAATTAGCTGCCTTATTTAATTAAGTTTCTAAAAATAGAAAGTTTCCATAATTAGAAATAAGCTGGTTAAATAAGCTAAGTATATAAGCCTAAGTGTTTTCATGATTATTTTCTAAGTCATATGATATATTGTATAGTTTAATAATTATTTCATGTAATTTAATTAAACTATAGGTTATAATATTTACTTAAAGTATAACATGTTTTTAATTAAACTAGCCGAGTACCCGCGCAAAGCGGCGGCGCATACTCAATGTCCGTTTTTCTGGTGAGTATCTATTTTTAATTCGTTAATACATTTTTAGCGGCGAATAATTTCTTTTAGACAAACGGTGTTTGTAGGGTTATAAGAATCCAGTTTAAAAAAAACTTTGTTTGTATTTATTAATAGTCCAAACTAAACGATCATTTCACGACTATGTTGATCATTTTGGTAAATTACATAAAATTATGACCACTGCGAGATACATTGAGTTGCATATGACCATGTAAGTAGTTTTCACTTGTTAAAACATGATACCTGTGAACATTAATTTTTTAGAAAAGATATGTGCCAACATTAATAAACTAACAAAACTTTCGTACATAACTTACTTCTAATATATATAATATAAATTTACCAACAAATTAATACTTTTTTACAAAACTTGCATAACACTATAACAAAATTAACACAAACATCATTTCATAATTTACAAAATCTCTATAACAAAGTATATACCAAGTATTACTAACTTCTCATATATTGTGTAGTAGCTTACTTCAAGTTAAAGTGAAGACGACAATATTGGCTAAACTGCCATATCTATCTACTATGTCACATCATATTGTCATAATGATATGATTCTGGCCTAGAGTGTTCGATTTTTGCAGTTGCACTATCAAAGATGGGTTGTTAAATTCAGAATAAATCCCAAACTCATGTGTGGGCCAAACATATAATACCTATAAGGCATGACTAATCTCGATCAACTCTTTATTATTATATACAGGATCTCTTGGAAAAATCTTAAGGAATGTGTACTCACATCAAGGGTTTTAGGAATTGATGGGCATTAAAAGTTGTACGAGTTATGAACTGTCTTCATATAAAGGAAACTTCCATTTGCAACATGATCCCACCACTTTAACCAGAAATTATCAACACTATCCTGAACCACGTCGACTTCTTGAGACCCTCCTGGTCTTCTTACATCACGAGATCTTTCAACTGCTCCTGGTTCACATACTTAGCATCAACAACCTCATCTAGATCCTGATCCATGCTAATTACATCGTACAATAAAGAGTAGGTAATATCTTTCTAAAAAAAAGAGTAGCTAATCAACTACAAAATGATGAGCACACTTTGATCATTTTACATTTACCGAGTTATAAACTTATTGACTGGAAGTTCATTGATTGGATTCGGCCCACTTTCGATCAAACGGTGCTTTGACCTAACTGGATAATCTCATAGACCGGAAGTTTATCTGAAGGAATACCAAGTTCGTCTAATAGCTTCCTTAATGCAGCATTTCTTACACCTATTAGAAAATAACATAATGAATAAACTGATAATGGGATTATTATCATAAGATTCTTATAGGAATAAACTTTCTAATACCACAATAGTTCTCCTCGATTAACTTAGACTATCCGTACAATGGATGACCCTAAAATGTGTTTGTCCGTACCAAAGGGAATGCCACCTTTGTAACATCATTGCTTCAATCATGCATAATATATGGGTATTTAGTAAGACATAAGCATGTGTCAAATTCCAGTAGTTTATGCATACATGACGGAGTAACTCATACATTGAGTTGAACAAGCATACATGATGGAGTAACTCATACATTGAGTTGAACAAGAATACCACAATCCTTGTGCAACAAATTTTCAGATCTTACATAAAGTTGAACAATATAAAGATAAAAACATTTGTAACAACAAAACTTATAAAGAACTAAAAACCTACAAACTCACAAAACTTTAGAATGGAAAACTAAAAACTTGAATAACGTTTGGTCGTAAGTTGATATCGTGACGAAGTGGTGGCAGTTGTGGTGGTGGTAATGTGAAGGATGAAAGTGTAAAGTCATTGTGGTTTTCCTTTGATGCGTATGGGATTTTTAAATGTAGTAGTAGACTGTTACTATCTCATGATAAATGAGCTGTTACTATAATTGTGATATGTGGGCATTTATATTCCATAAGTTACGATATAGATAAAAATCTGAATTAAAAAACACTTCAATTTTCAATTGTTACTATTGAGTCATAATAAACGTATGCATTAATTTTTATAATGATATTTACATTAAATTTGGGTTAATAAAAACGTATAAATGGTCATGCTAATTGTGTCTACTACTTTAAGTTTTATATTAATTTTCTAATAAAGAAATGTTTAAAGCTGAATTTTTAAGACTACTAAATATAGAAAGGGGGTAAATATTTTATAAATTAGTATAGATATATTAAATACTTAGGTTAAAATATGTATTATTAAATATTAATAATATAACCTAAGTCATGTTAATTAATTAATTATATCCATGGTTATTAAAATAATTAATTAATTATAAGTCTTAAATATTAATATTTAGGTTAAAATAATTTCATGATCATTAATAATTAAATAACCTAAGTCATGTTATTAAATTAATCACGTCTTTTATTAATTTAATTTTACCATAAGTTCATAACATAAAAAAAACTAACATAAACCATGAACCAGATCTAGGCTAGAAAACATGAACCGGACATAAATCGACACCGTACCCCGAACCAACTCGGGGTACCCCGTGTTTCCCTTTGCTGTCGTGGGACCCACACGCACCAACCAAGACCATATGGTCTTGGTGGTGGTCGGCTTGGCAAACCGAAACCCCCTCGGGGTCGGTTGCAGCCTGCGGCCAAAACAAAACACCCCTTAAAACAACCCTTTGATTTAATTAATCACAAAAACATGTTAGATCTATGATTAATTATTATGTTTTTGTAAAAATATCTCATGTTCATAATTTATAAGAAGATTAAATTAAAAGAAAAGGTTTAAAAAGGTTTTACCGAATTCGTGGATCAAGAGAACGAAGAACAAACACGATCAATCACCAATTCTTCAAGATCAAAGATCAACAAACACTCCCTTTTTGTGTTTTGAAGGTGGCGGCACAAAGGAGAAGGAGAGGAGGGTTTTTAGGTTTTTGCTAAAAATCTTCTGTAAGTTGTAAATGAGTAGTGAAAATCCCTTTTAGTAAAATTTGATGGGCTAAGCCCATCCTCCCTTCTTATTTCGTGGTAATGGGGCCCACAAGGGGTAACCTAAATGTTTTCCGTGTCTAATTAATAATTTACACGTTCGTGATTATTTGTGTTCGCGTTTTAAGTGTTCTCGTCACGTAAATATCGTGATCTAATATATTTAATTACGCACGTAATAAATATATATACGTAATTAATAATAGTTCACGTTTTAATTACGTTCATGATTTCATGATCGCATGCTCGTGATTAATTATCGTCAAATAATTATTACGTGATCGTGCGTAGTAAATACTTATCATGTTCTAACACGTACGTAATACGTAAAATCCTAACACGTAATCGTAATCATGCTATATTTAGAAAGTTTTAATCTAGTACGTACGATCTTAAGGGTACTATTCATGGTAAAAGCATGCGGGTTTTACAACTCTTCCCCCCTAAAAAGAATAATTCGTCCCCGAATTATAGATAACGTAACTGAAGGAGAAACATACCCGAATTAGACCGAGAGGGTATGTAAGGTAAATGAACGTACAGGTGACCTGGCAGAAGGAACGCGGAACGTGACATGTCTTGAAATGACATGAAACGTGACGTGACTGAAAGGACATATCTAATTGATAAGTGAAAAACGGATAAGAAGTTCGGATGAACTTATCCGCTTCCAAGTGGCCTCCCTCTTGTAACGGTTCCTTCAGAAGATCTTGACACGAAAGATAAATCTTGGTCCTCCTGACCTTGACTTGGAATCCGAAGAAATTCTTGGTTATCTACGGAAGGTAGATCCCCTAAATTCGATCGAGGAAAATAAGAGTTAACGTGCAAGGGTAACTGAAACGTTACTATGCAAGACAATCTGACTTAACAGGTAATTAGAAACGATGCGCGAGACATAAAGAAACGTAGTACGTGAAAAATTTTGAACGTGATACGTGAAAAATATTGAACGTGCTACGTGGAGATATGGCGAGTGTAGTATGAGTAAGCATATTGTGATCCATGATATGTGTAACATATCTTGATCCTGATATGAGGAACGTGGAATGAACATGACATGTGAAACATATCATGATCATAGAATATAATGGCGGTACGCCAAACGCTACAATGTGAGACATAGAATATGACGAGAAACGTCTATCTGAGGATAGGGAGTTATACTAAACTTGGGTCTGGTCTCTCAAGTTCTTGCAAAACTTCCTAGAATGAGAAAAATGAACGTAAAATCGTAAGTCAAGATACCATCATGAATGTGAATGGTGTCATGAACGCGAGCGCGGAAGCAAGTCGTGGAATCCGAATGAAGGCGTGAAGTAAATAAAGAGCATAATTATGAGTATTTGTCTGACCTGATAACTGAGGAATTGCCAAGTGATCGGATGAATCTTGGCTGGAACATGTCCGATCAATCTGTTGGTTCTGAAATCCTTGCGGATGTAAGGATTCTGCAGACTTGATCAAACTGTTTGCAATAACCTAGATAGCATCATGCTTCTTCTAAGTTTGCGTTAATCTGGTAACCAAAATCCGTAGACATCTTGTCCCATTTTAGTTCACAATTTCAGATGATGAAACATCCCAGTTTGTTGGTATCCTATCTTAGCCTGTTGGTATGTCAGGTACATAGATATGGATGTAGCTGCATCTTGCTTCGTAGAAACTTGATACATAGAAGGTTGCGAAACTCTGGGTCTCTAAATCTAGACTTCTCCTAGCGTAGGATTTCCTAGAACACATAAGTTAGTGTAGGGTTCTCTCCATTACGCGTAAGCTGAGTCATGGTAAGATTAACCATAGAAACCCATGTGATTCAGTGTGTTACTGTAATCAAACAGAATTGATATTGGAAAAATTTCCAGGGTGAAATTTCTCTTGTCATAGAATTTGCAACATAGTGCAGATATGGTCTTCCTGTTCTTCTCTAAACTTAGAGGAAATCAGGTTATCCTCAATGAAAACACTGATGAATTTGCTATAAGTTTATGGAACTCATTCTTATAATGTCGTTAGAGCATTGATGAGACTAATTCAAAATCATAAATCTAGCATGACCGAGTCGTGTACGAATAGCAGTCATGGATATTTTCTGCTTTTTCACTCGTCACTGTTGGCAGCATGATCATGAGTTCAATCTTGGAAAAGTGATTAACACTATAAGGTCGATTGGACATGTTGTCAATACGTGGAGGAGAATAACGGTCATGAATGGTGATTTGTTTAAGCCGGCGGTAGTCGACACATAATCTCATGGTACCGTCCTTCTCCATGTAGGTTCTTTCGGAATGTATAGGAAGACTTTGGAATAATCAACTGGCTATGCGTAAAAGAATTAAATGGACGTGTCTTACTGACAGCTAGCAAATTTAGCGACCATGGCTAACAACGCACATGCTTGTAAAGCATAGATAATTTGTACAGATTTTCCTGATGGAAAATCGAGCTGAATGTATTCAGGAGCCTGAACATTACTGTACATAATTATGAATCGTAGCATGGTGTGCTGTTCATAGTACATAATTAGCATAAAACTCATCTCGTGTATGTCCGAGGAAATGCGTTAGCAGCTTGGATCTCATCATTAAGCTGAAGGAAAACCTTCGTATACGTGGGAATACGAAAGGCGTCCTTCATGGTCATGAATATATGAACCATGGTGAAAGAAATGAAAGTGACATCGGCAACGTGACAGTTCCCACTGATGCGCCGATAATGGTATAGAAATTCTTGTGGCCTGATTAATACATGGCACAACAAAATAGATATACCCTTGGAGGGTACCCTGAATTTCTTAAAACTGTTCCATAGTTGGACGTGAGTCAGGTGTCTTGACTCGTGTCTTGGAACTATAAGCATGACATATGTCTTGACTGGTGTCTTAACATGTGTCTTCAGGAAGTATACATGAGACATGTGTCTTGACTGATGTCTTGACATGTGTCTCGAGACGTAATTCCATAGAACTACAATATTAGGTTATTATGCCAGACTTGGCGGATCGGTTGTGATTTCTAGGATAGTTTTGTCATAGTAGTGGTTACTATCATCATGTCTGTCAGTTCCATGACGGTCATTCTCATGACCGTGATTCATGTAACTATTCAGCTGAGTGGCCGGCTGGGACCGGTTTGCACTCATATGGCTGAAATGACAGCCGAATGACGTGTGACATGTAACTAAGAAGTAGGGATAATGATTGATGGAAATCGTCTGATGGTGAAGCATCTTCTCGTCCAATTGCTTTGCTCCGACGCCTTTGTCTTCGTCTAGTAGGATCTCCAGGTTGTGAACAGCATCCGAATCTCGTAGCGTCTCCGAACGTCAGCAACATCAACCTTTAGTAACATCTCCCAGTTATGAGCGGCATCAGCAATCTTGTAGAACATCAGCAATTGAAAATACGCCTGAGGTGATTCAGAATCGACTAGCGAATACTCGTGCAGTATTGCAAGTGAAATACACATGGATTTAGGTACGTGTAATACACATGGAATACGGTACATGGAATACGGTACATGGAGTACACGTTGAATGCACATGAAATGATCGGTATGGGGTCGATCATTTATCATGATCTAAAGAAAGTATATCATTTAAACGGTTAGGAAAACCATCATGATAACCTGGCAATGCCAATATATACCTCATTCCGGTTGTATAGAGAAACGCTAAAGTGTGGTTACACAAAATTCAATGATGATTTGCTTGACAACATGATCAATGAAAACCAACCATGACTATCATGAAAGCAGAATTCAATGAAATCCAACAATGTCTTGCGGGACAACGTAAATAACAAAAGAGGCGTAAAACAATAATCAACATGAAGACGGAATTATCATGAAGAAACATGAAACCATCTATCACGAAGAAGTGTATAACATAATCAGCATGAAACTGAAGTTAACCATGACCGTATGAAAACATACTTGACATAAAAACATAATAACTTATGAGGGGACATGAAAAAATTTTTATACCAATTTAAATCATGAGAAAAAATTTATGCATGAAAAACAATGCATGAATGTATAATGTAGTTTATAAAAACCTTTATATGTGCGAGGGGACGCCTATTGGTCGGTCCCAAAACAAAAGACATAGCGAGGGGACGCCTATGGGTCGGTCCCAAAGTTAAAAGTTTCGATAAAAGCACATGCGACTAAATAGGGCCAGTCCTGTACCAACCATTACTTAGTCATAATCCCTGTAGCAATGATACATGAAACATAAATAAATGAAACTCATATGTCAAAACTTATCAGAAAAAAAAAATTTATGTGACTAATTATGAACTATTGGGGTTCAGTCCACATAGCCACTGTTCACGAGGAACATTATGCATGAAACAATGACACATAACTAAATATGAATGACGGTTGTCCATCCATATTAGCAAAACAATATCGATGAAAACATCAAGGTTAAAACCTCAAGGTGCTGAAAACATCATGGTTAAAACAACAATGCGCTGAAAACATCAATACGTAGAATAACAGACGTTGGCTTAGGAAGCTCTTGGTGATTACCCACTAGTCACAGGTCGAGTTTTAGAGCCTACAGGTCGAAGCCTTGGCTCTGATACCATAATTGTAACACCCCATTTTGATAATGGAATGTCACGCGTAATTATGGCGTGTCATCAAAGCATACAAGGATAAATGTTTAAAACATTACATGACCATAGGGATAACCGGAATCAAACATCGGTTCCCAAACATAAGCCCAAAACATAATAAAGCAAAAGAAATGAATGAAAGACTACACAAGCATAAATATATGAAGGCAAAAGGAAAAGAAGTCTCTAGCAGCTTCCATCCTATGCTCGTCCTCCAAATGCTCGAATCTTTCCTAGGGTACCTGCCGTTTTGGGACATGGAAAGGAAAGTAACGGCTGAGCAAAACGCTCAGTGCACGGATATAGACATAGTATAAGTGACTAAAACATAATAGAGACTTAATAGCAGCGGAAATGTATACTGGAAAACCTGGAACATGTTTATAAAACTGGTTTTATAATTTGAAAAGCCTTATGTTTATCTTATGAAAACTGTTTAACATATTTTACCATTAGCCAATATAGGTCATGAAAATCCACCGTGCATGAATACTTAGAGGGGTGACCTCATCATGCAAATTAGAGGGGCTGCCTCTAATTTAATATACTAGTTTTTTTAGGTAGGATGGATCAGCTCCTTGTGAAGGATGCAAGGCACACACCACATTCACCATGAAATCCTGACTGAAAACATGTAACTAGGATGCACCCATACGCCCCACATGATAAATATAAATAAATGGCCCAAAGCTGAAGGGACGCCACGAGCAATCACTCCGCCATGGTGAAGTCATAACATCAGTGCCTCTAATGTTATGGTTATGGTACCTCCATAACTAGGTGAAACTGGTCATGCATGTATATGGATATAGGTAATCATATTTAAACATAAGCAATCAAACTCATACTTATACTACGGGAAAACAGTTGGCTGCATACGGGGAAATCCTAATAAGGAAAGAATGTCCATACTGAAAGGACGGGAATCCGTACCTTATGTCCAGTGAACGAGAAAGATGAACTGCGAGGAATCCTACTTCCGAATCACTAGTGCTACATAAATACGTACATGAATAAGTATCTGCTAACTAAATACATAACTGGTTTTATGTCATGTCTTAGCTTATTTTATGTGTTTTTACTATGTTTTACTGTTTAAAGCCTTAAACTGTATTAAATCTTATATTCTGCTTAATCGGATTAAGTATTTCTGGTATTTCATGTGTTATTATACTTACTGTGTAGTAATAAGTAACTTTCCAAAAATAGCAGGTTTCCTAAAATAGAAAGTTTCCAAAAATAGAAAGTTTCCAAAAATAGAAAGTTTCCAAAAATAGAAAGTTTCCAAAAATAGAAAGTTACTAAAAATAGAAAGTTTCTAAAAATAGAAAGTTTCCAAAAATAGAAAGTTTCCAAAAATAGAAAGTTTCCAAAAATAGAAAGTTTTCAAAAATAGAAAGTTTCCAAAAATAGATTTACTGCTTAAAATAGATAAGTTTCTAAAAATAGAAAGTTTCCATAAATAGATTTGCTGCCTTAATTAAATAAGTTTCCATAAATAGATTAGCTGCCTTAAATAACTAAGTTTCTAAAAATAGCTGGTTTCCATAAATAAATTAGCTGCCTTATTTAATTAAGTTTCTAAAAATAGAAAGTTTCCATAATTAGAAATAAGCTGGTTAAATAAGCTAAGTATATAAGCCTAAGTGTTTTCATGATTATTTTCTAAGTCATATGATATACTGTATAGTTTAATAATTATTTCATGTAATTTAATTAAACTATAGGTTATAATATTTACTTAAAGTATAACATGTTTTTAATTAAATATATTAAATACTTAGGTTAAAATATGTATTATTAAATATTAATAATATAACCTAAGTCATGTTAATTAATTAATTATATCCATGGTTTTTAAAATAATTAATTAATTATAAGTCTTAAATATTAATACTTAGGTTAAAATAATTTCATGATCATTAATAATTAAATAACCTAAGTCATGTTATTAAATTAATCACGTATTTTATTAATTTAATTTTAACATAAGTTCATAACATAAAAAAAACTAACATAAACCATGAACCGGATCTAGGCTAGTAAACATGAACCGGACATGAATCGACACCGTACCCCGAACCAACTCGGGGTACCCCGTGTTTCCCTTTGCTGCCGTGGGACCCACACGCACCAACCAAGACCATATGGTCTTGGTGGTGGTCGGCTTGGCAAACCGAAACCCCCTCGGGGTCGGTTGCAGCCTGCGGCCAAAACAAAACACCCCTTAAAACAACCCTTTGATTTAATTAATCACAAAAACATGTTAGATCTATGATTAATTATTATGTTTTTATAAAAACATCTCATGTTCATAATTTATAAAAAGATTAAATTAAAAGAAAAGGTTTAAAAAGGTTTTACCGAATTCGTGGATCAAGAGAACGAAGAACAAACACGATCAATCACCAATTCTTCAAGATCAAAGATCAACAAACACTCCCTTTTTGTGTTTTGAAGGTGGCGGCACAAAGGAGAAGGAGAGGAGGGTTTTTAGGTTTTTGCTAAAAATCTTTTGTAAGTTGTAAATGAGTAGTGAAAATCCCTTTTAGTAAAATTTGATGGGCTAAGCCCATCCTCCCTTCCTATTTCGTGGTAATGGGGCCCACAAGGGGTAACCCGAATGTTTTCCGTGTCTAATTTATAATTTACACGTTCGTGATTATTTGTGTTCGCGTTTTAAGTGTTCTCGTTACGTAAATATCGTGATCTAATATATTTAATTACGCTCGTAATAAATATATATACGTAATTAATAATAGTTCGTGTTTTAATTATGTTCATGATTTCATGATCGCATGCTCGTGATTAATTATCGTCAAATAATTATTACGTGATCGTGCGTAGTAAATAATTATCGTGTTCTAACACGTACGTAATACGTAAAATCCTAACACGTAATCGTAATCATGCTATATTTAGAAAGTTTTAATCTAGTACGTACGATCTTAAGGGTACTATTCATGGTAAAAGCATGCGGGTTTTACAACATCTCTCATGAGATGATTCCATCCCTCACCACGTTTCCCATGAACTAATTTTGGGTCGAGTTAGGCTCGTGACTCGGTTATCAAAAACAAGCGCTCCTCGAGAGGCAGCCCGAGTATCTATCCTTTTCCGTTTTAACCTCCTAAGTGTAGGGGGACGTATATAGGTTGTTTGTGTTTGTGTGGTGATGTGATTACAGGGATGAATGCATTTTTGGAACCTTTGAAGAACCGTGCTCCCATGTTATCCGAAATCCGGTTCTATCTCTCAACCATCGTGATTCAATTTTCTTCATACTCACATTTGAAATTGATCACTTTAGTCGTCTCTTCCTTAGCTTGATTTAACCAACGTGCAAAATGTCATAAGTGTAGGGGAGACTTTTCCCACATGCTTAAACATTGAGGACAATGTTTATATTAAGTGTAGGGGGGACTTCTATCGAAGTTTTAAGTGGACTTTTCCATTAAAATGCCTTCATTTAACCAGAAAATCATCTTTTTCAACATTTTTCAAATTTTTAATTAACTTTGGCCATATAGTCGTAATTTTTAAATTTTTATCGTTGCTTTCATATGTATATATCCCACAATAAAGTCAAAAATATTAATAAAGTGGTGTAGCTAGTTTTGAAATCTTTGACATATTAGGCCCGTTGCGATTGTTTTGACTCAACCCGAATACACTTATCCAAGTTTATTCTAGCTAGTATCCTTAACCATGTAGACCTTAATTGGTTTATTAGGCTAAGCATCCACGAGTCTCATTACTTGAGATTTTAAAGTGTGGAGAACGAGAGATGATAGAGTCAATTATAAGTCGGTATTCTTGCACAAGCACACTTGGTGTGATTATCTGCCTATTCTCCCATCACTTGCTAATAATTTATCTGCAATAAGTAAGGTCGTACGATTTGAAAAGTTACTTAGCTTCTAGCCCAAGATCGTTTAAAAGTTGCTCGGTAATGATAAGAGTTCATAGCCAAGGCATAACTTATGAAGCGGGGCGCGAAGATTGGCGAGTCCGAAAAGGCCCTAACAAGGCATGAGGATTCCATTTTATTGCTAAAGATCCAAGGTGATGTGAAAAGCATTATTCCCAAAGTCAATATGAAGGATCAAGACTCACGACAAAAAGCAATCAACTCCCATAAAGATCATGGAGAAGTCTATCCGAAAAGACCCTAACAAGGTATGAGGATAAATAGATCCAAGTCCGAAAAGGAGGCAGATCGTTGTATCTCAAAATCCCAATTAGAGATTGAAGAAATAATCATGAAGTCGTGGTCAACAAAGTTGGAGTACCCCTCAAAAGTCTCCAAGTGAAGAAACTCTATTAACGAAGAGAAGACCATTATCTCAAGAACGTCTCTCAAGATACGAAGTATGAAGTACATGCCAAATATCGGCCCGAGAAAGGTCTCAAATCGTGAAGCGAGTTATACCAAGATATGAACTTTTTGATATCCCAAGAAGCAGTTTTAAGAGATTTTGTCCTTTAGCTAACTATTGATCAAATCGTCCTACTTTGCTTTCAGCCTAAATAAACTATCGAAATAAGTCCAAAAATGCATCTTCATGATCATTCTAAGACAAAAATAAAATATAAGAGATACACCTAGGAATAAGGGAGTTTAAGCATATAATTAAGCCATGTGTGTAAGTGTTTGATTTGCTAACTTATAATAACCATGATCTCGTTTTTAAGCTTAGTTTGGGGAACGTGAAACTTGAGGGTGATATATCTTTGCAGCACCGAAGCCCTTGATCTCTTTGCAAGTTACTTCCATATAGATATTTTCAAGTGAAAATGGTTTTCTATCCTTTTGTTTCCTTTAAAGTTTTAATTTCTCTTAGTACTTTAATTTTTGTCTAGTAGTATTTTAATAAGGCCAAGGTTGATTGATTATGAGAAAAGTGTAAATTTGCTTTGTCACTAAGCATTGCATGAGGGCATGGCAATGGTTAAGTGTAGGGGATTTGATAGGTGTGAAAACACCCATCCTTTTACCACTTATTTCTTGCTAAAACAAGACCAAAACGCGTATTTAATATCATTTGTTTGGAATTATGCGTGGTTTTTGTGTTTATTGTGTTTTCAGAGTCAACTGGATGAATATTGAAGAAAACATGGGATTGCACAGGTTTTATCGAAGAAAAAGACTCAAGACGAAGTCTATTGTCCAAGAGATGCAAAAGATTTGAAGTCAATGGGCCTATTTAAAGATTTATCGAAGAAAAGGACCAAAGATGGAAGATTTACATATGTCGAAAGAACTCAAGTCTATTAAACGAAGAAATTAAAAGACGAGTTGAATTTAATCGTCGACAAATCCCGAATCAGAATCGAAAACGTCGACTTTTCTGAAAAGACGAGAAGACAAGAAGAAAGGGAGAAAGCCCACTTCACCAACCAACCACTAGCCTATAAATAGGAAACTCCCTCACACTTTTTGGGCTAGTTTTTCATTCCCAGTCATTTTATTTTCTTTCGTAGGAAGCCAACACCATTAAGGTGTTGGTGATTTTTCATTCTTGTTGAATCTTTGATTTTGTAAGTGTTTAGTCTTTCCTTTTGTTTACTTTACATTAATCTATCAATATAATCCTTCCATTAATCTTGTTCATCTTCATATTTTTTATTTAAAGCTTAAAGTTCTTATTTGGTTGATTTGATCTTCAAAAGTTATTGGGTTTTGTGTTTTTATTGTTGGGACTTGATGTTTATGGTTAGTAAATGATAAGTGTTTAGTTTGGTTAAAATCTTTTGATTAATATTGGCTTGTTTTGATTGAAAACGTATCCCCTGTTTTTTCTGCTTTACTGTTCTTCATCATCCCCAGATTCCGCATCAAGCTCCTTCATCCGGAATATACAATATTCCGGATCAACCTTCATATTCCGCATCAAACTCCTTCATCCGGAATATCCAATATTCCGGATCAGTGTCCTTCATCCGGAATAACCATTATTCCGGATCAACCTTTTATTCCGCATCAATTTTTATTCCGCATCAACCTTCTTCATCCGGAATATTTTATATTCCGGATCAAACCCTTTCATCCGGAATAACCAATTATTCCGGATCAACCACATTATTCCGAACCAACCTTCTTTCCATTTATTCCGAATGAACCTAGTATTCCGCATGAACCATTTATTCCGCATGAGCCTTTTATTCCGGATCAAAGATTATTCCGCATGAGCCATTATTCCGCATGAGCAATTATTCCGTATGAAGATTTTTCCCATTTATTCCGAGTAAGCAAGACATTCCGAATGAAGGATTTTGTTTGATTTATTCCGGATCAAGCATACATTCCGAATGAAGCACTTTTTCAGGGTATTTACAAGTACTGTTTAATTTTAATTTTAATTCAAGTTTTATTTTAATTAATTAACTGCTTCTAGTTTACTTTTATTTACTTCACTCATTTACCATTTTAGTAGAATAGAAAACCAAACCCCCTATTTGTCACCAAGAACAACTATTCCACTTTGAGCTGTGATCAATTCGAGAAGATTCTGAGATTTAATCTGAACCCCCATTGAAATACCTTGTATCATCTTCATGCTGACCATTGTTGAAATTCTGTTTAATCATATTTTTGAACCTCTATACAACCAACATTAAATCTACGCAGGAATTTCCAGGCTATCATGTTACTCGTTTCAGTTTAGTTTGCTGAACGTTTTAATAAATTTATTTTCCTTTGATCATGACAGACGATTGATTGATCATCCCATAAAATTTCCACCAGTGCTATGTACAGTATTCCTTAAGTACCCCATGTATAGTGTTTCAGTTATACTTCATGTATAGTATTTCACGTGTACTCCAAGTACAGTGTCTCAGATATGCTCCATGTGCAGTATTCATTTTGTACTCCATGTATAGTAGTCCAGGTGTACTCTATGTACCCTACTCCATGGATATTGCTAATCGATCCTCAATCATCTCAGGTGTTTCCACTTGTTGATATTCTACCGATTGTTGATGTTGCTCTTGAGTTGAAGATTTTACCAGATATTGATGTTGCTAACACATTGAAGACCTCACAAATGCTGATGCTGCTGATACTTTGGAGATTTCTCAAGATGCTGATGTTGTTATACTATGAAGACTCTGCAGAATAAGCACGAAAACTATAAATTTGAAATTTCTGGCAAGAATAAACTTCAACCATCAGACACTACCATTCTATTCCATGCTCTTACTTTCTCAGATAGATGTCACACTTCACTCGGCTAACCTTCATTCAGAAGAGTGGGAACGGTACCCAGCCGGCCACTCAGTAGAATAGTTACAGGAATCCCGGTCGTAATAATGATCGTCGTGAAACTGACAGACAAAGCGGTAATGACAACCACCGTGCTTATATTTATCAGTCAGTAGCCATCAGAACTCCGGAACGGACGTGACCCGAAATACAGAGGTCAGTAGTCTAACTGGTCCGCCAACCCTAGCAGTTACCAGAAATACTTAACATTTTTCAGACTCACCCATTAAAATACATGTCTAGACAACAATCAAGACACATGTCTCAATTATTATTTCGGAAGACACTTGTCAGGGCACCAATCATGGTACACGTCATACGAATATCTTCTCAAAGTACGAGTCAGAACTCATAACTCCGTATATTTTCTAAACTAGGTCCTCGGAAATTCAGGGTACCCTCCAAGGGGTATACCCGATATGTCATGCCACACATAAATCAGAACATTAAAAATTCAGTCACCACTGGTGTATTATTCAGGTTAGACACGCAGTATTCATTCGGTGAGGTTACAGAAGAACAAATTCAGTGAAAGTCGCCATGTTTACTTCACGTATTCCTATAACAGCTTTATTTTAAAACATGTATTTACCGACCTTCTAGCCAGAAAAGACTCCACAGTACCACCCATATTTATTAAGGTGTTCCTTGCAGTTAACGACGAGATACGTCTTACTAAATCCCAAATATATTCATTATATTTTCTGCCAGAAAAATCAGTACAAATATTTCTGCCTTACAAGCGCGTGACTTATCAGTCCAAGCTACGAAGACTTATAGCCACCAGTTATAATTCACTTCTGAAATCCCTTAAATTCATGACCAGCAGATTATTCTAGAGTTTCCAGATGTCATTCCAGAAAGTTTTCCAGAAAGTTTTCCAGAATTTCCTTCCTAACCACGAGATAGAATTTAACATCGAGCTTGTCTCAAGAAAAGAACATGTTTTCAAAACTCTTTATTACAAGGCTTCAGCTGAGTTAAAAGAGTTGCAACATTTGCTGCAAGAATTACCGGAATGAGGCTTTATTCGCCCTGGCGCACCACCAAGAAGTGCACCATTTCTGTCTATCAGGAAGAAGGTCGGTATCATGAGCTCATGTATCGACCACTGAAAAGTTTTACAAGATCACCATTCTTAATCAATGTTCATTCCATAAATAGCAGGTTTATCTGATCTGCTACGATGTCTTAAACATTTTCTAGAACAATTTCCGATCATGCTACTATCAGTGGTGGGAGAAAGAACATGATGTTTTCCAGACTGTTGTTGCACACATTATAGTTTCTCTAAAAATTTTGATTTTATACTTTTGAGCTCCCTAATGCTCCAGCTATATTATGAAATTTATGAATAAAATTTTTCCATGACTCTCAGACAAAATCATCAGTATATTCATTGATCATATTCTTATCTGCCAAATTCTAGAGAAGAACACGAGAATCATCTTCTCACAGTTGTACAGAATCTTCGATAGGAGAAAATTTTATATACAACTTTCCAGATATGAATTTCAATTGAACAAAGTGGCGTTTATGAGCCATCCTACTTCAACAGAAAGAAATTTCAGACAATGTTGCGAAGGTGAGGCCATCACCAAATGGTTAAGACTGTCGCCTGTGACTAGAGTGCGAAAATTTTCTAGAACTCAGTTGACTACTACCGCAGAAATTACTGACAGTTCTCACGATTAGCTTTCCATGACTAAGCTTACACATATAGGTGAGGACCTACACTAAAATTTTGTACTCCATAAGGTCCTACGCTAGGAGAGATCTAAATTATCGAGACTCATAGTTCTTCCATGACTATTCATCCAGACTCCACAAGAATGTACCATAATCACAGGCAGGATTCTAATAGAGGCAGTATAACCCATTGATGTAACTATGTTCATATCTAGATGCCTGACATGCCAGTAGGTTCAAGATAGAATGCCGACATGCTAGTGAGTTATTTCAACCATTAGAAATTCTAAACAAAATTAGACAAGATTCCATGGAATTTGTTATCAGTTTACCACAGACTCAGGAAAAGTATGATACTATCTAAGTTATTATCGACCATTTAACCCATCCTACGCGTTTTATTTTATCCGAAAGGATTACGCATTAGCAGATCTACACGAAATTCAGCAATAAATCGTAAGATTTCAAGGTATCCCATCGACCATCATATCAGACAGAAATTTATGTTCACGATCACGTTCACCTTCATTTTCACGTTCATGCTTATGTTCATCTTTACATTTACGCTTACTTTCACGTTTACTTCTCACGTACAGAGTTATGATTTTGTTCATATGTTGTCCATCTCATGATTTACGTCTACGTTCGCGTTCACGAAATTGTTTACGTTCAGATTAGTGTTCCATCTCACGATACACGTTTCATAGCTTGTTACTGAATACGGTCAGAGAAAGCTTATGAAAACAGACTCAATTTAGCACAACTTTGTCCATACCCAGGCAGACGTTTCACGTCTCAGGCCGTATCGTTTGGCATTCTTTCCTCAGTCAGCATACATTCATGATATGTCCTAGTATCACGTTCACGATATATTCTATGACCAGCGTTAATCAGATGATCGCGAACCACGTTCACAATTTCTCACGTAGCACGTTCACAATTGTTCACGTAGTTCGTCCCACTATGTTTTCAGCAGCTTTGCTCAGTGATATAAATATTGTTTTTTAAGGATATTTGTACGTACCGTTTCATGTATCCTACATAATATAGCTTATCCATTCTATCAGATTCAGAAAATTCATCTTAAGTATGGAACCAGAAACTATTCAGCATCGTCAGGACAGGGTCATCAGGACCAAGGTTTTCATTGTGTTTTGATCTTGAAGGAGCCGTTTCGAGCGTGAAGCCACTCGGAACGGAGGAGTCCATCTGGACCTCTCATCTTTTCCTTCAATAATTCAGTTAAGTTCTCTCAGTCATGTTACATTCCATGTCCTTTTCAGCCATGTCACGTTTATACCCTTTCAGCAGCGTTATGTTCTAAATGAGGACGAATTATCCTTTCAGCTTACATGTCTTTTCAGCTTACGTGTTCTTTCAATTCTTATAACTTCACCAACTTAATTTAACTTTAATTCGAGGACGAATTTTCCTTTTACAGAGGAAGAATTGTAAAACCGCAGGATTATCACATCCTTAATTCGAGGACGAATTATTTTTTTTAGAGGGGAAGAATTGTAAAACCCGAAATTAAAATCCATGAACAGTAATTTCATGTAGTCTCAGATTAAATTAAAGATTACGTAATTAATTATTTCAGTTATTTCAGAATAATAAATAATAATACTTTTCAAGTATTACAAAATAAATATTTATTCAGAAAATAAATATTCATGAGTGAACACGAAAATTTAAACACGAGCATTCGTAAATATTTAAAACATGAAACGAAAATGAAAAGTATACCAGCTAATAATAAGAAAAAGAAAAGGAATTGGGCTCTAGGTCCCAGCCCACGAAAATACAACAAACCACAAGGGGTTTCACTTTTCTTTCTCATTCCATGCAAATCAAAGAAAACAAATTTTTAGGGTTGTTCGTATTAGGCCACCAGAAGCAGACCAAAAGGAGAACGGGGTTGTTCTTATTAGGACGTCGGCAGCTGACCAAAAGAAGAACGGGGGTGTTCTTATTAGGACGCCAGCAGCATACCAAAAGGATAACGGGGAGTGTTCTTATTAGGACGCCGACAGTAGACCAAAAGGAGAACAGGGGGTGTTCTTATTAGGCCTCTGACAGCAGACCAAAAGGAGAACGGGGGTGTTTGTTTGTTTGTGTGTTGTAATTCATCCCTGGTCAAGTAGATCGGTAAATCACCTTCTTCTTTATCTTTTATATCACGAAATTGATGAGTTTAGAGAATAAAATATACAATTAAATCAAGGCGGTTCAGTTGGGTTTTAATTCCAAGACTAGCGACAGGTTAGCGACCGAAAATTCTGTCACGGTTCACTATACGTAATTTGGTCACAGTCTTAGCGACAGAAAATTTTGTCGCTAATCCGGCTCTGAGTATATTGTTTGTTGTTGATTTGTTTTAGTGCGACCGAGAGGGATATCTCGGTAGGCTCGGGTTTTGGTTCGGCTCGGGTTCGGGTTACACGGATTTAATAACAAGAGACGTTTGTTTTTAGCAATTTAATAATCACGCTTTTAGTTTAATTATTTGTAAATTAATCAAAGTATAAATCGTTTAAATTAATTTAATTAATATTTATTAGATTAATCAAGTTTTATTAAATTACTTAGTTAATACTTTGATAATGTTTTAATTGATTATTGGTTCATGCAACCGTTTATTAAAATCATTTTTGGGAAACGTTCTATTTTAGGAAACTTTCTATTTTAGGAAATTTTCCATTTTTAGCAGGTTACTTATACAGTATAATACAATAATCAGAATACAGTATAATACAAGAATCAGAATACAGTATAATGTACAGTAATCAGAAGTACGAGAAAGACACTAATCGGTATATATTTAAAGACAGTCAGGGTTATCGGATTTTACCCAAAACAGTAAAACAACACAAGAACATATAAATCAAGTAATAATAGTAAGAACCAGTGAAGTATACAGTAATCAGACAACTCATTCACATCCCTTATTTATGTAGTATCCGTGAAGTCGGAGTAGATCCTTCAGCTTTCATTCTTATTTCATTTCTGGACACGAGGTACGGATCTCCTGTCCTTCAGTAAGGACTTCCTTCTATGCATGATTAGGATTCCCCGTCTGCAGCCAAATGTTTCCCCCAATATATGTTTCATGTTTTATCAGTAATCATTTTAATAACTAAGTTAAATTTTCCTGAGCTTTATATACAAGCATGACCAGTTATGTACTAGTTACGGAGGTACCGTAACCATGACACAAGAAGCACCAGTGTCATGACTCCTCTACGGGGGAGTGATTTCTCGCAGCGTCCTTTTTATTTCAACTTGGCCATTTATCAGTATTATCAGCGGGGCGTATGGATGCATCCTAGGTTATCAGTTTACAGCTTATCAGGTGAATATGGTGTGTGCTCTACATCCTTCACATTAGAGTTGATCCCTCCACCCAGCACATTGTTTAGAGGTCACCCCTCTACAGCATGACGAGGTCACCACTCCATGTATTCATGCAGACGTTGTTACAACACATGACCTATATAAGCTCTTGGCAATTAAATTATATATAGTAAATACATGTTTTCAGATTTAACAGATAATAATGCAGCTTTACTATTTATAATCAGACTTTTTAGAAACATACACAACTTTCCGCAGCTCTTTATATATCAGTCTTTACAGTTTCAGTATTTGTCAACTGTTTAATTCCAGTATTACTTATCAGGCTCTTATATCCGTTCACTGAGCGTTATGCCCAGCCGTAGTTCCTTTCATGTTCTAACGGCTGGTACACCAGGACGCTCATAGGATTCTGAGAGTACGTGCATTGGGTGGAAGCTATGCAGACTTCTTTACTTTATGCACTTCATATATTTATTTGCCTGTTGGACATTGTTCAGTCCTTTCATTCAGTATTAACTTTTCATGTTTTGAGCTTATGTTTGGATTACGGATTTTTGATTCCGGTATTTCCTTTATGGTCAGTTAATGTTTTAGGACATTTACCTTATACGCTTTGATGACACGCCATAAATACACGTAACGGTCCACTTATCCAAGTGGGGTGTTACAAATTCGGTACTATTACTTATTTTAGAGACTATGAACTACACGCCACATACGACAGATGGGTCGCGTTCGCCTACCAGACGGCTAAGTGAGACCGGTTGCGGGTCTGAGGTGTCTCACACATGTACTCAAATCAACCATAAGGGGTGTTTGGAGATGCTCTTAAGCACATTGTTTCATCTATGTATGAACGTAACTATACTATCTATATGCTCTATAAATCTACTTATAAAACTGAACGGATGTACGACCGTATATAAAAGTCATCACATATACATTATTTGAAAAAAGATTGAAACCTATCAATTATCGTTCAAATCTTTTTCGACTTGTATTGACCGAGTAGCTTTGAAAATATTCATGTTGCATTAGATAAAGTAAACAAAACATACCTTTTGATGTCTGGGGCAACCTGCTTTCGCCTTTATGAGCAGCAAATTAGATATAGTACAAACAATGCACAACAACACATACAATCCAGAGTTTTCGGTTGTCACAAATATAATATTGGATGATTACAATAATATTATGATTACTACAATCAATAAACACAAACTTTAATTATTTAGATATTCTTAAATAAAGTAATTATTCCCCAAAAAATGGTTTGATCTGCCAGCTAAAGCATGGTATCTTATGACACCTATGTCCACTTTTTCGCGAAAAGAATAAGGTATACCAGAGTGCCTATAGTGACAGTTAACAACAGTCGAAAAGTGAAACAGCACGCCATCAAAGTGTCACCGAAAACATAGAAATAACCAAAACTGTCTGCAGAAAATGCTTGATAATGCCTCTGTTTTTTCTTGGTGATTATTAGTCGGCAACTGAATATCTCGAGAAGATACATAGTGTTTGGAAAATTGTATAAATACCTATTGAAATAGGGATGGGTTGAAATCCTAACCAAGATAAAGATGTGCTTGGTCGACCAAATATTCAGAAGCCGCCTTATCTGTCGTTTTGACTTTGCTAAAAGAAAGTTATGGCTTCCAAGGCCAGCTGTCCTATGAACATATACCCGGAAGTTTGTCGCATTCTTGACACCTGAACAGAAGAACATCATAATATATTATTTTTTGGAAAGATGGTCAACAAATTATCTAACCCACGCAACCCTGAATCTAAAAAAATGACAAACCAAATGATTACCTTCCAATTTTTCTTCAAAACATCAGACTGCTTGAATGTAAACGTAAAATAAGGCTTAGGTATGAATGATCGAAAAAAGATGATGCGTCCGTCATGGCTGCAAATCTAGAATTTCCCCGCCAAAAGGCGGATAACCTCAACTTCAATCGATCACACCAGGATTCATCACAACCTCGAAACGTACAACATTACATCATTATACAAAGCATCAGAATCGCACAGAGTTGGCACCTACCATAGCTGCACGCACGACAAAGTGTTGCCCCGATAAGTTACATATCGACCACACCCGATACAACCCGTTACCCAAAAATGGAATAGTGTAATCATCGATAATAGTTCTATGATTTAGAATTACAAACAATCATCGCGAGAAACCTCCGTCATCAGAAGCATTCAAACATGGGCGCAACATCGTCACACACACATCCGAATCACCACACACCATTAACAGCAGCAATGAAAGGATGTGTCACATCGATGAACCATTAAAAGTATTTATTTCATTCAAAATTGTGTTGTGTGTGTAGAAACTTCACACAGTCACCACATATACACGCACACACACAAAAGATTGCGGCTCACCTCTAAATCTACAAATCTTTTATTTTGTCATCATGAAAACCAACATGAAACCATGCATCAGATTAATTAATACACACGACACGTGTAAAACTAATTCTACTCATACAAATGACACACCTCATTAACTTCGGTTCGACCACCCAAAAAAACGTCATTAAACCTAAGGCTCAGATTTACGCATACCGGTACCGATTACCCACAATGGATGCAATCACACATTTCGTATGACCGCCAAGCCAAGTTATGGGGATCGACAACCCATACATAGCGTAAAAGTATCATCACTGCCGAAATTATATATTATATTATTCCATTATATTAAAAGGATTTTGTAAAGAAGCGACCAAATACCTAGGCTCAGATAAGTAAGTTATCAAAGAAAACAAAATACGGCCACCATGGCTGCAAACCCAGCAAGGGTGCCCCACCAAGCTGCACGTGCTCCAAATTTTAAGTGAACCCATGTAAACAGGTTGAAACACCATGATCACAGCCTTTTAAAACACTTTTCATTATCTCACTTCTCAAAACTGTATAGAAAGTATGGCAACATAGGTCACGACCGCATAGTTTTGTATAATCACATAGTGTTAACGTAAGACGACATCTAATTAACTACACAATGTACATCGTTTATCGAGCATTGTGCAAATCTTAAAAATCAGAGTTTTACAATATGAGGTTCCCAAAATCTATGTCAATAATTTCAAGATCGTGCCTCTTCATGTCATCCTTGTGCTGCTCCATGCTATCAGTCATAAATTCCTGAAATATATGCTTACAAGTCAACACAAAGGTTGAGTGAATTCATAGGTTTGCAATAACAGTTTTGAATACATGTCTACCAATTTGCTAACATAAAATAATAATTTTATTGCACTAAGCTCATAACATCAAAACTAACGAGAATTCATCGATGTGACCATCATGACAGATTGTCATGACAAGTAATCTGCAGGTACAGATTGCCCATTAGTTATAATAAAGTATGCTCGATTACCCATAGAACAGGTAACACAAACATGATTCGTTACTTCCAATATATCTATTCACCATATTACCGCACACATAAAGTATTCAACGACTTATGAAATTTAGGTGACATTTTGGGCACTCGTGCAATAACATCTTTTAGTAAAATCATACAGTTCAAAAACACATGTATTCCAGTTTTAGCATATATCCACCTCACGGGTTTTCAAATCATTAACAAAGCATTTAAAAGTGAGGCTATGAACTCACCTTGTCCTACGGAGTCTGAATCACGTCAAATATATATCAGTCACAGGCAAACAGCTTAGTCTCACAAACCTGGGTCAACATATATGTATATATGTGTCAAGTCTTTGATCTTTAGTTTAATACTTTTAAGTATTAGTTATGTATTCTTTAATTAATATTTGGTTGTAATTGTAGCATTATTGTTCGGGGCATCATACTCGGAAGCCATTCTATAAACGTTTGAGGAGCGAGGGCATTTTAAATCGTAAACCCAACTACTCAGTCAGAACGTAATATCGAGATGGAACATATTTGTACAAAGCTTCATACTAACATGATACCTTCATTACTTTCTTATATTCATAATTTATCTTATTTAGTTTCAAATTTGGCAAAAATAGCCCTTTTAGTTATACTTTAGCTTAATTACACTTTTAACCCCTAAAGTATATAGTTTTAATATTTACATTTTAAACCCTCAAATATTAACCTTAGGGTCTCAAAGTTTCCAATATTTATTCTTATAGTTTTAAATTTCACAAATGACACTTTTGGCCCAAAATGTTAAATAGTTTCAAAAACGACAGTTTTAGTCCCTAACTTGTTAAAAATCATATAACAACCTAAAAATGTACCAAATGATCTAGGATTTTAGAACAAAGTTTCAAAATACATTTATAATCATAGTAATAACCTTTCTCCATAATTATAGCTTTTTAAATGGGTTTTTGCTCATTATTTCATGTAAATTACAAAACTAAGGTTTTAAGACATCTTTAACTTATAACTTTCATTTAAAATGATCAAATGCTCTAATTTCTTTTAGATTATCTTTCTAATATTATTTTTTCATTATAAAAAGTCTAGGAAAATAATATAACAAAATCAAAGATTAGTTAACATAGAAATTATCTAGGTATCTCCAAAAGGATTTCTTATGGCTTCCTATGAGCACTACTTGCTATCAAAGCTTCAAGAGCTTCAATGGCTTCCTTTTAGACCTGGTTTCTGGTCTTCTAAGAATCCTAGGATGTATATAGAAGTGTAAATCATAATGTGTAATGGAGGTTAAGAGAAAATGGGATGCGAGTTGTAATGTTGTCTATTCGCCCCTATTTATAGTATTTCCAACACTTAGGCTCCAATTTTGGCATGTAAAAGTGTAACATAGCTAGGTAAGTGACTAAGGAAGTCTAAGAAAGATCTACTCAAGTTTTTAGAGCCTAGGTACATTTAAAATTCATGGTAGAAGTGTTGGAATAATTTTTAGCCATAAAGAGAACTAGGTTGAGATTTTGTCATCAAGTAGCTTATGCACTATGTTCTTGGTTTCTTAGGGCTATAAATATTTTCTAGGTATCATAAAATATCTTTCTTAAGTTTGAATTTTTTAAGGAAGATCATATGAATAGGTTTTGGAGGGAAAAACTAAATCCGGTTCTAAATCTAGGGCTTGTAACTTTATGCTTTGTAATTTTGGTTATTAAGGGTTTAGGAATGTGATTAGTGATGGATTATGGTTTAATTAGGGTATAAAATTGTATTTAATAATTTTGGGTCTTTGGTTTGAAATTTAACAAAGGTTTGAAGTGAAATTAGGAAGAAAACCTAGGTGAGTTAGGGTTTCTAATGATCTAGGGCTAAATCCTTGTTAATTCCATTATCCTTGATTTAGCTACTTATGTAAACTCAATTTAGGTCCTATAAATTATGTTTTAAGTATCTAAAGTGGTTCCACACTTGGTTTAATAGGTTATTTAGGTAAACATGTCTAAAGGGTGAAAATACCTATTTTGACCTAATTTATAAGCCATGCATTGAAATCTTGTACCTTGTTCTTTAAGGTACTTTTACATTGTCTTAACATAATATTATAACCTTAATGAAATGCTATTAGTGTTTGCATACTTGTCCTAAAAGACTAGGTAATGATTCTATGTAGATTTCTTAATATAAGGGTTTCTAGGTTACTAATCCTAATGACTTACTATTTTGGGTGATTAGTGTTTATATCATAACGTAACCTTATTCTAGGTTATATATAGTATGTTTATGACTTCTAGGGATTCAACATTCTTAGTTTAAGGGTTTATATAGGTTAATCATAATCTAGGTATAATTATGGGAGTTTAAGATCCTATGCTTTGATAACTTGTATTTTATGCTTTATTAATTTGTAACTTGGCTTGAGATAAATGTATTAACTTATTATGATATTTAGTTGAGTTTTATAGTTATTTTCAAAAGATCAGACTCTAATTCGTTATGAAATATATTTTATATGCTAATCTTGGTTACTATGTCTTAACTTGTAATTAACTTTAGATTAGTGAATATTAATGTTTTGTGATCAATTATTTCTATTATGAAACTTATTTATAATTCTTTATTAGTTATTCATATGTATTGTATATTCATAGTTTACAATTCTTGTGTTTACAACTCATTTACAGGGATTCTAGGGTTTCTAAGGGAATTTAGGGCATCATAGTTATATTTGAGATGTACTTTATTATTACGGTACTTATATGATTACTTTTAGTACTTAGACTTGATATATATAAGGTCTTCACATCTCATAAACACAAGTAGAATTGATAGTGTGAGTTGTGTGAGTTTGTGCACCTTATTATGTAAGCTACTCACATAATTCATATAGGAAAAACAAATTTTTTTACCATAAAAATAAAGTACTACATATTATTTATTTTACAAGAATAATATACATAATACATAGATGAAAATACTGGGTTGTTATATCAAGGCATGTCATTACCGAGCAACTAGCATGAGCATGAAAATTACTGTTACCGAACCCTAGCCATATAATCAACGTAGTCATGCAAGTTAGTGTTAAAGTATAGAAATAAGATTAACACAAACAAGTGTATCAAGTGAACCCATTAAAAAAACCATTGTTTTTGAAAGGACTATAATCCACATGTACCCATTCAAGCTACCGTCTCACTTGCCTTTCTTCTTGTCTATCTTGCTTAGGAAGCATCTGAGGCACTTAAACATCCCTTTCATTTCTTTGAACTCTGGTAAGGCACCGGGGATTTTGGGTAGTCGGCTAAGGTACTCTAGTGGTGGCCACCTAGAATCAAAGACGTCGTCATCTTCACTAGCTAAGGAGGATGGGCTAGTAAGAGGATGCTCGCGTTTACCTTTTCCCTTAGTTTGTGGTTCCATCACCCTTTGAACCCTATAGTTACTAATGGGAGTCATGACACGATCTACTATAATGTAGGTGTTGAATCGACCACTAGGGCTTGGTTGGATAGGAGAGATGTATCTTAAGAGGTGGATTAACAATATGCCATAAGGAAGAACGGTTTTGGTAAGTTCGGATATGGGACATCCTATTGGTAATGTAGTATTCTAGGTTGAAAGGTGTTCTGGTCTCTAAACTTTATAGCATATAACTAAGACATGCATTAATGTGATCCTTATTCCCAACTAAGCACATCACATTGCAACACAAAATCCTTTCCCATTTGACATATTCTTATTTGAGCTCACTAGCTTCCATGCCACATGGATCCTTGTTAATCACCTCCTTTTTATTCAAGATCCTAGTTGATTGTTATAAAGGTTATAGAGTGTCCTTCTTATGACATCCTTATCAACAAGTCTAGAGTTGTACCTATCTTGAGCATTTACATGAATGTTTTTCTAATCAAGGGCTGTGAGAGAATGAGTGTCGGTGTAGAAAAAAGTGCCTTCACATTGGATCTTAAGGATTTGAGCGAATTAATTTAGGGTGAAGGTGAAATTATGGCCATTTGCTTAAAAGTTGAGAAGAAGGGTGTGGTCTTCATCGAAGCTAACATGAACGGACATGTAGAATTCTAGTACAAATTCGGGAAAAATTTGTTCATCTAAATCTAAGAGGCTCTCAAAGTTGATCCTAAAGAAGGTTTCACGAATGTTGGTGTTGTTGGTAAAGGATGGATGAACAACACGTCCTTCATGAAAGAAACATTATTGTAGTTCCTTACATAAGGTTTGTTGTTCAGGAGTAAGGTGTCTAGATCGGTGAAAGGGGGAATGTAGTTTAGGGTGTCCTTGTAGTCATATGTCCAATCAAAAGGCATGATTGTTCCGAAGACATGATTTGAAAATTAGACAAATTTGGGAATTAACTAGATATATGCCTAGTGTGTGTCCCTATATGCAAACAAATGAAGGTGCGGTTGATGAGATGGCATTTATACATGATCTCATCGTTCTTTTCGGGCTTTAAATGCATAAAAATGTCATAAAATACCATATATATGCTTGTGTTTGTTTACTTGTGTATTTTAGGTATGGATATCGTGAAAAAGACAAAAGATCACAAGAAACAAGGAAAAACGGACACGAGAAACGAAGCCGTACAAAGAACCGGACCCTTGATCATGAAATATTCAACAAATACCCTTGAAGACTTGAAGACATGCAAGATTGATCCTCATTGAATGAAGAAATGACACTTAAAACCCTTGTATAATGATAATTACAAGTTTGGTCCCTTAAGTTTGTCAAAATTACACAAATGGTCCTTTAACTTTGAAGAAATGGCAAGTTTAGTCCCTCAACAATTCTAAAATGCCAATTATGGTCCCTCATGGAGTTAAAGTTGTATTGAAGACCTTTGAAGATCAACAATGTCCAAGATCAGCCCTTGAAATATCCAAAAATGGCAAAAACAACCCTTTGAAACCTTTTTCCAAAGTTTGGTGCCAAAAATGTCAAGTTATGAAACTTGTTAACAAAGGAAATGGATTTGTTGGCTGAATAACACATTTTACAAGTTTTCTGAAAACACAAGGGCCAAAGGTGTTAACTTGAATCATTTAAACTCAAATTGCGCCAAACACATTTCCACTCCACCCAAAACAGATCAAAAGGACCACTATTCACTTTTCACCACCCAGATTTTACCCCACTTAAAACAAAGGGTTAATTTCAATTACCCTGGCACTTGTGTGATTCACATGTGTAGAAACCCATCCCAACCTTAAAACCCTTAATCCCACTCACTATGGACCCCACCCCCAATTCCCGTTTAACCAATCACATGACAACTTCACCTCCAAGTCATCCCACGTGTCAAGATCAACAACCCACATCCTTTGCTTCATATCAAAGCTATTTTAAACGGTTTGGATCAATTTGGACAGCACATTCCATCAAAACGTCTAGAAGACTCAAGGACATTTTAGGGAATTCAGTTCTAGGGTTTGTGAACAGTGATAAGCTAGCATACGTCTATAAAAGGAGACCTCAACATGTGAGAGTCCCTTTGTTCCAGTTTTAGGCTATTAAATCTTTGTAATTCCTTTTTAATTAATAAAATTTGATTTTCTGCATTTTGAGAAATCTCTTTTATATTTTGTTAAAAGTTGGTGTTAGAATAGCCTGATTCTGAGTTCCATTTACATGTTTGAAGGTTTTTGAGGCAAGGTTTTAAGTGATAAAGCTTGGGTCTCAAAAATCAGAAAGTTTGGTTTATTTTGATCTCACTTTTGTGGTTTGTTCTTCTTAGCAGCTTGGAAGCTGGTACTTGTTCTGCTAGTACCTCAACTCAAACAATCCAAGGCCTGGATGTAGGTCTTGGAGGTTTGCACCTTCTTCCCTTTTCAATTTCTCTCTTATTTTTCTGAATTTTGTGATATTGGCTTGTTTGTGCTTGAATCTGTGATTTGGTGGTTGATTATTGTTAATCTGGTGTTGTTTGATGATATTGAAGTGCTTGAGGTTTGATTTGTGCTTTGAATCTGGATGATCCTTTGAAAAGTTGTGAAAACAGGTTTTTAAGGGGTGTTTGGGTTAACTGCATAAGTTTAATTTGTGGTGTTTTGAGTGGTTGTTTGTTGTTGCTATCTGCTAGTACTTGTGTATCTGATATACTTGGTTGCTTTGCTGCTCATTTTATGCTTTGAAACACCTTGATATATAAATTGGGTATAAAATCTTGTTTACTTGGTGAAATTGACTGAAATTTAGGGGACACCTAGATCTAATCATAGACTAGGGTTAACAAGTGTTAAATCTAGGTTAACTACACCAGGGAAGGAGATTTGAGTGCCTGAAATTGGATCTAGTGTCAAATAGATCAGCAAAAGGTTTCTACATATGCACCTTGTTCATCAGTAACATTAATATGCTTTGATCTGCTTATTTACTTTGATTCAGTGTTTGATTTAAGTTTATTTGTGCTTATTCATAGTTTATATAGCTTGTGTATGCATCCTGTTGAGTTTGGTTGGCTTATTCAGGCTTAATTTGCTTATTATTGCATAACTGCTTATTTTCCATGTCTATGCATGATCTGGTGACTATTTGATCATTTGTGGCTTATTGTGTGAACCAAATTTGGATTTTCTTGTTGCTATTGACTCCTTGTGATTCAGTGATCACAAGGGTGCCCTTGTTTCCAATTGAATCCAACTAAAACTCTCTAAAAAGCTTGGTCAAAAAGTCAAAGCAGTGGGAACTCCTTTCCCCTGCTAGTTACCACTGCTAGTGTTAATTGGGTTTCAGCTTATCAATAAGCTATAATAGCTTATTTTAACCAGCAACAACTTGGATTTTGTAATAGGTTCTCATTATTTGACCCATTTGTTCATACCGGAGCATTTGGTGGGTTGACTTTAGGGTTTTACTAGAAAACCAACTCAATTGACTTTTTCATAAGTGCTTATTGGCTTATTCTGGCTTATTGGTTTTGCTTATTGGAATTTCGTTGATTGTTTTGGCTTATTGAGTCCATTTGTGACATTTTGCAAGTTGAATCAAGTCCTGAGGTGCCTTATTTCTCAAAAACGACTATTTTGTCTTTTAGTGAAATATTACTTTGCTTATTTCTAGCTTATTGAGTGTGCTTTTTCAAAATTTCTTTTTCCAGATCTCATAAGCATCCCAAAAGAAGGTTGTGTGTCAAATTAGAGCTTATGGCATTAGCTTATTGCTTAATGGGCTAAAAAGCCCAATAAGGATAAGCTGTTTGCTTATTAAGCTGTGATAAGCTCACTTTCAGCTTTTGGGCCTTTAGAGTTTTGTGTTTAGAATTAAATTTTGAGTCAGATAGGGCTTTTCCAAGTCAATTGGGCCAAGTTTGACTTTTTGGGCTAAAAAGCCCATTTAGGTTGACTGTTTTTGGTTTTGGCTCATTTGAGGGCCCAATAGGGGTATTCTGGTCATTTCACTTTGATTTTCTGATTATTTAGGTTAAAATAAACTAGTTTGCAAGTTTTTAGAATTTTTTATAAATTTTAGATTTTTAATATTATTTTAATATTATTTTTCAAATTATTTTTCAAATTTCACATTTTTAAACTTTTTACATTTTTCTTAGCTTAATTACATTAAAATAGGAATTTAGCAACTTTTAGAATAATTTTATCACTTCTAGATTAATTTTTATAATTATTTTAAGTTTTAATAGTTTTTAAATCATTTTAAATAGTTTTTATTAGTTTAAAATTTTCTAAAAATAGTTTTTAATCTTTTTAGGTCATTTTAGAGGTTTACCAATTGAAAAATCTTTATTTGGGCTTTTTGATAATTTATTTGATTTTTAGGGCTTTAATTAGCATTTAAAAATTGAATATTTAATGATTTAAAAGGTTTGAAAAAGTTTTGATCATTGGTAAACTCTTAGTTTATTTATTTTGATTTTTGATGAATTTTTGATAATTTTTAGAATTAATTTTTATTTTTGTAGTTTTTACGGTTTTACGTTTTGTCGTCGTAGTATTAATTTCACGGCTTCGTCATCTTCTTTTCTCATCCCCTTCTAAGCTAAATATTAATCTCAAATCATTTATATCTTAGTCACACACATATACCTCCTTGGGAAACGAACTTGGAACTTTCATACCACAAGGGTCATTAGTGTTTACGTTTTCTTAAACGTACACTTAATACTTACCGCTTTTACGCACCTTTTCCTAAAGGTCGTATCATACCACAATCATTTTGGCGCCGCTGCCGGGAAGGTGTGTCGTGATTAATTTGCATTGTTGTTTTTAATATTAACCATATATAGTATTTGTATTAGTAGAAATCTACTAATACGTATTATCCGTTTTCTTGGTTTTTCTTGTGAAATTATTATTACTATATTGTATTAAGTATCACAACAAATAAACAATATCTCCAAAAGTGTGAAAACACAACCTTAATTGGGATTTGATCTCCTAATTATTGTATTCGAATCTCAAACAAAAAGAAAAAGGCAAAAATAGATAAATACTTTCGTGAAGCTCGATTTTGAAAAATACAAACTATAAGGTGGGTATAAGGCGGGTATTATAAAATATACCCTAAGGAAAAAGGCTCTTAAGTGCTTCGCGCCGCCTCGTTTCCCCGCTTGCTTGTGAGTATTTTGAGATTGCAGGCTAATCGAGGGTTTTGCCGCCCAAAGTATTATTACGTATAATATATTTGCTTGGTTTCTTTGTGATTAAACCCTCTTGAACAATTTGGTTTTCACCAAAGTTCTAAAGTCATTCGAAGGCGTTCACTCCACGTGATCGTTTTCATTCCTTTGAGGCTTCTTTAATCAAGAGTTTGATTCGAGGAGAGATTTTGTAGATTGTTGTCTACGAAGATACACCAAAATCTAAAAAAAATTAAAAACAATCAAAAACACAAAAAAAAAAAATTTGAAAATTCACAAAACACCCAAAAAGAATCTTCTTTGCTCACCTCCCATTCTTCGTGAAGTTTATGATCACTCGTAATCAAGCAAAACGAGCTCGTAAACGTCTTCAAAAGCAAGCCAATCAAGAGACGTTGATTGAAGAACAACCTCCAATTGTTGAACCTATTGTAGAACAAGAAGTCATCATGGCTAATCGTACTATGATGGAGTTGCTACAAGCACCCACCGAGGGTTTTGGAGAGGCCATTGTGATTCCCGCTATCCTTGCGGAGAATTTCGAGATTAAGACGGGTTTAATGTCGATGTTGCAAGCAAATAAGTTTAGAGGTCATGAGAAAGACAACCCGCATTATCACATTAGGAATTTTAATCGTCTCACCGCTACTAGCAAGTTTAAGGATGTTCCACATGACGCCATTAAGATGATGTTGTTTCCATACTCGTTAGATGGACCCGCAAAAATTTGGCTTGAGAAAGAACCGCCAAATTCGATTTTGACATGGGGTGATCTCGTTTCTAAGTTTGTGAACAAGTTTTTTCCACCATCTAAAACAACACATTTGAAAAATGAGATTTCACGATTTGTGCAAAGAAATAATGGAAGTTTTTCAATGGCATGGGAACGCTTTAAAGAAATGTTACATGAATGTCCACACCATGATTTTTCGGAATTGCATCAAATTGATACTTTCTATAATGGGCTTAATGATCATGAACGAGATTACTTGAATGCCGCCGCGGGTGGTAATTTTTTGTGCAAAACGACCGATGAGGCTTTAAAGATTATCGAGAATAGATCTAAGGTTTATAGCCCTCGTAGCACACCGAGTGTTGCCAATTTGGGTTCGTCATCGTCTCGTAGCATTAATGCCTTACATGATGAAGCTAATGAGGAAAATCGGTTTTTTTGATAGATTTGCTAATCTTATGTCCCATTGGAAAGCTCAAGAAGCTTCAAATTACGCTTCGGTTAAAGCGGTTGCTAAGAGTTGTTTGTCTTGTGGTGGAGCTCGTGATCTTTCCGAGTGCATTACCGCGGATGGTAACACTTCGAGTGCTTATGTAGCAACGGGAACTTATAACCAAAACGGTCAAGGTTCCCGCCCAAATAAAGCTCCACCAAATCAAAATGCTAATAACTATCGAAACAACAACCAAGGTGGTAATTACCAAGGCAATTCACGTAACTACAACAAAGGGAATTATCAAGGTGGGAATGGACAAGTCACTAATCAAAACCAAAACCGTGATTTTCAAAACACTACACAAGGTTTTCAAAATGCTCACACTAAAAATCTTCAAGGAGAATTTTTGGATTATGCTAAAGCAAATGATGCTAAATTTAATAACATGCAACGTGAGATGATTGGCTTAAGGTCCAAGTTGAGAAACAAGCTTAAAAATGAACTTGCTAATGAACTTAAAACTCATGAAAACAAAATGGAAGGAAATGTCCAACGTCTTCAACAAAATCAACAAAAGATGAAATTAGGATAACATGAGATTAAGCAAGAGTTGTTAAAAGCGGATGCTAGGCAATCAAAATTTGAGGACCGAATGGCTAAAATGTTTGAAGCAATCATGTGTAAACCCTCTTCCTCGGGTGGTCTTCCTAGCGATACCATTGCAAACCCGAAGGGAGAAATGAAGGTTATTACTACACGAAGTGGTAAAACTTTCAAGGAACCAATCTCTCGCCCAAGTACTTCTACGGAGAAGGAAATCGAGAAAGAGCCCGAGGTGATGGTCAAAAAGGAGCACATTACAATCCCACGAAGTACCGCTCATACCACACCTACGGTTGAACCACTACCAATTGTGGAACCCGAGTTTCCAAGGCCGTTGCCTAATGTCCAACCCACACCACCCTTACCCTACCCTTCGAGACGAAACAAAGAGAAATTGCAAGAACGTAACAAACAACAAATCGAGCTTTTTATAAAAATGTTTCAACAAGTGCATTTTGATGTGAGTTTAGCCGACGCGTTGTTGTATATGCCTCGTTTCGCTTCCCCTTTTAAAAGTATGATGAGCGATAAGGAAAAGCTTTCAAAGCTTGCTAATTGTTCTTCGGTTTATCTTAACCGCATACCGGAAAAAGTTGGTGACCCCGGAAAGTTTCTCATTCCTTGTGACATACAAGATATGAAAGAATGCCTCGCCTTGGCCGATCTTGGTGCGAGCATTAATTTGATGCCATTTTCCATTTGGAAATCGCTTTCGCTTCCAGCTCTTATTCCTTCGAACATGTCTATCGAGATGGCCGATCATTCTACGATTTTAGCATGTGGAGTAGCCGAAGATGTTTTCGTGAAAGTGGGGAAGTTCTACTATCCCGTTGATTTTATAGTAGTTGACATCCCCGCGGATCCTCAAGTTCCTCTAATTTTAGGTCGTTCATTTTTAGACACCTCGAGATCGCTTATCGATGTTCATGCAAGAAATATCACTTTGAGATTCAACGAAGAGGAACTTGTTATAAACGCTACTCAAAACTCGAAACCTTCTCATGTTTATGCAATCGCTACCATCAATCACATTGACATCGTTGATGTGGTTTGCGATGAGTTTTCACAAGAAGTGTTAGGTTTTTCCGATAGCTCGTCAAGTGGCAATCCCACTATTTTGGATCCGATTCTTGCTAATTCCACACCAAATCTCACTTCATTCCAAGGAGGCGATCTCACTTCAAATGAAATCGACAATGAAGATGAGGTGTTGATTAGTGATGATACTTCTATTCCACCATTTCTTCCGCCGATGGAAGTTATGAGTGTTGAACCAAAATCTTCAATCGAGGAACCACCTATCATTGAATTGAAAGATCTTCCTTCTCACCTTGAATATGCATTCTTGGAAGGTGATGACAAGTTGCCGGTTATTATTGCAAGAGGTCTTGCTAATGATGAAAAAACCGAGCTCTTGAAAGTTCTTAAGGCTCATAAAGGGGCAATTGCGTAGAAAATTTCCGACATTAAGGGTATTGACCCAAAATTTTGTACTCACAAGATTTTAATGGAGGAGGACTACAAACCCGCAATTCAAAGTCAAAGAAGGGTGAATCCCAAAATTCAGGATGTCATTAAAAAGGAGGTCCTTAAACTCCTTGACGCGGGAATGATTTATCCTATATCCGATAGCCCATGGGTGAGCCCAATCCATTGTGTCCCTAAAAAGGGAGGAATGACCGTTGTGCCTAATGAAAACAAAGAGTTAATTCCCACTCGTGTTGTGACCGGTTGGAGGGTGTGTATTGACTACCGAAAGTTAAATGACGTCACTCGTAAAGACCATTTTCCTTTGCCCTTCATGGATCAAATGTTGGAGCGACTCGCGGGAAATGAATTCTATTACTTTTTAGATGGTTTTTCCGGTTACTTTCAAATCCCTATCGACCCTCGTGATCAAGAGAAGACTACTTTTACGTGTCCTTATGGAACGTTCGCTTATCGTAGGATGCCTTTCAGACTTTGTAATGCACCAGGTACGTTTCAACGGTGTATGATGACGATTTTTCACGATATGATCGAGAAGTCGATGGAAGTGTTTATGGATGACTTCTCGGTATTTGGCATTTCGTTCACGTCGTGTTTATCTAATCTCGAGCAAATGTTAAAACGTTGTGAAGAAACCAATCTTGTGCTTAATTTGGAAAATGTCATTTTATGTGTAAACAAGGAATCGTCTTAGGACATAAGGTGTCGAAAGCGGGGATTGAGATCGATAAAGCTAAGGTAGACGTCATCGCCAAGTTACCTCATCCCAAAACCATTAAGGGAGTTAGGAGTTTCCTAGGCCACGCGGGCTTTTATCGTCGTTTCATCAAGGACTTTTCGAAAATCTCTCGACCTATGACACACCCTCTCGAGAAGGATGCTCCTTTTAACTTCAATGAGGATTGTGTTAGAGCTTTCGAAACTCTCAAAAGGAAACTTACCGAAGCTCCCATTCTTGTTGCTCCTAATTGGGAATTACCCTTTGAAATCATGTGCGATGCAAGTGATTATGCTATAGGGGCCGTCTTAGGGCAACGTTATGACAAGAATTTCTGTCCTATCCACTATGCTAGTAAGACGATGACCGAGGCTCAATTGAAGTACACCACAACGGAAAAGGAATTCCTTGCCGTGGTCTATGCTTTTGAGAAATTGCGACCTTATCTCGTCTTAACTAAAAGCATCGTGTGTACCGACCATTCGGCTATCAAGTATCTCTTAGCTAAGCAAGATGCTAAGCCGAGATTGCTTCGTTGAATGCTCCTCCTCCAAGAATTTGATGTTACCGTGCTTGACAAAAAAGGAGCCGAGAATCTAGCGGCCGATCATCTCTCTCGTCTAGAAGATCCTCAGAAAGATGTTTTCGAGAACAAGGAAATCATCGAAACATTTCCTCTTGAGACTCTCGGTGTAGTGAATTCTAAAGACACCACCCCATGGTTTGCCGACATTGCAAATTACCATGCGGGCAATTTCATAATCAAGGGTATGACGACACAACAAAAGCGAAAATTCTTTCGTGACGTCAAGTTCTATTTTTGGGACGACCTTTATCTCTTTCGGGTTTGTGCGGATCAACTCGTTCGACGTTGTGTTTTTGGTACCGAAGCTTCTAATATCCTTAGAGCTTGTCACGAGGGACCCACGGGTGGTCACCACGGTGCTAGTCTCACGGCTAAGAAAGTGTTCGATGCCGGCTTCTTTTGGCCTTCTATCTATCGTGATGCACACGCACTTGTGAAGTCGTGTGATTCGTGCCAACGTCAAGGAAAATCGTCTCAACGTGATGAAATGCCGCAAAACATAATTCAAGTGTGTGAGATTTTCGACATATGGGGAATAGACTTTATGGGGCCGTTCCCATCGTCTCACGGCAACAAATATATCCTCGTCGCGGTGGACTACCTTTCTAAGTGGGTGGAAGCTAAGGCTTTGCCTACTAATGATGCTCGTGTGGTAGTGAAGTTTTTGAAGCAACTATTCTCTCGGTTCGGAACCCCTTGTGCTATTATAAGCGATCGTGGAACCCATTTTTGTAATGACCAATTCGAGAAGGTTCTAAAGAAATATGGAGTTACTCATCGACTTTCTACGTCTTATCACCCGCAAACGAGTGGGCAAGTCGAGGTTTCGAACCGAGCTTTGAAGAGGATTTTAGAGAGGTCAATTGGAGAAAACCGTGCTTCTTGGTCCGACAAACTTGATGACGCTTTATGGGCCTTTAGGACCGCTTATAAGACACCTATCGGTTGCACTCCTTATAAGTTAGTCTATGGGAAGAATTGTCATTTGCCCATTGAATTGGAGCACAAGGCATATTGGGCCCTTAAGCATGTAAACTCTGACTTGAAGACCGCGGGAGATCACCGGAAAATACAATTGAATGAATTGGATGAATTAAGAGACAATGCTTATGAAAATTCACTAATTTTTAAAGAAAAGACTAAAAAGTTTCATGATTCAAAGATTAAAAACCGGGTTTTTAACGTTGGTGATCAAGTGTTACTTTTTAACTCTCGACTTAAGATATTTTCCGGGAAATTGAAATCTCGTTGGTCGGGTCCGTTCACCATTACACAAGTGTTTCCTTATGGGACCATCGAGCTAGCTCAAGATGATGGTCCTAACTTCAAGGTGAATGGACATAGGCTTAAGCACTACTTTGGTGGGGAAATTCCTTCAATGGTTGCCCTCGACCAAGTCACACTCCCCAATGATAATTAGCATTGAGGGGATCGAGTCGAGCTCATGAATCGGTAATAAAAAACGAGGTGCCTCGTGGGGGAGATCCCATGCTTATCCTTTTATGCTTGCTATTCACTAATAAGGGGACTTGTACCCTTCCAACTCGTTGTCTCGTGGTTGTTTGTGATTGTGTTATCTAGATCATCATCATCTACGATTGAAGACTCTCGTGTTCGTTTACGTGAGCCTCCATTGTTTGCTTGAAGAAGTTTTTCACGAATCCATTGACATATCCTTTATTGTTCTAACAGTTATCTTTTAGCATACTTAATAAACGGCTTTAGATATATTGTTGATCACCCTTTCCATGCTAGATCCTAAGCATTCGATTCTTCGTCTCTAGTATGGGGGTGCTCCACCCTTAGACTCGAAACATTGAGGACAATGTTTACTTTTAGTATGGGGGGTGAATAGGTACTTGCTTTGCTACGCCCTCACGCTTTCCAATTTTCAATGTTTTGTTTTGTTGCTAATAAGGCTAAAAATGGCCAAATTTTAAAAATTTTCTTAGTTTTCATAAGTGTTTTTAAGACACGAATGTATATTTTCCGTTGGGTAGAATAAGAGATAATTTTTGACTTGATGGGCATTTGGAGCCATTTACATTCCTTAACCCGCTCAATTCAAGTTTTGCTAGACTTTTATATAGGGAGCTTTAAAACGCGAAAGTCTTAGCTCATTCGGGTTAAGAACAAGAACTTTTCGCAAGTTCCTATAATTGATCCTAGAAAGTCACTTATCAAGGGAGCTATAAAATGCATTCTCTAAACTTGAAAAAGTCCAAGAAAGTGCAAGATCCTATAGGTGGCTTGAAAACCCAAAACTTTGATTTGATATAGTCTTAATGAAAGATAATCCATATTTGGCTTAATTTTGACTTGCATGGCTAAGTATTCACGAGTCTCTTTAATTAGAGGTCTTTATATAGTGAAGAACGAGAAGTGATAGAGTTAGACAAGTGATCATGCTAAACGTAGAACATGAAGATGTTCTTTCAAAAACTCATATGTTTTTAATTGTGGCTTTTTCTTCCCATAAGATCAATGCATTAGGAATAAATCATAATTGCAATAAGTAAGGTCGTACGATTTGAAAGGTTACTTAGCCTCTAGCGCAAGATCGTTTAAAAGTTGCTCGGGGTTGAATAGAGTTCATAGCCAATGCATAACTTATTGAATCGGGACGCGAAGATTGGCGATCATCCAAAAAGGCCCTAACAAGGCATGAGGAGCCCTATTTTGTTGCTAAAGATCCAAGATGATGTGAAGTATCATTATTCCTAAATCAATATGAAGGATCGAGAAACACGACGAAAAGCAATTACTCCCCTAAAGATCATGGAGAAAGTCTATCCGAAAAGACCATAACAAGGTATGAGGATAAATATATCCAAGTCCGAAAAGGAGGCGGATCGTTGTATATCAAAGTCCAAAATAAAGATTGAAGAAAAATGATGAAGTCGTGGTCCAAATATGAAGAATCTCTCAAAAACGTCAAGTGAAGAAATTCCAAATATATGAAGAGAAGACCATAATTTCAAGAACGTCTTCCCAAGATTTGAAGTATGAAGTACATGCCAAATATCGGTCCGAGAAAGGTCTCAAATCGTGAAACGAGTTATGCCAAGATATGAACTTAAGGAGATACACGAGAAGCCGTTTTAAAAGATTTTGTCCTTCGGCTAACTATTGATCAAATCGTGCTACTTTGCCTTAGGACTAATAACAACTCAAATAAGTCAATATGAATCACTTGTGATCCATGACAAATAGTTAAAAAATGCTAGTAACCCATTTTCCTTTCATAATAACTAGGATTGCGGGGAGAAAAAGTATTACACAATTTGGACGTATGAGTAGTGTTAGCATTGTGACTTGTACCAACAATGATCTCGTTTTTGCACTTAGCATGGAATGTATGACAATCAAGGATGACGAAGTTTACTCTAAGGGACATTTGCTTGTTTCTATTCTTTGACCTTAAAAGTCACGTTTGTGATGAAAATCATACATTTCGTCTTTACACATCTTCGTAGTATGTTGCAAGTCTTTTACTCTTCAATAAAGGTTAATAAAATTGAACCTTGGTGATTCTTAGATACTTTATTCTAGCATTGCGTGAGGGTACGATAATGGCTTAGTATGGGGGAGTGATGAGATGGCATTTATACATGATCTCATCGTTCTTTTCGGGCTTTAAATGCATAAAAATGTCATAAAATACCATATATATGCTTGTGTTTGTTTACTTGTGTATTTTAGGTATGGATATCGTGAAAAAGACAAAAGATCACAAGAAACAAGGAAAAACGGACACGAGAAACGAAGCCGTACAAAGAACCAGGCCCTTAATCATGAAATATTCAACAAATACCCTTGAAGACTTGAAGACATGCAAGATTGATCCTCATTGAATGAAGAAATGACACTTAAAACCCTTGTATAATGATAATTACAAGTTTGGTCCCTTAAGTTTGTCAAAATTACACAAATGGTCCTTCAACTTTGAAGAAATGGCAAGTTTAGTCCCTCAACAATTATAAAATGCCAATTATAGTCCCTCATGGAGTTAAAGTTGTATTGAAGACCTTTGAAGATCAACAATGTCCAAGATCAGCCCTTGAAATATCCAAAAATGGCAAAAACAACCCTTTGAAACCTTTTTCCAAAGTTTGGTGCCAAAAATGTCAAGTTATGAAACTTGTTAACAAAGGAAATGGATTTTGTTGGCTGAATAACACGTTTTACAAGTTTTCTGAAAACACAAGGGCCAAAGGTGTTAACTTGAAACATTTAAACTCAAATTGCGCCAAACACATTTCCACTCCACCAAAAACAGATCAAAAGGACCACTATTCATTTTTCACCACCCAGATTTTACCCCACTTAAAACAAAGGGTTAATTTCAATTACCCTGGCACTTGTGTGATTCACATGTGCAGAAACCCATCCCAACCTTAAAATCCTTAATCCCACTCACTATGGACCCCACCCCCAATTCCCGTTTAACCAATCACATGACAACTTCACCTCCAAGTCATCCCACGTGTCAAGATCAACAGCCCACATCCTTTGCTTCATATCAAAGCTATTTTAAACGGTTTGGATCAATTTGGACAACACATTCCATCAAAACGTCTAGAAGACTCAAGGACATTTTAGGGAATTCAGTTCTAGGGTTTGTGAACAGTGATAAGCTAGCATACGTCTATAAAAGGAGACCTCAACATGTGAGAGTCCCTTTGTTCCAGTTTTAGGCTATTAAATCTTTGTAATTCCTTTTTAATTAATAAAATTTGATTTTCTGCATTTTGAGAAATCTCTTTTATATTTTGTTAAAAGTTGGTGTTAGAATAGCCTGATTCTGAGTTCCATTTACATGTTTGAAGGTTTTTGAGGCAAGGTTTTAAGTGATAAAGCTTGGGTCTCAAAAATCAGAAAGTTTGGTTTATTTTGATCTCACTTTTGTGGTTTGTTCTTCTTAGCAGCTTGGAATCCGGTACTTGTGCTGGTAGTACCTCAGCTCAAACAATCCAAGGCCTGGATGTAGGTCTTGGAGGTTTGCACCTTCTTCCCTTTTCAATTTCTCTCTTATTTTTCTGAATTTTGTGATATTGGCTTGTTTGTGCTTGAATCTGTGATTTGGTGGTTGATTATTGTTAATCTGGTGTTGTTTGATGATATTGAAGTGCTTGAGGTTTGATTTGTGCTTTGAATCTGGATGATCCTTTAAAAAGTTGTGAAAACAGGTTTTTAAGGGGTGTTTGGGTTAACTGCATAAGTTTGATTTGTGGTGTTTTGAGTGGTTGTTTGTTGTTGCTATCCGCTAGTACTTGTGTATCTGATATACTTGGTTAGTTTGCTGCTCATTTTGTGGTTTGAAACACCTTGATTCATAAATTGGGTATAAAATCTTATTTACTTGGTGAAATTGACTGAAATTTAGGGGACACCTAGATCTAATCATAGACTAGGGTTAACAAGTGTTAAATCTAGGTTAACTACACCAGGGAAGGAGATTTGAGTGCCTGAAATTGGATCTAGTGTCAAATAGATCAGCAAAAGGTTTCTGCATATGCACCTTGTTCATCAGTAACATTAATCTGCTTTGATCTGCTTATTTACTTTGATTCAGTGTTTGATTTAAGTTTATTTGTGCTTATTCATAGTTTATATAGCTTGTGTATGCATCCTGTTGAGTTTGGTTGGCTTATTCAGGCTTAATCTGCTTATTATTGCATAACTGCTTATTTTCCATGTCTATGCAGGATCTGGTGACTGTTTGATCATTTGTGGCTTATTGTGTGAACCAAATTTGGATTTTCTTGTTGCTATTGACTCCTTGTAATTCACTGATCACCAGGGTGCCCTTGTTTCCAATTGAATCCAACTAAAACTCTCTAAAAAGCTTGGTCAAAAAGTCAAAGCAGTGGGAACTCCTTTCCCCTACTAGTTACCACTGCTAGTGTTAATTGGGTTTCAGCTTATCAATAAGCTATAATAGCTTACTTTAACCAGCAACAACTTGGATTTTGTAATAGGTGCTCATTATTTGACCCATTTGTTCATACTAGAGCATTTGGTGGGTTGACTTTAGGGTTTTACTAGAAAACCAACTCAATTGACTTTTTCATAAGTGCTTATTGGCTTATTCTGGCTTATTGGTTTTGCTTATTGTAATTTTGTTGATTGTTTTGGCTTATTGAGTCCATTTTGACATTTTGCAAGTTGAATCAAGTCCTGAGGTGCCTTATTTCTCAAAAACGACTATTTTGTCTTTTAGTGAAATATTACTTTGCTTATTTCTGGCTTATTGAGTGTGCTTTTTCAAAATTTCTTTTTCCAGATCTCATAAGCATCCCAAAAGAAGGTTGTGTGTCAAATTAGAGCTTATGGCATTAGTTTATTGCTTAATGGGCTAAAAAGCCCAATAAGGATAAGCTGTTTGCTTATTAAGCTGTGATAAGCTCACTTTCAGCTTTTGGGCCTTTAGAGTTTTGTGTTTAGAATTAAATTTTGAGTCAGATAGGGCTTTTCCAAGTCAATTGGGCCAAGTTTGACTTTTTGGGCTAAAAAGCCCATTTAGGTTGACTGTTTTTGGTTTTGGCCCATTTGAGGGCCCAACAGGGGTATTCTGGTCATTTCACTTTGATTTTCTGATTATTTAGGTTAAAATAAACTAGTTTGCAAGTTTTTAGAATTTTTTATAAATTTTGGATTTTTAATATTATTTTAATATTATTTTTCAAATTATTTTTCAAATTTCACATTTTAAAACTTTTTACATTTTTCTTAGCTTAATTACATTAAAATAGGAATTTAGCAACTTTTAGAATAATTTTATCACTTCTAGATTAATTTTTATAATTATTTTAAGTTTTAATAGTTTTTAAATCATTTTAAATAGTTTTTATTAGTTTAAAATTTTCTAAAAATAGTTTTTAATCTTTTTAGGTCATTTTAGAGGTTTACCAATTGAAAAATCTTTATTTGGGCTTTTTGATAATTTATTTGATTTTTAGGGCTTTAATTAGCATTTAAAAATTGAATATTTAATGATTTAAAAGGTTTGAAAAAGTTTTGATCATTGGTAAACTCTTAGTTTATTTATTTTTATTTTTTATGAATTTTTGATAATTTTTAGAATTAATTTTTATTTTTGTAGTTTTTACGGTTTTACGTTTTGTCGTCGTAGTATTAATTTCACGTCTTCGTCATCTTCTTTTCTCATCCCCTTCTAAACCAAATATTAATCTCAAATCATTTACATCTTAGTCACACACATATACCTCCTTGGGAAACAAACTTGGAACTTTCATACCACAAGGGTCATTAGTGTTTACGTTTTCCTAAACGTACACTTAATACTTACCGCTTTTACGCACCTTTTCCTAAAGGTCGTATCATACCACAATCAGCGGTTATCTCGACCCAAAAAGGTTTTTGAAAGAAAATCATTTTATGCATATTTTTTAGATAACACAAATGCTCCTTAAGTTTAATGTTGCTTCAAAACGTACCCGAAAGTGCATTTAGATTATGCAATTCTTGTAGCGTTCACGAGTCCAAATTCCATTATTAAAACATTGTTTTTGATATTTTGTATTTACTGTGAAAATATGAAAATTTTCGGCATGACCTAAGTAGTGAGAAGGATTTTTGAATGTTTTTTAGTAATTGAAGATTCTTAGTAATGCCTATCAATTTGTTTGCAAGAATTATGTTTACCAAGTAGTTTTAATATTACAAACAACTAATGCATACAATGAATAAACCAATCTTAAGAAACCTCCAATTTCATTTTGTGCAATTGAAATATAACCCTAGACTTAGATTAAGAGATATGAAGTAATTAAAGAGAGAATTAAGTAGAGAATACTTACAGTAGAAGATAGGACATGACTTAGATGGTTTGTTTTAGCCTAATGGTGGTTAAGGGATGTTGTAATGGTAGTTATGGTCGGCTTTTGCAGAGAATGGAAGTGATAGTATGAGTTTTGGGGTGTTTTGCCGTTGGTCTTGACTTGGAAAACTTCCCCATCAGGACACGGACCCCCATGGACCCAAATGGAGAAGAGTCCGTCTTAGACCAAAAGGGTCCGTGTTGCATACAGTTCAACAAGTGTTTGGTTTAAGACGAGATTTCCATTAGTCCTAGTCCTAGTCTTAATAAGTTGAAACATCACAGTGGATGTGATGTACAGAAACATCACCCTTCCCAAAGAAATCATAAGGCCAATAGAAGGACAAGCCCTAACTGAACCACAGAGAGGAATGGTCTTCATGAACAGAAATACAGACTATTGTTTTCAGAGGGAAAATAAGCTGATGCTGGCATCAATTGTTCAACTCATAAGACTCAACCAGATACTAAAGGTAGACTCAGCCTACGCCAAGCATCTGGAAAACGAAATCCAAGTCATAAAAGAATCCATACACGACAAGGCTGAAGCTGAAAGGATTCTTGCTCAAGCTTGACTTCTGAAGATTTAAGGATAATTCGGCCAGAGTGGTACGTTAGAGTTGGTACACTAAAGTTGTGACACTAGAGGTGAGACACCCTTGGGGTAGGATACCAGATGTGGACAAGATAAGTCAGAAAATATAAGCGGTACACTTATCTCTGAAGATTTCTATTTTTTGTTCAAAATGAAATGTTTTTGTAATAGACTAAATGTTCAATAAAAGTTGAGTTTTGTTATTCAAATTATGTGTAAGAAGAAGCTATGTACTCACTTACAATAATTTCAGACTTAGTATAATTTATGTTCAAATAGGGGGAGATTGTTGGGCCAATAAAAGTTCCATATGGCCCTATCTAGATTTGATCTAAATTAGACTAAGTGTTATGAGTCGCTGACAGAGTGCAGCGACAGAGACAAAGACCAGCTGAAGGCAAAGCCTCATATGGCACACCAGACACATTAAAGTCAGAGACATCGTTAGTGAAGTCAAAGATAATCTGAAGACATACTCACCAGTTGTTATGGATAACAGCTAAGATGTAGAAGGAATGTCATAATGTTCGAGGACCTCAAAGGTGACAATACTCCGAGGTTACTCCAGACCATTTGAAGACTAAGCAAGTAGAGACTTTCCTTATCCCTTTAGGTTTAGGCGGAAGAATTTGATAAAGCACTTTAGACAGGATAAATGAATATTTATGTTAAAGCAGCCTAGTACGACCTAGTGAAGAAAGTGAACAGTTGGTAGAACTGTTCACAGAAAGGTGGTTAAAGCATGTCTAAGAATAGACATGCATTTAATGTTATGTACGTCCTCTACTCAGAAGACGACACCTGCCAATTACCCCCATTAAGAAAGCAACATTGTACTACTATAAGTAAGAAATGTGAAGGGGAGAAAAAGTATCACTTATTGTTGTATTATTGTTTATCTTTTTCTACCTTGTTGAACCTATATAGTATGCGGCTGTATCTCGGCGACTTACATATGTTTACTTGTAAACTTGATAATTCATATAATGTTTACTTGTTCAAAGGGTTTTCATATATTGTCATTCAACATATGTGATCTATAACACTTTGTAATACTTTGTTAATATCAATAAAGCATTACACGATGGAAAAGTCAATTATTGTGTGTTATACTATGGTACTAGGAGTTATAGTAGTACATTTGACATAAAGTTGAGACTTTTAGAGTGAAAGACTATAATTTCTTGAGCTAAAAAAAGAAACGAGGCATTGATGATTCTTGGTTTGGACACTATCGGATGGGTACCCGAGGACACGACAAAAAATCAAAAAATTGAAAGAGGAGACCCGTCAAAAGTATTTGAATTTCTAGATTATTATCGTATTTTAGTAAATGTATTTTTTTAATTTTTAATTTTGTAATGTTTTTTTATTTGTAAGTTTTTTTTAATTATTTGTAACGTTACGTATTATTTAAATTTTAATTTAAATAAAATAGTTCGTGTAATTTGAAAAAAGAAAAAAAAACTGATAGGACCACTATAATATCAGAATTCTGGTGTTAATCACATCACTTTTTATGTTATAGTGATTCTGCTGTTATGAAATAATATACTGACGTGATAGTATATTTTTTTCATAACATCACAATACGAAACGATATTGTATCTTGTGCTCTTAGCATGAGGGTACCCGCCTCTAAAAAGATTAATCGGTTAAAAATATTACATGGCACTAACTTATTTATCTAATCACGGCACTGTAAACAAAAATGATCAGAGTAACATTTATGCATACTTTTCCCATGAAATGACCTAACTATTCACTTTCCAATAAAACGTTTATGAAAAACGAATAAAAAAAAAAGCAAGCATTATGGCTTTTATGAATAAAAAAGTTGTTGCAATTCTAATAAAGGGGAAAAAAAAGGGAATTAAACATAGTATATATAGTGGAGGACATGAGGAGAGTGAACCCAAATAGAAGGTGAGACTTGTGGTGCAAAATCAAAGATTGTTTGCTTATTAACAACAAGAGGAAGAGAACTCTCAACTCCTATAGGTATGTTCATCTTTCTTAACTCTAAATGTATTCTATAATTTATTTATTTTTGCCTAACTTTCCTTATTTGGTAACTTTTATATCCTTCTACTACGTTTACCAAAAGGATACTCTGCGACGTATTTGAACATATATTTACTAATTTACGAATATAGTAAGAACTGAATAGCTAATGAGTAGCTGCCTAATTTGGCACGCCCTCATATGACCAATCTTTACTACCTTTTCATTTTATTGTTTTCTTTAGCTCATTAGTTTATTTTATAAGTAATACACCTCAAGTTCTACGTAAGATAGTTGCACCATGTTTACATCCCTTTTTAACTGCTTATACGGGTTTGTACAACTAAAATAATTGGCGCCAAGCTATTTACATCAATCATATTGCATGTAGTAGAAATTCTTGTGTGTCATCACTGAGTTAATCAGAATGGGCCAGGTTCGAAATTCTTGTTGCGGCATTATCTAAGGGCTTCAACCACTCCTAATATTCTTATTCTTAAGTCATAACGATAAAGGGTCTAAAATTTTAAAAATTAATACTTTTGTCCAACCATGACACTCCTACCTCGTTCATGTCCATTGTGCATATCCCATGTTTCTATAGATTATGATTCATAGGGAGAGATAGATAATCATTTTCACATCACATGATTTTCGTAACAAAATCGGAATTCACATGCTATGCGATCACATCTAAAAAGAGAGAATGGAAGTCGTGAACGTCAGGATTTTGCCTTGTTTCAATAAAACTAATGCGTCATAAACCATTACCAATTGAAGAATTAAGAAATTACAAAGCAACATGTTTTATATGGACATGACTTTGCCACAAACATGCTTAGTCACACGTCAAAAGGAAATTAAGGGGAAAAGGTACACAAATTATATAGGTCGTGGCGTAGGGGGCGGGGAGTAGTCTAATCAAAAAAAAGAAATGGACCATATGTGTTGTTATCTAAAAGGAGGTGATTTGCATTTAAATGTTTGTGTGTGAATATTTACACCATATATTAGTGGAATAGACAAATTTTAACACATATATTAAAGGATAAAAATATCAACACACAATATTTTGACTGTACCAATTAATTTCTTGAGTGTACAAATCACTTCCCTAATCTAAAGTATATAAGCCGCATAAATAGGTAAGGTACTGTTTTTCCGTCTCAAAATTATTGTTTTAAAAAAAAAACATAACACTTAAAAGATACTACATTTATTAAGCATTTTTTTCTTACTTTTTAATAAAATGATAGTTTTATAATTAAATAATTAATTTGATTCTTTTTTAAATTTTATAAATATAATTTTAAGCAAGGATAATATAATAAACTTAATTTTTTTTTTATTATTATTAATAATGGATAATTAAATTGAGACATCTAAAAAAATCTGGATAATTATATTAGAATGAAGTAATTTATTGTTTGTCTGTATATGAACGATGTGTGTTGAGTTGAATATTTGTGTATCGATGAGAACAACTTGATTCTCTATATCTTTTGATGTTATTCAGATTTTTTTTGAAGACTCGAACTTTGGTAATGAGTTGATGTTGGAACGATCTAATTAGTTAAGAGTTGAATTTTAACCTCGGTCATTCTTCAAAAGACCTTCTACGAAGGGTCAATTGAGTGTTTGTGGAGCTAGTCCTAGTTGGTCCGACAATACTTTAAATCTTGAGTTCGACTTGATTATAGTAACTTGATCTTCAAACTTCACTTACTCTATCTCGGATCTTTAATATTATGTTGAACTCAACCAGTCCTTTTAAAAGGGAAACTCAATTAATCTTACATGTTAAGCTCATGCTTCATAATTAGTCTTTATATAAAGATTAACTCAACTTGTCTCGCTTCACCGTATATAATAATGATACCTACGTAATCTTAAGTCTATAAGAGTGTAATTTAACATGTGCTCGTAAAAACTCGTGATCGACTTGTTTAAATTTAGTCAATCTCGAGTATTGGAGACCAGCTTATTATTTGTGTGTGCCTGAGCATTGTGGATCTATATGTCAAGAAATGTAGTAAAAATATGGAGAAGAACTTGATATCTTGTTTAGTATCGGTAAAATTTTAAACGATCTAAAATGTTTATTCCACTGATAGAGAGCTTGTTGAATTAATGAAGGAACTTGAGAAGTTGCGTAGCACGAATACCAATTTTGTGCCGCACAAGTATAAATGATTGTGTTTGATTCAAATATTTTTTTTATTGTTTTAAGTTTATATTCGCAGATTTTTATAATACTCTTTATTATCAACATAATTGTGAAATCATTATTTTCATTTATGATTTATCATTTTCATTTATCATACTACATCACACTTTGTGCATTTTAAAAGAAAAAGTTTTCTACTGATAACAATATTTTCTCAATTTTTGTCATGATTGTTAAGTTTTCGATCTTAATCTTAAAATCTAATGATTTTACGTCATTGAAAAGCAAAAATAATCTGGATGCTACATAGAATTTTTTCATGTTTAAGATCTTATAAGATCTCAATTTTAACTTTAAAATTCTACGATCTACTTTGATCTGATGTTACTTTTCTCGAACTACAAACTAAAATACTATAAAACAGGTTGTGTTCGTATAATCTAAAAACAACGGTTTACTCTTGTTATATATTTCTTAATCATAATTTAAGACATCATTTTTATAAAACATTTATATGATTTTGTACAATAATATGTAAAATTGTATAATATTACAAAAACTATTAAAAATAACATTATTAGGATCTTATGATCCTTGTATGATTTTATGATCTCAATCTTCAAAAACGAAAACAATCTTAAATAAAATTTTGATCTTAACAACCTCGATTTCAATCATTGTATAAACAAATAATTAGAAGAAGACAAAAGCACATACAAGTAATCAATAGGTGCATTAGTGCTTCACTTTTAGCACACTATTATTCAATAGGTGCGTTACTTGAGGTTCTTTCTGTTTTCGCAAGTTGTCTAAAAACAAAAGAAATTTTTGGTCCATCTATGTTCAACAAAATACATACGTAGTTTTCCATTAAATGCAAAGACATGCATCTTATTTTTCAAGAGCCTTTCGTGATCTCCATGGCCTTGAAAAAAAATTGCAACACAGAATAATTATTGATATGCCAAATAATATGTGTTGTTATTTGATGTGAGATTTTTGCAATGTTGCTTCCTTATTTAACCTTTTGATAATATGTGAGATGTCTTAACCCCTTTGTTAGGCATACCTTTAGGTCGCAGATCACGCACTTGATGATCCTAAATTCGTTGAAGGAAAAGTATTGGGTTTCAACGAAACAAAGCTTTTTCATTGACTTAACTTTTATTTATATCTTAAGAACACATTAAAAGAAATTTCTACTTGAGATGCTTAAACATACGTGCCTTATTCTCTTACAAATGCCCGGTCCAAACAAAAGTGTATAGCGGCAAATAATTATAATTACAAAATCTTGATTATGGTTCGACCATTGATGCAAAGCGTGTATGTTTAAAGTTATACTAACAGAGTACCCGCACGATGCGACGGCGGGTACCCTGTGACAAAATTTTCTAGCGAACAAATGTTATTTGGGTATTCGTTTTTAGCAGTCGTCACGTCCCGAAAAAATCCAGCATTGTCTTTCCAGAAAACCACAACACAAGGACCACAACAACCATAAATTACTTATTGATACGAGGTATTTTAAAAGTATGAGTTTTTATGTGTGTTAAAAAAATAACCGTATATATTTCTCATGTTAATAAGGTTTTTCATATAGATTGGTGTTCGCGTCGCAAACTCTGTCGATATGTCACAGAATCCTGGTGTTGTCGCCACTTTTTAGGTTTTTTCATCGATCTATGTATTTATCATGTTTTAGTGGTGAAACATATATAACTTATTGTTGTCATTCTATAATAGTTATGTGAAAATTGTTTGGAAAAGAAAAAAATAGTGATTGAGTTGTACATTATGTTTTTTATGTTGTAATAGAAGGGGTTGGGGTGTATTTATGTTATCATTAATTGTATTTTTTTCTAGGAAAGGTTTGGATTGTACATCATGTTGTTGAACTTGTATTACTTAAAATCAAATATATGTTGATGCATTAAAAGGATGTATAGTATGCTGTTGTAGTTGTATATTTGGCTTGTAAAGTTGTACCTCTTAATTTTTTTTGCATTTAATAGGAGAGAATGTGTAATTTGTTTTATAAAGGAGTAAGATAAGATAGTGTGTTTTTGAAAAAATTTATGTTTAGAATTGATTAAGTTTAATGTGTATTAAGGAGTCATTAGAATTAATTTAGACAAACTATATAAATTTAAGTTTCAAGATTCAAAGAATCACGAATAGTACGTATAAATTAAATTGGCCATTTGTTGGATAATTTAAACGAACCAAACAAACAAACAATTAGGAACAAATGAAGCGGAATCTTTTATTCAATATCAAAGTTACAATTTGAAAGATACAAAAAAAATATAATAACATTGATCTTTATTTATAAAGAACCAATAACCTAAAACATGCAAAAAAAACATACTAAAAATATCAAAGCTTGTAAGACAAGCCAAAAAAATTTACTAAATAAACCTTAAAGTTTAACTCATTTTCCAACACTATTGTTTTCATGTTATACACACTCTTTATAAGTAGGATAGATGCATCTAATCTATAAAAATTTAACACATGGCTTGTACATCTATGTATTAATTCTCTAACTTAAATTATAAACATTTGCATTTCCACATTTGTTATCATGTTTCTTTTTCCAGCATAAGTGTTGCTATATTGATAACATAGAAAAATAAAAATACATTTTTTTTTATCAATAGAATCTTCATAATACCAGGCTAGTTAGTTCCCCCTTGAACAATTATGTTCTATCTAGTTTGTCTTGTGAAGCTACTTTTGTTAACGACACTATATATATAGATCATGTAATAAGGTACAAAAAAGAGATTCACAAAGACAAAGAGATAGATTTACAAAGATCACTAAACCATTCTAACCAATTACAAAAGATTTTACGACTCGTGGTCGTAATTAAACGACATTATTTTAATATCGTGGAAAAGAAGCCTTTTTAGGCTGCTTTGAGGTTGAAAACGACTTTATTTCGATCATTTCATATGACCCAAAAAACTTGTGAAGCTACGAAAGTCCACAAGTAGTAATATCAAGTTAGCAAACAAACAATATAGTAGTAGCATTGTTACAACTTTTCTTCCTCACTATAATTGTACGATTGATTAAGCTTGTTCAGAATGAAGCCAAAATGCATGTACACACATACACCCACACTTTGGTCAGTATTGCTTCCCAGTGTCCACTTAAAAAGAAGTTGCACTACACTACATTTCATCTTCATATAATGTTGAAAAATGCATGTTGTATGATTACTTCATCATGCTCATTTTGTAAGTTATGAATTGTTTGTTAAATTATTTTATTAAAATTTGTTCATTCTGGCACCATTTTCATGGATTGCATTAGACTGATTATATTTTTATTTTGGTCATTACTTGTTAAAGAGTATTTTGGATCACTTTTATGAATTCTATATATTATATGCCAACTTGTGTTAGTTTGCAATATATCAAGATTCTGTGATCGGCCCTTTTGAGGAAATGACGCACAAGTTATCGGTAAGTGGTAATTATAAGCAAAGGAAGGTGTACTAGAGAATATCTGGGATTGAGAAATCGATAGCTGCGTATCTGTGCTTATTGCATTTCGATACATCTATATAACTTCAGATTGCTTATCAGTTATAATCTAATATTTGGGATTGAGAGTTGCTTATTCACGTACAGTTTTAGTTTATTAACCCCAGATATCATCTCCTTAAATCCCAATTTCAATTATTTTACAACACACGATGATATATTGCAATGAGAGTATATGATAATTCGTAGCTTCCTTTGGGCTACAAATACTCTTGTACGATTTCCGTAGCTTGAGCAAATCATCTGCTTTTCCTTTCACATAACGATGTGCGCATGTCCAATGCTTGGAACATACGTAAATCTGAGTGTTGACTAGGTGCAGTGTGCAAAGTTTAAGGAAGAATCATGTGAACTTTGGTACCTAAGAAAACTTATAGATGATTTCATTAAGACCCCTAGTCAACATGGGTCCTTCCTTTTCTTACTTCACATCCAAGGTAGGTTTCTACTGCTTTTAATACTATATAAGCTGACATAGATACTGTCATGGAGTAGTGTCCTTATTCGTTTGCGTCACTTGGATACTATACTATATTGCCACTTTGCCACAAGTCCTATATAATTCTGATAGAGGTTTGTTATAGTGTGCTGATTGTAGCTACACTGTTGAGCAAATGCTTAATGTGAGACTAACTTGTATCCATCCTGCAGGTTTTGGATCTTGCACGCTGAGGTTTCAAGCTCCTCCTGTTGTTCACTATCTTATATCTTTTACGTGGATTCCTTCTTTCTCCCATGGCAGAAAATGGTGTTGTGCTTCAATCAGAGAGAAAGTGGAAATTACCGATCTTTGTCTTCTTCAAAGATCTTAGGTACTTCCTTGGCATATGTTTTTAGGTGGATTAAATCAACGTGTTTCAAACTTATTGGAACTAATCATTTATCGGTGTATAATATGGTTTTGTAGGCTTGTTCTCAAGATGGATTCACTTGGAAAGGAAATTCTTGTTATTGCGGTACCTGCAGCCATGGCATTAGCCGCTGATCCTATTGCTTCATTAATTGATACCGCGTTCATTGGTCGTATAGGTATGTCTTTTTTATTCATTTGAATCTATAAGCACTAGTTATTATATGTCTGCATAAGGCATTATCTCTTTACTATCGATAGCCTCAATCAACTATATATGATTGTGAAAAGTATATAGGACTCCGTAATATCATTTTCATATCTTTTATGAAATTTTAAATCACTTGTATATTTGTATAGGTGCGGTAGAAATTGCTGCTGTTGGAATATCGATTGCTATTTTCAATCAAGTTTCAAAAGTAGCTATATTCCCGCTTGTTAGTATTACCACTTCCTTTGTTGCTGAGGAAGAGACTATAGGAAGAATCAATAATGCAGCAGTCAAAGTTCAGATAAAAGCTTCTATGAACAAAGAGGAGACAAAAGAATTGACCCAGGATGATCTCAAACTTGAAAATTTGGAAAACGGGTCAACACTAAATGAAGAGAAAAAGGACTTGGCACCAGAAAATGGTATGTCTATACCTTAGTTTAATAAGCTAAGGCCTGAAAAAATAGTTTATTGCAAATTAAGTCACTAAATCAATGATTTTAAACGCGACTTTCTCAAAATCAGGTGTAAAAATATGCCCATGCAAGCATCTGCCGCCTATTACTGAGTGCAACACAAATACATCAAAGATCAAAAAACAAAAGAAAAACATTCCATCAGCATCAACTGCGCTACTGTTTGGTGCAGTACTCGGTATCCTTGAAACACTATTACTTGTACTTCTAGCAGATCCATTTTTGAGTTTGATGGGCGTAAAATCCGTAAGCATCTACATTGTAGTAGTTGTGTACCAATGCTCACTATAATAGTTATTCAAACCCTGACTTTTCTCTACTCAACAGGATTCTCCTATGTTGTTACCTGCACATAAATATTTGAGACTACGTGCACTCGGAGCTCCAGCGGTTCTTCTCTCTTTGGCAATGCAAGGAGTCTTTCGTGGTTTTAAAGACACTAAAACTCCTCTATATGCCACTGGTATTTCAATTTTATCCTTTCTTCATATTTGATGATCCAACTACTTTTGATGCTATATGTTTTATTCATGTATATTGTTTGTTCTATTGCAGTTGCAGGAGACGTAGCAAACATAATTTTGGATCCAATTCTTATCTTTTCGTGCAATTTGGGAGTTAGCGGTGCAGCCATTGCACATGTTCTTTCACAGTAATTATTAGATCTTAAGCTTAGTTGTTGATGAGTAAGTCGAAATACCCTTGTCACCTGTGACTTAACGCCATCTTTATATTGCAGATACTTAATATCACTAATTCTGTTAGTGAAATTGATGCAACAAGTGGACCTACTACCTCCAAGTCTTAAAGCTTTGCAGTTCAGCCGGTTTCTTAAAAACGGTATACATAGTTTGGAAAACAAATGCTTTTGTAATTGGTACCATTATTATGTTGCTAATTTTCAGATTGTAACATCTTTCTGGTGTTTCTCTACAGGTTTTCTATTGTTGTTCAAGGTAATAGCAGCAACCGTATGTGTGACCTTGGCTGCATCATTGGCTGCGAGGTTGGGTACAACACCAATGGCTGCATTCCAGATTTGTTTACAAGTTTGGTTGACATCTTCACTTCTTGCTGATGGACTGGCAGTAGCTGGACAGGTAGATTCCACTATATAACTTTTGTATATAGAAGCCTAAGTACAACATTTTTTACGACGAGGATTATTCACTATCTCAATTCATGGAATGTAGGCAATAATCGCTACATCATTTGCGGAAAAGAATTATGAGAAAGCAACAGCAGCTGCAGTTAGAGTACTACAGGTGTGTTTTTGGTTAATGGCGCGTAAGTAGAAAAAGAATTGATTAAAATATAACATAAGAAGCCCTTTGTTTAATAGTATATATTTTGTAAATTGCAGATGGGATTTGTAATGGGTCTGGGACTTGCTCTTCTTGTTGGACTCGGGTTGCAATTTGGTTCTGGGGTGTTTACAAAAGACATACATGTTAGACACATCATTACCATTGGTGTCCCGGTATGAATCCTTCTGCTTAAACTGGCACTTTTTTGTATTTTATTCTCCTAAATGTGACCGTCTTATAATAATTCCTGATTTGCTTCTCTATTTCGCAACCAGTTTGTTGCTGGAACTCAGCCAATCAATTCAATAGCATTCATATTCGACGGAGTTAACTTTGGTGCATCTGATTTTGCTTATTCCGCCTACTCCATGGTTAGCATTTTACCATACACGCACGTTCAAGAACATTAACATTTTTGTCTGCATTATATTTGTCTAGTCTTATGATTATATGAATTTCTTTTGCTAGATTCTAGTGGCGATAGGAAGCATTGGCTCATTATTTGCTCTGTACACGACGGGTGGTTTTGTGGGAATATGGGTTGCGCTATCCATTTTCATGGGCTTACGTGCAATTGCAGGCATATGGAGGTAACATAACCTTCTTGCTCAAGGGCCGAGAATATCTCAACCCGATCATCTTGCCGCCTCTAATTTAGTAATGGTTTCTGTTTGCAGGATGGGTACAGGAACGGGTTCATGGTCCTTTCTTAGGAAATAGAAGATGGTTGATGCTTACATGGTTCTTAATAAGTGGAACAAGCTAGTCGTTCTCGTAATATGATATCATAACTACTTGTACCGTAGATTGATCGAGTCTGTATACCTCCTGATCATAGGATAGATTTCACCTTCCTTATGGTTTATTTCCAGCACAGCACTTGGCTACTTTTAGGATGTTTCTTTTACCAATATATATATGTTCTTGTATGATATGTAATCGCTCATTGTAACGTGATAGTTTATACCATCATTAAGTGCAGAACTCATAAGCTTTTCATGCATGAAACATGATAAGTTTTATGGAAGTTCTTGAATTTCACCTTTCCGATGAAGGTGAGATATGAATAAAACAGTTCCATTCTCATGATTTCTTCTTTCTCATCTTCAGTTTTAGTAGGTAAATGTCTATCATTACTTATTTTTGAAAATGGTCAAAACTTTTCCTTACTCTTATTTTTAGTAGGCATTGTATATTTACCTACTCTTATTTAGAGACTTTAGTAAGTAAAAGTTTTATGATAAAATGGTATTTTTTATATTAAAAAAATATTAGTAAGTAAATGTCCAAAATTTTATAGTGTTATAAATACAATTTTTCACTACTAAAAATAAATAAAAAACTTTAAATCGAGTTTACTATATTTACGAATTTACAATATATTTTAATTAATTAACTAAAGTAAAAAAAAACCTTAATAAAAAATAAATTTATGCTAAGTCACCATCGATCAACCATAATTTTTTTTCTTTACTAGCAGGGTCCCGCGCTCTGTGATTGACCAGTTTGAAAAAAATTTCGATCAGGTCCGGTTCACATATTTTTATAATTTTCGGACGAATTTCTCCGAAATGTTTTCGAACGAATTTTATTTGACATCCGAACCGATGGTCACTCTTGTTCCTGCTTGAATCTATGGTCCAATCTAATTTTCAAAACTACATAAATTAGCATATAATTTTATAAACTTTGTGTCTAGGGTGGGAATCGGGCCAGATTCGAGTCATAAAGTTACACCCTTCGGTCTTAACTTTAAAACATTTTCTGCCGTTTGTCCCTCACTTTAACTGTACCCACAAGAAATTAAAAACTCATTTTGACACAACCTTAAAAGCCACCACCATGTCATGGTGAACATACATGTTGTGATCACCATCGGGGTCCTTATACTATGCAAACACACATCGTAAAAACATATCGACTCTTCAAGTCACGATAATTACTATGAAAACACACATCGACAACAGTATCTTAAAAGAAGAAAATAAAGAGCAAAAGTATTAAATAAAATACCATCATCATAGTCATCCATGTTTAGTTCATCTAAACCATTTGTGATATCCACCGTCTTTCTTCATTGAAAGCTTACTAAGTGCATTTGTTGCACCTAATGCCTGCTCGATTTCAGCAGGCTGGCATCAACACTCATTTCCTCATCGTTTCGCTCGCTTTCAACATCTACACTGCAAACACCAAACACACAGAGAGACGAATTGATTTGGTCGTTGGCTATCTATGTAGATACCATCGAGAATGCGAATCGAAAATGACCATCGAGTATGAATCCATCGAATATTTACCTTCGAGTTTAACCATCAAGAATGAACATCCAGTTATCAACAACATTAAAACTCGATGTGGTGTGATTGTGTTTTTGGGTAGAAGCTGAAACAAGAAAAGGATTGTTTTGATTCCTAAATGTAGTAAAGGGTTGTTTTTTTTTAAATGGGTTTTGATTTTTACTTCCGTGTATCATCATTCGGGTTATTGGGTATATGATTTTTTAAGTTTGGGATATGATGTTTCGGATATGAAGTGATGATTTTCGGGTAGAAGCTGAAACAAGAAAAGAGTTGTATGTTTTAATGAAGTAGATAGTCTTTTTAGATGATGAAGAATTGAAGATAAGATGAAAATTAAAGTGATAGGACGACTTTACCCCTGTGGCAAAATGATTTAACGATCAATTGTGGGCACAGTTAAAGTGAGGGACAAACGGTGGAAAAAGTTTCAAAATTGAGGTCGAACGGTGCAACTTTTTTGGTCAATGGACGAACGACGTCAGTTAACGCAAATCATAAGGACGAACCGTGTTATTTACTCTATTATTAATTACATTTAGACTAAATTACACGGATAGTTCCTATGGTTTATACGAAATTGCAACTTTCGTCTCTCGAGTTTCAAAGGTCGTCCCTAACTCTGAAACTAGTAACACCATTGGTCCCTCCACTAACTGACCGTTAGTTAGTCAAACAAAAACACACATGTGCCTTGCATGTGATAGGCAGTTTGGTCTTTTGACACACATGCAGGGACTACCATGAAATAAATTTGTTAGAATTTTTTAAATTCAAAATATTATTTTTTAAATAAGAAAATATATTTTTCAAATTCGAAAAAAAATTTAAAATTTCGAAAAAAATATTTATAATTCAAAAAAATATTTAAAATTCGAAAAAAAAATTATTTTTAAAATTCGAAAAAATATTGAAAATTCAAAAAATATCCGACAAACCAATAAAAAATATATTTAAAATTCAAAAAAATATTTTTTAAATAAGAAAATATATTTTTAAAATTCGAAAAAATATTTAAAATTTCGAAAAAAATATTTATAATCAGAAAAAATATTTAAAATTCGAAAAACAAATAAAAATATATTTAAAATTCGAAAAACAATTACAAAAATATTTTTAAAATTCGAAAAAATAATATAAATAGTCAAAAATTATTTCCAAAAAATTTTAAAATTTTGACAAAACTTAAAGATGTTTCGAAATTGTTTTTAAAAAAATATTTTTTGAAATTTTTTTTAAATAATTTTAAGAAAAAATATTTTTCGAAATTTCTTTAAAGTTTTATGAAATTTTAAGATAAATTATTTGAAACTTTATTTTTTTTTAAATATTTTTAAGAAAAAACTTTAAAAAATATTTTTTGATAATTTTTTTAAACTTTGTTTTCGAAATTTTAAATATTAAATTTTTAAGTTTTTTGGGAAGCAAGGTTATTTCGAAATTTTAGAAGACTATTATCGAAAAACTTTAATAATTCAAAAAAAATATTCTAAAAAGAAAGGTTATTTCGAAAAAACTTAAAAATTCAATATTTAAAACTTTCGAGAAAAAAGTTCGAAAAATTTATAAAAAGTATTTTTTTAATTTTTTCTTTAAAATATTTAAAAAATAAAGTTTCGAATAATTTTTCTTAAAACATTTAAAAAAATTCGAAAAATATTTTTTCTTAAAATGATTTAAAAAACAAATTTTAAAAATATTTTAAAGAAAAATTCTAAAACGTTTAGGTTTTGTAGAAATTTTAAAATTTTTTGGAAATAATTTTTGAATTTTTAAATTACTTTTTCAAATTTTAAATATATATATATTTATTTGTTTTTCGAATTTTAAATATTTTTTCGAATTATAAATATTTTTTTCGAAATTTTAAACATTTTATCGAATTTTAAAAATATATTTTCTTATTTAAAAAAATATTTTTTTCGAATTTTAAACATTTTTTTGAATTATAAATATTTTTTCCGAAATTTAAATTTTTTTTTCGAATTTTAAAAATATATTTTCTTATTTAAAATATATTTTTTTGAATTTTGAATATATTCTTTATTTGTTTTTCGAATATTTTTTGAATTTTAAATATTTTTCGAATTTTAAATATATTCTTTTTTGTTTTTCGAATTTTAAATATTTTTTCGAATTATAAATATTTTTTTCAAAATATTTTTTCGAATTTTAAAAATATATTTTCTTATTTAAAAAATATTTCTTTGAATTTTAAAAAATCTAACAAATTTTTTTCATGGGTAGTCCCTGCATGTGTGTCAAAAGACCAAACTGCCCATCACATGCAAGGTACATGGGTGTTTTTGTTTGATTAACTAACGGTCAGTTAATGGAGGGACCAATGGTGTTAATAGTTTCAGAGTTAGGGACGACCCATGAAACTTTGAAACTCAAGGGACGAAAGTTGCAATTTCGTATAAACCACAGGGACCATCCATGTAATTTAGTCTTACATTTATAAGATATTTTATTATTTATACTATGTGTTGTTTTAGTTGTAAAATGAAGTGAAGGGATGTTTTAATTATAAAATTTAATGTAATTAATTATAAGTTTTAATGTAACATATTATAAGTTTTCTAATTTTATTATACATGCTTGTCTTGCTTGTAAAAATAGTATTATATATTGTAAGTTGAAATTTCAACTATTCTAAAAATAAAAGTGCAAAATGCTTTATAAGGGAGTTAGATTTGTATGCGTTGTCGAAGATAATTGTCGTTGACAACAAAAGTTGATCATCAAATTGCCGCTCTCTTCTTAACGCAAAGCAAGCCATACAAAAGAGGATACCACAAAAAATAAACAAGTGTGTCACCATATACAATTATGGTTACGCTAAAACACATAAAAAGAAGATGAGGAAAAGAAAAAAGTTGCTTTCAACATTTATTCGAGTTTGTTCGTTCGACAAAATGTCGTTCAAACTTGTGAGGAGGTATAAACGGTTAGATATTGGTCAAACCCATTTGTGAGCTCGGGTCATTATGCTTATAAATCATGTATATGTTATAAATATATTAACAATATTCATCATGTAATAAAAAAACATAATTTAGTTAAATCACTCTATTTTATACCCTTTGCATCCAACCATTAATCAATTTGTACTTAACACATACATTTGTGCTAATATTCTTTTTTCCTCGAAATAAATATTATGTAAATCCTATGTTTTTGCATTGCAAAAAAAAATGTAAAATCCTTAACGAGCTATAGATTTCCACATTGCTGCAAATGAAAACCAACAACATGAATCCAAAGTTGATGAGTTGGTAATTTGTTAATTAGATCTTCTTATATGTAGCCATTTCAAATTTATTTTGTTTCGGTGGCCAAAATTCTGATATTGCATTCTCAACATCAAACCTTCGTATTCACATTCGTATGTAACTTATCCTCTATCAATGAAACACATTAGAAAAGAATTTCAATCACCGAGAAAAAATTTAGCGAGAGATGTTGATAAACTAGAGATATCAGAAGCCGTAAAACAATGTGGAAGTAAAAAGGCGTCGGGTCCTGATGGTTTCAATTTTGAGTTTTTAAGAAAATATTACGATATTATATATTCAGACATATATAGTGAGTGCTATCAAATAGTTTTGGAGTACGGGAAACATCTCAAATGGATGTAACTTGTCTTTATTACTTTAAGTCTCAAGTAAATTTAATGAGACTTGAGGAAAATGTGGGATGAAAATGTGTTCATTGAGGAAAATTCAATGAGACTTGAGGGTATGGAAGACCATGGCTCAAGCCATGGTCATAACGCGAGAGCTTGGCGCCACAAACCACACCCCTGCTGCGTTTTATCCTTTGGCGTCGTATCCACCAGCCCAAGATGATGGCTATAACGCGAGCCTACGGCGCGAGACTGCACCGTGGCTCGCGTTATAACTCGCGTTTTTGATTTTTTTATTAAAAAATTTATCAAATCCCCAACGGCCAGTGACCTTTTTTTCAAAAAAATGATCGTTGGGGTCATTTTTTACCGTTTTTTCAGAAAAAAAAACTAGAAACTTATTTTTTTTCCTATATAACCCAATCAAAAATCAAAATTTTATATCCTTCTACACATCTTCATTCACCACAACAAAAAAACATTCATCCTATAATTAACCACCGAGATGAATTACGATCTTTTCAATGATTTACCCGAAATAGGTGATTATTATGATCAACTCGATATGGACGACTACAATCAATACTTAGAATATTACGATCAATACGAAAGTTTTGGTGAAAGTTCGGCTACTTCGGTGAAGAGAACGCGACATTTTATATCACGTGATCGAGAGGAGGCGGAAGAAAAGTTGATGAAAGATTATTTTGGGGATGAAAATAATCCACCAAGGTATCCGGAATAACATTTTCGCCGAATGTATCGTATGAGTTCTCGACTTTTTAAACAAATTGTTGATGATATTACATATTAATGGTAGGCTGTGGTTTTCGAGTGTTACCGGGCATCTATATCGTCGGCGATCATCTTACTACTACTTCTTCTACTCATCTTACGAGTTCCGTGTTCACTTACCGCGTAGCTTATAAGGTGAGTTCATACCCCCTTTTTACAACTTGTACATTTTTTCTAAACGCGGGGTGAGATTTTACATGGTGGAACACATTCATTTAAAACTATATGCTATCCAGAACTTGTATGCTATCCAGAGCTTGTATGCTATCCAGAACTTGTATGCTATCCAGAACTTGTATGCTTTCTAGAACTTGTATGTTTTCCAACAGTTTTTCATTATTATTATTGCCCCTATTGATCATGAACCATTAATTTTCCCGTATTACTTTGTGCTAAGCGCGAATGTTGTGGGTTGATCCATCGGCATTGATAATCCCCATCTCGTATTACTTTGACGCATTACATTTGTGTGTAATTGAGTATTTAGGCTAAATACTCACTAGGAGAACTTACATGTTGTTAAGATTCGGTGTCATGAGCTAAATAGCAATGATAGGTGTGAAAACACCCATCTTTTCTACCACTTAATTACAACAATAACCGGACCAAAACGTGTATTTTATGTCTTTTATGTCGGAATTATGCGTGGTTTGTGTTTTTGTTGTGATTTAGGACGAAAAGGTGAAAAGTGGAGAAAACACGGGCTTTCACGGGCATTTACGGACTTTCATTGGAGAAAAAGACGAAAGACGAAGTCAAGAAGTCAAGAGTGCAAAAAGAACGGAAGTCCAAGACCAATTCTGAAGATTTATCGAAGAAAAAGTCAAAAGATGGAAGTTTATCAAAAGCCGAGGAACTCAAGTCTTATTTATCGAAGAATTAAAAGACGAGTCCAAAGAAATCCCGAGCCAAAAGTCATCAAAGTCCAAGATTAACAAAGAGATTAAGAAGGAAGGACTTAAGGGCGCAATTAAGAAGAAATGAAGGAGGGGAGGAAGCTTCCTCTAACCATCCCCCTAATCATCTATAAATACTTCTCATTTTCATTTCATTTAGTTTGGTTGACTAATCGTGACAGTTAGTTCTTCCACATTTACTTTTATGCACCTTTAATTACTTGCACCTTTAATTACATGTCTTGCACCTTATTTACCATTTAATTTCAAGTAAGTTTTCCTTTTAATTCTCGCACCTTTACTTTATCTTGTTGATCTCATTCTACTTTTCTTTAATCTTTGATTTATATGCTTTTTGACTTGTTTATTTGTTTAAAGATTACATTTTTATGCTTGTGATTGTTTTAAACCATTTATTTACATAGCTTATTTTGTTTATTTTCAAGTTTATAAAGTTTTTATAAAAGTTATTTTTATATAAAAGTTTGTTTTTCGTAAAGCTTATCCTTTTCGTGTTTTAAAAGTCTTTAAATTTCTGTTTATTAGCTTTTTCTTAATTGGTTTGCCTTAGGATTTTCGTCTTATGCTTATTTGATTAGTAGCTTATTTGTTTAGCTTAATTTGTACTTTTTCCTCCGTATTCCGATCTAAACGATCGGAAAAGGGTTTTACATTCCGACCATAGCTCCTTGCTTGGTCGGAAAAGGGTTTCTATATTCCGATTGGGGATGTATCTTGGTATTCCGATCAGGGAGGTTTTAATCATTCCGATTGAGGTGTTTAGTTATTCCGATCAGGTGAGGTGACAGTTATTCCGATCGGTGGTTCTGATAAACATTCCGACCAGGGTCCCTTAATTATTCCGACGAGATCAACATTCCGATTAGGGGAGTTTTGTTTGGTTATTCCGATCAGGTAATTGACAGGTATTCCGATCAGAGTTTTCCGACCAATCATTCCGACAGGTTTGGTGATATTCCGACGAGACTTATCAGAATACATTCCGATTAGGATTGTTTTGTTTTATGTTTTTGTCTTGTTTAATTTTTAATTCCTTGTTTCAATACCTTGTCTAATTTTAATTCTCGTCATGCTTTCATTTTTAGTCATTTAATTAATTTACTTTTCGTCACGTTTTTAAATATTGTGCACTTTCGTTTAATTAGATTTAGATTTATTTTCACGCTCTTTTATTATAACGCCATTTAATTTTAATTGTTTTTCACTTTAAATATACTACAACGACAAATCTATTGTTTCCACCAAAGAACGACTGTGTCACACATTAAAATCCGGTTTTCAATTCGAAGAGATTGGTACAACGATAATTTTTAATCTGAGTAAAATCTAGTTATTAAATGGCGCCGCTGCTGGCTCTTTTCGTAAAGATTAACGGTTTTCTGTGAGAGACGCGTTGCTTTTTGGGATCCGTTCACTTGTGAGCGTTATTTTCTTGCACAAGAAATTCAAAAAAAACCATAAAAATTAAAAATTGATAAAAATCCATAAAAAATAAAAATTTCAAAAATCCAAAAAGATTTTATCTTTATGGGTATATATATTGTCTTTGTGTTTGGTTTCTTTTTCTTTTACATTTTCAGGTGTATGCGTACTAGATCTTCTAATTATCAAGAGCCCGAGACTCAAGAAGATTTAGCTATGTCAGGTGTAAACAACAATAATCCACCGCACCTTAATAATAACAACAATGTTCTTCCACAACCCGATCTTCGGACCATGGAGGAGCTTTGTCAACCTACCATGTTTGGACGAGGAGGACCGATTGCGCCGATGCAAATCAACGCTCCTGAGTTTTCGTTGAAGCACCACATGATTCAGCAAGTGTAAACTAACCCATTCCGTGGATTGCCTGATGATGATGCCAACAAACACCTCGACAAGTTCATTACAATCACCCAAAGCATGAAGTTGGCTGGTGCCACAATAGATGAACTTCGCCTACAACTCTTTCCACATACTTTATTACATCATGCCGAGAAATGGTTTGATCGTCTCCTGAAGAATTCTATTCACACTTGGGATGACATGACTCAACGCTTTTTGTCGCGCTACTTTCCACCATCCATGGTCACGAGCCTTCGCAATCAAATCAGCGGTTTCATGCAAGATCCTGATGAATCTCTTTTTGATGCTTGGGAGAGATATAATGTCTTGATCGATAGATGTCCAAACCACAACATGCTACCCGTGACCTTAATTGATACTTTCTACAACGGTTTGACTTTTCGAGATCGTGATACGATTAATGCAGCCGCCGGTGGCACATTCATGAAAAGGAGACCTGAGGAGTGTAGAGAGCTTATTGAGAACATGACTACTCACCACAAAAACTGGGATTCCTCTGCTTCTTCAAGGAACAACCCGAGAGTCAATGTTTCCTCCACTTCAGCAAACCCTGATATGACCGAACTTACCCGTGTGCTGACTGAAATGAGCAGAAGTATGCAACTCTTGGCTTCCAACCAACAACAACAACAACAAGTTAAAGCTGTTACTACTCCTTGTGACACATGCGGCGGTCCTCACTCATACACCGATTGTCCTTCTACACAAGGAAATTCAGAAAATGTGTATGCATCTTATGGTAATTATTCACTGGAAAATTACCAAGCTCGACAAGGGGATAGAAATCTGCTGAGTTACCGATCAAACAACTACCTTTCACCCGGTTTTTCTCCTCAAAACCAAAACCCCGCCAAAAACTACACTAGAAGCAACCAAATCCCACCAAGAGCTTCTAATCCTTATCACCCACCCGCTCAACAACTCCCACCCATTAACCCCGATGTTGACACCATCATGAGAACCCACGGTGAGCAAATCAAGAACCTGTAGAGCCAAATTATCAATCTGAAAGGAGATATTACCAAGCAAGGAAATGAGATTAGATCCGAACTTCGAGATAATCTTCAATCCTCCATCAGCACTCAAACGAATGATATAAAGAATATGTTGGCTAGTTTCTTGCCCCCTGCTCAACCTTCTACTTCAAGTTCTCTACCTTCAAACACCGTCACTAATCCGCGAGCAAATGTGAGTGCTATTACTACTCGTAGTGGAATTACCATTGTCGATCCACCAATCCCACCCCCATCATCTACACCTCCTCCACCACCATTTATCCCTACTCCTCCTACACCTAGTATTAGTGCACCATTACCGTCTCCGCCTCGTCATGACGATGTATCTAGGAAGGAACCTTCAACATCCCAACCTTTACCTGCTACGCCTTCACCTTCACCACCAAAGCCCAATATCCCATATCCTTCTCGTTTAGGCAAGACCAAAATGCTAACCAAGGATGACTCTGAAGTGACACGCTATGTGAAGATGATCTCTCAGATGAACTTCAACATTAGCTTTCTTGAAGCACTTGTCCACATGCCCAAATTTGTTAAAGCATTTAAGGAATTGCTAAACAAGAAGGAGAAGCTGATTGAACTCGCCAACACACGCTTAAATGAAAACTGCTCTGCAGTTATTCTTAAAGAACTTCCAGAAAAGCTTGGAGATCCTGGTCGTTTTGTGTTGCCTTGCGTGTTCAACAAAACTGAAGAATTTACTGCCCTTGCTGATCTCGGGGCCAGTATTAATTTGATGCCATTGAGTATTTGGAAAACACTATCATTACCCGACCTCACTCCAACAAAGATGACTCTTGAACTTGCAAATCGCACTCTCGCTTACCCCGTTGGTATAGCCGAAGACGTGTTTATTAAAGTTGGCACATTTACTTTCCCGGTTGACTTTGTGGTTGTTGATTACGAAATGGACCCTCGTATTCCTTTAATACTTGGTCGGCCATTCTTGAGAACCGGACGAGCTTTAGTGGATGTGGCCGAAGGTGAGTTAATCTTAAGAGTCGGGGATGATTCACAAGTTTTTAAAATGGGGAAGCTTACAGGCAAATCCTTTGGAGGACGAGAATCGGTGAATATGATTAATGTGCTCGATGACTTTGTCGTTTACAACAATCCTCTATTCGAGTCTTGTGATGATAATCCACTGTTTCAAGATGATGTGGATGATTCTCTCCCTAAGTTGGAACCTTCTCCCATTTACGATTCTCCACCGGTCTTTGATGCTTATGATGATGATTCTGGCTCAGACTCGGATGATTATGATGACCTTACTTCTGAGTATCCGGACATGCCCACCTTTGATGATTTTGAGGATGCCGATACTCTTTCGAGCGATTCTTCTACTGATGACATTGCACCTACAATTGATGAAGATCCTCCGCCATCACTCGATCCTACTTTGGACGATTACTCATTTGAGGAAGACTTCTCTGCATTTCTTAACACTTACTTCCCTCATGAGAGTGATGCACCTCCTTTGGACTTTGAAGATTATCGTCTTGATCCTACTTTGGATTTGAAGCACATTCTTTCAAAGGAGAAGAAACCGGTCGACACCAATATCCGCAGCACATATGATTTAACACCTCTTTGTCCCACTTCTGAGGACGAGGTTGTGCTTCTTCGCGGATCTTCTTCACACTCTGCTGCGCTTGAGTGCTATTTTCCCCTAAAGGAAAAGGTGTTCGACCCCGGTATTGAAATCTTTAAGCCATCTCAGTATCCACCTGATGAAATAAAAGGAAATGTCTTTGGAATTATTGGAAATCTGCTTGCACCACTTTATCCTTGCTTCCACCATGCTCCATCGTTGCTTAAGGGAACCTTGCCTACTCTTCTTTGGCTTGCCTTGTTCGCCTTAAGCTTGTGCTATTTGATGGACGAAAACTATGTCTTTGATCCTGGTGGATATATTTCATGCTTCTTCCGTTGATAATCAAGGTCGAGTCAGGCTCACGACTCGGTTAACAAAAATCAAGCGCTTCTTGGGAGGCAACCCATGCATCTATCTTTTCGCTTTCTTTATCATAAGTGTAGGGGAGACCCGTTGGTGTTTGCTCTCTCCTCACTTCTACTAATCAGGGATTCGAGCTTCAATGATCCACTCTTGATGATTCTTGACAAACCGTGATTCCGTGTTCTTCTTCTTCCCGGTTCTATCCTAAACTCTTTTCGATTCACTATTTTATATTTTCTCAATATTAAAATAGGAATCTCTTTAGTTGTCCTTTCCCTTAGCAAGATTTAAACAACGTGCACAATGTCCTAAGTATAGGGGAGTTCACTCCCACATGCTTAAACATTGAGGACAATGTTTATATTAAGTGTAGGGGGGACTTCTATCGAAGTTAAGTGGTCTTTTCCTTGTATTTGTCCTCATTTTAACCGGAAAATCAATTTTTCGACATTTTTCAAAATTATTGATCTATTTTGGCCTATTAGTTTTGTCCTTTGCATAGTTTTTTTCTCTCCTTATTAGAATAAAAGTTCAATAAAGTGGTTTTAATTTTCAAACGTTGTGAATCCTTTGACTCAACCCGAGTTTACTTATCTAAGTTACTCTAGCTAGTATCTTTAACATGTTTAAGTCAAGTTTTGCTAGGCTTTTATATAGGGAGCTATAAAACGCGAAAGTCTTAACTCTCACGGGTTAAGAACAAGAACTTTTCGCAAGTTCCTATAATTGATCCTAGAGAGTCGTTTATCAAGGGAACTTTAAAACGCGATTTCTAAACTTGAAAAAGTCTAAGAATTTGCAAGATCCTATAGGCGACTCGAAAACCCAAAACTTTGATTTAATAGGCTAAGCATCCACGAGTCTCATTCCTTGAGATTTTAAACTGTGGAGAACGAGAGATGATAGAGTCAATTATAAGTTTGGTATTCTTTCATGACTTTATGTGAGTTAATTATAAGCCTATTCTCCCATCGCCTGCTACTAAACTTATCTGTAATAAATAAGGTTGTACGATTTGAAAAGTTACTTAGCTTCTAGCCCAAGATCGTTTAAAAGTTGCTCGGTATGGATTAGAGTTCATAGCCAAGGCATAACTTATTGAAGCGGGATGCGAAGATTGGTGAGTCCGAAAAGGCCCTAACAAGGCATGAGGGATATATTTTGTTGCTAAAGATCCAAGTGATGTGAAGAATCATTTATCGAAAATCAATATGAAGGATCGAGACACACGACGAAAAGCAAAAACTCCCCAAAAGTCATGGAGAAGTATATCCGAAAAGACCCTAACAAGGTATGAGGATAAATAGATCCAAGTCATAAAAGGAGGCGGATCGTTGTATATCAAAGTCCAAAATAAAGATTGGAGAAAAATGAAGAAGTCGTGGTCCAAGTATGAATCTCTCAAAACTTCAAGTGAAGAAATCCCTATTATGAAGAGAAGGCCATTATTTCATGAACGTCTCTCAATATTTGAAGTATGAAGTCACTGCCAAATATCGGTCCGAGAAAGGTCTCAAATCGCGAAGCGAGTTATGCCAAGATATGAACTTTATGAGGTCCTGAGAAGCAGTTTTAAAAGATTTTGTCCTTTAGCTAACTATTGATTAAATCGTTCACTTTATTTTCGGACTAAATAACTATCGAAATAAGTCAAACAATGCATCTTCGTGATCATTCAAGACAATAATAAAATATAAGAGATACACCTAGGAATAAGGGAGTCTAAGTGAGTAATTGGCCCACATGAGTTCGTGATAGTCTACTAACTTATAATAACAATGATCTCGTTTTTAAGCTTGGTTTGGAGAAAGTGAAAACTTGAGGATGATGATCATTCATGACATTTCCAAAATCCAAGGTATGTTTTTGATTTCTTTACTGTTAATGTTTATAATTTTCTTTCTCTTTTAATAAAGGCCAACGTGGATTGATATTGATGAAAAATGTAAACGTGCTTTGTAACTAATGCATTGCATGAGGACATTGCAATGGTTAAGTGTAGGGGATTTGATAGGTGTGAAAACACCCATCTTTTCTACCACTTAATTACAACAATAACCGGACCAAAACGTGTATTTTATGTCTTTTATGTCGGAATTATGCGTGGTTTGTGTTTTTGTTGTGATTTAGGACGAAAAGGTGAAAAGTGGAGAAAACACCGGCTTTCACGGGCATTTACGGACTTTCATTGAAGAAAAAGACGAAAGACAAAGTCAAGAAGTCAAGAGTGCAAAAAGAACGGAAGTCCAAGACCAATTCTGAAGATTTATCGAAGAAAAAGTCAAAAGATGGAAGTTTATCAAAAGCCGAGGAACTCAAGTCTTATTTATCGAAGAATTAAAAGACGAGTCCAAAGAAATACCGAGCCAAAAGTCATCAAAGTCCAAGATTAACAAAGAGATTAAGAAGGAAGGACTTAAGGGCGCAATTAAGAAGAAAGGAAGGAGGGGAGGAAGCTTCCTCTAACCATCCCCCTAATCACCTATAAATACATCTCATTTTCATTTCATTTAGTTTGGTTGACTAATCGTGACAATTAGTTCTTCCACCTTTACTTTTATGCACCTTTAATTACTTACACCTTTAATTACATGTCTTGCACCTTATTTACCATTTAATTTCAAGTAAGTTTTCCTTTTAATTCTCGCACCTTTACTTTATCTTGTTGATCTCATTCTACTTTTCTTTAATCTTTGATTTATATGCTTTTTGACTTGTTTATTTGTTTAAAGATTACATTTTTATGCTTGTGATTGTTTTAAACCATTTATTTACATAGCTTATTTTGTTTATTTTCAAGTTTATAAAGTTTTTATAAAATTTATTTTTATATAAAAGTTTGTTTTCCGTAAAGCTTATCCTTTTCGTGTTTTAAAAGTCTTTAAATTTCTGTTTATTAGCTTTTTCTTAATTGGTTTGCCTTAGGATTTTCGTCTTATGCTTATTTGATTAGTAGCTTATTTGTTTAGCTTAATTTGTACTTTTTCCTCCGTATTCCGATCTAAACGATCGGAAAAGGGTTTTACATTCCGACCATAGCTCCTTGCTTGGTCGGAAAAGGGTTTGTATATTCCGATTGGGGGTGTATCTTGGTATTCCGATCAGGGAGGTTTTAATCATTCCGATTGAGGTGTTTAGTTATTCCGATCAGGTGAGGTGACAGTTATTCCGATCGATGGTTCTGATAAACATTCCGACCAGGGTCCCTTAATTATTCCGACGGGATCAACATTCCGATTAGGGGAGTTTTGTTTGGTTATTCCGATCAGGTAAGTGACAGGTATTCCGATCAGAGTTTTCCGACCAATCATTCCGACAGGTTTGGTGATATTCCGACGAGACTTATCGGAATACATTCCGATTAGGATTGTTTTGTTTTATGTTTTTGTCTTGTTTAATTTTTAATTCCTTGTTTTAATACCTTGTCTAATTTTAATTCTCGTCATGCTTTCATTTTTAGTCATTTAATTAATTTACTTTTCGTCATGTTTTTAAATATTGTGCACTTGCGTTTAATTAGATTTAGATTTATTTTCACGCTCTTTTATTATAACGCCATTTAATTTTAATTGTTTTGCACTTTAAATATACTACAACGACAAATCTATTGTTTCCACCAAAGAACGACTGTGTCACACATTAAAATCCGGTTTTCAATTCGAAGAGATTGGTACAACGATAATTTTTAATCTGAGTAAAATCTAGTTATTAAGCAATAATAATGGTTTCGGACTATGATTAATGTACATAACCATTTTCCCTATTACTTGTTTTACAAATGAATGCATGTGTTCCACAACTTTACTAAACCTATGAATATAACTCAACATTTTGTTGACGTTTTACATGTTTAATCTCAAGTAATAATGCTAAATTTTGCTTGGATGGGAGCCCGCGGGATATTTTCGCAGCTTGGAGATTTCTGTGTTATATTTAAACTTTGGTTTTGGTAAAAGCTGTCAGAAATTTATCCTATATTTTTGTAACTATATGTTACAAAACTATGTTTAAATAATAGATTTATCCGCTTATAAAACTCAGGGACCCTTGGTTTAAAAGTTATGATCTTTTATGATGGGAATGTAAATGTTTTATTACGTCAATTTTGTGTTAACTACTTTTCATTGTTTCTTGTACCGTGACGTGGCACCCCCATGCTGCCTATGTGCTTCTTTGCCTGATTTCGGGGGTCTCACACATTAAAACTATTCAAAAGTTTTAAGCTCGTGTAATGATTCCTCAGTGTATCACAGCTTTGGACTCGGACCTCAGAATAAGGAAAATTTATCACGCATGATAACTTATCCTTCACAACGCAAAATTAATATTTCTCGGTCATGAGCTTCTTATAAAACTATTCTAAAGTGTTAAGCTCGTGAAAATGACTTCTAAGTAAATGCCAGCTTAGAACTCAGACTTCAACATAAGGAAAGTTTATCACGAATGATAACTTATCCTTCACAACTGGAAATTAATTTTTCTCGGTCATGAGCTAGTTACAAAACAATCAAAGTTTTGAGCTCATGTAAATCGTGTCTGATTTATAGAAAGGGGAGTGTACGTTTCAGTGCGCTTTCCCTAAGCAATAGAAGAGAAGTCTTCTATCATGAATATTTTAAAACCGTTGAACACAAATTTTCAAGAATTTCTCAAAAGGTTTTTCTAAATCTTTCAAAATTGTGTGTTCAACACTCCCTTCCTCATAATGTGGTTTTTATATCTCAAAAATGTCATATGTTATTTGGATCAATTTTAGAGGGAGGGCGTTTTAAAATCAAGCATTTAATGTTGTTGGGTACATCTCAGAAATTGTCATATTTTATGTATCCAACACATTCCGAAAATGGTATAAAATTGTCATATGTAATATATTCTATCGGATAAGGCATCTCAACTCCGTACCTCAACATACATTGTGGTGTCTATTTTATCGTATATTGTCATATTGTGATTAATTAGGACACACATATATTGTTAAAGGGGAGCAACCCGACAAAAGTTCCATGATTCATGTGAGGACACTAAAGGTTTATATAGTTCATAACAGTTACACAAAACCCTAAATGAGATCAAAGCACACATAGCGGAAGCGGTTTAACAAGATCATAATAATAACACAATTATAATTAATCGAATTAGAGTTACATACCTTTACGCTAAAGCAAATCCACAAGATGAACAACGAATCACCAATTCGGGTTTATACCGTATATAACCAAGATATAGTTTAAAGTAAGACTATATTACGTTCTTGTACACACGTAATACAACGAGCTAACCGTGATTCTAGCACGTGTAAACCGAGCTTCTACGCTAGTGGAAAAATCTACCCAACAACCCTAGAGAGTGGCTAGGACTATATTATAAGTAAAACCGAAAGAACACAAAACTAACCGAAACCCTTTAGTGGGTTGTGTGTTGCGTCGCAAGAAAGAGAGGATAGGGAGAGATTAGTCTTATGAATTATGAGGTGGGGTGTTGTTTATATAGACCTAATTCTTGTAGTCTAAAACAAATAAAAGAAAAGTTTTTCCCCCTCCCCTTGCCTCCATAACCGACAACCCAAAACACCCCATAGGGGTGTTCTAGAACCTTCCATCCTTCTTTCTATTTATTTTAATTACTATTTATTCCTTAACGCTCGTTCATGCTTAACTGTTAATTATTTAACGATCGTTAAAGTCATAGCTCGGTTTAATTAATAAATATAATAAATATATATTTATTAAATACATTAATAAATATAAAATATATAATAAATATATTTATTAAATAAATTAACTCTTTATGTATTGTGTGCAATCCCGTAATCTTGATTCGATCCTATCACACGACTATTAAATATAAGTCCATAAACTTTCAGCTCCCACTTAGACATATTTTGAATATCGTGATTACATTGACTAGCGTCTAGTTACACTAGCATTGTCTCTAGTACAACTCGAGTAAGGTCTCCTGGATAAAACCTTTTAATGATTCATCATTATTATTATCCTTTTATTTCTAATACAACGTTAATAAGGATATGGATCTCAGTCATTCCATTCATTAACCATTCTGTTTCTCGTTCATAGATTCAGCAAGATTACCAAAACAAATTTGGGTGTGATCACACAAACATCTTACTTATCCCACGAGGGGCCCAAATGCATTAAACTTCAAAACAAAATTGGAGGAAATAAATTCCATATTGACTACAAGCAAAACTTATGAATTTTGCAATACTTCTGAAAATAATCCTTATAGCTACCAGTTACATATAGTGTTAGATTATTCCACGGAGATGCACTAGATTCATAATAGTTTCCTGGTATCTCAAGTCTAAGGATAACTATTTATTATTTACTTGATGACAAAGATCCACAAAGTAAAATCATATAGTTGGGATAAGTCCAATATTTGATTCATCGAATATCATCCAAAATCGATCAATATACTTTCAAGTATACTCTATCGCTATTTATTATTTGTCTTAATTTAATAATATTCCCATATTATTAATCGACAACGGACATTTAGCATAACAATTTATTTATGGATTAAAACATGTAAAACAGGACACAAAGTTAAATAATAAGAATAAACGAAACCCAATCTTTATTTTATTAAATAAAAATGTCTTAACATCCTTTATCCAAATACTGATCAAAGATTTATTGCATGAGTTCGCTAGCTAGTTGCAGCCCAATAGCCTTGGCATGCTTAACTACCTTTGGTCTAGGCAAAGCCTTAGTAAAAGGATCAGATACGCTATCATCTGTGTGAACTCTTATTAATTTGATTTCACGAGCTTCAACTTGTTCTCGGACGCAGTGATGTCTATGCTTATAGTGTTTGGCACCATTCATGACTCCAGAATCATTGGCGAATATAATTGCAGCAAAATTGTCGAAATATATATCAATATGTTCTTTTATTGAAGGCATCACTCCAAGATCTCCAATAAACTTCCTAATCCAAACAGCTTCCATTGCAACTCCTGAAGCAACCATGTACTCAGATTGAGTAGCATGCATTGCAATCGTTGTCTGTTTCTTGCTCTTCCAGTCAACTGCTCCTATATTGATAACAAACACGTAACCCGTTTGAGACTTCATATCGTCTTTATCATATTTCCAAGACGCATCACAGAAACCTGTCACATTCAGTTTTGTGTCTGGTTTCCCTCCAAATACCAAGAACATATCTTTCGTACTCCTCAAATACTTTAGAATATGTTTAACAGCAGTCTAGTGGAGCTTCCTTGGATTCTGTTGGTATCTACTGACCAAGTTCTAAGCAAACGCCACATCAGGCCTTGTGCATCTTACAACATACATAATAGATCCTACAGCTGAAGTGTAAGGCACCTTCTGCATGTATGCCTCCTCTTCAGGAGTTGATGCATCCATCTCATGACCCAGATTGTGCTTAACTTCCTTTGGTTGAAAACCTTTCTTGCAATTATGCATATTATACTTCTTCAATATCTTATCTATATAAGCATCTTGACTTAGACCAATTAACCGTCTTTTCCTATCCCGATAGATCTTACTTCCCAGAATGTATGCAACTTCTCCTAAATCCTTCATAGAAAAACATTTACCAAGATAATCCTTAACAGCTTTAAGTCTTAAAATGTTACTTCCCATGATTAATATGTCATCAACATATAGAACTAGAAATACTACATCACTCCCACTAGTTTTGGGATATACACATGGCTTATCACGATTTTGAATAAATCCAAACTTTTTGATGTCTTCATCAAATCGTTTATTCCATTGACGTGATGCTTGCTTTAAACCATAAATATATCTTTGAAGTTTGCGCACGTGTTTTGGATTCTTAGGATCAACATACCCTTCCGGTTGTTGCATATAGATGTCTTCATCTAAGCGACCATTCAAGAAGGCAGTTTTAACATCCATTTGCTATATCTCATAGTCATAGTATGCTGCTATAGCTATGAGAATCCTTATAGCTCTTATGTCTACTACAAGAGAAAAATTCTCCTCGTAGTCTACGCTAAAAGTTAGAGTAAAACCTTTAGCTACTAAAAGAGCTTTATAGGATTGTATTCTACCGTCCATGTCGGTTTTCTTCTTGTATATCCACTTATGTCTCACTACTTTAGCATTTGGTGGTGGATCTACAAGAATCCAAACATCATTTACTTTCATGGATTTCATTTCCTCATCCATAGCAACCATCCACTTATCCCTTTCAGGATCAAGCATGGCGGATTTATAATTAGCAGGTTCTCCAAGATCCCCTAATTCATCATCAACCTCTATATTAAGACATACGTTGCTATTAGCGTTTTTAATCCTTTCAGATCTACGCAGAGGAACTAATTCTGCTGGAACTGCCATACTTTCTGGTTTTACAGGAATTACATCGCAATTGTTTTCAGATGGTAATGTATCTATATGACTCTCTTCAAGATCATAATTTCTCCCACTGATTTCTTGATTTACAAGATCACATTCAAGGAAGTCTCCATACTTAGCAACAATCACTTTGCTCTCAGGTGGATAATAAAAATAGTAACCCATAGTTTCCTTAGGGTACCTTACAAAGATACATTTTACAGATTGTTGTTGGAGTTTATCGCCCGAGTCATGTTTCACATACGCCTCGCAACCCCAGACCTTTAAATAAGACAAATATGGCTTCTTGCCATGCCATAGTTCATATGGTGTCTTATCAACCTTCTTCATGGGAATCATATTTAAAATGCGAACAACAGACTCTAAAGCATAATCCCAAAAGGATAAAAGTAAAGTTGTAAGATTAAACATAGATCGCACCATATCTAATAATGTACGATTTCTCCTTTCAGATACACATTTTTGTTGTGGAGTATAGGGAGAAGTAAGATACTGAACAATTTCATTCTCACTTAGATAATCTATAAACTCTTGACTTAAATATTCACCACCTCTATCAGAACGAAGAGCTTTAATCTTCTTTCCTAGTTGCAGTTCTACTTCTGCTTTAAACATTTGAATGTTTCGAATACCTCATGTTTATGTTTAAGCAAATAAACATAACCATAACGGCTATAATCATCCGTAAATGTTAAGAAGTAGCTAGCACCTTGATATGAGTGAAATCTCATATCACTTATAACATATAAAACCCTAAAACACAAAGAAAAAATACCAAGTTTTAATTTGAAAAAGCAAAATTATGTGGTATTCTTTGTTGTTTGTGATTTTGTAGGTAAAATGATACGATTTGGTGCAAACACGATTTCAGGGCATGATTATGAAGAAAAAGACAAAAGAAGGACCTATTTTGACAAGTCTCCAAAGTTCAAGGACCTTACATGATAATTCAAGAAGATGAAGGACTTAGAGTGTAAATTCAAGAAAGTCAAAGAGTCAAAGATCTAAGTCAACCAAAGTCAAAGGGCCTAATTGCTTGATTTCACAAGTGGAAGGACTGAAGATGTCAAGTTTATGAAGTTCCTATGCTCAAAACAATAATCTGCTAAGTTGAAGGACTGTTTATGCCATTTTGGAAACTCATATTGAGCATGATCCGTGTGAAGTGAGCATTAGCCAATCAGAAGTGAGAATGGGTTAACCACGAATTGCCAGCTAGAGGCCAATTAATGTGGAAAGAGAAGAATCATAACAGTGCCACGCACTACCTTCTGTCCACTAATCACAACACTCCACTTCAACAATCCTCACTGTACATTAGATAATGATCCGCGTGTCAATTAATGGGCAAATCATAGATTGCCCCGTGGCTAGTTCATCACTAGAACACAGATAACGAAGGAAGCAATATCACAAGAAGTTGTCTACATGAAACAGGATTGCAATGAAGAGACGATCACATCCCAACTACTTAATTAGCCTGAAGTCAAATGATTTTCCCGAAAATCTGGCCAAGAATATCAAGCACAATTGCCAGAATCTTGACACGTGGAAGGCTGCTATTGGAGAGAACACGTCATAGCACCTCACTTCAGCTCATCTCTTGTCTATAAATACCTTGTTGTAGTTCATTTGTGAAATGTAGAAAGTGTGTGAAATACACACACTTAGTTAAATTCTCCCAATTTCTTTCCTTTTCATAGTTAGCATCTGACAAACACTCTCAAGTCTATTAGAAGTTAGTTATAACAGAAACCTTCCATTAATAAAAAATTCCCTTTCACAGTTCAGTCAATTCTCATTCTACTTTATTCTCTTACTGTTCTTATCCAATTATCCATGGATTATGTTATTCATAACTGAATAACAGACTTTTGTTGATGTTTGGAGAAGCTGTTTTGTTCAGACGTTGTAGCTGTTAGCTCACATCCAGTTTATTGCCTCTTTGCCAAGTCAAACACTTGAAGCAGTAATGGTGATGATTATGGTGATCCTGGTTGTTCATGGTGATTGTTAGAGTAGATTTGGTGTTTGATGAGTAACGAAAGAGAGTTCAGCACTCTCTTCTCCAACAAAGGAGGCTTCAATGCTAAAAAGTACTCAATTTTGTTTTCAATTCCTCTAAAAACAAGTCTGCATGCTTAATACTAGTACTTTAGTGTAAACCTGCTTGATTTTGTAAGCTACTTGTTCCGTTAGACCTACTTGACTTGTGCTAGTAGTTTTAGACTTGATTTCCTAGTGTAATCTGTTTAAACTTGTTTAAGATTCTGTTTCATAACTAAAGTGGTGTTTGATTAAACTGTGATCTTGTAATTCAGCAAGTGAATTGGAGTAAAACTTGTTTGTATTCACTTAACAACTGGTTAATAAGTTTGAAAACACTTATCCTTTTACCACATAATTATAATAAAAACTAGGCCAAAACGTGTATTTAATGTCGTAAAATTCGGAATTATGCGTGGTTTGTGTTTTTGTTGTGATTTAGGACCAAAATGTGAAAAGGGAAGAAAACACGGGCTTTCACGGGCTTTTATCGAATAAAAAAAGACAAAAGACGAAGTCAAAAGATCAAGAGTGCAAAAAGAACGGAAGTCAAGGCCTATTCTGAAGATTTATCGAAGAAAAAGTCTAAAGACAGAAGTTTAACGAAGTCGAAGAACCAAATCTAATTAATGAAGAAATTAGAAGACGAGTTCAAATTAATTTGTCGACAAATCCCGAGACAAAGTCGAGAATGACGAGTTTATTGTCAAAGACGAAAGATGAGAAGACAAAGAAAGAAAGAAAGAAGCACAACCACCATACACTCCCCTTTCCTATAAATACCATCCTTAACCTCATTTTTGAGGTGTTAGCTAATTTCACCAATTAGTTCTCCACTTTATTTTATGCACTTTTCATGTTGTCATTTACATACTTGTCTTTGATTTTAAGTTATTTCATGTAAGTTTTTAATCTTGTTTGAATCTTTAATCTTCAATTTTAATTACAAGCTTTTTATAATCATTCTCATTCTTCTCTTCTTGTTTTAAATCTTTTGTTTGGTTCGTTTAATCTTTAAGTTTTAATCTTTATGCTTATTTTGATTAAAGTTTTCATCTTTTTGTTCTTGTCATTTATATATATATACGATTGTTAGTTTTTAGCTTATTGCAACTTTAGCTTATTTCATCTTAAGCTTATTTTCTTTTAAGTGTTTTCAAAAGTTTTATCTTTTTAAAGTTTATTTTATTAATCTTGTTTATTTAGTGTTTTGAAAGTTTTTAAATTTGTGCTTATTTAGTTCTTCTTATTATTGTTTTAATTAAGTTTTTGGTAATTGCTTTTTATTAAAGTGCTTATTCGGTTATTGCTTATTTGCCTTTTGTGTACCATCGTAACTTTCTTAAGGGTTTCTACTTGTTCCGATCGAGTAAGCATGATCGCATAAGCCTAGGGCTTCTACTTGCCATCCATTACTGCGATCACTCGGTCACGATCGTTGGTTGCGATGCGTGGGTACGATCCATCACTACGATCCAAGACCACGATCGTTGGTTGCGATCCGTGACCACGATCGGTCTTCACCATCTGGGTTGCGATCCAGACCACGATCGCATTGAGTGCGATCACGTGACTACGATCCTGGGCACGATCCAGACTACGATCGTTTGTGGCGATCGTGACTGCGATCGAGAGTCGATCTGACCTTAGTTTTCGTTTTATTTCCTGTTTTTATTTTTATTTCAAAGTTAACTTTTCCCGCCAATTTTACTTAGTGTTACTTTTAAACTAGTTTTGTCTTGGTTTAAATTCAAAGTATTCAAATTTACTAGTTGTCAAGTTTTATTATTTCGTCATTTATTTTTAAAAGTCTTATTTTTTTAGTTCACTCTTTTCAAGCTTTCATCTTTAATTCGTTCAAGTCTTTTATTTAAGTTTTATTTAGTTATCGCTTTTATTATTTTGTCATTACGTTAAAGCTTTGCATTTTTATTTTTAATTAGTTAAACAACGAAAACCTTTTCTTTTATCCACCAAAGACGACTGACTCACACTTTAATTCGTGATCAATTCGATTAGACCAATCAAAGAACATTTTTTTTATATACAAAATCCCACTTTCAAATGGCGTCGCTGTCGGCTCTTTTCGTAAAGATTAACGGTTTTTAGTGAGAAAAATTGGATTTTGGGATCCGTTCTTTTGGGAACGTTATTTTCAAGCATAAAAATTTTCAAAAAAATATAAAATTTTCAAAAATCTAAAAAATAAAAAAAAGATAAAAAAAACCAAAAATATTGTATTTCATTTTAGTGTATGCGTACCTGATCTTCATCTTATCTTGAGCCCGAGACTCGTAGAGACCTAGATATGGTCGGTGTGCATAATAATAACAACCCACCTCACCCCAACATGAATAATAACAACCATGACCCTCAACCCGACCTTCGTACGATGGAGGAGCTATGCCAACCAACTATGAATGGACGTGGAGGACCGATTGCGCCGATGCAAATCACGGCTCCCGAATTTTCGTTGAAGCATCACATGATCCAACAAGTTCAAAATACTTGTCCATTTCGCGGATTACCGGATGATGATGCCAACAAACACCTCGACAAATTCATTACCGTCACTCAAAGCATGAAATTGCCCGGTGTTACCATGGATTTTCTTCGCCTTCATCTTTTTCCACACACTTTATCCCACCATGCCGAAAAATGGTTTGATCGTCTTCCTAAGAATTCAATTCATACATGGGACGAAATGACTCAACAATTTTTGTCGCGCTACTTTCCACCATCCATAGTAACGAGCCTTCGTAATCAAATCAGTGGTTTCACTCAAGAACCTGATGAGTCTCTTTTCGATGCTTGGGAACGTTATAATGTCTTGATCAATCGTTGTCCTAACGATAATATGCTCCCCGTCACCTTAATTGATATTTTCTACAATGGTTTAACTTTTTGTGATCGTGATACGATTAATGCAACCGTCGGTGGTACATTTATGAAAAGAAGACCCGAGGAGTGTAGAGAGCTTATAGAGAACATACTCATCACAAAAATTGGGATTCATCCGCATCTTCAAGAAATAATCCGAGGGTCAATGTAACTTCTACTTCTTCCAGCTCCGAGATGACCGAAGTCACCCGCATGATCGCCGAAATGAGCAAAAATATCCAAATCATGGCTACGAACCAATTTCAACAAGTTAAAGTTGTAGCACTTTCTTGTGAGACTTGCGGCGGTCCTCATTCATACACTGATTTTCCTTCTACTAATGACAATCCGGAAAACGTGTATGCGGCTCACAGTAACTATTACACGGAAGGCTATCAAGCTCGACCTCAAGGTGATCGTAACTTGCTAAGTTACCGTTCTAACAACTTTTTTTCGCCCGGTTTTTCTCCTCAAAACCACAACCCAAACAACTTCAATAGAAGCAATCCAAACCAACCTCGAGCTTCTAATCCATATCACCCACTCGCTCACCAAACTCCACCCCTCACTCAACCCACGACATTTAATCAAGATGTTGAAACTTTCATGAGGACCCATGGAGAGGTGGTGAAAAACCTCCAAAGCCAAATTATTAACTTGAAAGGTGATATCACTAAACAAGGGAATGATATTCGAACCGAGCTTAGAAATGATATGCAACCTTCTTTAAGCAATCAAACGAATGATTTGAGGAATATGATGGCTAGTTTCTTCCAAAGTAATCAACCCTCTACTTCGGGTTCTCTTCCTTTGAATACCGTGACCAACCCAAGAGCTAATGTGAGTGCTATTACTACACGCAGTGGAGCAACTCTAGTAGGACCATCTACCCCTCCCCCAGTTACTCCATCTACACCTCCTCTACCCCCATTTATTCCTCCTACTTCCACGCCTAGTACTAGTTCTACATTACCGTCTCCACCTCTTACGGAAGAAGTACCAAAGACAAAACCTTCACCATCCCCACCTTCCACCTCTAAACCTTCTACTTCTCAACCATCAGCATCTCAACCTTCACCTTCTACACCTACACCACCTAAACCCAATATCCCTTATCCTTCTCGGTTAAACAAGTGCAAATTACTCACTAAAGAGGATGCTCAAGTTACTTCTTTTTTGAAGATGATCTCCCAAATAAATTTTAACATTAGCCTTGTTGAAGCACTTTTCCAAATGCCAAAATTTGTCAAAACATTCAAGAAATTGCTTAATAAGAAGGAAAAGATGGCTGAGTTTGTCAACACACACTTAAATGAAAACTGTTCTGCAGTCCTTCTTAAAGAACTTCCAGAAAAACTTGGAGATCCCGGTCGTTTTGTGCTACCTTGCATATTTAACAAAGTTGAAGAATTTAATGCCTTAGCCATCTCGGGGCAAGTATAAATTTGATGCCTTTAAGTGTTTGGAAAAAGTTATCATTACCCGACCTGACACCAACAAAGATGACTCTTGAGCAAGCAAATCGAACTCCCGCTTACCCCGTTGGTATTGCCGAAGATGTTTTCGTTAAAGTTGGTACCTTCACTTTTCCGGTCGATTTTGTTGTTGTTGATTATGAAATGGACCCTCGTATTCCGTTAATACTTGGACGCCCATTCTTGAGAACCGAAAAAGCTTTAGTCGATGTTGCCAACGGTGAACTAATTTTAGGGGTCGGGAATGATCAACAAATTTTTAAGATGGGGAAGATTACAAGCAAATCACATGGAAAAGAATCGATAAAGATGATTGATGTGTCAAGATGAGTTTTTCACAACTCCATTGGAAACTACAAAGCTTGATGTCATTGATTTTATCGTTTACAACAATCCTCTTTTCGAGCCTATCTATGATAATCCACTTTTTCAAAAAAATGTGGAAGATTCTGAAGATCCTCTTCCCAATTTGGATGCCCCACCAATTTATGATGCTCCACCAATCTATGATGATGATTCTAGTTCCGATGTGGATGGTTATGATGATTTTTCTTCAGAGTATAAAGACATGCCAACTTAAGATGACTTTGATGATGTTGATACTCTTTCGAGTGATTCTGTAAGTGATATGTCTCCTAATGATGATTATGCTCCTATTTTTGATGAAGATCCTCCGCCAACAATGCTTGATCCTACTTTGGATAATTACTCATTTGAGGAAGATTTTGCCACTTTTCTCAATACATACTTTCCCAATGAGAATGATTCTCCACCTTTGGACTTTGATTATGGTCTTTATCCTCCTTCTGATATAAAGAAAACCGTTGCAAAGGAGAAGAAACCGGAAGACACCAACATCCGTAGTACTTATGTTTTGACACCTCTCTATCCACCTTCGTCGGATGAGATTGTGCGATTTATGAGCGGATCTTCTTCAAATTCTACTGAGCCTGAGTCTTATTTTCCCCTAAAGGAAAAGGTGTTCGATCCGGGTATCACGATTTTTAAGTCATCTCAGTATCCATCTGATGAAATAAAAGGAAAGATTTTTGGAAACAATGGAGATATGCTTGCACTTCATCATACTTTCTACCACCGTGCTCAACAACTGCTTAAGGGAACCTTGCCTACTCATTTTTGGCTTGTCTTGTTCACCTTAAGCTTGTGCTATTTGTTGGACGAAAACCATGTATTTGATCCTGGTGGATGTTCTTCAAGGTTCTTACCATTCTAATCAAGGTCGAGTCAGGATCACGACTCGGTGAACAAAAACAAGCGCTTCTCGGGAGGCAACCCGAGTATCTATCCTTTTTATCCGTTTTTATAATAACTGTAGGGGAGCCCCTCGTATGTGTTTGTTGTTTTCTTTCTTATGATGTGTAGGGATTCGAGCTTTCAAAGATCCATTCTTGATGACTTTTGACGACCCGTGATTCTGTGTACCCATCTTCCCGGTTCTATCCTAAACTCTTTTGATTCACTATTTTATATTCTTCGATATTAAAATAGGAATCACTTTAGTTGTCTTTCCTTAGCAAGATATAAACAACGTGCACAATGTTCTAAGTGTAGGGGAGTTTACTCCCACATGCTTAAACATTGATGACAATGTTTATATTAAGTGTAGGGGGACTTCTATCGAAGTTAAGTGAGCTTTTCCTTGTATTTGTCCTCATTTTATCCGAAAAATTGATTTTTTTGATATTTTTCAAAATTTTTGATCTATTTTGGCCTAGTAGTATTTTCCTTTGTTATCGTTATTTTCTTTCATTGCTAGAATAAATTTTATTAAATGGTTTGAATAAGTTTAGATGTCTTTGATATATTAGGCCCGTCGTGAATATTTTGACTCAACCCGAGTTTCCTTATCCAAGTTTACTCTAGCTAGTATCCTTAACGTGTTTAAATCGAGTTTTGCTAGGCTTTTATATAGGGAACTTTAAAACGCGAAAGTCTTAACTCTTACGGGTTAAGAACAAGAAATTTTCGCAAGTTCCTATAATTGATCCTAGAAAGTCGTTTATCAAGGGAACTTTATAATGCGAATTCTAAACTTGAAAAAGTCTAAGAAGTTACAAGATCCTATAGATGACTTGAAAACCCAAAACTTTGATTTAATTGGCTAAGCATCCACGAGGCTCATTCCTTGAGATTTTAAATTGTGGAGAACGAGAGATGATAGAGTCAATTATAAGTTTGGTATTCTTTCATGAATTTATGTGAGTTAATTATGAGCTTTTTCTCCCATCACTTGTTAATAAATATAATTGAAATAAGTAAGATCGTACGATTTGAAAAGTTACTTAGCTTCTAGCACAAGATCGTTTAAAAGTAGCTCGGTATTAATTAGTGTTCATAGCCGAGGCATAACTTATTGAAGCGGGATGCGAAGATTGGCGAGTCCGAAAAGGCCCTAACAAGGCATGAGGGCTACATTTTGTTGCTAAAGATCTAAAGTGATGTGAAGAATCATTTATCAAAAATCAATATGAAGGATCGAGACACACGACGAAAAGCAAATACTCCCCTAAAGATCATGGAGAAGTCTAACCGAAAAGACCCTAACAAGGTATGAGGATAAATAGATTCAAGTCCTAAAAGGAGGCGGATCGTTGTATATCAAAATCCCAAATAAAGATTGGAGAAAAATGAAGAAGTCGTCGTCCAAGTTTGAAGAATCTCTCAAAGACTTCAAGTGAAGAAATTCCTATTATGAAGAGAAGACCATTATTTGAAGTATGAACGTCTCTCAAGATTTCAAGATTTCAAGAACGTCTCTCAAATCGTGAAGCGAGTTATGCCAAGATATGAACTTTATGAGGCTTCGAGAAGCAGTTTTAAAAGATTTTGTCCTTTAGCTAACTATTGATTAAATCGTCCCACTTTATTTTCGGCCTAAATAAACTATCGAAATAAGTCAACAATGCATCCTCGTGATCATTCAAGACAACAATAAAATATAAGAGATACACCTAGGAATAAGGGAGTCTAAGTGAATAATTGAGCCACATGAGTTTGCGTTAGTTTGCTAACTTATAATAACAATGATCTCGTTTTTAAGCTTGGTATGAGGAACGTGAAACTTGAGGGTGATAAACATTCATGACGACCAAATCCCTAATGTAAGTCTTCGATCTCTTTACTTTTTCTTCCTTTAAATATTTTGTAATTTTCTATCTTTTTAGTTTCCTTAGTGTCTAGTGTTTAATAAAGGCCAAGGTGGGTTAATTATGATAGAAAATATAAATCTTGCTTTGTAACTAATGCATTGCATGAGAGCATTGCAATGGTCAAGTGTAGGTTATTTAATAAGTGTGAAAACACTTATCCTTTTAGCACTTAATTATAATAAAAACTAGGCCAAAACATGTATTTAATGTCGTAAAAGTCGGAATTATGCACGGTTTGTGTTTTTGTTGTGATTTAGGACCAAAATGTGAAAAGGGAAGAAAACACGGGCTTTCACGGGCTTTTGTCGAAGAAAAAAGACAAAAGACGAAGTCAAAAGATCAAGAGTGCAAAAAGAACGAAAGTCAAAGGCCTATTCTGAAGATTTATCGAAGAAAAAGTCTAAAGACGGAAGTTTAACGAAGTCGAAGAACCAAATCTAATTAATGAAGAAATTAGAAGACGAGTTCAAATTATTTATCGACAAATCCCGAGACAAGGTCGAGAATGACGAGTTTATTGTCAAAGACGAAAGACGAGAAGACAAAAGAAAGAAAGAAAGAAGCACAACCACCATACACGCCCCTTCCCTATAAATACCACCCTTAACCTCATTTTTGAGTTGTTAGCTAATTTCACCAATTAGTTCTCCACTTTATTTTATGCACTTTTCATGTTGTCATTTACATACTTGTCTTTGATTTCAAGTTATTTCATGTAAGTTTATAATCTTGTTTGAATCTTTAATCTTCAATTTTAACTACAAGCTTTTTATAATCATTCTCATTCTTCTCTTCTTGTTTTAAATCTTTTGTTTGGTTCGTTTAATCTTTAAGTTTTAATCTTTATGCTTATTTTGATTAAAGTTTTCATCTTTTTGTTCTTGTCATTTATATATATACGATTGTTAGGTTTTAGCTGATTGCAACTCTAGCTTATTTCATCTTAAGCTTATTTTCTTTTAAGTGTTTTCAAAAGTTTTATCTTTTTAAAGTTTATTTTATAAATCTTGTTTATTTAGTGTTTTGAAAGTTTTTAAATTTGTGCTTATTTAGTTCTTCTTATTATTGTTTTAATTAAGTTTTGGTAATTGCTTTTTATTAAAGTGCTTATTCGGTTATTGCTTATTTGCCTTTTGTGTACCATCGTAACTTTCTTAAGGGTTTCTACTTGTTCCGATCGAGTAAGTGTGATCGCATAAGCCTAGGGCTTCTACTTGCGATCCATTACTGCGATAACTCAGTCACGATCGTTGGCTGCGATCCGTGGGTACGATCCATCACTGCGATCCAAGACCACGATCGTTGGTTGCGATCCATGACCACGATCGGTCGTCACGGTCTGTGTTGCGATCCAGACTACGATTGCATTGAGTGCGATCACGTGACTACGATCCAGGGCACGATCCAGACTACGATCGTTTGTTGCGATCGTAACTGCGATCGAGAGTGCGATCTAACCTTAGTTTTGGTTTTATTTCCTGTTTTAATTTTTATTTCAAAGTTAACTTTTCCCGCCAATTTTACTTAGTGTTATTTTTAAACTAGTTTTGTCTTGGTTTAAATTTAAAGTTTTCAAATTTACTAGTTGTCAAGTTTTATCATTTTGTCATTTATTTTTAAAAGTCTTATTTTTTTAGTTCACTATTTTCAAGCTTTCATCTTTAATTCGTTTAAGTCTTTTATTTAAGTTTTATTTAGTTTATCGCTTTTATTATTTTTTCATTACGTTAAAGCTTTGTATTTTTATTTTTAATTAGTTAAACAACGACAACCTTTTCTTTTATCCACCAAAGACGATTGAGTCACACTTTAATCCGTGATCAATTCGATTAGACTAATCAAAGAATTTTTTTTTTATATACAAAATCCCACTTTCACTGGTCTATAGCATTTTTGCAAGTTTTAAAGTCAAAAGACAAAGTCAATCAGGCAAATGACCATAAAACACTTTGGGTCACTTAAGTGCACTCAAAACAGCCAATTTCAAACCATCATTACTTGCTCATTTCTTGGAGTTAGAGTCTGAATTTTAGCTTGTTGGATATCTTAATATAACAGCTTTAAGAACCTATCAAGCAATAAGCCTATAGTCCACTGTAGAATAAGCTACATCAGCTTAAAACTTTGTGTGATAAAACAGCTATTCAACCTAGTCAGATTTTCATTTCCCATTGATTCTTTTCATAAAACTAGCAATTTTATTTCACAAATCAGTTACAAAAGTGTTCAAAATAAGATTTGGCTTTGGTCAAACATTGGTCAACGAAAGTCAACGATTGGTCAACATAATCCAGTTTTAGCTTGTTTCACTTTCGATGAAATTTGGATTTTCTTGGACAGGTCTTATTATTTTGAGCTTATAGATGTTTCTTGTGAGTTTGAGTTCAAGTGATTATCAAGAACTGCTTATCTCTTAAAATTGGCTTATTGAAAAATGCTTACTTGAGATTTAGACCATTTCATCTTATCTCTTTGATATTGGCTAGCTTATTTTCAAGTTGAAACATTTTGCAAAAGATTAGAAGTCTTGGGATGGCTTAAATCAACTTATCTAGCTTATTAAAGTCATTAGCCCGTTTTTGGTTAACAACTTTTAAAAATTTGCACTTTGGTCCTTTATTTTGTTAAACTTGGTAATCTGTTGGAAATTAGTTAAACTAGTTAGGGTTTGCAGTTTAGTCCCTCTAGTTGTTAGGGTTGTTATTGTTTGTTGCAAGTTTGTTAAATTTAGCATATAGTTTACATATTTTACATTTTCAGTCTTATACTTTACATAGTTTACATTTTTAGCACTTTAACTTTCTTAACTTCACATTTTGGCCTTTAATTCTTGTTGTGCATTACAAGCTTGTACTTTGTGATTATTTTGTGGTATTTGCAATGTGTTTGTAGTGTAGTAAGGATACGTAGGTGATACTATTAATACCTTTTTGACGGGGTTGTGATAATTAGAAATAGATTACCAAAATTTTACAATCAAATACCAAAAACAATTAAGTGACTTGAGTGATATAGATTAATCAATCGTGAAGACCGAGAGAAAAACGAACCTTGAAAAAGTGAAACACCTTTCCTTGAAAATGTCTAAGTGGCCTAAACACATCAGTTTGCATTAAACCAAGTAGATCAGTAGCTCTTTCAATATTGCTATTAAAAGGTTTCTTCGTCATCTTTCCAGAGATACAAGACTCACATTTATCAGATGATTCATCATTGATATTTTCTAAAAGACCTTCACGTTGAAACTTTTGTATACGAGTCTTTCCAATATGGGCAAGTCTACAATGCCAAAGATACGAAGAGTTCTTGTCAAACTTTCTCTTCTTATTCATGCTAAAAACAGAATTATTATTATTCTTGGATTCATTATCATGCATGTCTATATCAAACACGCCATTCATAGAAATTGCATTAAAATAGAAAATACCATATTTCCAAACAGAAATTCCATTATAATCAATAGTGTGAACGAATCTATTTTTAACAAATAAGAAAAGGAAATAACACCCCTAACAATTGTAGGTGCATAATGACAATCATTTAAAATCGGTACTAAACCCGAAGGTAAAACTAAATTAAATGCTCTTATAGCTTCAACCGCTGCTTGTGCGCCATTGCCCACTTGCAGAAATTGTTCCTCATAGGATAACTTCCTTTCCAAATTAAATCCCTGCAGCGTATTACAAATGTTAATACCGCATCCTATATCATATACCCAGGAACTTAAGTTTTATGTCAAATTAAATAATTCGATCATAAATAAAGTACCTGAAGCTACAACTGCTCAGACTTCTTCTTTATTTCTCGCAACTCTTCGAGGTAAAGAGGACAATTCCTCTTCCAGTGACCATTTGCCTTGAAACGGTGACAAGTCTCATTCTTCTGAGATTGATTCTTCTTGACAAAGTTCTGCTTAGGTTTCGAATAATTCACAACTTGCTTGCCCTTATCACCATTACGTTTGCCTTTCTTCTTGTTCGCTTGCGGTTTTGGCTTACTTACTCTACCATTTTGTATGGTTAGTACAGAAGGAGCAGAAGTAGATGCCTTGTCTTTTAACCCCTTTTCATAGTCAATGAGCATTGCATGTAAATCATTAATTGTCTTCCCCGTGCAATACATATTATAGTTTCTAACAAAATCATTGAAGTCCTTGTTAAGGGACCTATTGATCAAGTTGATAGCCATATAATGATCATAGGGTTGTCCTAGTGCAATGAGTTGTTCTATATAACCCCTCATTTCCATCTAATGGGCACTAACAGACTTTCCAGGATCTTGCTTGCAGCTATGCAAAGCATCTACTAAGTCATAGATCTCCACAGCTTGTGGCTTTTCGAACATAGACTTGAGCTCATCAAGCATTCGCTTAGGCGAAAATAGCTCATACTTCTTCTGAAGTGGAGGAGCCATTTTTCCTAGCATTAAGCAAGCCACCTCCCCGAGTGCTTCTTAACATTAACAGCGTGTTCAAGCCTTTGCGCTTCAGAAGCTCCTTCAGCAAGATCCTCCAGATAGGGAGTAGTCAAGATATCAATAGTACCCACCACTCTCAAGAAAATTCTTAGTGATCGGTACCAATCATTGAAGTTTGTGCCAGTAAGTTCAGGACGCTCAAAAAAAGTTTTGAACGCAGAACTTATAGTGTTATTGTCGGGTGAGCCATTTCTACAGAAATAAGTTCAAATATTAGTATTTTCGATAATAAAATACTTTCAAGAAATAAAATTACCCCGGTATATAAACCATAGTATTTTCTTTGAATCCTAGAACTATATTGACATAAACCCATTACATCAGTTGATCTGCTAGTAATGAATGTACTCAACATAGCGACTTGTCGAACAATTCAATTGACAAACAATTTTCAATTTCTAGTTTATTTAAGGGATTTTCAAAAACGTTTTGCATTGTAAACATGTTTCATCCCTTCTGAATGCCTTAAGTTTCCCGATCTCACTAAGTAACTTAATTAAGTCGTCTAATCTGAGTAACGCAAAACCATCTTATTAATTCTCATTCTATGAAATTTTTCTTTCCATCACAACATCATCCAAAATCTCATTTGATGGCATAGCAATTTCAAGTGTTCGTCAATTAGGAGCATTCAACATAAATTTTAAGGGTATAAATTTGATGTCAAAATCAATGTATGGAGAAGCATGCATACAACTCCATAGCATAAGTTTAATAAAACATTTAGTAAACTTATTCACGAGACTAAATTTCTACATAAATTATGTTGAGGTATTGGTTCAACCAATCAAATAATTTACCCACAACTATTCACAACGTACTTATGGCTAAAGCACAGAGCAATAACCTTATTCATTATGAATTTGGATGTGATCTTACGGTAAATCAACCTTAAGGTACAATTCAAATAATAATCATAGGTAATTCAATTTGACGCACAGGCGAGCCGGGAATTTGGTCAGCGACTAATGGCTTATCACATCCTTCCTTAACCGGGTACATGACCAGCGGTGCGTTATATCCACTTTATAGTTTGTCAAAAGGAGTGGACCGTTAGATTATTTTTGCAACTCACCAATCAACGTAATCTTATGTAATTTAGATCTCAAACAAGTCTTAATTTTAATATGAATTAGTCCATATTATTTGTTTTAAAAAAACCCTTGTTTACAACAATTCGAACAATTTTAACATAAACAAGTAAAAAAACACTAAATTATAAACACATAATAACAATTTATATGTGTAATAAATCAATCAGATAGCCACATGTAAACGATTTATTCAATAATCATCGAATCTAGGTTTTATATTCATATAAAAGCCTTCCCTAATTCAAGATTTATTAAATCAAATAAAATAAGTAGCACATAAAATCATATAAACATATGATTTTACGATCCATGAAAACATGCACGTTTATCATGGATCCACCGTCAAATCTTAACAATTAAACTCTTCGGATCGTAACCTTTAATTTACATGACATAACAATTAATCATGCAATTAAATATAAAATTATCCAACATGTAATTTAGGGTTTCAAAAACAATTTTATTTTTTAGTAAAATTCGGCCAAAACCCTAATTTTAGAAAACAAAACCCTAATTTTTAAGAAAACCTAAAAACCATGTAGGTTTAACTCAAAACAATTATTAGTTAAAAAACTTTAGATTTTCGATAATTATAACATGTTAAAACGGCTCTTGATGCCACTGAAGGTTTATATAGTTCATAACAAGTACACAAAACCCTAAACGAGATCAAAGCACACATAGCGGAAGAGATTTAACAAGATCATAATAATAACACAATTATAATTATTCGAATTAAAGTTACATACCTTTAAGCTGAAGCAAATCCACATGATGAAGAACGAATCACCAATTCGGGTTTATACTGTATATAACCAAGATATAGTCTAAAGTAAGACTATATTATGTTCTTGTACACACGTAATACAACGAGCTAACCATGATTCTAGCACGTGTAAATCAAGCTTCTACGCTAGTGGAAAAATCTACCCAACAACCTTAGAGAGGGGCTAGGACTAGATTATAAGTAAAACCGAAAGAACACAAAACCAACTGAAACCCTTTAGTGGGTTGTGTGTTGCGATCGCAAGAAAGAGATGAGAGGGAGAGATTAGTGTTGTGAATTATGAGGTGGGGGTGTTGTTTATATAGACCTAATCTTGTAGTCTAAAACAAATAAAAGGAAAGTTTTTCTCCCTCCCCTTGCCTCCATAACCGACGGCCCAAAACACCCCTTAGGGGTGTTCCGGAACCTTCCATCCTTCTTTCTATTTATTCTACTTACTATTTATTTATTAACGCTCGTTAATACTTAACTCTTAATTATTTAACGATCGTTAAAGTCATAGGTCGTTTTAATTTAATAAATATAATAAATATATAAATATTTGTTAAATAAATTAATAAATATAATAAATACATTTATTAAATAAATTAACTCTTTACGTATTGTGTGCAATCCCGCAATCTCGAGTTCGATCCTATCACACGACTATTAAATATAAGTCCATAAACTTTCAGACACGTCTTTCTCTCCCAAATGATTTTCAAAAATTATCATATTTTAATAAATTGATATCTCTAATATTAAGTTTTTATATTAGAGATAGGGGAGAAAATGTGATTAAAAGGTAATATATCGAAACATGTGATCTTAAAGACTTAAGTGCAACTCTTTCCTTCACATGCTAAACAATTTAGAGTATCGATACATGTGTGTAAGGGGAGTATTTTAGAAATGTAAAACTTCAAAGTGTTACAAGTTTTGATCAAGCACTTTGATTGGTTTTAAATGGTTTTATGGTTATGATCGACACCCAAACAATCTATTATCCACGACGGAACGATGAATTCAAAAGGTGGTTTAGGATAGGAAACTAAGTCCTATGATCCAACCAGAACCGGAGGGATCTACCTAAGGACATTCCATAGCTAGATTTAGTTGTCCTTAGGAAAGATGGAGTTGGACGTCAACGAATCTGAATGCATATTAATGACTTAGGTTAGCATTGGAATAATCACAACAAGGTGCTAGTGATGACGTCTTGGTAAGCATTAAAGTGGTTGGAGAATGAAAAAGAAATGTTAAGATAAAAGGTGTAAAGAAAGAAGCCTTCCTTACATTTAGGCAGAAACCGGTTCAATACATCTGCTATCGAAATCATCTAGATGATTGCTGATATTGAAGACAAGTCATCATGGACCCAGTGATGCAATTCCCACCCTTTCCCAGCCATTTGAGTTTCTCTTAAAAGAAACTTGTCTCATTGTCACAGAGATCAACACGTTATCTGTTGACTTTCTCACTCCGAGCTAGTTGATATTGAAAAGGTGGCAGTCTGCTCCAGCCTCCGATTACTAAAACCAAAATGCACTTTTTTAGTCTAGAGCCAAAAGGAGATCAATCTATCATCTCATTAGGACATACTCCATGTAACACTTGATGTTCATCATCTAGAACACAAGTTATAACAATAGATCCCTACGCATTATCCTCGTAATATTGCCAGAACATCTGAGTGATATGATTCACCATGAAGATGGAAATCTTGCTTGAGTCAACATTAAACAAGATCATGGTAGGTAACTTGTGAGATTCTACACGAATCAAACTTGTGATAACTGGAATGCAACTAAGTTTAAATTCATAAGTGATCCAAACTTGATTCCAGGTTTCTTCACAAAATCCGTATGATCTTGCCAGAACATTTAGAGTGACACTCTTTGATGTTCATTATGACGAATAGAAATCCTTCTAGTGTCAACCTCGGACAACAGTGCGGTAGGTGACTTGCAAGATTCTTTATGAATCGAGTTTGTGACAAACTTGAAAGCAACAATGGTGAGGTTCTCAATTGAATCAAACTTTTTCTAGGAATCCGAATTGATGACTCTAATTAGACAGATAACTTATCCTTATGATTTACTCTTTACGATCACATTCTGCTTTAAGACGGTCGAGTAAAGAGAACCGGCTAGTACAGTCGGAAAACCCTGTCAAGGAGGTTCTTAATTGAATCTACCCTATCACAGGTACGATATCTAATACCTTCTAACGGTCTTCACCGACCGGAGGTAAAACGCTATCGAGTTAGGATGAAATGTTCAAAGCCATTTCGTCTGTGTCTATATATGTTGTTGCACATCAAGAAGGTGGCGTAGCTGTGTACTAACCGAAGTCGTCTCCACATGTTCATACTAAAAGTTAAAGGCTTCCGCTACTATAATAATCAATGGATACCTCAAGGTCTAACAATAGTTATGTATGTATAAGAGATTGTTAGCCTTTCTAAAGCAACAAAGTATGAACATGTCGATTCAGAAGTCACAAGAGCACAAGATGACGATAATCATGGATAGATTAACGATCTCAAGCACTCAAAGTCAAAAGACGAAGGCTCAAGATACAGATCACAAAAGTATGAAGGAACATAGCCGTTACACACAAGATCAAGACCAAGATACAAGACCTGAGACGATCACCTCCACAAGAATGTATTCAGTCAAGCATTTAAGTGTTTGAAGATGACCGATTCATTAGGGGAGATTGTTAGCCTTATATTTTATATAGTCGTACAAGAATGTAATAGGTCATCTTAGTCGTTAAAGGTCTTGTATAGTAATATGCTAGTCGGGATAACCGGGCGTGGACTTTAAGCTAATATTATCTAAGTTATGGGCTTTATGCCCAAGATAAGCCAAGCCCGGCCCAATGAAACCTAATCCGCGGCACATATAGACCCGATGTATAAAACCCTCTTCCATGTATGGAACAAGGGTTGTTGCTTCATATTGTTTACACATAGTTTCAACCAAACTTTCTCATTTCTCTCTCTAACTTCTCCCTATTTTCTTCTTTTTCTCTCTCTAATTTCTTATATTATGGATTAAAGTGGGATAACACATTTAAAACCCAATCAATTTAACTCTTTTTATTAAATATTATAAAACAGAAACGAAGATAAAAAAACATTAAAATTGAAAAAAAAACTAAAAAATCAATCAAATATAATAACCTTAAGATGGTGAGAGTAGGTTAGTAATAAAACAATTCTAATATCCAAAGTAAATATATTTCAGGAATCACATATCTATATACTATTATATAAAAAAATCTATATTCTCAGTGTAACTCTGATTTTCAATCCTAACCTAGATCTATACTTCCCTTCCTAATCCCAAACCAACAAACTAAGATTAATAGATGGGATTTGAGCCATTAGATTGTGGGGATTTTCCCAAAATGATCCCAAAATGAAAGGTATTGGCACATTTTGATCCCAAACATCAAAAGTTTCTAAAATGATCCAAGGCAACCGAGGCACCCATCTCCCATGCGTGACAAGCGTAACTGAGAATATGGAGGAAACCGAGGCAACCCATGGCAACCGATGCAACCTATCCCCTGTGTGACACGTGTCACGCGGAGAAGATAGGTTGTCTCGGTCTCGTCGGTTGTCTCGGTCGCCTTGGTGGAGTTGCCTCGGATGCTTCGGTCACCTCGTTTGTCTTGGGATCATTTTAGAAAACATTAGATTTATGGGTCAAAATATGCTAACACCATTTATTTTAGGATATTTTGAGAAAATCCCCTTATATTATACTTTATCTAATTTATTTTATCCACTATTTATTTTTTAACAAACTATTACTCCCTCCGTCCCAAATTTATAGTCCCTTATACCATTTTGGGACGTCCCAAAGTTATAGTCCCTTTCCAAAAATAGATGTAAGTAATGTAACGAATTTACCATATTGCACCTAGTGGTACTAGAAATTACAAACTATGTATAAAGTTTTAATTAATTGCATAAGGGTAAAAGTGTCATTTTGCAAAAAACTAAGAGAGAGAATGCAGTGATAGTGTTGTTTTCTAAAATAATACTTCCTCCGTCCCATATTAAGTGTCCACTATGGAATCTTTGGTTGTCCCATATTAAGTGTCCACTATAATAAATAGGGAATCCTAATAATTAATTTTTCATATATGCCCTTTAATATGTGACCCATATCTAAGGTGTATTTTTTCTTTTTTGACTTCTTGTATTAAATGTGGGCATAATTGTCATTTACATAACTAAGGGACGTTCTAAATATACCCATTATATCTACTATTTGAACCTTAATTATTATATGGTTACTTATTATTTTCCATTTTCAGAATATGCATTTAATGAGACTGTTAATACTTTAATTTATTTTTACATTTTTATTGGACCGATTTTTTGTTTCCCTTCCACATGAGCAAAAGCTGAGATCTCCAAATTAAAGATCAAAACCTAAACTTAATATTTAAAGCTCACACCTCACTAGAAAAAAGCTCAAAACCCATAACAACATATATAGTTATATATACAGTTGAGTGTGATATTGTAATGTGCCATCTTCGACAGAAATGCATAGTCCCACCGTGGACCGCTGTCGACCGCTATTACACGAATCTGGGATGGTGACGAGACAGTGGAGTGGCGAAAGGATGAAATGGTGATGGTGGTCGAGGGAGGCCAACGAGGGGGTTATCTTTATGATGAGTTATTTTTTACTTGATTCTTGTTGGAAATACGTTTTTACGTATTTAGAAAGGATCGGTCACTCCAATAATATATTCAAGTAATAGGCTCATGATCCAGTTTGTAAACAATATAGTCCATATAGCCCACATGTAGGGTGGGCTATATATATACCCCCTCCTAGCATGTTAGGAGGGGTGGTTCTTTCATTCACACTTTTTCATTTTAATAAAATCACTTTCTCTCTCTACTTTTCTTTTCTCTCCTCTTTCTCTCTCTATACCCATCTTCATCTTCCTCCTTCATCCACTCAATCAATAGATCTAATCCATAGTTTACCAAATCCTAAGATTAAGGCTTATAGATAAATGACAGTCTGTAACCCGTTCTTTAAAGGAAGGAAAGTTTATCGCCGATGATAAACTTATCCTTACAACGAGAAATTAATCTTTCTCGGGCATGAGCTTATATTAAAAACATTCCAAGTTTTTTAAGCTCATGCACAATGGTTCATTGTTAAATGTCAGACAATGACCCGAACTTCAAATAAAGGAAAGATTATCTTTTATGATAACTTATCCTCATAACGAGAAACTAACCTTTCTCGGTCATGAGCTTGTGTTAAAACATTCGAAGTTTTAAGCTCAGAAAGGAAAGTGTATCTTTTAAATAAGAAACTTTTCCTCATAACGAGAAATTAACCTTTCTCGGTCATGAGCTTTCCGTTAAAACAGTCAAAGTTTTCAAGCTCATGAAAACGACTTCTAAGTAAATGTCAGCTTAGGACTCGTTCTTCAGATAAAAGGAAAGGTTATCGCCGATGGTAACTTATCGTTACAACGAGAAGTTTACAACTTCTCGGACTTGAGCTTTCCTAAGATATTCCAAATCTTAAGCTCAAGTAATTCGTTTTCAAAACTTTGAACACAATTTTTTCAAGAATTTCTCAAAAGGTTTTCTCTAAATCTTTCAAAATTGTGTGTTCAAAAACGTTTTGATAAAAAGAGCATGTCTTCTGGAATCGATAATATTTACGAACCTAGAAATGTCATTCAATAATGACACGGGGTTGTAAATAAAGTCCGAGCAGAAGTTTAAAAGAATTAAAACATGCTCCATATGGTTTGCTATTATTTCTGATAGTAACCCGCTTTTGACATTGAAGTCAAGCATTTCAGCGGAAAGCTTTGACTTCAGAATCCGAAGTTATCAACTCCACAATACGAAGTTTGGTGCAATTGATATCTACATACTAGACGATGCGACTACTCAAACGACGACTACAGCTCTTTAAGTAGAACACGGGTCAACAATTGAGGGGGAGCAATTGTCAAGCGTTCAGATTATTCGATGACGAAAGTGCCAATGTTCACAAGTTGGTGTCAAGACAACGATATCAAATTGTCCATGTGGTGTAAAGGAGAAGATAATTTCAGAAATTACGAGGAAGACCAACATTCGTGAACAAGAACCATGTGCTTCTTTCATATGATGTTCTCCATCATTCAGGTCCAACCTCGTAAATTGCTAATCTCGTGAATACATCATCATATATAATCTTTGCACGTGATAAATACCTTACACTTGTGTTTAAAAGGTATTTAATTTACGTTTCAAGTACACCCTCATTAATTTGAGGGGGGGCTTGTGTAATTCATGAAGATACTTGGCTTTGCATTTTTCTTCCCAAATTTTCTTAAAATGCTATTAAATCAATTGATATTAAAAACATCGATTGGGTTAATATTTTTAATATGGGGGAGAAAATGTGATTTAATATGGGAAATGATTAATCATAAATGGTTTAACTTAACGTGTTAGCTCATCCCGACATGTGCGAAATGTTTTCGGATATCGTGGCATATGTTAAGGGGGAGCAAAAGGGATTTGCACTTCAAAATGGATTTCATGGTGACATACACTTAACCAAAACATCTCTATTCACGACGGTGAAGATTGTGGTGACATAAGGATGGTAGGATAGGTTAAAGTCCAATGATTTCTCTAGAAATGGAGGAATCTTCCCAAGGACATTCCATAGCTAGAAATAGTAGTCCTTAGGAAAGATGGAGAAAGATTGTGAATGTAGCTGAATGCCGACCAAGTATTTAAGTTAGCACTGGAACAATCACAACAAGGTGCTAGTTATGACGTATTGGTAAGCATTGAAGGGGTTGAAGAATGAAAAAGAAATGTAAAGATAAAGGGTGTAAAGAAAGAAGCCCTCCTTACAACCTTAGGTAGAAACCGGGTCAATACATATGCTATTGAGATCATTTGTTAATGATTCTCGATCTTGAAGAAAGACATCATGGACCCAGTGATGCAATGCACAACCCTTCCCAGCTAACTCAAATATCTCTCAAAAGGTATTTGTTTTAATCACACGGAGACAACACATTATCTATTGATTTATTCACTCCGAATAAATTGGTATTGAAAAGGTGGCACTCCTCTCCAGCCTCCGATCACTAAAATCCAAAATGCACGATCGAGTCTAGAGCCATTTGAGATCATCAAATATCTCATTAGGACACACTTTCATATTTACTTGCTTCTTCACACACTGTGAAAAGTAAGAAAGTTCTTAAGAGTCCTACGTAAAATCTTCATGATCTTGCCTGAACATCTGAGTAATACGAAAGTATTTACAATGAAGATGGAAATCCTTCTTGAGCGAACGTCAAAAAGCTCATGGTAGGTGCTTGTGCGATTCTTTATGAATCAAACTTGTGATAACTGGAAAGCAACAGTGGTTTAGACTCTTGAATGAATTTAAACACGTTCCAGGCCTCTACGCAATATCTTAGTGATCTTGCCAGAACATTCAGAGTAATACTATTAAGTATTTACAGTGACGAATGAAAATCCTTCTAGTGTTAACATCAAACAGCACTTGGTAGGTAACTTGCAAGATTCTATACGAATCAAGCTCGTGACAACTGGAAAGCAACGATGGTGCGGTTCTTAATTGAACTTCACTTGTTCCAGGAACATGAATTGATGGCTTCAAATCATGCGGATAATATTATCCAAATGATTCACTCTTTACGTTCGCAGTCAGCTTTGGACGGTCGAGTAAAGAGAACGGGTTTACCCGCGAAATCTTGTCAAGGAGGTTCTTTATTGAAACTACCTGCCACAAGTACGATATTTAATATCGTCCAACGGTCTTCACCGACCGGAGGTAAAATGCTACCGAATTAGAATGAAATGTTCAAGGCCATTTCATCCGTGTATATGGTTTGTTGCTAACTGTCTTATGCAGCGTAACAAGAAGGTGGCATTGCGGTGTATAATCCAGAAGAAGTCGTCACCACATGCTTGTACTACATACACTTAGTACTTCAACAAATTCAAGAAAGTCTGAAGGTCAAGTCTTCCGCTGTATCAAACTCTGAAGCTTTCAAGAATTTAAAGGTATAAGTATGTGGAACATGAAGTCACGAAGAGGCAAATTTCACAAGTGATGAATGCACAAGGTCAAGGCAAGGAAACATGCTCAAGACTAAAGTCAAAGATCACATCAAGCATATTCACAAGAACAAGATCGAAGACTCAAGCATAGTATGCTAGGTTTAAGATTTTGTAAAATGGTGTGACCTCCCTTAGGGGGAGATTGTTGGAAATGCGTTTTCTCAAAGAAAGTCTCTGTCACATCATTATTAGCATAGATCACGAGCTATAGACTATTTAGGAATTTGTAACTTGGAGTGACCTCCCTTAGGGGGAGATTGTTGGAAATACGTTTTTACGTATTTAGAAAGGATCGGTCACTCCAATAATATATTCAAGTAATAGGCTCGTGATCCAGTTTGTAAACAATATAGTCCATATAGCCCACATGTAGGGTGGGCTATATATACCCCCTCCTAGCATGTTAGGAGGGTTGGTTCTTTCATTCACACTTTTTCATTTTAATAAAATCACTTTCTCTCTCTACTTTTCTTTTCTCTCCTCTTTCTCTCTCTATACCCATCTTCATCTTCCTCCTTCATCCACTCAATCAATAGATCTAATCCATAGTTTACCAAATCTTAAGATTACGTAGACCTTCAATTCTATATATAGAAAAATATCTTTATGATTCTAGGTTGAAGATGAGTAATAAGTGATACAGAAAAAAGATGGTAAAAAATAAAGAATGAAAATTTTGATGTAGTAGAATGTGTACTGCTTGACCATTTAGAAAAAGATTAAAAAGATAAGGGTCTATAATGATAATTTTAATTTTGTTAGTGAATATATGATCATTTATGTTTTTGATTGCACGGTTTTAAATGAAAGTAAATAGTTAACTATGGTATGACTAGTGATTTTAGGGTAGGTTTAGTATCACCCATAACTAATAATGGTAGAAATATAATATATTTAAAACTTTGTGTATTAAGAATCTAGACATTTAATATGGGACGGAGGGAGTATGTTTTTTGTCAGAAGACTATTAATTTGGGACGAAGGGAGTAATAAAACAATTTTATTTTAAAATTGAAATATCTTTTTATCGACCTATTTTTTTTCATGATTTAATTTTATTATATTTTATAAAAAAACTTATGCTCTTTAATTTAACATCAAATTATATTTATTGGGTTCAACTTTTGTGCAAATTTAAATTTAAATACAATTTGGTGGTTATCCATTGTAAAAGAAAATATTCATCGTTACGGATAACTAGTATATTCATGGAACAAGTTTTTAATGTATATGATACAATCTATTTTGAGCGTATTTTAGGTATATTTGGAATTTTGCATTTTTCAGAGAGGTTTTGGCGTGTAAGTAATGGGAATATTCGTACATAAAACAAATAAACCGTTAAGTCACATGTTGCAACACATGGAAGAACGAATGTATGAAATTTAGGTTTACTTCACATGTAACACCCTTTCACTACATTTAGATTTCACTATATATATATCGGATCACGAGAGTACACAACAACAACAACAGCAACCGCATTCCAAAACCAAGTGACAGAACACACTAGGAAGCTTCCTCCCCTTAGGTAACTTTCCATTTCTTTCTTAGATATTATCAGTTTTTTGGATTTCTATATTTCTATATTTGCTAACATTTATTTAAGTGTTACAACTAAAAGTTTATGCAAATTGAATGAGCATTTGCACTTCTTTCAAGTTAATGGTAACTAACTATTTGATCTAGCTAACTAAATTGGTTTTGGTCACAAGAGTTTTCTTAAATAATTCTTTAAAAAAAAAAAAATTGAAAGTCTTAGATTCAAGACTTGTCAAATGAAACGGTTAAGGAGTTTAACATTACTATGAAAATGTTCGAAAAAAACATTCTACCGCTTAATATCATTATACAACTCGACCCACTAATCAGTGTAAAAAAACTACTTGATCTAGCTAATACACTTAACACTTCTCTTCACGCATGATCTTCCATCACTTTTTTGTTTTCGTATTCACTTTATTGTACAATCAATTTACTAAGAGCATATGCAATGGGAGTTTTATCAAAAGCTTTTCACTATTTGAAAAAGTTATTCAAAAGCTTTTTACCATTAACTACCAAAGTTTTTTATAATGTTTGTAAGAAAGACTTGACACTAGTCAAGTCTTTGAAACAATAGCTTTGTACTTTCAAAGATTTTCATAAATGTTTCAAGTGATAACAAATATATCATTTATTGCCATAAATGCTCCAAGCCATAGATGACTTGGAGCATTGTGGATGCTCTAAGTTGTAATTTATTACTATTATGGTTTTGTTGCTATCAATTGATCTCAAGTTTAATTAGTTTAGCATGCATGTGTTTAGACATCATCACATACATAAAATAAAATATCCGGGGACAAAACTTCTTGCATTTCTATCTGTTTTCGTAACCGATCAAAGGACAGTGACAATATTTACGTGAAATCCTCATTAACACCACATTTTTTTAGGAATGTTAGAGCTAAAAAAAATTCATACAAAAAGTTTTATAAAATGATGTGTCATATGATTAGTGGTGTTTCATATTTACTTTTCAATTCTCTCTCATATATGTAACCAATAGTTTACAAGACACATCATTATGTGGATTTTATTTTGTAAAGCTTTTGTGGTTTTAGTTTTTCCCCATTTTTTTTAGCTTTTTACGTAAAATCCTCAACCCCAAGTAATCAAACATTTGGCATTTTGCTAAAGTCAAAAGTTGTAATAAACTCTTTGCTATTTTTGTGCACCGAGTGATGTTTGCATTACATGAGATGATAAAAGAATAGCATGCACGTTGCTGAACACCAATGTTTTAAAACCCGTTTTTTTAATTTATCTGTTTTGATAATTGGTTTATCGATTTAATCGGTTTAACAGACGAGTCAAATTCCGTACACATATATTTTTTATATATATTTAAAATTTAGTGTTATACGATCTCATAAATTATTAACGTTTAACATTTATGTTTTATATCTATAAAAGTATTGCAAAGATTTCGAAAACATTTAACTTATAATTTCAAATTGTAATAGATTTTAATAAAACAATAGTAGTTTGTGTTTTAAGTTAATGTTGACTTTTTTAACCAATATTCATCATTAACACTTCAATTTGGTAATTAAACTTAGAAAATTTCAAAAAGATTTTTTGAAAAAAAGCCATCATCCGATCGTGTTTATCAAACTGAGTTAACGAAAAGTTAGAGGTTCAGTTCGGTTCTCAAACAAGTAAAAAAAATAGATACATTCAGCCTGGTCTCTGAACATATTTACGATTCAACCAGATCAACTCGATTTTCAAAACATCGTTGAAAACAAAAAAAATCCATAAATGATAAAATTATGAGCTCAAGGTTGCTTGTTCCATTTAGACTAGTATAATATTTTTAGAGTTTATAAAAGAAATTTGAATGTTGTATATACTTTTCAGTTGATAAAATTGTAACTTTTGTTAATATATCTTTTTATTACTTCATTTTGTCTCATATGTCCAAATATTAGGGAAACTTTATTTGTTTTGTCTAAAATTACATTCTGACAAGGTTGCATTTACTACGGTCAGCATAGTTCGGTTTAATTCGATTTTTGTATAAAATCAAAATCAAACTGAACTATTTTGATTTTTGATTTCAAAAGCGGCTCAAATTATATTTTATCTTGGTTTGTTTTTTGGTTATCAATTCATTATCGATTCTTATATTGGGATTTGCTTTAACAAAATCGATTTAAAATATATCATAAAACAACACCTTCAAAGCTTTAAAAAAAAATCCACACAAGAAAAAAAAAGAAGAACACAAAAATGAAAAAACTAATAACCATGTAAAATCTTAAAAATATTATGTGTGTTATATAGAAACAATATAATAACGATAAAACCAAATAAACTCGACACCCTCTAAAAGAGAAATTATAAGGTTTGGTTCGGTTTGGATACATTCCGACTATAAACTCGGTTCGGTTTTTATTGTTTTTTAATTCTAAAACTAAACCGAAGGAAAAAAATCGGTTTTTCTAAGAAAAAAAAACATTGATTTTTTTGTCGATTTTGATATTTTGGTTTTAATTTTTCATTGTAAGCTTATTTTTCGGTTTTCTGCACACCCCAACATGAGCTTTTTTTTTATTTATTTTTTCATATAGCCAATTGCATATAAATCCCTATAAAAACAATAATTACATACATTTAAACAAAATTAATAATAATTACGTATATATCCTTATAAAGGCTTGAATATTACATATATATATATATATATATATATATATATATATATATATATATATATATATATATATATATATATATATATATATATATATATATATATATATATATATATATATATATATATATATTATATATATATATATATATATATATATATATATATATATATATATATATATATATATATATTCAGATCATTAATTTTTTAATATTTAAAACCTTAAAATATATAATAATTAAGTTTTCAGTTTGAAATGTCAACTTTACCCTTACATTGCCTTCTACAAATCTAATAATTAAAAAAGATCATAAATCATGAAAATTATTTCGCAACTTTTTTTATCAATTTGTACAAATTGTATTTGCTTTTAGTTAATTCGTTAATAGTATTATTTAATTTAAAATGTATCAAATCCAATTCATACGGTATATAGCGTCTTCCAGTTTGGAATTTATAACAATTAGAAAAGAAACATTTTGACGTCATTTTGTGAGTGTTTGGTATTAACAAAATAATAATGTATACAAAATAAGTATTTTTATCATTAGTTAAAAAGTATAAACATGTTTTATCACTTAAGAACATACTTATAATGTATAAGATTGGAAGAAATGATAAGAAATTAAAAATAAAGGTAAATATGTCATTTCATGTTCAAAACATAATTATCATGTATTTGAAGTCTTAAGTATGTGCAAAATAGTAATTTAGATATATATATATATATATATATATATATATATATATATATATATATATATATATATATATATATATATATATATATATATATATATATATATATATATATATATATATATATATATATATATATATATATATATATATACTATCTTTGAAAGGATATATATATATATATATATATAGTTAGGATCAAATGAGAAGAAACCCTAAAATAAGAAGGATAAGAAGAAACTATAACTGCATATTCGAGATGCATGCACTTAAATTAGATGTATCTTTATGGTCTTAGATGCATTATAATGCATGATAACATTTTTATAGCTTTTAATTAGATGCATATACGTATATTGGATGCATTTCATGATTTATCTATATTTTTGTTCCTCTACATGTGCCTAAATCATGGAAATCAATTTGTACCATCTACACATCAAATTAACTTTCGAAACTTAAGATGGCGCATCTACATGAATAGAAATGCATCTAATGCAAGTCGTTGCATCTCAAATGTGTGGTTTTAGTCTCTTCTTACCACTTCTTATTTTAAGTTTCTTCTCATTGGATCCTTAATATATATATATATATATATATATATATATATATATATATATATATATATATATATATATATATATATATATATATATATATATATATATATATATATATATATATATATATATATATATATATATATATATATATATATATATATATATATATATATATATATATATATATATATATATATATATATATATATATATATATATATATATATATATATATATATATATATATATATATATATATATATATATATATATATATATATATATATATATATATATATATATATATATATATATATATATATATATATATATATATATATATATATATATATATATATATATATATATATATATATATATATCTAATTAAGTTTTACTTGGATATATATACAATTATGACTATTTGCAGGAATATATATGTAATTCTCTCTATTCTATAAATCTTCAAAAGTTATTTTTTTTCTTATTATTATTACTATTATTATTATTATTATTTTATTTTATTTTTTTTTATTTTTTTATTTTTTTTATTTAATTATCTTCTTCAGTTTATCAAAATAACAAGATTTTAAAAAAAATTAATGTGAATCTTAGGTACTATTATTATTATATATTTTATTATAAAGCTGAAATATATAACAATAGATTAAAAATATATATTTTAATAAATCAAAAATATTATAACATGAAAAGTATAGAATTATAACATCTTTTTCTTTGTAAAGCAAAACCCAAAGTAGGGACTTTCTAAGAGATTTTTTCCTTAGTAGGAAATAATCATTTGATTTATTCCTTTAAGAAGTGCAAATGTTCCTTAATTTAGTAACAAATGGGTAATTTTCGTTTTTATGTTTAATGAAAGTAAAAACTCGGGCAAAAAATAAACGTGTCAAAAACGAAAAGAAGAAAACATACAGAAAAAGCGGGCTGAAAAGTATAAAACCTTAGGGTTAAAACTATCGTTTATAAAACTATAGGGATGTATCTCGCCATTTTGAATCTTAAATTAAAAACAACAAACTGATAACAACAAAAATCAATCAATCAGCGAGATAAATACAATTTAATATTGTAACTCGGTAAGATTTTCATATCCATGTATTTAATTTAATTTTCAATTACAATGATTAAAAAAAAATTGATATATATTCACGTGCTGTTCCTATAAACCTTAAAATGAAAATTAGGGTTTTTGAAAATAAATTGATCTAAATATGTTTGAGTTCTAATTATTGTGTTTCTGAAGGTAACTTTGATATTTTTTATATGGATCCAGGAAAGCTTCACTAAAGACCTTAATTTTGATGTATCAAGTTTGTAAATGATTTCATAGGTATGATTAATTTTATTGTCTCTTTCTAAATACTTTTGTTGTTGGTTAATTTTTTAGGTAATAAATTATGTTATTTACGCTTTTTGAGCTTGCGCAGTTGTATCAATGTTTGGTTATGATTTAGCTGATATAAGGTCATGTATTTGTTGATGACAAAGTGTGTGCGAAAATAATCAAATCCATTAGTTTAACTTATGTTCAGGTAAACCAACTTTTCTTTCCTTTTTTCCAATATTGTCTCATATGCGTTTTAAAGTTAATTAACGCTTATGTGTCTTTAGTTACTGATTAATTTGTTAATGAGGGTAGCTTGGTATTCATAATAGAGTACTGAAAAGTGGCTTAGGGAAAAATGGTTACTTTTGTTTCTAAGGGATATTTGTTGAAGTGTATAAGTTTTTTTTTTCTTATTTTCGATCTATAAGTCATAGTAAGCTCAAAAGCCACCAAAAAAATGAGAAAAATGGGGTTATGAAAATATAGCAGGATCTATAAGCTCATAAGTCTACGTATAACAAGGCCCACTAAATAGTTTGTTAATGGGCTCGCTCTTTCATGAAAAAGATTTCCATATGAATCCATAGTTCGCGTAAATTACTGATTAAGCGTTGCAGATTGAAATTTGAGTACTATTTTGATCGAATTGATAACATATTGTTTAAATGTTTTCATAAAATGTCACATTGAATTTAGTGATCTAATAAGGTATGAGTTGTTAAGATGTATAATGTGTTTGATTGTGCAGGTTCAAGAATGCTATGAGTTATCTATATAGTACGAAGGCAAGTGTGACTGTAAAAAGCTCGAGGAGCTTGGAAGTGTTTTTTATCCCTTGAATTCGATCATCGTTGTGAAAGCTTTCTTTCACAGGCTTTCCTTGGCGAATCTGATAGAAGATGTTCACATTGCGTATGGTTGCATGATTAAGTTGAAGATGGGTTACTTTGCCGATGCAGGGAAATGTAACGACTGAATCTTATATTAGTGAGACTTTGAAGAAGCCTATGCATCAGCTTAAGAAGTCCCCTGAACATGTGTTTAACATCATGAATCAGATTTTTGATTTGGTCAACTCAGTATGTTCTTAGATCTTTGCTTTAGAAACATGGGAGGTATATCCGTTGACCATTTGAAGTTAAGTTTAAATATGACCATTTTTTATGTTTAATGCCCTTTTTTCATATTCGGGACTGTTTGGCATAGTTATATACGAAAGACCTCACTCCCGATGATAAGCACGAACTTGATGAGGCTTTGCATAGAGAAGTAAGTACTAATGATCTGACCAATAACCAAGTACTCATATCCTTTATGCCTTCTTTTGGTGATATGTTATTTGTAGGTTCAAGCTGCTTTCCGTACAAATGAGATCATGAGGACTCATCCAACTCCACAAGATGAGATGAGAGCAGGAATGAACTACTTCCATGAATCAATCTGGAAGCGTGTTCCTTAATTCTTACGGCTGAAATTGGGGTCAATAGACGCGTTCTTTACAATGCCCCTCTTATTCATTCTCTTCATGGATGGGCGGTATGTTCTTCAACTAACACAAATTTATAAAAAGAACTTAGAACTAGCAGGTACTTACAAGTTTCAACCCATTAGACACATTTATTTGATAGTTTGTCGGGTTAGGAAACCCATAAGCATTTTGTCCATTATATAAATAAATAAATGCTCCATATTACGTTTTACATATTTGAATTTTGAAGTATTAATGAAAATGTTTAATAAAATAACTTGGGTCTAGAAGGGACTTTCAACCCATTTGACTTATTTATTTGATGTTTTTTAATGTTCTGTCTTTATTTCAACCCATTACGTTTTACATATTTGAATTTTGAAGTATTAATGAAAATGTTTAATAAAATAACTTAGGTCTAGAAGAGACTTTCAACCCTTTGACTTATTTATTTGATGTTTTTTAATGTTATGTCTTTATTTCAACCCATTGAGACTAATTAAAATTATACTACTATCAAATACCCAAAGTGAACGTTTAAATATGACACTTTTAGTGACTTCACATATTAAAATTATACAGATATATTGTTATGAACTTAAATTGCACATGTGATTGACGAGTCTATAGCAACATTTTAGTTGAAACATATGCCACGCTTGGAAAAAATATTTGCAATAATGGTCTCGAAAATGTAACAACCTGATTTATACATATTGTTTGGGGTTATGGATGAACCTGTTTGTCTGCTTATTTTAGATCAAACATATGCTAAAAGTAAGCAGGTAACGCAAAAAAGCATAATACATCATAATTCACAAGCTATCCAGAAAAAAGAATATAAACGTGGAAAAAATTCTACATAGACCATTTTTTTAGCATAGACCTAATCAACCAATCATAACCATCTATTTTTTTCATCTAACAACAAAAATATATTTTTTAAAAATTGAATATCTCACAAACCGTTAATCGTTACGCAAAACGAAACATACCATCGTGACGAGAATTAAATCATCTTTCAAACGAGGGGCACATGTATATACTTTCGACAAACTTTTTTTTCGATTTTTTTTCTTAAGTCACGTCTGAGAGAATCATATATGATTCGTCACGAAACATATATGATTCGTCACGAAACATATATGATTCGTCACGAAACATATATGATTTTCAGAAAATCATATATGATTCATATCACGAATCATATATGATTTTCTGAAAATCATATATGATTCGTGACGAATCATATATGATTCTCTCAGACGTGACTTAAGAAAAAAAGTCAAAAAAAAAATTCGTCGAAAGTATATACATGTGCCCCTCGATAGAAAGATGATTTAATTTTCGTTGCAATGGTGTATTTTTTGTCACTTGACGATTTACCGTTTGTGAGTTATTTAACTTTTAAGAAAAAGGTGGAAAGTTAATTTGAATGAATGTGATTGGTTGATATGGTCTATGCTAAAAATAAGGTTTATGTTGATCTCAACTCATATAAACGTATGTATCTTCTTTTATTTTTAATAAGTAACAAGCTACCCAGAAAGTCTTATATTTTAATCTTGCAAGTAAACCCATTTAAGGCACGTTAAATTTTTTGTTTTAAATCGAGAAAAATACATAGCTAAAAAGAATTAGAAAAAACCCTGTGCGCTAAATCGCCTTCCGAAAGACCAACGACGAGGCAGTTTGTAAGGAGACCGAAGCAAATTTATTGCTGTTTTGACCATAGAGTATTTTTGTTTCAAACTGCAAACATGGTAAATCATCTATTAACACTTGAATTCTTAGGTCAAGGAAATGTGTTAGGCTATATAAAGTAAAAAAAATGTGTAATTTTAATTCTATGCAATACAAGAAAGACATGTAGAACACTATAACACATTCAACAACGTATATTTCCAAGACATGAATAGAGATAAACAGATGTGCTCATTTTTTATTTCTAAGAAATGATTGAGATTAGCTATTGCCTATTGGTTATATAAACTAGAGTCGAAGAGTGAACGGTAATAACTATGTGTCATCACAATATATAGATTTCACTTTTAAGTTATACATGTATCAAATAAATCGGTTAGTCAGTGTGCTGCAAATTGATGGAATTAGTCCCTCTACCTTGATACCCATACCGGCTATCTGTTGTAGTTGTAGTCGGTTGCATCATGTTGTATTCGGTCAATATTTCGTTTCATTATACGCCAAAAATTCATTATGTGGAATCGATTCAATACTTATATATGTCAAAGTTTTTAAAAAAGCCCCGTGTCTGCACGGGGATTACAACTAGTTAAATATTATAACATAAGCTAGCAAAGACAGAATAAAATTATAAAATTTTATGAATTAAAAATTATAAAATAAAAAAGAATACAGAAAAAAACATTAAATATTATATTTTCATATAATGGGTATAAAGGGGTACAACATTACATAAGCAGTCACATGTTATTCGAACACGTCCACTTTTTACTGAATATGCTTTACTTCTATTAGAAATCCAACTTGTTGTCATTCATCTATCATATGCAATAAACAGGGCCGGAGGGGTTTTCACGGGAAATCGATAGAATTTTATCGCGTAGTGTATATATTTGCGAGAAATCTCTATTTCTTCAAAATGAAGAGGGTTTCTAGTACGACAATACCGAGCCAAACATGTGACTGTACCAAAAAAATTTAAACATGAATTTTGTTATCATGGGTATGATTAACTTACGATGCCCTGATGACCATGTTGTAAACTTTTAATCATGGTGTAATACTGTAATCAATCATACTTATTATCGTACGTGATAACGTCTGAATTTATAAGCGTTAAGATATGTCGTAGGATTGTTAAAAATTGATCAAGTATGTGAAAGCGTCGAAAAGTAATCTGTTATCATGTTACATTCTGAACCATCTTACAGCTGTTTAAGTCTTTACCATGGCTGAGGATGGTATAGCAACTTCAACATATACTATATGGAACCTGCCGATGCTTGTTTTCTTCAAAGATGCTAGGTACGTACTTGCGCTCTTTTCATTTTGAACCATGATCGAGGTTTGATATTCATGTTTTTTATGGTTAAACATGTCTATTAATTGGTCCAACAGGATAGCACTCAAGTTGGACTCACTCGGTCGGGAAATACTTACAATTGCTGTACCCGCAGCCATGGCATTAGCTGCTGATCCAATTGCTTCTTTAATCGACACTGTCTTCATTGGTCATATAGGTATCCATTCTTAATTTGTAAAAACAAAGTCATATCACCAACTAGTGTAACTGACTAGTTTTTAAACGTATACAGGTCCAGTGGAAATTGCTGCTGTTGGAATATCGATAGCTCTTTTCAATCAAGTTTCCAAAGTTGCTATCTTTCCTCTTGTTAGTATCACAACTTCGTTCGTTGCTGAGGAGGAGACGATAGAAAGAATGAACAACGAATCAGTTGAAGCTGATCAGAACATTAAGATGGATAACGTCAACAAAGAGGGCGAAGAAGAAGCTAATGTAGACAATGCACAACTTGAAAACTCAAAAGAAGGTTCAGTAGAAAAGGATGAGCAGAAACAATCTTCTGCAGAAGAAAATGGTATGCATTCAGTCATTTTAGTTAGCTTAAGATTATCATTGTTCTATTTCATCACAGCTCAAAAAATGGATGGATTAGTTAGTAGGTCAAAACGTAGGTTCACTGTAAATTAATCTACCCGTACATATATTTAGCAAAACAAGACTTCTATGCAGTATGTTATATGTATTGCTAGCTTATGGTTATAATAAATCAGGTTCTAAAATGATCCCGAGCAATGACACAACAGTTGTTGACTGCACCCTAGATGTGCCAGAGATCAAAAAAGCAAAGCGGAATATTCCTTCAGCTTCAACAGCGCTCTTGTGCGGTCTAGTGCTGGGTGTTCTTGAGACACTGCTACTTGCACTTCTAGCGAAACCACTATTGAATTTAATGGGCGTCAAATCCGTAAGTAACTTAATTCGCTACTGATTTCCCTATGGCTTAACTAAATTAACCTATAAACTACTCTCAAAGTGCATGCGATATAGTTATAAAATTCTATGTTTACTTTTCTCAAAGTGCATGCGATATAGTTTTTGTGCGAATAAAACTTATTACAAGAAGTACTACAAACACGGAATTGATAAGTATTAATGTAAGAACATATTTGGTTAATATATATGTTTCAGCTTATCAATCATCTAAATCTATCGATTTCTCAACTAAACAGGGTTCCCCAATGCTGAATCCGGCACAGACATATTTGAAACTCCGAGCACTTGGAGCTCCCGCGGTTCTTCTTTCTTTGGCAATGCAAGGAGTCTTTCGTGGTTTTAAGGATACTAAAACTCCTTTATACGCCACTGGTATATTACTTCCATTATGTTTTATAGTCAAATGCCAGGTTATTATCAAATGATTAAATTTTAACACTGTTTCGTGCATTATTTAGTTGTAGGCGATTTAGCAAATATAGTCCTGGATCCGATTTTGATCTTTGTCTGCAAATTAGGCGTTGGTGGTGCAGCCATTGCTCATGTTCTTTCCCAGTAAATTATCTATGAGATTCATCCATTACATATTTACATATTTACTTGTATTTTCACTCACAAGTTGGTTTTTTCTGCCTATGCACAGGTACTTGATAGCATTAATTCTTCTATTAAAACTGATGCACCAAGTTAACTTGCTATCTCCGAGTACTAAAGGTTTGCAGTTCAACCGGTTTCTTAAAAATGGTACGTGACTACAATTAATAAAAGCTAGCTTTCAGCACAAAATGTGCAACTAGTACATGCTTACTTTCCTCGTAGCGACCACACGCTATTTGTCATGTTATTCGCATGTAAATGTATATTAATGGTGAAAAGAGATACAAATTAGAACAAGAAATTTCATTAAAAATTCCAGAAAAAATTGTTTAATTTGCATATGAAATCATTGGCACCGTATATTTAAACTTTGTCTAAAATTCAATGGCAATGATCAATTTTATCATATTTTTTAGTTTGTTCATTCAAAAGGATGTGTGTAATGTCTCAACAAAATTTTATAAGTTGTTCATTGTAATGCATCTATATTTAGTTGGGTGGGCGGACCCACATGGGAGCCGCGTGTAGCACGGGCTACACCCTATTTTAAGTTACGAGAGGTAATTTTTTCATAAAATAGGTATATTTTCAACATGTGCAACACCCATTTTTACCTAATGTGATACAACTTTAGTACTAATAATCGTAAAAAAACATTGTGCAACACCTTATTTTAAATCCTGGATCCGCCTCTAGGTGTACTTGATTTGATTAGTTATAATTTATCGGAATCATGAAAGAAACTTCATATGCTCTGCAGGATCCTGGCTATTGTTTAAGGTAATAGCAGCAACGATCCCTGTGACACTAGCCGCATCATTGGCTGCTAGACTGGGTGCAACATCTATGGCTGCATTCCAAATTTGCTTACAGGTCTGGTTGACGTCGTCACTTCTTTCAGATGGTTTAGCTGTTGCTGGACAGGTAAACATAGTTTTTGCAATTGTACGTTTTTCTGTGTATTATGCACGCTCCCATGTGTTAACCGCTCTATCTAACAAAACTATAGGCCATAATTGCTTCATCATTTGCTGAAAAGAACTATGTAAAAGCAACAGCCGCTGCATCTCGTGTATTGCAGGTACTTTTTTTAGTGCATATATGGATAATGTATTTTTCAAAACAGGCACACATTCGGGTTAAAAGTTGCAATCTTGCATCCAATGCATAAAACTAAATGACATAGTAAGTGCAATATATTAGCGGACGGTCACTAAATCGAAAACATCTACAAAGGTATTTTTTTAAAGAGCTTGTCACGTCAACCTAACCCGTTTCATCCTACAGAAAAGAATTACAGTATAATTTACTCAACCCACCCATTTTTTAATGACTATTTTCTGTACCATAGTGATGATAAAGAACTCACGCCCTAAAAACTAATTGCAGATGGGATTTGTATTGGGACTTGGAGTCGCGCTTCTTATAGGCCTCGGCCTGCAATTTGGTTCAGGTGTTTTCACGAAGGACATGAATGTTCAGCGAGTTATAAGCATCGGTGTCCCGGTAAACATACTTATATCTTCCATCCTTTGTATTTAAGTCCTGTTAATCCTTTATTCTTAATCGTTACCATTTTATTTCATTTCGATAATCAGTTCGTTGCTGGCACACAACCAATCAATTCAATTGCTTTCGTGTTCGATGGAGTTAACTTTGGGGCGTGTGATTTTGCTTATTCTGCATACTCCATGGTTGGTTTCTTCCCTTCTTGTCCAAAAACAATAATACCTTACATAACATTTGGTTTATACAAAGCTGCTCATTTCATCGGAATATGGACAGCTCTCACAATTTTCATGGTATTACGTGCAATCGTAGGCATGTGGAGGTAACAATACAGTGAACAATGTGTGCTTTAAATAAGAAAGATTTACTAGCTAATTGATTGTTTCTTTTTCGTATTTACAGGATGGGAACAGCAACAGGACCATGGTCGTTTCTTAGGAAGTAAAATTGGTTGTTGTTCGTAGAATATTAATAATAAAGTAAGAAGTGTTGCAGACATTGTTGGTAATAAACACATCATCTGTATGTTATATATCAGGAGATGTAATGCTGTAGTTTAATACCAAAATCATGCTGTTTATTGTTGAAATCTTTTTTTTTTTTTTTGAAAGCAAGGCAACACAACAAGTAACTGTATACGCCAAACATACTTATCACAAAATACCAAAACTGAATACGCAGACATTGTTGGTAATTAAACACATCAACTCCTTAAACGACCTACTCCGAGGAACAAAATTCACTAATAAATATTGGGAAATATTATGGAGAGCTCAGACGTGAGACGTCTCCAACACTCCGTGTACCTTCATAAAGCCTTTATTGAAATCTAGCAGATAGTTAGTAACTCTTATGTCATTAAAGCTAATGCTAGTTATAAAAATCATTCCTTGCTAAACGTACTCACTTCTCTCTACCAATATTTAAACCTACTACATATGAGTATCCTTATTTATATAGACATGAACAATTAATCTAACCAAGACGCCAATATCACCTTCAAATCATCTATCAGATGATGTACAAGAGTCACAAATGACAACACGATCGTGTGTATGAAGATTGCAGTAACAAAAGTTTTTTACAGGTTCATTAAATAAGTAGAAACTTAGATGCAGAGTGTCATACGATAGTTGAGCACTTTAATAGTTCAGTATACAAAGTGTTCTAAAAACCGGACGCATTTTACGTTTGGTGAACCCGCCCATTCCATGCTAATTCTTATACATCAAATACATCTAAAAGAAAAAAGTAAAAGTAGAGACACTAATGTATATAATAAGTTATGGTAGGAACCAACACTTGGCAGCTTGGAGTCATAAGGGGATCAATTGTGTTGTTTTAGTGATTAGTTAACGAAACATGTGAGCTTCTAGGCGAGTATGATGTATCTGTTCCTTTCATTTCAAGTAACACTATCTATCAGTATGTCTTCATCTTCCTCTTGGATCTTTCTGTACTATTTAAATGCAAGTTGAGAATTACTTGTAGGGGGTGTTATCTGGGGGAGACTATGTTACAAATTATTAATGATATTAAGGACCAGGGTCCCAAGATCACGCAGGCCTAATCTGACAGTTTTACATATCCATGTATTGTATAATTGTTTCGTCTTAGGTATTAATCTAGATTAACAGGAGATGTTGAGTGGGGGAGGTATACTTGTTTTAGGCCATTAGTTTAGATATCAATAACGTTTTTTTTAACAATAGATAATTATGACTTCTGAGTCACTTTCTCGACTATTTTAATAGACCGATAGTACATAATCGGAAGGCAAAGAGCGATTGAGGCATGTGCATGAGACCAACTACAGACTAGTCCGCAGCTTGCTGATATATTATGTGTAATGAAAATCGTATTTAATTTATACTCAATATGGCTTATCAATTCTGTATCCGTTCCTTTGTGCGTGTATACTACTAATGCTTTTGGGTGTGACAACTACGTGACTAGAACTGTTGGGAGTCTGTAATATGAATTAAGTTTCTGATGTATGCTTGTACGATTGCCTTAACTTACGCAATACATAACGATATGTGCTCGTTCATTACTCTTGGTAACATAGACATACCAAAACGAATAATCTAGGTATGGAGAGTGCTTGTAGGAATTTTCGTCAACAGGAGACCATATATATAGTACGAATTAGTCCTATAACCAGGGGAGGTTTTATGTGCTTTAGAACTCCTTAAATTGATATTAAATTTGTCATTAAGCAGTACTACTGTGTCACTTTTTCCTTGTTTAGTATCTGCAGGCTTTTAATGAGTTGAACTTTATTTGACGTTTGCTGCAATTTTTTAATATGTTGTTTACGTATAACTTTTTAGCCCTTTAACGTATTTTTTTAGTTTATGTACCACATCGACTATCTTCATTTATATATCCAGTCTATTACATTTGCTTAACAGACTCATATATATGCATTATATACAGATCTTGTATCTGCATGCACAAAAGCTGAAGCTTTTCACGTGCCCGTTGAAGTGTTAATTTACATATCTATCTTCATTATACTATGGCTGAGGACGGTGCTGTAGCTCCGGTAGAGAGAAAATGGAAACATCCGATCTTTGTTTTCTTCCACGATGTTAGGTAGATACATTACATAGAATTTTATTTATTTTGTATTCTGTGCATATACTTCATCAACTTTGATGTTTAGATTTCATGCTGTTGTCCATTTTGAGTAAGTTAATACATGATTGTATTTGTAGTTCTTATGGTCATATGAAACGGTTTTTTAGGCTTGTACTAAAGATGGATTCACTTGGAAAGGAAATACTTACTATTGCCGTACCTGCAGCCCTGGCATTCGCTGCAGATCCTGTTGCTTCTTTAATTGACACCGCTTTCATTGGTCATATAGGTTTGCACTGATTTCATTTTTAGAAATTACGAAGTAACATTGTTTTCTGAAATTTTTAGTTCTCAAACATCTGCGCTTCTGTTCAGGCCCAGTGGAAATTGCTGCCGTCGGAGTATCTATAGCCATATTCAATCAAGTGTCAAAAGTAGCCATATTCCCACTTGTTAGTATTACTACTTCCTTTGTCGCTGAAGAAGAGACTATAGAAAGACTGAATAGTAAACTACCCAAAGATGAGAACATGGTGAAGGGTTCTATGATTAAAGAAGAAACACGAGAACTGATGAAGGACGATGTCCAACTTGAAAACTTGGAAAACGGTTCAAAAATACGGGACGAGGAAAAGGAGTTAGCACCCGAAGAAGGTATATATGTTTTTCTCGTATTCTTTTCTTCACATTCTTTTTTCCCATCACAATATAAAGCTAGTAATATTCATGATCTTATCGAATCAGGTTTCAAAAAAAGTCCATGCAAACATCTGACCGTCATTGAAACCACCGGAAAGAAGTTCAAGCTTAAAAGAGAGAAACGAAATATTCCGTCAGCATCAACCGCACTGCTTTTTGGTGCAGTGCTTGGTCTTCTTGAAACCATACTTCTTGTCTTCCTAGCAGAATCACTTCTAAGTTTGATGGGTGTGAGACATGTAAGATGTTAAATTTAGTCAAACACCAGTATTAAGCACTCAACCAACCACCCCTTATGTGCTATTAATCAAAGAATCCAGGATAGTCCCCAAATGGGTGCTATCAACATACAAACAGAAAGGGTTGTCCTCAAATGAGTGCAACCCAAGAATACAAGGTTCAGTACAACAAAGATAATAAAAATCAAACGTTTGAACAAATAAACGTTTGATGGAGATAACAGATTTTGGATTTGTTGGGAGAGAGAGAGTTTAACAAAGTGTGTGTGTGTATCTCAAAGCTTCCAGCAAACACTCCTTGTCTTGATATAAACGTCCCTTTGACCAGTCTTCAAAGAGTTCCAAATTGTGCATCTTTAGTCCCTGCAAAAATAAACACAAGGCAAAAAAGCACAAACAAGCACCAACGGTAAAATAATAACCAAGAGAAGTTACAAACCAACCCTCACACTTATAAACTTGTTAATGAAGGGAACCACACAATTCAACACCCCCCCACAAGTTTATAAGCCAAAGACATTGTACAAAGTAAGTTGGGAGCAAAGATCATTATGTTGAGCACTTCCTAACCCTTTGGTTAAGATATCAGCAATCTGTTTCTCAGATTGCACTTTTATAGTACGAATAAGCCCAGATGCAACCTTTTCTCTAATGAGATGAACATCGATATCAAAATGCTTGGTTTTCTCATGCATAACAGGATTAGCAGCAATCTGTATAGCAGAGCTGTTATCGCAATAGAGGAAAGCAGGGATTTTACCAGTTATACCAAGATCCTTCAGGATCTTAACAATCCACATTATCTCACAAACAGCAGAGGCCATGGATCTATATTCTGCTTCAGCAGAAGATCTAGACAAAGTAGCTTGTTTTTTACTCTTCCAAGAGACTAAGTTACCACAAACATAAACACAATAGCCAGATACAGACCTTCTGGTCACTTTGCATTTTGCCCAGTCAGAATCGGCATAAGAGCAAATGCTTTGATTAGCAGATCTCTTAAACAGAATACCAGCACCTGGAGCATTCTTAAGGTACTTAAGAACTCTAAATGCAGCATCAAGATGAGATTGAAGAGGAGCATGCATATGCTGACTCAGGCAGTGAACAGAATAGGCAATATCAGGTCTAGTGTTACAAAGGTAAATGAGCTTTCCCACAATTTTTTGGTATGCCGTAATATTTTTCAAATATTTATCATCCAAAGATTCTTTATGAGGCAGTATACCATTCTCAGGCATAGGAGTAGAGATAGGTTTACAAGCCAAGAGACCATACTCATATAAGAGCTCAATACAATACTTTCGCTGGTTTAAGCATAAACCATCATTAACTTTAAGCACTTCAATGCCCAGAAAAAATTTAAGCTCTCCTAAGTCCTTGATTTTGAACTTCTGATTCAGAAACCTCTTAAACATAGCAATTTCATCTTTGTTGTTTCCAGTGATGATAATATCATCAACATAGACTAAAAGAACCAAGAAAATGTCATCCTTGTTCTTAACGAACAAAGAGTGATCATTTATGCTTTGGATAAAACCAGCATTGGTCAAAGTCTCAACTAATTTCTTGTTCCATTGCCTAGGAGCTTGTTTAAGACCATATAAGGACTTGGAAAGCTTACAAACCCTTGTTTCATTTTTATCAAAGAAACCGGGTGGAGGAATCATGTAGATGTCCTCAGTAAGGTCTCCATAGAGAAAAGCATTGTTAACGTCCAATTGAAATATGCCCCAAGAGTTTTGAACAACCATATTAATCACACATCTAACAGTTGTCATTTTAACGACAGGGCTGAATATTTCATCATAATCAATGCCCCTCTTTTGGCTACAGCCTTTGGCAACAAGCCTGGCTTTATAGCGCTCAACTTCCCCATCAGACTTGTATTTGATTTTGTAAACCCATTTAGACTTAATAGCCTTTCTATGAACAGGCAAATCAGTAAGGGTCCAAGTATGATTAAGGTAAAGGGATTCCATTTCATTGTTCATAGCTTGGACCCAGTTAGGATCTTTGATAGCATCCTCAAAACAACTAGGCTCAGCAGTTTTATTCAAATTAGCAATAAAACAGCATAAATCAGGAGCAAGTTTAGTATGATTAGCATACTTATTAAGGCCATACCTAACTTTACCATCAAGAACAAAATCATTCAACTTTTCAGGTAACTTAGATATTCTATTAGATTTTCTGGGTTCAGGCAAAGGAGGTTGGCCTACATCTTCTGTTTGATTGCTGGTATCAAAAGTAGGAACATTTTGTTGTTGGAAAATATTGCCCTCAGAAATGTTGTTTTCATCTGTTGATGATGTGGTATCGACATCCTCCTCAAAAGACTGCATCCTTGCAGCATCATTTGAGGAGTCATCCGAATGACCTCCATCATCATCAGAGGTACTCTCTCCTTCATCATTGGGTCTTACAATGTTTTGATGCCCCGACTCAAAAAAATCAAAGAAATTTTTATGATTAACTTCATCAGACCCAAAAAGATTATCTTTATTCAACTCATTATTATCAAAACTGTTTTTATTAGACTTTATTTTATATGGAAAGATAGTTTCATAGAATTTAACATCTCTTGAAAAAATGAAATTTCTTTTTTCAAGACTCAAAAGTTTATAAGCCTTTTTTGAAGATGAGTAACCAATTAGAATACATTTTTCAGACTTTGGAGAGAATTTATCAGACACATTTAACACACTACAAAAACAGAGGCAACCAAAGCATCGCAAATGGGAAAGAGAGGGTTCACTACCATATAGCATACAAAAAGGAGATTTTCCAGCAAGAACAGAAGACGGAAGCCTGTTAATTAAGTAAGTAGCAGTTAAGATGCATTCAGTCCAAAAACATAAAGGGATACCCCCTTGAAACAGAAGACTCCTAGCAACATTAAGAAGATGCCTGTGCTTTCTCTCAGCAATTCCATTTTGCTGAGGAGTATAAGCACAGGTAGTTTGGTGCACAATACCCTTATCCCTCAAAAAAGTTCCCATCTTATTGTTAACAAATTCTGTGCCATTATCAGATCTTATGATTTTAACTTTTCTATGAAACTGATTAAAGATGAGATTACAAAAGATACCAAAGTATTCAAACACTTCATCTTTAGACTTAAGCAAATAAACCCACACAGCTCTTGAAAAATCATCAACAATTGTTAAAAAATATCGAAACCCTTCTCTAGAGGTAACTCTGTAAGGACCCCATAGATCAAGATGAATGAGATCACCTAATTTGGTGGACTTATGATTACTAAGCGGAAACGGTTCCCTAGTTTGTTTTGAAAAATGACAAATTTCACAAGGGTAAAAATGTTCAGGTTTGGTCAGATTCAAACTAGATTTTAAAACCTTGAGAACATGGTCTGAGGGATGACCAAGCCTATTGTGCCACACAGATTTAGACACATGACAACAAAGAAGAGACAAGTTACTCTTAACAAAAGGCATCTTACAATCAAAATCAAACATATAAAGGCCATCAAGTTCTCTACCAATCCCCAGAACAATCTCCTTTTTCGAATCCTGAATCACACAATCATGCTCATTGAAACCAACATGCAATTTACTATCTTTAATCATTTTGTTCACAGATAACAAGCTAACTTTGTATTCAGGTATAACCAGCACATCAAACAAAATGACATTGTTAGTAAGTCTAAGATTACCAACATGAGTTATTTTCGCAACAGTACCATTAGGATGTCCAACGGTAATATTAAGTTCAGATATGTCCAAAACATTTGTCATATTCTTAATAGAGTTAGTGATGTGTTGGTTTGCCCCTGAATCAATAATCCACCCCAGATTGATATTCAACCCATTAAACTTTATATTGGCAATAAAAAATCTGTGAAAATGATTATTGAAAAAAATATTAGCATTAAAGAAACTGAAGTTTATACCTGCCATATTAGTTTGAGCAACAGAGTTCTCCTTTTCCCCAATTAAAGACATAATCTTGGCAATTTGCTCATTAGAAAAAGGTAAAAGCACATTAGGAATAGGAGCATCAACATTGTTGCTAGAACCAGATGATCTGTTGTTGTTGTTGTTTTGAAAAATTCTGTTGTTATTATTAACAACATTAGGATTTTTCTTGTACCCAGGAGGGTAACCAATGATTTCATAACATCTCTCAACAGTATGCCCTTTCAACCCACATTTAGTACAACTGAAAGAATTATAAGAAGACCTCACATTTCCATTGATGTTGTTGTTAGAAGACTGATTTCTATTGTTGTTAGGAGAAAAAGGTTGATTTTGGTTTCTATTAGTGTTGTTGTTAAAACTGTTTCTATTTTGATTTTTAAATTGATCACCAGTCTTAGCAACAAAGGCACTAACCTGGGGTTTTGAAACCCCAGAGTTGGAACCAAGCCCCCTATGGGATTCTTCCCTACACACAATCATAAAAGCATCTTTAACATCAGGTAAAGCAGGTTGAGTCAACAACGAACTTCTAATTGGCTGATAAACATCATCTAAACCCATCAAAAACTGCATTAACTTCATCAATTGTTGATGCTTACCAGCCTCAGTTCTAGCATTGCAAGTACAAGGAGAGAATTTGGTAAGAATATCAAATTCCCTCCAAAGAGAGTTCAACTTATGATAATATTCAGAAACAGACAAACCATTTTGCTTGAAATTATTAATCTTTTGAATTAGATTAAACAGAATAGAACCATCAAGTTTATCATAAGTTTCCCTAAGTTCATTCCAAACTTGAGAAGCATTTTCAGAATAGACCTGACTAAGATACAGGTCCTCAGAAATGCTACTTAACAACCAAGACAAGACAACAGCATTACATCTATCCCACTGGTTAGACAAAGGTATACTACTAGCATAATCAGATTTCACACAAGTTCCATCAACAAAAGCCATTTTATTTCTAGCTTGAAGAGCAATTTTCATAGCATTTGCCCAAACCCTATAATTTTCACAACCAGTAAGTTTAATACTAACCAAAGCACCAATATTACTATCATTAGTCTGTAAATGAAGAGGATTCCCAGCATCAAGAGAACTAATTAATTCAGAGTGGCTAGTGGAAGTAATAGTAGGTGAAGGACCACCACTAGGACTACCACTAGGAGCAGGTCCAGACATGATAACACAAAACTAAACAGATAAACAAGGCAGACAAAAAACACCAAATAGCACAAAGCAAGAAGGCAAATAATTAATAAAAAAGATAAAGGAGAACAGATTCGAACTACAAGACCATCAACACAATACTTGGTGAATTGTGGTTGGCCAGAGCAGGTATCCACACCAATCTAGGTTGGAGGGTCAAGGTGTTAACCAACCAGTTTGCACCCACCAAGAAAGGTCAATGAAAAAGTAAACACGAATCACTTACAGTGCAATAATTGAAGCAAAAAACTTTGTGCTCTTGATTCACTTAGTCAAGAGACACAAAAGTCAGCAAATGGAACCACCAGAAGCACAAGAAACTTCCAAAAAACGATTAAGGTTTTACAACCCTAAAATATGCCACCAGGTATCAACACAAGTCACCAGAATCAAAAAACCCCAAAAAATAAAATTAGGGTTTGAGAAACCCTAATTTTGAATTTTTTGAAATAGAAAGATCTGGTCACTTTAAACCTTAATTCCAAGTCACCAATGATCAATGGAAGCCACCAGAATCAAAACCCCCAAAAAATAAAAGTTAGGGTTTGTGAAACCCTAATTTTGATTTTTCAGAAAAAGTTAGATCTGATGACGGCCAACAATATCCACCACCAAGAACGTCAAGAACAACCGAAACAAGAGCAAGGAAGCAAGATCCAACTAGATCTAGAACAACCTTCGCTCTGATACCATGTTAAATTTAGTCAAACACCAGTATTAAGCACTCAACCAACCACCCCTTATGTGCTATTAATCAAAGAATCCAGGATAGTCCCCAAATGGGTGCTATCAACATACAAACAGAAAGGGTTGTCCTCAAATGAGTGCAACCCAAGAATACAAGGTTCAGTACAACAAAGATAATAAAAATCAAACGTTTGAACAAATAAACGTTTGATGGAGATAACAGATTTTGGATTTGTTGGGAGAGAGAGAGTTTAACAAAGTGTGTGTGTGTATCTCAAAGCTTCCAGCAAACACTCCTTGTCTTGATATAAACGTCCCTTTGACCAGTCTTCAAAGAGTTCCAAATTGTGCATCTTTAGTCCCTGCAAAAATAAACACAAGGCAAAAAAGCACAAACAAGCACCAACGGTAAAATAATAACCAAGAGAAGTTACAAACCAACCCTCACACTTATAAACTTGTTAATGAAGGGAACCACACAATTCAACATAAGATCTTTCTTGTAGCGTTGTATGCTTAATAAAATGATTTTATGACTCTAACCTTTATTTTGTTGAGCAGGGTAACAAAATGTTATTACCGGCACATAAATATTTAACATTACGTGCCCTCGGAGCTCCTGCAGTTCTTCTTTCATTGGCCATGCAAGGTGTCTTTCGTGGTTTCAAAGATACTAAAACTCCTTTATATGCCACTGGTACTTCACTTATATCCTTCATATTTTAAAACCCGACTACTTTTGTTTTCTTAATGTTGTAACAAACTTGTCGGCTCCTAATACAGTTGCAGGTGATGTAGCCAATATAATTTTGGATCCAATTCTGATCTTTGTCTGCAAGTTGGGTGTTAGTGGTGCGGCTATTGCGCATGTTCTTTCCCAGTAATTGTTCCAATCCTGCTGAACTTTAAAACATATGTCAGGAGTTCGTTTGATTAAACGTCGATTACTATTTTGCAGGTACTTGATAGCGATGATCCTACTAGTCAAATTGATGCAACAAGTTGACCTGCTACCTCCAAGTATGCAAGCTTTGCCGTTTAGCCGGTTTCTTAAAAATGGTATGTCATGAGTCTCAACACTTGGTACCCATATATTAGAAACATGATCCGGCACTTCACTATTTGGTACCGTATATAACCTAGTAATATTTATCTTTCTGTTTCTTTCGATAGGTTTTCTCCTGCTCTTCAAGGTATTAGCAGCTACTAGCTGTGTGACGTTGGCTGCATCATTGGCAACAAGGTTGGGTCCAACACCTATGGCTGCATTCCAAGTGTGTTTGCAAATTTGGTTAACATCTTCACTTCTTGCTGATGGTTTGGCAGTGGCTGGACAGGTAGATTCTACTTTAAGAGATATTTTGGATGTTAGAAGTCGATCTACACATGGTTTTGAAGACGAGTATTACTCAATATCTATATTCATGAAATCTGTAGGCAATAATTGCTACGTCGTTTGCTGAAAAGAACTTTGAGAAGGCAACAGCAGCTGCAGTTAGAGTACTACAGGTATAATGTAAATAAAACGTATATAATGATTCAGATTTTCTACAGCGAGCTAGTCACTATATGACGTATCATATTTGCAGATGGGATGTGTAATGGGTCTAGGACTCGCTCTTCTCGTTGGACTTGGGTTGCAGTTTGGTTCTGGGGTATTCACGAAAGACATAAATGTTAAACACATTATTACCATAGGCATCCCGGTATGCACATCCATCCATTTTAAACATCTAAAATGTTTTTAAGTTCTATATATATTTCATGTTAACATTTCACTGTGCCTCGTCTCCAATCAGTTCGTTGCTGGCACGCAACCGATCAATTCAATAGCATTTATATTTGATGGAGTTAACTTCGGTGCATCTGATTTTGCTTATTCTGCATACTCCATGGTCAGCATTTACCATTCTTGTTCAAAAACAATTCCATTAACATAAGTTAACTTTTGGTTATGTAAATTTTTTGTGTAGATCCTAGTGGCGATTGGGAGCATCGGGTCACTATTGGTTCTATACAAAGTTGCTGGTTTTGTTGGAATATGGATTGCTCTATCCATTTTCATGGGCTTGCGCGCAATTGCAGGCATTTGGAGGTAACCTTCTTTAATCATATTAAACTTTTTATTCATTGTACGTGACATATTTTAAAACCGAACTTTATCTGTGTGGTTTATTAATAAGTGGTATATGTATTTGTAGGATGGGAACAGGAACGGGTCCATGGTCATTTCTTAGGAAATAAGATTTGGTTATCAGCGTAGGATATGGAAATCCATGCGTAGAGTCTCCATACCACACCCCAATGTTGCTCGTACAGATTTCATGTCACGCTCATTTCCAGCATTGCTTATTTGCTTTAAGAGCTTTTTTTATGCATTACGCTTTTATATGCTATATTATTTGTAATAATGAACTTATTGTCTAATCTTGATATGCTACATATGTTATGTAACTATTGTCTTATGTTTAATAGGCCTTACTTATTATTGGTATCTGAAAGTTTGACGCGAATATGGTATCAAAAACACAGACTTGAAATTGTGCACTTGCGGTTGCGGTTATCATGAATCGATGCTTATTGTATATATGAACCTAACTGTCTATAAAAGAATGAAAGTACAGAAAATGGTTAAAGGAAAGACTCGAGGATTAGTAACCTTGCTAAGAAGAGTAATTAGTTCAATATATGAGCTTAAGAAAAGTATGTTTCAGTGTACAGTATACTCTGCCAATCTGATTGACCAACTATATACCTCTTCTTTCTATTTCATCAAGTATTGAAAGTTTAAGACCGGCACAAGTTTACGACTGATACAAATCATGTAAAAACCCAATCTGCATGATCTGATCAAAAGTTTACGAGTGGTACACGTTGGCCCTTAAATAACGAGGCATGGCATAGACCGAGGTGGTCTTCCAAATATCCCAGCTAGGACTAAGTACACCTCTAAATAAGTGGTCTTTTTGTTTCACACCAATATACTCCACTAAATTTTCTACCTTCACTAAAAGCATGCACATATTATCAGGAAGTTTTTGAGGGTAACGATCCGAAAATTTTAGTGGTACCTGGAATAAAAATCGGTGTACAAATCATGTTTTACTCAACAGAGTAACAGACAGACTCACGAATTTATTGCGAGTTTTGAAGGTTATTTTAGTCAAGTGTTTTGCTTCTCTCAATCAGCCTTATTGTCAAAAAAAAATTAATTGCTTCTGCGATGTATCAAGTTTTGAAAGCAGTTGGGTATACCCGTGACTGGAGAACAGGCGCCTGATAAGAAATGCTCGAGTCGAACATGGACCACCCTAATTTAAAGATGTGACCATGTCTATGGATATCAAGCAACTGAAGTTCTATCTCATGATGCATTTCATTATAACTTTTATTAACTGCCTACATGTTCCCATTTTACATTACTTGTTGCTTAATATTAGAATAGCAGTTTACTTATTTGTCTATTTATATGTACGTACTTGTTAATGAATGAAGAATTTTAAAGTCTAGTTTTTCTCTAGTTATCTTAGAGTCTTGCCCCCTCACAAAGGGCCAATCACACCTCTTCTCGTATCTATTTCTTTCTTGGGAGTTTGGCCTACTAAAACAAAGCCGCATCAGCGCCGAAGAAGCTTCTGGCACCAGACTGTACTGCATAAGTTAGCGGACAGAAGGGATGAAGCTACCGGAAGGGAGAAGGGGAATGGTTGGAGGCAGTAAGTGACTCCAAAGGAAAAAACAAAATCTTTCACATGGAAAAATAATACCTGAGCAATGTACACATTTCATGAAAAACAATAGCAAGTCTAACCTTGAATATTATTCATGGCCAGAGCTGCAGTTGTTAACTAAAAGGAAACTATGCACTTTATATATTGTGGTATTATTATCTTTATAAGTGATGTGGGACACGATATTTGAACACATATCACATGGTCTTTCTCCATGGAACCTAGAGGGAGAATAAAATCTAGAAAAACTCTAATAGTATCATTTTCTCAGGCACAATACAGATATCTCCATGTTATATACCCCATTGAACACGAGTGCGTTACCATAGTAATTTGTTGTTGGAAATTTAGTGCAATTGTGGGAACGGGTAATACTTGTAAATGGGTTTGGAGGTAAGGAGTGTACACCCATTAAGTCCCTTACCTCCCTGGACTCAATATAGTGGTTGTGATATCAGTAGGAAGCTGCTCCTGGTCAGGAAGTTGCTTCTGGTCAGGAAGTTGCTCCTGGTCAGGAAGCTGCTCCTGGTTAGGAAGCTGCTCCTGGTTAGGACGTTGCTCCTGGTGATGCACAAAGTCTTTGTAACCTCTTTGACCAGTTAATGAGGGTTGAATATTGACTTGATGACCAGATTTCTGGTCATGTAACCACTATGCTTTATGAAGGTTATTATGAGATTAATAGGCCGATTAATGCTCTTAATACCTTTGACTAGGAGTTACATTCCTTAAAGGAATAGGATCACTATATATAGTGATCATATTTTGCATGATGATATACAGAAACAAGAAATACAGAAACGCATAGAGTTCTTGATTTGTGCCTAAAACAAGAACTAACTCTTGGTTTTATCCCAAGGAGGTATTCGTGTTAACCCAGGCATAGGGTCGAATAATCTTCTTTGGAAAGTGATTACACGACTCCAAGAGATATCCGGTAACCATTCATTGGTACGTAGTTAGGCTATTGATTATCTTCACCCTGTTGGAACGAAGTAAACCCCAACAATCAAAGAAGATTATTTTGTGATAATCAATGGCGGCGGCAATGAAGCATATGGTGGCTAACTTCTCCAAACTGGACAAGTTTGAAGGGGTTGATTTTAGGAGATGGCAAAAGAAGATGCACTTTCTTCTTTCTACCATGAACGTGGTGTACGTGTTGACTACTCCTATTCCTGATGGTGGTGATGATGCTACTTTGGAGGAACTGAGGAACAGGAGCAAATGGGAGAATGATGATTATGTGTGTCGCGGCATAATTCTCAATGGTATGTCTGATTCTTTATTTGATATTTACCAAAATGTTGAATCTGCTAAAGAACTATGGGATTCCTTGGAAGCCAAATATATGGCTGAGGATGCATCAAGTAAGAAGTTCCTTGTGAGTGATTTCACAAATTACAAAATGACTGATTCAAGACCAGTCATGGAACAATACAATGAACTTCTTGGAATACTTGGCAGATTTACACAACATAAAATGAACATGGATGAGACCATTCAGGTCTCGTGTGTCATTGACAAACTACCTCCTTCTTGGAAAGATTTCAAGCACACCTTGAAACATAAGAAGGAGGAATTAACTCTTGTTGAGTTGGGCAGTCATTTGCGCATTGAAGAATCCCTCAGGGTGCATGAAAGTGATAAGCCAAAGAGCAACAATGTTGCTGGTTCATCTGTTGTCAATATGGTGGAGCATAACAACTCCACCAGGTATAATGACAACAAGGGCAAACGTAAGCATCATGATAACACCAAAGCTAATCCTAACAAGAAGTCATCAGTGGCTTGTTGGAAGTGTGGGAAACCTGGACACTTCAAAAGGGATTGCAAAGGTGTTAGCATTGGCAACCAAGCTAATGGATCAGGCACAAAAGGTCAGAATATGTTTAATGAATCTCTCCAGATTTATTATGTTACATATGTATCTGAAGCTTACTTTGTGCAGGATGATGATGTTGCGTGGTGGGTTGACTCTGGAGCAACAGTACATGTGTGTAAAGATAGATGCTGGTTCAAGACTTATGAGTCAATGAATGATGGATCTATTCTTCACATGGGAAATGAGTCAACAGCCCTAGTGCATGGACGTGGTTGTGTAGATCTTAAATTTAGTTCTGGAAAGATTGTTTCTTTGTTTAATGTTTTGCATGTTCCTAATATTAGGAAGAACTTGGTTTCTAGTAGTGTTTTGAATAATTGTGGTTATAAACAAGTGATTGAATCTAATAAATTTGTTTTATCAAAACATGGTGTGTTTATTGGTTTTGGCTATTTGAGTAATCAAATGTTCAGGCTTAATATTGATTCTAGTATAAATGTTGATTCTGTCCTGATGACTACCACTAAACTAAATGATTCATCACTATGGCATGCTAGACTAGGCCATGTCCACTATAAGAGGATGCAAGATATGTCTAAGGATGGGTTAATTCCAGCTTTTGACATGGACACTGATAAGTGTCAGACTTGTATGCTGAATAAAATTACTAAGAAACCATTTCAGGATGTAAAACGTGTAACTACAGTTTTGGAGCTAATCCATAGTGACCTATGTGATTTGCATGCTACTCCCTCATTAGGGAATAAGAAATACTTGGTAACATTTATTGATGATGCTTCAAGGTTTTGTTATGTCTATTTGTTACATACTAAGGATGAAGCATTAGATAAATTTAAAGTATTTAAAACTGAAGTTGAATTACAACAAGGAGTCCAAATCAAAAGATTTAGGACTGATAGGGGAGGTGAGTACATGAATACTCAGTATTTTCAGTCTGTTGGAATAATCTATGAAACAACTGCCCCCTATACTCCACAACAAAATGGTATATCAGAAAGAAAAAATAGAGTACTAAAAGAGATGGTTAACTCCATGTTGTCCTACTCAGGACTGAGTCAAGGGTTTTGGGGAGAAGCTATGTTAACAGCTTGCTATTTATTAAATAGGGTTCCCAACAAAAGGAACAGAATTACCCCTTATGAACTCTGGACTAAAAGGAAACCAAACTTGAACTATCTCAAAGTTTGGGGTTGTAGGGCTGTTGTAAGACTCCCTGATCCAAAGGTGAAAACCTTGGGTGAAAGAGGCATTGAATGCATCTTTGTTGGATATGCTGAGCATTCCAAGGCTTATAGGTTCTATGTTATTGAACCTAATGATTCAGTTTCAATAAACTCAATCATTGAATCAAGGGATGCTAACTTTGATGAGACTAGGTTCTCATCAGTCCCTAGACCAAGCCTTAGGACTCCTATAGGAGCTGAGGACACTGGTGTTTCAGTGGAACCTGAAAGGGTCACTGATGAGGTTGTGGTTCAGCAACCTGAGCCTGAGCTAAGAAGAAGCACAAGGCATAGGACTCCAAGGAATTTTGGGCCTGAGTTTCAACTATACTTAGTTGAAGGTACAAGAGATGAGGTCTCTGACCAATTCTACTATTGCTTTAATGTTGAGGATGATCCCAAAACATTTGATGAAGCAATGAAGTCCCAGGATGTTGCTTTTTGGAAAGAAGCAATAAATGATGAGATGGACTCCATCATGGGCAACAACACTTGGGTGTTGGTTGATCTACCTCCTGGTTGCCATCCACTTGGTAACAAATGGATTTTCAAAAGGAAACTGAAGGTAGATGGAACTGTTGAAAAGTTCAAGGCAAGGTTAGTCATTCAGGGCTTTAAACAAAAGTCAGGGATAGACTATTTTGATACTTATGCTCCAGTAGCACGTATCAGTACCATAAGAATGCTGATTGCTCTAGCAAGTATTCACAATCTGATTATTCATCAGATGGATGTGAAGACAGCATTCTTGAATGGTGACTTGGATGAGGAGGTTTATATGAACCAACCTCAGGGCTTCATCATGCCTGGTCATGAAGGTAAGGTGTGTAAACTGATTAAGTCCTTATATGGACTGAAGCAGGCACCTAAGCAATGGCACAAGAAATTTGATGAAGTGGTTTTGTCTAATGGTTATTCACTTAACCAAGCTGACAAATGTGTATATAGCAAATTTGATGAATCTGGTAAAGGAGTCATCATTTGCCTATATGTTGATGACATGTTAATCTTTGGTACTGACCAAGCTAAGGTTGATCAGACAAAGGATTTTTTGTCATTAAAGTTCTCCATGAAAGACATGGGGGAGGCTGATGTTATCCTTGGCATAAGGATTAAACATGAAAGTGATGGTATTGTAATTTCTCAGTCTCATTACATTGAGAAGGTGCTGAAGAAATTCAATCACTTTGATTGTACTCCAGTGAGTACACCTATGGATACAAGTGAGAAACTGATGCCTAACAATGGTCAGGCTGTCTCCCAGCTTGAGTATTCTAGGGTGATTGGTTGCTTGATGTATGCCATGACTAGTACTAGGCCTGACATTGCATTTGTTGTGGGTAAACTGAGTAGGTATACTAGTAATCCTGGTACTCAGCATTGGCAAGCAATTCAGAGGGTACTGAAGTATTTGAAAGGAACAATGGATTATTGTTTGTCTTATACTGGATATCCTTCAGTGTTGGAAGGTTACACTGATGCAAGTTGGATCAGCAATACTGAGGATAATTCATCCACAAGTGGCTGGGTATTCCTTCTTGGTGGTGGTGCAATTTCTTGGGCATCCAAGAAGCAAACTTGCATTACTGGTTCAACAATGGAATCTGAATTTGTGGCTCTAGCAGCTGCTGGTAAAGAGGCTGAATGGTTGAGAAACTTGCTTCTTGAGATTCCATTGTGGGTCAAACCTATGGCACCCATTTCTATCCGTTGTGATAGTGCAGCTACATTGGCTAAGGCTTATAGCCAGATGTACAATGGTAAGTCTAGACACCTAGGTGTTAGACATAGCATGATTCATGAGTTGATCACGAATGGGGTGATTTCAATAGAGTTTGTGAGGTCTCAACAAAACTTAGCTGATCACTTGACGAAGGGATTGGCTAGAGACTTGGTTATAAAGTCTGGTAAAGGGATGGTTTTAAAAGTCCACTCTAGTCACTGAATGCTAGGACACCCAACTCCCTCCTGAGGAAACTTGGGAGCTGAGTTCAATGTGGAAAGCTGAACATTCAGGGGACTGAAGCACATGTATATCATCCCAAGGATGTGCTTGTACCTGCTGAAAGGAGGATGAAGTTATAAACTTCTTAATGGTTAATTTCTTTGAAAAAGTGCTTAAGCAGGAGCATGAACTAAAGAGGAACCACCTATGTAAATGTTGAGGTTTCGCCGCCTCAAGGAGCATGGACTTTGGCTCTTACAACATTTATGAATTGGATATGGACACATGGCTTGTATGGTGTCAGGAGCGTTTTAAGTGTTTGAAAACTTGGGTGTATGTTATCTTCAGGTGTTCAAAGTAGTTGAAGGGTTCAATTCTTAGAACACCCTGATTCTCGAATATTTGGAGTGATGTACTAAGATGGAAATTCAATCCTCAGGACATTTTCAGTTATGCACTGGTTTTGTTAAAGTTGATTTTCATGCAAAAAGGAATTGTACTAAATTGGGGAGGATTGTTGGAAATTTAGTGCAATTGTGGGAACGGGTAATACTTGTAAATGGGTTTGGAGGTACGGAGTGTACACCCATTAAGTCCCTTACCTCCCTGGACTCAATATAGTGGTTGTGATATCAGTAGGAAGCTGCTCCTGGTCAGGAAGTTGCTTCTGGTCAGGAAGCTGCTCCTGGTCAGGAAGCTGCTCCTGGTCAGGAAGCTGCTCCTGGTTAGGACGTTGCTCCTGGTGATGCACAAAGTCTTTGTAACCTCTTTGACCAGTTAATGAGGGTTGAATATTTACTTGATGACCAGATTTCTGGTCATGTAACCACTATGCTTTATGAAGGTTATTATGAGATTAATAGGCCGATTAATGCTCTTAATACCTTTGACTAGGAGTTACATTCCTTAAAGGAATAGGATCACTATAAATAGTGATCATATTTTGCATGATGATATACAGAAACAAGAAACACAGAAACGCATAGAGTTCTTGATTTGTGCCTAAAACAAGAACTAACTCTTGGTTTTATCCCAAGGAGGTATTCGTGTTAACCCAGGCATAGGGTCGAATAATCTTCTTTGGAAAGTGATTACACGACTCCAAGAGATATCCGGTAACCATTCATTGGTACGTAGTTAGGCTATTGATTATCTTCACCCTGTTGGAACGAAGTAAACCCCAACATTTGTATCGTTAAAATGAGGATTTTCGTTTCACAAGTTTCTGAATGCAAGGTTTAAGCACAAGTTAGTAATTTTCGTTTGAGGGTTAGGGTTCATCAGAGTTTTGAGGTCTATAAATAGTCGATTAATAAAGCATAATACCTACGGGGCATTTTATTGTTCAAGATAATGAGCAGGTCAATCCTTTGACCTAGTCGGCGTGGAGACGGACACTTATGTCATACAATCAAACCATAACCGCCAGTAAGTTATCTTCTCTCCCAAAGGAAACTATGCAATTTGTGGCCAAATGGTCCTAACTTTCAACCTATATATGGGTCTTGCTTTGCTTTTTTACTTTTACTACTGCTTTGTTTCGGTTTTTAGGTTGTTGTTGATCTCAAACCATTTGAAGTTAAAAGGCGTTGTAGCGCCATTCTCTTTGTTTGTCAATTCTGCACAATACATATAGCAAAAATCACCACCACAGGAATGAATATGAATGTAAAAGTTGTACAATGTCAATTCTTAAGAAATTGTACAACTTCTACATCCATATTCATTCCGTTTGGTTGGCCTACAAACCCGAACTACTATATTAACATTAACACGGTGTGATGCACTGGACTCATTACGACCAACATTCCAACCAGATCAATGTAGAAACTAATGAACAAACAAAGATTGTATTATTGAATTCATAATGTGTTACATAAACAAGACATTAAATAGACTGCAAAATAAGAAAACCCTAAAAGATAAACGGGCCTAAACAAGTGGGCCAGGCCAATAGGCCCTAACATCTCCCCTCAAACTCACAATGTCGCAACGGTGAACATTGAGAGTTTGTCAAACATAAACTAAAAATGAAAAGCAAATGAAAGCGGAGTGTCCCAGAGTGCAGACTTGGTCTTAGACGAAGTCTCATTCCGATGCAATCAAAGCCAGCACAGAGTCACATAAACACGAAGATGAACGAGAGGGATCAAGCAAGCAAATTCTGACATTCTGAGCAAAGACGACTACTACTAGAGTGTCTCGATCTTGGCATTCAGGCAGGCAGACAAATGAACGAGCAAACGAGCAAGCGAACAAGCGAACAAACGAGCAAACAAGCGAACGGCGAAACTAAATGCAAAATCAGGCGCAACCATGGCGAACAAGCAAACAAGCAGACTAGCGAACAAGCGAAACCAAATGCAAAACCAGACGGAACCTGTTGTTGGAGCCAAGATGCTACACATAACTACTCAAGACATAGTCAGATTAGTTATGATTATAAAACCACCCACACCAACACCAATCTGAAACCAAACTAACTAACAATGATCTATTACAAACCGATGAAAATACTAGTACTCATAGCGATATCAATAACGACCAGCCTAATAAATCAATATACCCAAATCCAGCTAATACTAATCATACCCTTTTGTGATAACCAAAAATAACTAATCTAAGGCAAGTACTAAATTACCCAAAAACAAAAGCATGTGAGAATATAATTCTCAATCACCACCGATTATCATTTTGGAATTTTTAAGGATAACTGAATAGGATAAAATAAATCGACCCCACTAATAACAATACCAAACGATTTGATTTTTCAAATAATTGTTCCCCATGCACAAATCAAACGAATCCCAGTAACGTTTAACGAATTCTTCAAACAAAAGCGATCCGACTTCACTTCGAAGAAAACTAAAAGCGAATCCTTTAATCTTCGAACGCTGTCGACATCACTTCGAACAAACGACTATTTTTTTTCTTTTTCATAGTGAATCGACCTAGCTCTGATTCCATGTAGAAACTAATGAACAAACAAAGATTGTATTATTAAATTGACTAGACGAGTACCCGCGCATAGCGGCGGAGATTTCTTAACGAAAAATAATTAACAATATGTAATATTGTGTTATAGTTCAAAATATATATTTTCATGAAGATTTTCAAAGTATGTTTCCTTCTTCACTTGTTAATATTTATCAACAATTAATAACTTAGTTTTTAGCACTTTTAGGTATAAGTGTATATGCATTTAAATATTTTTTGAATTTAAATGGTGAGTTATTGAGTTACTAACATAGGATTTGTTTGAGCACAAAAATTATTAAAAAAATCATAAATACATTCAAAAATATAACTTGTAGTATTAGCTTTTTGTTTATATCCAAACGAAATGCTTACACTTTGCTGCGAGTTTCTTATTTTAAGGCAAATTTAGCTTTAATACATCATGAAAAGACATCCAAAACTAGTTGATTTTTATACAACTACATGAACCTAACATGAGCTAAATAGTTCTATTGAGGTTGTATTGAGTATTGACATCTGCATGACATGCATGGTTCTTTAAAACATAAGATTGGCATCTCTTCATTCACTAATTTACTGCTGCTCTTTGACGTGAGCGAAAATGTTGAAGCAAACGCACACATCCCTATTGTTGATTATGGCTAACAATGTAAGATAGACGACTGAACCCATCACCTAGAAGTTAGATTGAGTATATATTATTATCACTGTTTTAAAAAAAACCCGAATAAAATCAATATATTACAACTTAACTCCCTTTCGTGCAATTCTCCCTACGATAACCAAAGCCGAAATCAACCTACAAATATCACACACTTTAATAAGCAAGTAATAAGCATTTAGTAAAATTTAACAAACAATTATCAAAGCACACGAAATAATAGCTTACATAATCGAATTCCTCTTTCTCTTCAACCTTCTCTTCATTCTTTGACTCGACATCTGCTGTTGCCGGTGCGACGCCACCACCAGCTGAAACAACGACTGCAACACCACCACTGTCAGATCGAACTGAAACTGAGGGGTTGAAGTCTGGGTATTTAGGACTCTTACATAAGCTCTGTTGTGACTTTCTGTCATATAACTAAGGGTTAATAACTATAATTAACGATAAAGTTGCTAACTATTTTATTTTGTGAAGCATTCAGAAAATATAGAAAAAGTATCAAACTTTTGAGAAACTAACTTAGAAAGTAAATTTGAGTAGTCAAAATTATCAGAAAATATACCATTTGTAATGAATTTTTTGCAATTTCAAGTTTTTATGAATGTAACACTATGAAGAAGGATTAACCTATCATTCAGTTATTATTGATAACATCATATTTCCCAACCCTCCTAAACACCAGAAATATAATAAGCTAAAAATATATAAAAAAAATTATGCAAAATCCTTTCCTCAGTAGAGCGATGATATATAATCAAAGAATTATGGAAGCTTGGAGAGGAATATGTACCGTGAACCATAATAGTTGTCGTTGCATCCGTAAAGCAACTCATGGTACATTTTGAAATGACAGTCTGTTTGCAAGCTGACTAACTAAATGAAACATGTTGCTGTCATTTTCATCCCGTAAAGGAGTTGATACATCCTTCATGATCGTGTCTCCTACAATAAAAACAGACAAAAGATCATGAACGAAAGAAAAGAGCATCATACCAAAAATAAAGATGACCCATTGCACAATGCCACACACATGTCAATTCTGTGGCCTCTGATAAAAACAAACATATGATCATGAAAGCAAAAAAATAACGCTCATATAAAAAAAGCAGAAATATTAGCCCTGTTATGGTGTTATTTCAGCCAACCCACAACCATATGTCGACTAAAATACTTTGTTGTAACTTGTGAGATTAAGACAGTGATCCATCACGCAGATTATGCATTGATTTTTTGGGCAGTACATACATGGTTTTAGGGAACGGTTTACTTTTTAAAATGAACGGTACTAAGTTTGGAATCCCATTAAGTAAATTACATATCAACCCAAAATATTTTTGTAACTAAAAAATTTGCAACTTAAATCAGCTTATGAATCTTCCCAACCCCCTCCTAAATACCATATAAATCTAATAAGCTAAAAATGTATACAAAATTATCCAAAATCCAACACTCAATTACGTCAAACCTCAACCGGATTCATTACTGAGGGGTGGAAACGAGCCGAGCTGCTCGTGAAAAGCTCAGGATCGGATCGGTAAAAAGCTCGAACGAGCCGAGCCTAAACGAGCTCGAGCCCGAGCTCGAGCCTAAGTTGCAGCTCGTTTACTAAACGAGCTCGAGTCCGAGATTTACGTACAAAGCTCGTTTGGGCTCGCGAGCCTAAACGAGCCTAATGTTTTATATACGAGCTTCTTAACGAGCTTAATAACAAGCTTATTAACGAGCCTAATTTAGGTATATTACGAGCCGAGCTCGAGCCAAATTTTATGTTTACATTGCAAAATCGTATAAACGAGCCGAGCCCGAGCTTATCTACCAAACCACGAGCCGAGCCCGAGCCTAAATAATAAGGCTCGAAACGAGCTGAGCTCGAGCTCGAGCTTTGTAAAACTTAAACGAGCCGAGCTCGAGCTCCGCTCGGCTCGTTTCCACCCCTTACTGCCAGAGATGTGAGATCATGAATCCAAATGACAGAATTCATGACAAGAGACTTTTCCTGCAAATACCAAGTATTTCAGATATGTATATTAGGGGCATCTCAGGACATAGATTTTTAGTTTACTGTTATTAGACGCAATCAACGGCGATAACTCAGAAGCTGAAAAATCTTTCAAAAGAAAGCACATCTCTTTTAGCCCATCATTGAAAGAATCTGTTTTTTGATGTCTTTTTATAAATATAGGGCAAGTACCCCATGCGTAACGGCGGAAATTTATAGTGAAAAATAACTAACGATATGCAATATTGTGGTATGTGTTTAGTGTAACGTACAAAATAAATCGTGAAAAAATCAAATGAATTCGCGGGATGAATGAATCAGCCATACCATAGCAATAGGGTATTACATGTCTTTTCATCTATTGCCTTCTTAACTTCCTGTAAATATAGTTAAAGTGTAGAAATAAATGTTTTATATTGGGCGGTTACAACCTGTTGAGGGTGTACTAAATAATCGAAAGGCTTGGGTGGGCAGCTTTGACTAAGAAAGTATTACGTTATGTCACATAATCCTTTTTAAAACGCAATGCCAAACATCCTAAAAGTAAAAAGTTAAAGCTATAGCAACAAAACATGTGTTTTTATAAATTAACAAAGACGTTCATCGAATTTAAGAGAACTGGTATAAAAAGTAAATGAAGTAAAAAAGAGAAAGCATACAAAGATATGATAAGTTACCATTTGATCGATTTAAGCCTTCAGTTGTATCAAGAATCCATTTGTGAGTATCTCTTAATTCTGCACAACGTGAATTAAAATATCGAAATCTAAAATCAACCATATGAAAAAGACTAATTAATATCAAAGTTATTTAACCAAATTAATAACAACACAGAAGCTTAACAGAAGATATAAAACTGAGAACAAATTTTTGGCTTTTTCTTACGAGTCAGCGACAACATCTACTATTTCCGGTGGCGGCAAAGTATATGAAAACCTGGATCTACAAACAAATCGTTAGATCTATATAAGAAGACCTTAAAACCTTGTTTAATAATCATAGATGGGATAACAAAACTAAAAAATACCTTAAATGAGAAAAACCCTTTTCGGAGGAGGGATGAATTTCTGTGATTGTTTTGATTCGGTGCCAGTGATGTTCGGTGGTAGAGGTATGGTGATGGAGGGCTTTGACAAGTTGTGCGCAATAGCTAAAAGACACCACAAACAAATATTGAGAATTAACAAACTCAAACCCGCCCTCAGATCTATTTTACCCTCTCACATAAAACAAATATCTAAACAACCAACCCGACTTTGAATACTGGGATATCATCACATATGGGTTAACCTTATGCAAGTTCACCTTATGTTACCAGCATGATCGTTATGTGCTAACGAGTTTGGATGCATTTATGCCAAGCCTGTTGATATCATAATTTCCTACCATATGAGCATGTAAGTTAATAAGAAGCGCTTACGCGTATTAAATACAAAAATGTTAATGGCGTCTGAAGAAAGAATTGGTGCATGTATCTCTTCTTTTATAAAGCCTTAGCAATGAAAATATTGATTACCTTTTTTGTAAAAATAATGTTTTAATCATCAATTGTTAGTATTGGAGCTATAGTGCATTTGACAATGAAAAAGCAAATAATCGAGATAATGAAATGTCTGATGATGATGTATAGTGGCTTCGCTCACTTTTCGCAACCCCAGCTCATTATCTTGTCGCTAAAAGTAGCCAATTAAGAGTGGATCCATATGTTACGGACGACCCACGAGGATGTCCTAGCACCAAGCCGCACGCGGTTGTTTAGTAAGCGTGATACATGAATGAGTCTAGCATAACATGATCATGAACCATATCATACTAGACTGGGGGGACATGTCAACGTATAGTCAGTATTCGGCCCTGCCCAACAGGCCCGCGGCCCACACACACCTAAACTTATCCTTCAAGAAACCCTAGCACTATATAAACAAGGCTAGGGGTCTCATTCTACATCAGGTTCTCTCTCTTAACCACACTTCATATACAACATATCGATCAAATACTAACTTGACCGTCAGAGGTGGACCCCGGGGCTCCGGCCTCGGGTCCACATCTAACCGGTTCTTCTTTGTTTGCAGCATTACTCTGGACTCGGGAAGACGATTAACGGCCCAGGAGAGTCGTCCGACCAGCCCAGCCAAACTATGCTCCAACATCTGAAAAGATGGAAACCTAAAGAAATCACACGATATGTTCATGATGTACACCATTGCTTACCTAAATGTAGTTTTCTTATTCCTATACAAAATTTGTTCTATGCTAAGAAAATACTCATCAACTTAAACGAAAAAGATTTTGCTAAAAAAAAAACTTAAATGAAAAGCTCTTATATGTAACGGGTTTTGTAGTTTTTACTTATTTGACATATACTAGGTGAGAAGCAAATAAGAAACATCGAGGTTTTGTAATATGTCACGGACACTTTCAGGTAATAAGGGACTTCCCTTTGCTATTTGTTATATTTAGTGTAAGCATTTTATAAGTGTAAACATTAACATCAAAACATACATGATGAACACTTAAACTATTATGCCACAAGATCTTAGAATACGATAATAATCACATAGATATGATGAAAGAGAATGACATACCGGATGTTGACATGATGTAGGCAACCCTTTGAACCTATCTAGTTTCTCTCCCTTGACCTAACCTAAGTGTAGAGAGCTTGATGGATAGCTATGTTATTCTACTTGTGTGTGTGTATTTTGGGTAGAGAGAGGACTAGATATATATAGCCTTAGTAGCTAGTATGTCCATCAATACTAGTCAAATAAAAATGGTTAAGACTTTATGTACCATTAGGAACATTCACACATAATATTGAATTGTTTGACTACACTTATGTGCATGTAACCTACAATTCAAATATTGGATGATAATGACATACTAATAGCATGTCATAATCTTACATTCTCCCACTTGATATGATATTCCTACATGATACAACATAAGGCTAGCAATTAAATCTTATTAACCGTCATCATAAGTATCTCAATATAACAAACCACATGATGGGGATTATGGCGATCATATAAGTATTAATCGTATACTCTCTTCCATATACCACAACATTATGAGTTCATCATGCTAGATTCATAAGTTATATATAAATAACATACAGTCCACATTCGTGTTATGAAAACATATAAAATTTCTTATTCCAATCATAAATGCATGCTTAACATAATGAATAAGAAATAAAATCAGAAACATTTGGTTGAGTTCAAGAGTGTTTAGAACATCGTAATTAATTATCAATATAACCAAGACCCAGCCTAAGAACATATTACCTAAAAGTCTTTTGGTGGTAAACCCTTGGTTGGAGATACATACTAATATGTTCGAGATACACTTTGTTACTGAATTTCCTCTTTCACGATAAAGAACGTTGAACTCACATGTTTTGAAACTTTAGAGTATTTATCGTTATTATAGAAGAATATTGTTGCGGTGTTATCACCATACATTTTTAGCGGCTTGCTTACATTGTCGACAACACCAAGCCCTAAAATAAAGCTCCGCAACCATAATGCATGAATAGCAACCTCATAACAAGTTACAAATTATGTTTTCATATTATTGATAAATCTCTCAAGAATTTTATCGATATATGCCTTTTGAGATAGTTCTAATAGACCTTTAGATATGTTACGGAATTTTAAATTCCCAATCACATAAGATGTCTCATCCATATCTTTGAAATTCTTAGAGAGATATCCTTTAGTCTTGGCAATAAACCAAAGTCATTCTCGGAAGCAAAATATCCTTAACAAGTAGAACCAAAAGTACAAACTTGCTCCCACTAATCTTTCCATATATACATCGATCAACACAATAATATAACTTCATCATTATTAGAATGCACTGGAAACTTACAATAAAAAATGAAGTTGACTTAGTCAAATGTATAAGCATCTTTGGATAACTATATACATATGACAAAAGTTTACTATTTTTCATCTTTAAGATTATTAGTCATATAAGAATAATTTTCCTTTGGGAAAAATTCATAATATCTATCAACTAATAAAAAAAAATTCATAAGAGCATTTAATAAGTGTGAAAACACTTATTCTTTTACCACTTATTTCCAATAATAACAAGACCAAAACGTGTATTTTATGTCGTAAAAGTCGGAATTATGCGTGGTTTGTGTTTTTATTGTGTTTCAGGATAAAAATATGAAAAAGGAAGAAAACATGGGCTATCACGGGCTTTTATCAAAGAAAACGAGAAAAGACGAAGTCAAAAGATCAAGAGTGTAAAAAGAACGGAACTCCAAGGCCTATTATGAAGATTTATCGAAGAAATAGTCTAAAGACGGAAGTTTAATGAAGTCGAAGAACTCAAGTCTAATTATAGAATAAAATTATAAGATGAGTTTAATTTATCATTCGACTAATCCCGAGACTGAGTCGAGAAAGACTAGAAGAAAAAGAGAAGAAACAAGCATTTACCACCTCCCCTATATATAGTCATTAAGGGAGTTAGTTAGTTAATTAGTCAATTTTTTAGTTTTTATTTTTAAGTGTGTTTAATTTTCTTCTCTCTAGTTTTTCAAGCTTATCAAACATTAATCTTGTAATCTTTTGATCTTAATCCTCAATTTAATCAAGCTTATTTCTTAATTCTCATTCTACCTTTCTTAATAATCTATTGATTTTGCTTAATTAATCATGTAGTTGGTTTAATTTTGTTAATGATGTGATTGATTTGAGTATTTGATTGTGCTTATTGAGTTGGTGTGTTTAAAGTTTTAGATTAAGGTGCTTATTTTCTTAATTTTTATGATTAATAGTTTTTAAAATAAATTGATTTTGATAAGTTTAATATTTTTATAAAAAGTTGATTTTCAATATTTAGATTATTTAGTGTTTTAATAGATTTTAAATTGTGGCTTGTTAGTTTTTCTTAAAAATCTTTTTGGTTAAAGTTTTAGTTAAGTGCTTATTTTGGATTCGCTTAGTTACTTAATATTTGTGTTATTCGGGTTTCTATAACCCCTTTATTCCGAACTGTATCATTTTAAACATTCCGAATAGCATTCTTCAGTATAATCCGGATAAGCTGCATAACCCTCTTTTTCCAGATAAGGGTCCGAAATCTTCAATTCCGGATAAGCCTTTTAAATTCAGTATTCCGGATAACAAATCCTTCACACTTTCCGGATAAGCTTCATAAATCAGAATTCCGGATAAGTGGTCAAAAGTGGATTCCGGATAAGATCTTCACAACCGATTCCGGATAAAACCTCGTAGATAACATTCCGGATAAGCCTCAGAAGTTAAACATTCCGAATATAGGGTAGAAAATATTCCAGATAGTGTGTTTAAGTTGATTCCGGATAAGCTTCTTTTGCGAATTCCGGATAAGCATTTGTATAAGGATTCCGGATAAGATGAACTACGAATTCCGTATAAGCTCTCGAAGGTTATATTCCGGATAAGCCCACTTTTTCCATATTCCGGATAACATTCCGGATAAGAGGCATTTTCTTATTCCGAGACTTAGTTTAATTTTGAGTTTTCTGAATTGTTTTTCAAACTTTAATTTTTCCCGCCTTTTTACTTAGCATTGTTTTAACTTGTCTTGTTTTAGTTTAAATTTTCAAGCTTTCATTTTTACTTATTTACTCAACGACATTTTCACTTTTAGCTTGAAATAGATAATCAAACCTTTTTTTTCCACCAAGAATGACTGAGTCGCACTTTCAACTTGTAATCAATTCGAAAAGACTAGACGAACAAACTTTCATACGAGGCAATCCCTTGTATTAGCATTCTTAACACGACATAAATTATATGATTACAAATACTGAAATTAACTTGTCCACTTTGGTGACTAACAAAATTAATTTCTCTTAATGTAATGTAATAAGCAAATAACTAATAAAAAACATAAGTTACATGACTATATATTTGAAATTAACTTGGCCACTTTAGTGACTAACAAAATTAACCTCTCTTAATGTAATGTAATAATAAATAGCTATTAAAAAAACATAAATTATATGACTATATTTTTTTTAAAAATTAACTTGGCCACTTTGATGACTAACAAATTAACCTCGCTTAATGTCATATAAGGATAAATAACTTTAAGACAACATAATCTATATGACTACACAATTGAAATTAGGGGTGGAAACGAGCCGAGCCAAGCTCGAGCTCGTTAAAGCTCGAGCTCGGCTCGTTTAACTTTTACAAAGCTCGAGCTCGAGCTCGGCTCGTTTCGAGCCTTAGTCTTAAGGCTCGAGCTCGGCTCGTGGTATTGTAGACAAGCTCGGGCTCGGCTCGAGCTCGGCTCGTTTATACGAATTTTCAATGTAAAAATAAAGGTTGGCTCGAGCTCGGATAGTAATATATATAAATTAAGCTCGTTAATAAGCTTGTTATTAAGCTCGTTAAGGAGCTCGTATATAAAACGTTAGGCTCGTTTAGGCTCGCGGGCCTAAACGAGATTTGTACGTAAAGCTCGGGCTCGAGCTCGTTTAATAAACGAGTTCAAAAATAAGCTCGAGCTCGTTTAGGCTCGGCTCGTTCGAGTTTTTTACCGATCCGATCCCGAGCTTTTCACGAGCAGCTCGGCTCGTTTCCACCCCTAATTGAAATTAATTTGGTCACTTTGGTGACTAACAAATTAATGTCACTTAATGTCATATAATAAATAACAAACTTTGATATAAAATTAATTGAGTTTTAAAAAAAACCTATGAATGTTATAAGTAATATAGTTTTGAAATAATGTAACATCACATTAATAAACGGTTAACTTTAAAGTCATTAATTAAAATTTAAACATAAAGATGTTACAAAATAATAATAATTAAAAAATAACATTCAATGTAATTACACATCTATTCCCAATTAATTGAATAATAATAAACTATATGAAAAAATATTATAAGAAGACACTCAAACTTCAAACCATTCATTGAGTACAATCAATCATAAAATCATTTATTCATATCATAAAAATACGTCAAAAAATAATCATTCATGTTGATCAACTATCTTTATCCAAAGAAAAAAAAACACCATGCAACCATTATCATTTTTAATAAATGTGACTTTAAAAAAAATCACGTGTCATATGCATGTTCAAAACTTTAAGAGAAAAAAATCTCTCTTTTAATATGTAATCAACTTTTATCGAGCGGAAGCGGTACTAACATTTATATTTTCATGCATACAAACGTAATCAAAAAGGTTATATTTTATTTATGAATAAATGATTAGTCAAATGTAACTTAAAACTTATGAGTAAATTTATTTGTCTCATTAAAAGACTAAATTAGTGTATTTTAATTTTCTCAATATAAACAAATGCATGTTGTTGTTTTCTTAGTCTATTAGTCATCCAAGCAACTCATATAACTATAATATATATTTTAACAATTAAAGAGATTAACAAATAAATAAAAAACTTCCATGTATATGTTTTAATCTCATCATATCCTACAACTTCCAGGCGTATCAAGTTAAACCAATTTGTAACCTTAAGCAAAATAATCAGTTTACAATACATATATTCTTTATGATCAATAAGATGAGAATTATTATCTTATTCAAAACCTTGGCTCTAGATACCAACTGTAAGCATTTTATAAGTGTAAACATTAACATCAAAACATACATGATGAACACTTAAACTATTATGCCACAAGATCTTAGAATACGATAATAATCACATAGATATGATGAAAGAGAATGACATATCGGATGTTGACATGATGTAGGCAACCCTTTGAACCTATCTAGTTTCTCTCCCTTGACCTAACCTAAGTGTAGAGGGCTTGATGGATAGCTATGTTATTCTACTTGTGTGTGTGTATTTTGGGTAGAGAGAGGACTAGATATATATAGCCTTAGTAGCTAGTATGTCCATCAATACTAGTCAAATAAAAATGGTTAAGACTTTATGTACCATTAGGAGCATTCACACATAATATTGAATTGTTTGACTACACTTATGTGCATGTAACCTACAATTCAAATATTGGATGATAATGACATACTAATAGCATGTCATAATTTTACATTTAGCATCCTATTAGCTATCGTTACTATGTCCAGTCGTTAAGAGTCTAGTTTCTAGTTTCCTATTAGCTAAGAATAAAGGTCGGTTGGCAATGTCCTAGCCCAACCCGGCCCGTACTTATGTAAGAGTTGGTCCCCCTCATCTCTATAAAAGGAGGTGAGGGTGAATGTAACTTTCACGTCATTCTTTCAATAACTAATCGGAGAAGTCGATTAGGGATATTACGTTGTGTTTCCTTTTCTGTCGATTCTGCTTGTGTGTGTGTGTTTCACGCTCGTATTATTCCGCATCTAGCAATCAGGTTTGTTGGAAATACGTTTTTACGTATTTAGGAAGATTCGGTCACTCCGATAATATATTAAGTAGTAGCTCGTAGTCTAGACATCATTATTAAACAAACAAAGTCAAGCCTAGCCTACAACATGTGTAGGCCGGCCCAACATTGTAAGCCCAAGCCCATCACAAGGCTTGGTATATAAACCCTCTCCTTTGATGGAGAGGGTGTGTGGTTTCATAATTTTCACATAGTTCTTCTTACTTTCTCTCTCTAGCTTTGTGTGAAATCCACCATCTCTCTATCTCTTTCTCTCTCTAAAACATAAGCAAGATTTACAATCATACAAATGGTATCAAGAGCCATAGGATGATTGTATTGTTCATGTGTTTGTGTTCTTGATTCATACGCCATTTTTGATCCATTTTCACACGTCCAAAATTTTATTTTTTTTGTTTTTGATGGTTTTTTTCTTGATACAAATCTTCTACATAGTTGTGGTAGGGATTTGGTATAGTTACTTTGGCTAAAAACACAAAATTTTTGGGTGTTTTGATCATTTTTGGCTTAAAATCACGAATTGGTTGAGTTTTGTCCGAGAAAAGTGGGAATTATTCCGATCAGGTCATCGGAAAAGGGTTTATAGGACATTCCGATCGGTGTAATCGGAATAGGGTTTAGGCATTCCGGTTAGGTGCATTCCGATTGGTATTCAGATTTGGTATTCCGATTAGGCATTCAGATTAGGTACATTCCGATTGGTATTCAGATTGGGTATTCCGATCACGGCATTCCGATTGGTATTCAGATTTGGTATTCAGATTAGGTACATTCCGATTGGTATTCAGATTGGGTATTCCGATCACGGCATTCCGATTGGTATTCAGATTAGGTACTTTCCGATCAAGGTTATTCCGATTAGGGTTTATTCCGATCAAGGTTATTCCGATCACTATTCCCACTGATATTCCGATCACTATTCCGATCAACATTCCGATAACAAAATTATTCATTTTGACTTGGAATTTTTGGTTTATTGAGAACATATTTTAGGGGATTTTAACATTGTTTCTCGACTTCACCTCACAACAACGAACACATTTACTTTCTTTCATTGATCGATCAAAGTTTGTAAATCTTAACTTATTGAAATGGAGTACACATCTCTTACGGATAAGTCCATCCTCTCGGGTACGGATAATCGTCCACCAATGTTGGTGAAGACTATGTATGAGGAATGGGCTTCCCGAATGGAACTTTATATGTTGAACAAGGAGAATGGACATCTCATTTGGGCATCGGTGCTCAATGGACCATTAGACTATGGTACAGTGACGGAAGGTACAACTACTCGTCCTCGCACAACGGGTGAATTGACTGGAGATATGAAGATTCAAGACAAATGTGATAAGTATGCTACAAACATCATTCTCCAAGCCCTTCCTCCAGATGTCTACAAACTCGTTAGCAAACATAAAGTTGCCAAAGAGTTATGGGATAGAATTCGTGTTCTCATGCAAGGCACCTCGTTAACTAAACAAGAACGAGAGTGTAAGCTTTATGATACTTTTGATAAGTTTGCCTATGTGCCAGGGGAGACTCTCAATGATTACTATCTGAGATTTACACTATTGTTGAATGAGCTCAATATCTATGGCATGACAATTCCTACCTTTCAATTGAACACCAAGTATTTGAACACTCTTCCTTCAGAATGGAAAAAATACGTGACGGATGTTAAATTGGCTAAGGACTTGCATAACACCAATGTGGATCAACTTCAAGCTTTTCTTCAACAACACGAATGCCATGTGATCGAGGCTCGGTTGTCTACACCTCAAGTTCATGATCCACTTGCAATGTATGCTTCTCAACAAAACATGGCTTATACTTATCAACAACCATCATATTTGCAGCAGCCACCACCACACATCTATCAGCAACCATCTTATCAACCACCAATGATGCCACAGCAAGAATATCAACAAAGTGTTCATCAACAATCTTTTCCACAGCAACCACAATATCAGACATCACCATCACAAGCCAACACTTCTCTATTGGGCTATACTCCTCAGCAAGGATATTTTCCAATAGAAACACAACCAGCACAAGCTTTCTACTCTAATGAACTTCCACCAATCCAAGCACCGGTCTTTACTCCAAATGATACGCCAGCTGATGTTCTAAACCATCTCACTGCTTACTTGTCAAAACTTGTTGCAACTAGAGGATTTCCACCAACAAACAATCAGCTTCGCACCTCTTCAAATCCTCGACAACAAGCCACTGTTCAAGATGGTCAAGTGACGGTGCAACCTATTCAGGGAAGGCAAAATTCATATGGACCTCCTACAAGGACTGGGAACAATCAAGCTGTGAATTCTCAAGCTAGTGGAAATGGGAGTCCTATTGGTCCTAAGAAGGTTGTGACTTGCTACAATTGCCGAGGACAAGGTCATATGGCTAGGGAATGCACTCATTCGAAAAGGAGGAGGGATGATGCATGGTTTCGTGAGAAGATGTATTTGGTTGATGCTCAGTCTAAGGGGAAGATTTTGGATTCAGAGGAGTTGGCATTTCTTGCAGACCCAGGGGCAGCAGATACTGAAGGCATTGCAGTCGTTTCCACTTCTAATGCAGCTTATCAAGCAGATGATCTTGACGCGTATGATTCGGATTGTGATGACATTCACTCTGCCCAAGCTGCTCTCGTTGCTAATCTCTCTCACTACGGTTCTGATGTCATCAGTGAGGTACCAACCACATCTAATAATATTGATGATAACCAACATCAAGTTGGGCATGAAAATGACAACCTCGAACAGCATTCAGGAACTAGTAATTCAAATGATGTGGTACCCAAACCTACACATTTGAGTGAACCTCAACCAAATGCTACGACGGGTATGGAATCTTATGCTCCACATGATTTGGTCATGGTGCCTAAACATACTATTGATCAAATGCATATGGCCCTCAGACAATCCGTAGATACGAATTCCACCCTAACTGCTGAGCTTGCGTTGCATAAAGAAAAGGTCAAAGCTTTTGAAATGCTCCCTCAAGAAGAGAAAATATCATGTTCTGAATTTGACCAATTTCATTTTGAAAAGATTGAACACTTGAAAGAAATAGAATCATTAAAAGCTAATCTTTCTAATGAATTAAAAGAAAAGGAGTCGGTTGTCAATGATTTTCAGAAACTTAAAATGGATTTCGAAACTCTCGAGTCTAAAAAGGTTGAATCGGAAATTAATGCTACCAAACTTCTTAAATTTAAAGAACAACAGCTATTAAAACAATACGCTTCCACAGAAAAGGTTCATCTTTTAACTAAATCATTTAAAGAACTCGAACTTAAGCGTCTTCAAGATTTACCACCTAATCCAGGTTATGCAAAACAAGCTCAGGAATATATTCCCGGTCTTTATGATATGACTATAATTGGCAAATCGAAAGAAGCACCTTATGTTCGTAGTACTGAGAAGACACAATCACTTGCGGATGAAACTCATTCTAAAATGATTTCAAAATTCCATACAATTGATTATGATCAACATAACAAAGATCAATTTTCGAAAAAGACACGCATTCGCTTACAAAAGGAATTAGCAGAATTAACAGTTCTTGTGCCCCAAAGTTTGTCAAATGAAAACCTTCCTAGTACGTCTTCTACACTTGTCAAAAAGGATTTAACGAAGTTAATTCCACCGGTAAGTAAGGCGTCCGTTAACTTAAATACGGTTCACCAACACTTAGCCGATTTTGACAAGGTCATTTTGGAACGTACGACGGCCACGGCCATAACAGAAGGTGAATGGAACTTTGAGCACACTAGAGCTGCGTTTCGAGATGAAATTGCTCCGTTTGTAAAGAATGTCAAAGCTTGTCTTCGTAATATTGATCAAGATTTGTTTTTGGAAATAGAAGAAGTTAGACGTGTTTTCAATGAAATGGAAGATGCTTATGAAAACAGTTTACTTGAAATAGAACGGGTTTCACGCCATAATGATCTGCTTCTGAATCAAGTGATGTCTCATGATATAGTTTCTGTCTGTGTGAATACAAGTGTTGATAATGATTCTATTGTGCATAATGTTGAATCTGTGGATAATGTGGTAGATAGTACTTGTCACGAATCTGACGCTGAATTTTTAAAGCTTCAAGATTCATATTCTTCGCTTTCAAAACGTTTTGATGAGATTCAAACACATTGTATTTCGCTTGAATGCAAGCAACAATTTATTCAAGAAATCTTTGAAACGTCATTCAAAGGTGTCAATATCGATGATGAAAACTTTGAAAAGAATTTTCGATTGAATTTACAATCAAAACAGCGTCAGCCAAGTGACAAGGTTGCTCAATCTTTGCCGATAGACATAGAGAAATCTAAGGAGCTTAACTGTGTGAACGTACTTGAGGCTGCTGAGAATTTTAAACTTGATCTCGATAATCGAGTTTCCAAGATTTTGTCCAAAGTTGATAACTTAAAACAGAAAAATACACGACTCTTCGATTCAGTACAGCCCGCATGTGTTGATACCACTGCACAGAATCAATCATTGATTGAACAATTGAATCGAAAGTCGATGGAAATATCTGATTTGAGGGAACAAATTTGTGATAAGAATCTGGTCTTGGCTGAGTTAAAGGAAACACTTCGTACTCTAAAAGGTAAGAATGTTGTGGATAACGCAGCCACTGTCTCAGCATCGTCCTCTAGTGCAATCAAAAGGAACCTTATAGCCGTCACACCACTTAATAAGGGCCCTAGGACTAAACCATCTCAAACTTTGGTCACTAAAGATAAGGCGGAATCAAAACCAGCTTCTAATATTCCCGTGTTGCCTTCTACAAGAGTAAGCACCACTACTAAGGCTCAAAGATCTAAGCTTAAAAGAAACAAGAAGAATGATAGGATCTTGCCCCCATCTAGTAGTCAAGTGAAGAAGAAAGTAGAAGCCCATTCTAGGAATGTTATTTCTGTTTTGAATAAAAAGAATCATGTAGCTAAACCTAAAGGCTCTGCGGTTGTGCAGCGTTCTAAGCCTAGTGTGAATTCTAATTTGAAATGTTGGAATTGCAATGAATGTATGTTTTCTAGTCGTCATGATTCTTGCCTTATTGACCATGTGAATGAGATGTATGCCCGGAAAAATGGATTAGAATGGAAACCGACTGGGAAAGTGTTAACCCAGGTTGGTTGGATGTGGAGCCCCACTGGTAGAACTTTCACTATAGCAGGAAATATGTGCCCTTTAACTAGGATCACTCCCACTGAAGTGAAAAAAGCGTGCCCTTTAACTAGGAGTACCAAGGCTACCAAAACACAAGCGTGTCCTTTAACTAGGAACACTGACACTACTGTAGGAACCAAGTGCCCTTTAAATAGGTCTACTCCCACTGTAGTGCCCGCGAATAATCCAAAACCTAAGAAAGTTGGAACAGTAAAACCTGTTAGTGCTAAAACTATCATTAGAAAACGCAGGAAATCTAAGGGTTTCAAAAATGTTAGCAATTCTGATAATTCTATATCTGTAACTGCTAACACTCCGGAACCAATAGTTTCCAATGCATTGTCTACTGTTGTGGTTGAAAACAGGTGGTCCAAATTGTTCTCTGGTATTTGGACTCTGGTTGCTCCAAGCATATGACCGGAGATCGCTCTCAGCTCAAAAATTTCGTCAGCAAGTTTCTTGGTACGGTTCGATTTGGGAATGATCATATTGCAAAGATAATGGGTTACGGTGAATATCATATTGGGAATGTTATAATTTCAAGAGTGTATTACGTGGAAGGTCTTGGTCACAACTTATTTTCTGTGGCACAATTTTGTGATGCAAACCTAGAAGTTGCTTTTCGAGAGCATACCTGTTTCATTCGTAATTTGGAAGGGGTTGATTTATTGAAAGGTACTCGAGGGAATAATTTGTATACTTTGTCTCAACAAGACATGATGGCCGCTTCTCCCGTATGTCTTCTCTCCAAAGCATCGAAGACTAAGTCATGGTTATGGCATCGACGGTTATCTCATCTTAACTTTGACGCTATTAATCACTTGGCGAAAAACGAACTTGTTCGTGGTCTTCCTAAACTATAATTTCACAAGGATCATTTGTGTTCCACGTGCACAATGGGGAAAAGCACTAAGAAATCATACAAACCCAAGACGAAAGACACCAACCAAGAGAAACTTTATCTTTTGCATATGGATCTTTGTGGGCCAATACATGTTGAAAGTTGATACTAGCATTTTGTTAAGGGTTCAGATTTTACTCTCGATATCCTCTCGAATTATCTCGGCCTTAAGTGGAATGATTGTTCTTGGTACTAAAAAGGGGTTTTAGATTTCTAATCTACTAAAAAAATTTAAATGTATTAAAATGAAAGTTTAAATCAAAAACAATTAATTTAATGGCAACTAACAAGACTAGAATTAAAATTAAAATTAGAATAAAGAAACAGTAAAGAAACAGTATTACAGTAAACCTTTAAAATGCTCAAAAGAAATTTGATTCGGAAGTATAACCTTGATTCGGAACTTTGTTCATCCGGAACTTTTCACTCGGAACCTCTTGATTCGGAACTTCGTTCGGAAGTTAACTCGGAACCTTCACTCGGAACTTGTTGATCCGGAAGTTCGTCCGGAACTTCTGGTCCGGAAGTTTATTCGGAAGAAATGGAAATAAAACTCATTCGGAACTTTTCAAGAAAAACTCATTCGGAACTTAAACAACAAACGTTCATTCGGAACTTTTCACTGATCCGGAACTTTCAGTTCATTCGGAACTTTTGACTCATCCGGAACTTTCAGTTCGTTCGGAAGTTTAAAAGATAAAAATTGATTCGGAACTTTTTGGAAAACAAATTTATTCTGAACTTTTCAAAAACATGTTCATTCGGAACTTTCTTGTTTATTCGGAACTTTAGTGTTCATCCGGAACTTTGGTGTTCATCCGGAACCTGGGAAACACAAATACACTAGTTTTACCCGATGAACAAGGAAACCAATTTTAATCCAAAAATCACCAAGTTTTTCACCAAAAACTTAAATAAACTAATCACTAAGCATCTACTAACCATAAACTACAAATCCCATCAACAAAAACATAAATCCCAACAACTTTTGAAGATCAAATCAATAAAATAAAAACTTAAGAACTTGAAAAGAAAGATGATGATGAACAAGATGAAATGGAAAGATTAAACAAGAACTTGTATTGACGATTTAATGTTTTAACAAGATCAAACAAAGATTAAAATTACAAGATTTGAGAAACAAAGATCAAAATCACCAAACACCCTAGTGGTGTTGGTGATACCTACGAACAAGAAGGAGAAAAAGAAGGAGGAGAGAAAAACTAAAAAAACTCACTGGCTAAATGTGTGTGGGGTGGTCTATTTATAGGCTTGTCTTTTGGTTGGTGAGTGGGCTTTCTCCCGTTCTTCTTGTCTTCTCGTCTTTTCAGAAAAGTTGACGTTTTCGATTCTGATTCGGGATTTGTCGTCGATTAAATTCAACTCGTCTTTTAATTTCTTCGTTTAATAGACTTGAGTTTCTTCGACTTATGTAAATCTTCCATCTTTGGTCCTTTTCTTCGATAAATCTTCGAATAGGCCCAGTGACTTCAAATCTTTTGCATCTCTTGGACAATAGACTTTATCTTGAGTCCTTTTCTTCGGTAAAACCCGTGCAATCCCATGTTTTCTTTAATATTCATCCGGTTGGCTCTGAAAATACAATAAACACAAAAACCACACATAATTCCAAACAAATGATATTAAATACGTGTTTTGGTCTCGTTTTAGCTAGAATTAAGTGGTAAAAGGATGGGTGTTTACACACCTATCAAATCCCCTACACTTAACCATTGCCATGCCCTCATGCAATGCTTAGTGATAAAGCAATTTTACACTTTTCTCATAATTAATCAACCTTGGCCTTATTCAAATACTACTAAACAAAAATTAAAGTACTAAAAGAAATTAAACTTTAAAGGAAACAAAAGGATGGAAATAACTTGCAAAGAAACCAATGACTTACATTAGGGCTTTAGTGCTGCGAAGATTTATCACCCTCAAGTTTCACGTTCCCCAAACTAAGCTTAAAAACGAGATCATTGTTATTGTAAGTTAGCAATTCAAACACTTACACACATGGCTTAATTAAGTGCTTAAACTCCCTTATTCCTAGGTGTATCTCTTATATTTTATTTTTGTCTTAGAATGATCATGAAGATGCATTTTTGGACTTATTTCGATAGTTTAATTAGGCTGAAAGCAAAGTAGGACGATTTGATCAATAGTTAGCTAAAGGACAAAATCTCTTAAAACTGCTTCTCGGGATATCAAAAAGTTCATATCTTGGCATAACTCGGTTCACGATTTGAGACCTTTCTCGGGCCGATATTTGGCATGTACTGCATACTTCATATCTTGAGAGACGTGCTTGAGATAATGGTCTTCTCATCGTTCATAAAGTTTCTTCATTTGGAGACTTTTGAGGGGTACTCTAACTTTGTTGACCACGACTTCATGATTATTTCTTCAATCTCTATTTGGGATTTTGAGATACAACGATCCGCCTCCTTTTCGGACTTGGATCTATTTATCCTCATACCTTGTTAGGGTCTTTTCGGATAGACTTCTCCATCATCTTTATGGGAGTTGATTGCTTTTCGTCGTGAGTCTTGATCCTTCATATTGACTTTGGGAATAATACTTTTCACATCACTTGGATCTTTAGCAATAAAATGGAATCCTCATGCCTTGTTAGGGCCTTTTCGGACTCGCCAATCTTCGCGCCCCGCTACATAAGTTATGCCTTGGCTATGAACTCTTATCATTACCGAGCAACTTTTAAACGATCTTGGGCTAGAAGCTAAGTAACCTTTCAAATCGTACGACTTTACTTATTGCAGATAAATTATTAGCAAGTGATGGGAGAATAGGCAAATAATTACACCAAGTGAGCTTGTGCAAGAATACCGACTTATAATTGACTCTATCATTTCTTGTCCTCCACAATTTAAAATCTCAAGTAATGAGACTCGTGGATACTTAGCCTAATAAACCAATTAAGGTCTACATGGTTAAGGATACTAGCTAGAATAAACTTGGATAAGTTTATTCGGGTTGAGTCAAAATAAACGCAACGGGCCTAATATGTCAAAGATTTCTAAACTAGCTACACCACTTTATTAAAATTTGACTTTATTGCGGGATATATACATATGAAAGCAACGATAAAAATTTAAAATTACGACTAAATGGCCAAAGTTAATAAAAAATTTGAAAAATGTTGAAAAATAGGATTTTCCGGTTAAATGAAGGCATTTTCATGGAAAAGTCCACTTAAAACTTCGATAGAAGTCCCCCCTACACTTAAGATAAACATTGTCCTCAATGTTTAAGCATGTGGGAAAAGTTTCCCCTACACTTATGACATTGTGCACGTTGGTTAACTCAAGTTAAGGAAGAGACGACTAAAGTGATCAATTTCAAATGTGAGTATGAAGAAAATTGAATCACGATAGTTGAGAGATAGAACCGGATTTCGGATAACACGGGAGCACGGTTCTTCAAAGTTTCCAAGAGTGCACTAATCCCTGTAATCACATCACCACACAAAGAGAAAGACGTATAGAAGCTCCCCTACACTTAGGGGATTAAAACATAAAAATATAGATACTCGGGTTGCCTCCCGAGGAGCGCTTGTTTTTTATAACCGAGTCACGAGCCTGACTCGACCCAAAATTAGTTCATGGGGAACATGGTGAGGGATGAAATCACCTCCTGAGAGGTGTCCTCACCAAAGTACAACTTCACTCGTTGGCCATTCACCTTAAAATTTGGTCCTTCAGGTTGAGCGAGCTCGAGAGTACCATATGGAAAAATTTGGGCAATGGTGAATGGGCCGGACCAACGAGATTTTAGCTTGCCCGAAAAGATTTTCAACCGAGAGTTAAAAAGTAAGACTCTGTCTCCAACATGGAACTCTCGGTTCTTAATCTTAGAATCGTGAATGAGCTTAGTCCTTTCCTTATAGATCAAAGAATTTTCATAAGCCTCATTACGGAGTTCATTCAGCTTATTGAGTTGGATCTTGCGTAGGTCACCGGCTTTGTTAATATCAAAATTAGCCCACTTCAAGGCCCAGTAAGCCATGTGCTCCAACTCAATGGGGAGGTGGCATGCTTTCCCGTACACGAGACGATATGGTGTACAACCAATCGGAGTCTTGTATGCAGTACGAAAAGCCCACAAGGCATCATCAAGTTTATCAGCCCATGAGGCACGATGCTCTCCCACGGTTCTTTCCAGAATTCGCTTAAGTCTTCGGTTGGATATTTCATCCTGGCCATTAGTTTGTGGGTGGTAGGCTGTGGAAAGACGATGATTTACACCGTACTTAGCCATGACTCTTGCGAATTGGTCATTGCAGAAATGAGTCCCACGATCACTAATAATGGCACGAGGCACACCGAATCTAGCGAAAAGAGCTTTTAAAAAGTTACAAACCACCCTTGCGTCATTAGTAGGTAAAGCTTTGGCTTCAACCCACTTTGAAACGTAGTCAACGGCTACAAGGATGTATTTGTTTCCTTTAGAAGAAGGGAATGGCCCCATAAAGTCGATACCCCAAACATCAAAGATATCACACTCTTGAATGAAATTCTGAGGCATCTCGTCTTTATGTGTGATCGTGCCTTGTTTTTGGCAAACATCACATCGTTTAACCATATTGTGAGCGTCACGATATATGGAGGGCCAATAAAATCCCGAGTCAAACACTTTTTTGGCGGTGTAGTTGGGACCAAAGTGACCACCGGTGGGTCCTTTGTGGCAAGCATCAAGGATTTCTAAAGCTGCCGGTCCGTCAACACATCGGCGGATAATCAGGTCGGCACATTGTTTGAATAGGTAAGGGTCGTCCCAAAAGTAAGTCTTAATGTCGGTGAAGAACTTTTTCTTTTGTTGAGACGTCAACCCTTCCATGAGAATTCCACCCGCCAAGTAGTTTGCAAAGTCCGCAAACCACGGGGTTTCATCAGAATTCGAATTTATAGACATTAAGGTCTCCAAGGGAAAAGAATCATTGATTTCTTTGTTCGGATGATCCCCTTGGTAAGGATCCTCAAGTCTGCTAAGATGATCCGCGGCTAGGTTTTCTGCTCCTTTTTTATCGCGAATTTCGATTTTAAATTCCTGGGGCAGCAAAACCCAGCGAAGAAGTCTTGGTTTGGAATCTTGCTTTGTCAACAAGTACTTCAACGCGGAATGATCGGTATACACAATTGTGGTGGAAAGGACAAGATAGGGGCGGAATTTTTCAAAAGCATAGACAACAGCTAAAAGCTCTTTTTCGGTTGTCGTATAATGCAATTGTGCCCCTGTCATTGTCTTGCTAGCGTAATGGATTGGTTGGAAGTGTTTGTTCACACTTTGTCCCAGAACCGCTCCAATAGCAAAATCACTAGCATCGCACATCAACTCAAAGGGCAGCTCCCAATTAGGGGTAACCAAGACGGGTGCCTTAGTTAGCTTATCCTTAAGTGAGTTGAAGGCTTCAAGACACTCTTTGGAAAAGATAAAAGGAGTATCTTTTTCCAAGAGGTGGGTCATCGGGCGAGCGATTGGAGAAAAATCTTTGATGAATCGACGGTAGAAGCCCACATGACCAAGGAAACTTCTCACACCCTTCACGGTTGAAGGTGGAGGCAACTTAGCGATAACATCGACTTTAGCACGGTCTACTTCGAGACCGGCTTTGGAAATTTTGTGTCCTAGCACGATGCCTTCTTTTACCATAAAATGACATTTTTCCCAATTCAGAACAAGGCGAGTGTCTTCGCACCGCTTAAGCATACGTTCCAAATTGGCAAGGCAAGAAGAGAAGGAATCCCCAAAGACCGAGAAATCATCCATGAAGACTTCCATGGTTTGTTCAACCATGTCATGGAAGATAGCTAACATGCACCTTTGGAAAGTACCGGGGGCATTGCATAAGCCAAAAGGCATTCTTTTGTACGCAAATGTGCCATAGGGACAAGTGAATGTAGTCTTCTCTTGATCTTGGGGATCGATGGGTATTTGGAAATAACCCGAGAAACCATCAAGAAAGCAGTAATATTCATTATCCGCTAAACGTTCAAGCATTTGGTCCATAAAAGGTAGAGGGAAATGATCATTTCTCGTGGCATCATTGAGTTTGCGGTAGTCTATACAAATTCTCCACCCAGTAACGAGACGAGTGGAAATCAACTCGTTGTGTTCATTGGGAACAACGGTTATTTCGCCCTTCTTAGGCACACAATGGATTGGACTAACCCATGGTGAATCCGAAATAGGGTAAATCATACCCGCATCAAGAAGTTTGATAACCTCTGTTTTGATGACTTCATGGATTTTTGGATTCACCCTTTGTTGGCTTTGAATTGTGGGCTTAAAGTCGTCCTCCATGAGAATTTTGTGTGTGCAGAAGTGAGGATCAATTCCACGAATATCAGAGATCTTCCAAGCAATAGCCTTCTTATGATCTTTCAACACGGTGATAAGTCGGGCTTTTTCTTCTTCCTTTAGGTCCTTAGCAATGATGACTGGCGAATTCTTCTCTTCTTCAAGGAATACATACTCAAGATGGGGCGGCAACTCCTTAAGTTCTAAATCCGGAGGATTTTCGACGGGAGGTGTTTTCAAAGTCGGAGTATCGATAGCAATGACCGTGGGAGATGGAGGAGAAGGATTGTCTTCGTTGAGGAGGTTGTTAAAGAAATTCATGTCTTCATCCCCATCGGTGGGAGAATCATCAGTAGCTAAGTTCACATCTCCCATGGTGTCATCAAGATTGTTCCAAAACAAATCACTATCTCCAAATAGAGACAATGATGAATCAATAGAGGACACGGTCTCAACATTGGGAAGAGAGGTAGGAATACTTTTGCAAGCATCATTAAAGTGTTCTTCACAAGCCTCATCAAGAACGTCAATACAATTAACACTCTCATATGAATAAGGCTGTTTAGACAACTTTCCCATGTTGAAGACTACTTTATCGTCACCCACTCTCATGATAAGCTCACCGGCTTCAACATCAATGAGAGTGCGACCGGTCCTCAAGAATGGACGACCAACAATTAGTGGCACACGAGGGTCCATCTCGTAGTCGACGACAACAAAATCAGCAGGAAAGGTGAATTTGTCGACTCCTACAATGACGTCTTCGGCTATCCCCACTGGATAAGCAACCGTACGGTTAGCTAATTCCAAAGTCATTTTGGTGGGGACTAGCTCTGGGAGAGATAATTGCTTCCAAACGCTTAGAGGCATAAGATTAATACTGGCACCTAGATCGGCTAGGGCCATGCAATTCTCTACTCCCGGGAAATTGCAAGGAATTAAGAAACGACCCGGATCACCGAGCTTGGTTGGCAATTTCCTTAAGAGTACTGCAGAGCAATTCTCATTAAGTTGGGTGTTGGCAATATCGAGGAGCTTTTCCTTGTCGCTCAGAAGATCTTTAAACATTTTCGCATATTTAGGCATGTGAGTGAGAGCCTCAGCGAAGGAGATATTGAAATTCAATTGTTTGAACATTTTAAGGAAGTTCGAAACCTGAATATCGTCCTTGCTTTTGAGCTTCTCTTTCCTCAACCTAGATGGATAAGGTATATTGGAAGAAGAGGAAGGCTTTGGAAGAATAGGATTACTCACATCCTTGGGTGGAGGAGGGGTAGAAGGAAGAGGTGGAGAAATTGGGGAAGGAGAAGGATGAGGAATAGGAGCAGGTGACTCGTTCTCCTTAGTCACAACCACTGGTGGAGGTATAGGAAGCTCGGGTTCCTTGGTACCTTTACCACTTCGAGTAGTGATTGCTTTCATCTCCCCTCTTGGATTCGCAACGGTGTTACTCGGAAGAGTACCCGAAGAAGAGGGTTGATTACCTTGGAAGAAACTAGCCATCATGTTCTTCAAGTCATTCGTTTGGCTATCCAACGTGTTTCTCATGTCGGCTCTCAAATCGTTCCCTTGTTTGACCAGGTCTGCTTTCAGGTTGAGCACTTCTCTCTGAAGATTTCCCACTATCACATCGTTAGTCCTCATATAAGTTTCCACTTCTTGGTGAAGAGCGGTGGGTTGGTTGGGAGGAGCATTGTATGCGGGTGGTTGATAAGCAGGTTGTTGGTAAACTTGGTTGTTACGTTGAGGTGGTTGTTGCTGCTTGTGAGGTGGGATGTATGGTGTACGAGGTTGTTGTTGTTGTTGAGTAGGGCGATTGAGGTTTTGTTGTTGGTTTGGGTTGTTTGGAGGAAAACCGGGTGGGGAAAGATAATTGTTGGAGCGGTAGCTAAGCAAATTACGGTCACCTTGAGGTCTAGCTTGATAAGCGGGTTGAGGATAGGTGCCATATGCCGCATTCACATTCTCAGCAGGGTAGTCATGGGTGGCAGTACAAGTTGTGTAAGAGTGAGGACCACCGCATATCTCACAAGGTTGGCTGACAGCGTTAACTTGAGCGTTTTTAGCGTTGTTGCTGTTGTTGTTGTTGACGGTGTGGGTGACAAGCGATTCAAGAAGCGTGGTGATTTTGTCCAGCCGCTTGTCGCTGTCACTAGTGCTAGCACTAGCGACATTGGTCCTAACACTCTTGGTTTGCACACGAGACTTGTTCTCAATGATATCCCAAGCAGCATTGGAAGTCTTAGCCAAAAGATTACCCCCCGAGGCACTGTTTAGTGAATCTTGGTCACTCATGCTTAAACCATTGTAAAAAGTATTGATTTGATGTACTTTGGTAAAACCATGTTGTGGGCATTTTCTTAAAAGATCTTTAAAACGATCCCAAGATTCACTGAACGACTCATCGTACTTTTGTTCAAAATTTATGATTTCATTCCGCAAAGCGGTAGTACGAGAGGGTGGGAAAAGTAATTGATAAACTTGGTTTCCAAATCCGTCCACGAGAGAATACTCTGTGGTGGTTCCTTAGCAAGCCAATGTCGGGCTTGTCCCTCTAAAGAAAAGGGAAAAAGTTGTAACCTGATAACCTCTTGTGGAACACCATTGAATTTGACCGTGTTAGTGAGTTGCAAGAATCTCTTGATATGGTCGTGTGGATCATCAATGGTACGTCTCAAGAATGGTTGAGCGGAGACCATCTAGATAAAGCCTGATTTTAGCTCAAAGTTGTTGGCGGCAATTGGAGGTATGACAATTGGATCAGTGTTGCCGTCTACATGAGCTTGCAGCAATTCAATCATCGGGCGATTATCCGGAAGGGGCTCATTGTTGTTGTTATTGTTCATGTTGTTGAAAGGCGGGTTGTTGTTGTTATTATTATTGTTTGGAGGTGGTATGTTATTGTTGTTGTGTACACCGGCCATGTCTAAGTGATCGAGAGGCTCGGGCTCTTGATAAGACGTGGATCGAGTGCGCATACACCTGCAAAAGAACGAACAAAGAAAAACAAAGCAAAAAAAAAAATTGGTTTTTATGTTTTTTTAATTTTTTGTATTTTTGAAAATTTTATATTCTTTAGGATTTTTTGAAAATTTTTATGAAAAAGTAACGTTCACGGGGAACGGATCCCAAAATCCAAGTTCTCACAAAAAACTTTTGATCTTAACGAGAAGAGCCGGCAGCGGCGCCATTTGATACTAGCATTTTGTTAAGGGTTCAGATTTTACTCTCGATATCCTCTCGAATTGATCTCGGCCTTAAGTGGAATGATTGTTCTTGGTACTAAAAAGGGGTTTTAGATTTCTAATCTACTAAAAAAGTTTAGATGTATTAAAATGAAAGTTTAAATAAAAAACAATTAATTTAATGGCAACTAACAAGACTAGAATTAAAATTAAAATTAGAGTAAAGAAACAGTATTACAGTAAACCTTTAAAATGCTCAAAAGAAATTTGATTCGGAAGTATAACCTTGATTCGGAACTTTGTTCATCCGGAACTTTTCACTCGGAACCTCTTGATTCGGAACTTCGTTCGGAAGTTAACTCGGAACCTTCACTCGGAACTTGTTGATCCGGAAGTTCGTTCGGAACTTCTGGTCCGGAAGTTTATTCGGAAGAAATGGAAATAAAACTCATTCGGAACTTTTCAAGAAAAACTCATTCGGAACTTAAACAACAAACGTTCATTCGGAACTTTTCACTGATCCGGAACTTTCAGTTCATTCGGAACTTTTGACTCATCCGGAACTTTCAGTTCGTTCGGAAGTTTAAAAGATAAAAATTGATTCGGAACTTTTTGGAAAACAAATTTATTCGGAACTTTTCAAAAACATGTTCATTCGGAACTTTCTTGTTTATTCGGAACTTTAGTGTTCATCCGGAACTTTGGTGTTCATCCGGAACCTGGGAAACACAAATACAGTAGCTTTACCCGATGAACAAGGAAACCAATTTTAATCCAAAAATCACCAAGTTTTTCACCAAAAACTTAAATAAACTAATCACTAAGCATCTACTAACCATAAACTACAAATACCATCAACAAAAACATAAATCCTAACAACTTTTGAAGATCAAATCAATAAAATAAAAACTTAAGAACTTAAAAAGAAAGATGATGATGAACAAGATGAAATGGAAAGATTAAACAAGAACTCTTATTGAAGATTTAATGTTTTAACGAGATCAAACAAAGATTAAAATTACAAGATTTGAGAAACAAAGATCAAAATCACCAAACACCCTAGTGGTGTTGGTGATACCTACGAACAAGAAGGAGAAAAAGAAGGAGGAGAGAAAAACTAAAAAAACTCACTGGCTAAATGTGTGTGGGGTGGTCTATTTATAGGCTTGTCTTTTGGTTGGTGAGTGGGCTTTCTCCCGTTCTTCTTGTCTTCTCGTCTTTTCAGAAAAGTTGACGTTTTCGATTCTGATTCGGGATTTGTCGTCGATTAAATTCAACTCGTCTTTTAATTTCTTCGTTTAATAGACTTGAGTTTCTTCGACTTATGTAAATCTTCCATCTTTGGTCCTTTTCTTCGATAAATCTTCGAATAGGCCCAGTGACTTCAAATCTTTTGCATCTCTTGGACAATAGACTTTATCTTGAGTCCTTTTCTTTGGTAAAACCCGTGCAATCCCATGTTTTCTTTAATATTCATCCGGTTGGCTCTGAAAACATAATAAACACAAAAACCACGCATAATTCCAAACAAATGATATTAAATACGTGTTTTGGTCTCGTTTTAGCTAGAATTAAGTGGTAAAAGGATGGGTGTTTACACACCTATCAAAAGTCTTAGTGGCAAAAAGTACATCCTCGTCATTGTCGATGATTACTCTCGGTTTACATGGGTGAAATTTCTTAAAGCAAAAAATGAGGCACCTAAATTCATCATCGGATTTCTCAAGATGATTCAAGTGCGTCTCAACACTACTGTCCGATGCATTCGTACAGATAATGGAACCGAATTTGTGAATCAAATCTCGCGTGATTATTATGAAGAAGTTGGCATATCTCATGAAACATCTGTTGCTCGCACTCCACAACAAAACGGTGTCGTTGAAAGGCGAAATCGCACACTTATGGAAGCTGCTCGAACGATGTTAATTTACGCAAAGGCTCCATTGTTTTTATGGGCAGAAGCAGTATCTACAGCAGTGTACACCCAAAACCGGTCACTAATTCGTAAACGCCATGGTAAAACACCTTATGAGCTTCTCCATGGAAAAGTACCAGATTTATCATATCTTCATGTATTTGGTTCTCTTTGCTATCCAAATAATGATGGTGACAATTTGAGAAAACTTCAACCAAAGGCTGATATTGGTATTTTCATTGGTTACGCCCCCGCAAAGAAGGCATACCGGATCTACAACCGTAACTCTCGCAAGATCCTCGAAACTATGAATGTTGATTTTGATGAGCTGACAGCAATGGCTTCTGAGCAAAGCAGCTCTGAACCCGCACTTCATGAAATGGGACCCAGTAACATTAGTTCTGGTCTTGTCCCAAACAACCCTACGTCATCATTTATACCACCTACTAGAACTGAATGGGATACGTTGTTTCAACCGTTCTTTGATGAATTCTTTACTCCTCCAACTATTGTTGCTCCAGAAACTGAGGTAATAGCTCCAGTAACCGAAGTTGTCGCTCCAGCAACCGTTGCACAATAAGATATATCTGCACCTAATGGTCAAGATATACCTTCAACAAGTAATTCTCAACCAACACATGTTTCAACTACCCATGTCATGCCTATTGATGATGAAGAGGATGATGATGATCACGATTTGGAACTCGCTCAAATGCATGAACTTCCATTCTTTGGTGTACCAATTCCCGACCCTAATCAAGTCGGGTCTTCCACCTCAGAGGAAGCTCCTTCTACAGTTTACTCCAATCCACGGATTCGTGAACATGACAGCAAGTGGACAAAGGATCATCCTATAGATTCTATTATTGGTGACCCTAATCGTCCGGTATCCACACGCAGTCAGTTACAAGAAAGTGCAATGTTTTGTCACTTTGATGCTTTTCTCACTGAAGTTGAACCTAAGACATGGCAACAAGCTTTTACTCAATCATGTTGGATAGAAGCTATGCAAGAAGAACTTAATGAATTTATACGTCTTGAAGTTTGGGAACTTGTCCCATGCCCGGATCAAGTGCAGTTACTCACTTTGAAATGGGTTTACAAGGTGAAACTCGATGAGTTAGGCGGAATATTGAAAAACAAAGCTCGACTAGTAGCTCGTGGATACAAGCAATTATTGGGCATCGACTTTATGGAATCCTTTGCACCTGTTGCCCGTTTGGAAGCTATTAGACTATTCCTCGCTTATGCAGCCCATATGAATATGATCGTCTATCAGATGGATGTGAAGACGGCATTTCTTAATGGTGAACTCAAGGAAGAGGTCTATGTTCAACAACCGGATGGTTTTGTGAATCCTAATTATCCTAATCATGGGTACAAGCTTAAGAAGGCTCTCTATGGGTTGAAGCAAGCTCCTCGCGCATGGTATGATCTTTTGTCACAATTCCTCATTACGCAAGGCTTCGCTAAAGGCAAGGTGGATCCCATGCTGTTCATTCAGAAACGAGGTAAAGATATGATTATGGTACAAATATATGTTGATGATCTTATATTTGCAGCCTCGACCCAAACCTTATCTGACGAGTTTGGGACACTCATGTCTTCCAAGTTTAAGATGTCTATGATGGGCAAGGTATCATTCTTCTTAGGTCTTCAGATATCTCAGAGTCTCAGAGGCATCTTTATCAATCAGTCCAAGTATGCCCTTGAATCGCTTAAGAAGTACAAGATGGAATCTTGTGACCCCGTGGATACTCCAATGGTGGAACGAACTAAGCTTGATGCAGATCCACATGGAGTTGCCGTTGATCCGACACTTTATCATGGAATGATCGGTACTCTTCTGTATATCACAGCCAGTCGACCTGATCTTCAGTTTGCTATATGTGTGTGTGCCAGGTATCAAACTAGGCCTACTGAGTTACACTTAGCTACTGTTAAAAGGATCTTTCGATATCTTAAAGGAACCATTAATCGGGGACTTTGGTATTCGAAGGACTCTTCTATTACACTAATGGCATATGCAGATGCGGATCATGCGGGTTGTCAAGATACAAGGCGTAGCACGAGTGGAACTTTGTAACTACTAGGAGATCGACTAATCAGTTGGGCATCGAAAAGGCAGAAAAGCGCTGCAATTTCAAGCACGGAAGCAGAATACATAGCTATGTCCGGTTGTTGTGCTCAAATTCTTTGGATGAGATCGCAATTAACCGACTATGGTCTAGGTTTCAACAAGATTCCGATGTACTGTGACAACAAGAGTGCAATTGCCTTATGCTGCAACAATGTTCAATTCTCCCGGTCAAAGCATATTGACATTCGCTACCACTTCATCAAGGAGCAAGTGGAAAATGGAGTAATAGAGCTTTACTTTGTCCGATCTGAGTATCAATTGGCGGATATATTCACGAAGGCTTTAGATCGCGCTCGAATTGAATTTTTGGCCGACAAGCTTGGAATGAGAACCTTCTCGCCTGAGACTCTTAAGGAATTGGCAGATGAAGCGAAAGAATAGTGATGGTAAAACTATTCTCCGTATCCTTGGTGATCATCTGTATATATTGTTTATATTTTTATCCACAAAAGCAAAATACAAAAATATAAAACCATATAAAAACCATAAAAATTAAAAAATCTAGAAAAATCCAAAAATATTTTTACTTTCTTTTTCAAAGGCATGTCTTTTGGTACGACAATATTTACGGCCTTAGAAATGTTGATTAATATCGACACGGCACCATAAATAGAGTTCATACAAAAGTTGTAAATATTTCATAAAACATGCCCTTATGGCTTGTAGTTATTTCTGACTGCAACCCGGTTTTCATATTAAAGTCAAGTATTTCTTATGAAAGCTTTGGCTCACAACGGGAATTAATTTTCTCGGGCAAGGTTTACTTTAAAACCTTGTAAGGGATCAAGTTTACTTTATAACTTGGTCTAACACAAATCTATGTACGCCTCAGTGCATTTATTTGTTATAACAAGAGAAGTCTTGTTTTTATGAAGCTATCATCTCTACAACCATGCTATCTACAATTGGTATCCACATACTCGACGATGCGACTACTCAACTGACGACTACAACTCTTTCAATAGAACATGGGTCAACAATTGAGGGGGAGCAATTGTCAAGCATTCAGAATCTTCGATGCCGAACGTGCCAAGCTCACTAACTGGTGTCAAGACAACAATACCAATCGTACACGTGGTGTCAAGAGATGACTTCAGACGTGACGAGGCGACCAACATATGCTGACAAGAACCATTTGATCTTATCATATGAGGTTCTCATCTATCAGGTCCAACCTTGTCAATTCTTTTTTTAATATGGTGAATATGTGATCATGTTACAAATCGATATCATATCTCACACAGTTGATATCATGAAGATAAAATGGACTTGCATTTTCTTCCCAAAACCTTTGTTAAAACTTCATTAAATCAATTGATATTAAAAACATCGATTGGGTTAATATTTTTAATATGGGGGAGAAAATGTGATTTAATATGGGATATTATCACAAATGGTTTGACTTAATGTGCTGGCTCATCCCGACATGTGCGAAATGTTTTCGAATATCGTGGCATATGTTAAGGGGGAGCAAAATGGATTTGCTATATCAAAATGGATTTTCATGGTGACATATACTTACCCAAAACCCATTTGTTTCACGACGATGAAGATTGTGGTGACATAAGGATGGTAGGATAGGATAAGTCCAATGATTCTTCTAGAACCGGAGGAATCTTGCCAAGGACATTCCATAGCTAGAAATAGTAGTCCTTAGGAAAGATGGAGAAAGATTGTGAACGTAGCTAAATGCCGACCAAGTACTTAAGTTAGCACTGGAACAATCACAACAAGGTGCTAGTTATGACGTATTGGTAAGCATTGAAGGGGTTGAAGAATGAAAAAGAATTGTAAAGATAAAGGGTGTAAAGAAAGAAGCCCTCCTTACAACTTTAGGCAGAAACCGGGTCAATACATATGCTATTGAGATCATTGTTAATGATTCTTGATATTGAAGACAGACATCATGGACCCAGTGATGCAATGCACAACCCATCCCAGCTAACTCAGATATCTCTCAAAAGGTATTTGTTTTAATCACACGGAGACAACACGTTATCTATTGATTTATTCACTCCGAATAAATTGGTATTGAAAAGGTGGCACTCCTCTCCAGCCTCCGATCACTAAAATCCAAAGTGCACGATCGAGTCTAGAGCCATTTGAGATCATCAAATATCTCATTAGGACACACTTTCATATTTCCTTGCTTCTTCACACACTGTGAAAAGTAAGAAAGATTTTAAGAGTCCTACGCAAAATCTTCATGATCTTGCCTGAACATCCGAGTAATACGAAAGTATTTACAATGAAGATGGAAATCCTTTTTGAGCGAACATCAAAAAGCTCATGGTAGGTGACTTGTGCGATTCTTTATGAATCAAACTTGTGATAACTGGAAAGCAACAGTTGTTTAATTCTTAACTGAACTTAAACACGTTCCAGGCCTCTACGCAATATCTTAGTGATCTTGCCAGAACACTCAGAGTGATACCTTAGTGTTCACAATGATGAGTGGAAATCCTTCTAGTGTTAACCTCAAACAGCACTTGGTAGGTAACTTGCAAGATTCTATACGAATTAAGCTCGTGACAACTGGAAAGCAACGATGGTGCGGTTCTTAATTGAATTTCACTTGTTCCAGGAACATGAATTGACGGCTTCAAATCATGCGGATATTATTATCCAAATGATTCACTCTTTATGTTCACAGTCAGCTTTGGACGGTCGAATAAAGAGAACGGGTTTACCCGCGAAATCCTGTCAGGAAGTTACTTAATTGAAACTATCCGTCACGGGTACGATATCTAATATCGTCCAACGGTCTTCACCGACCGGAGGTAAAATGCTACCGAATTAGAATGAAATGTTCAAAGCCATTTCGTTCGTGTCTACTTATGTTGCGGAATTTGAAGACGGTGGCGTTGCGGAATCCAAGAAGAAGTCGTCCTAGCATGCTTATACTTTATGCACTTAATACCTCATCAAAATTCAAGAAAGCCTAAAAGTTAAGTCTTCCGTTGTATCGAACTCTGAAGCTTTCAAGAATTACGAAGGTATAAGTATGTGGGACATGGGGTCACGAAGAGGCGAAGATCACAAGTGATGGATGCACGAGATCAAGGCAAGAGATTAATGCTCAAGATTGATATCAAAGATCATATCAGCATGTTCACCAGAAAAGAAAAAAAGAAAAAGAAAGACGAAGACTACGAGCTCAAGACAAGCATAGTATGCTAGGTTTATTTTATTATTGTAACTTGGGTAACGCCCTTGTTTGGAGTGACCTCCCTTAGGGGGAGATTGTTGGAAATACGTTTTTACGTATTTAGGAAGATTCGGTCACTCCGACAATATATTAAGTAGTAGCTCGTAGTCTAGACATCATTATTAAACAAACAAAGTCAAGCCTAACCTACAACATGTGTAGGCCGGCCCAACATTGTAAGCCCAAGCCCATCACAAGGCTTGGGTATATAAACCCTCTCCTTTGATGGAGAGGGTGTGTGGTTTCATAATTTTCACATAGTTATTCTTACTTTCTCTCTCTAGCTTTGTGTGAAATCCACCATCTCTTTATCTCTTTCTCTCTCTAAAACATAAGCAAGATTTACAATCATACAAGGTTGTAGGGATTAAACCCTACAAGTGGTATCAAAGACTGGTTCTTCGAGTAACTAGTTACTAGGCTCGATCAAAGAAGGATTGGTGTTTCTGGTTCGAGAGCATCAAGGAGCAACAGATCGATAAAAAGGGGTTTCTTGGTTTTTCGATTTTTTGAAAATCAAGGTTTGGTGACTGGTTTTCTTTCTTTGGTGGCTGGAGCAACAACAGGGAAGAAGAAAGGAGATAAACAAAAGGGACGGTTGTGTTTTGTTTATTAGGCTGGGGGAGTGGGAGAATATCCCACGGGTGACTCCTAGGTGGACAAAACCCACCCTATGAACCTGACCAAACCCACGCGTGAGTTTTAGTTTAAAAACCCACTACTTGTCACTTACTCACCTGTAGTGAGTTCACAAAAGGTGGGCCCCAATTTTTTCTTTTTTTAGTTTTTTAATAAATTGTGAGTGGGGATTTAATAGTAGGGGTATTTAATAGGGTATATTTTATATAAAATGAAGGTGAGGTGGAGGTGGTTTTTTTTCCTTGGTAACCTTGAAAAGTGAGTTTTGGGTGGGTAAGAGAAAGCTAAGGTGATGCTGATGTGGCGGTGGGTTTTTGTGTTACCACTCCCCCGAGCCTTAAAGTCAACTAGAACCTAGCACATAAAATACTCCACTTTTTGGGCAAAGACTTGGGCCATAGTATTGGACTATTACTTTTGTTTATTTTAAAACAAAAGGGTTTTATATTTTGGAGTGTTTTTATTTTGACACAAGGGGACTTCGTGATTCGTGATTGTGAGGTTTAACGTATCACAAGGCTTAGCGAGTTACCGAAGGGACTTTGTCAGTTTGTGATTGTGAGGTTTTTCACAAGGTTTAGCAAATCAACAAAGCGATTAAAGAATGACGGGAGCCAAGTTTGACATCGAGAAATTTGATGTAACTGGTGATTTTGGGTAATGGAGAATCAAGATGCGTGCTTTGTTAATCCAGAACGGATGTGAAGCAGCTCTGGAGCTTTTACCGCGAATATGGAAGCTGAAGAGAAATCTAACCTTGACAAGAAAGCTCACAGTTCCATGATTTTGTGTTTAGGTAACAAGGTCCTGAGAGAGGTTACCGGGGAGACGACTATAGCTGGGGTTTGGTCAAAGCTCGAGTCTTTATACGTGACGAAGTCATTGGCCAACAAGTTGTACCTGAAGAAAAAGTTGTATACATTCTACATGCCGATTGGACGAAATATTTCCGAGCATATAGATGAGTTCAACAAAATCGTTCTTGATATAGCAAATATTGAGGTAAAATTCGAGGATGAAGATCTTGTGTAAAACCTGTAAATTCAGGTTTTGACTACGTCATCATTGTATACGTCACCTTATGATATCTGAATGAATAGTACCACATTTGCATAAAATATTTTGAGCAATCATATGCATCATACACAACATACATTATTTTAGTTATCAAAACATGGGGACATTTAAATCTCATAGTATACATTGTGATTTTCATCACTTAATCACAAGGACAATCACATTTGGATGACTACATTTTATAAACATGCAGGACTATAACCAGTCACTTCTTTTTAAACATTTTAGTCACTTGAACATACAATCATAAGCATTCATCACATTGGTTCATAAATCCAAACTCATGATCAAAATTAATACATAATTATTTGAGTATAAATTCTTAAGCTTTAAATATATTAATGTATATATATTTTTCCTACACTATAATTGACTTTACGTTACGACACCAACTATTTTTATACTTAAACATTACCCTTAACCATTTTTACCTTTTTAAACTAAGTTATCATACTTTTGATGTAATAAAATCTTTTCTCATCTAAAAGTGACCATACTTTCACCAAGGGTCCCAAACTTAACCAAAATTAACCTAAACTCATACATACTCACACAATATTATACCTATACTCCTAGTGACTTTACCTAGACACAAAATTAAACATAAAAAAATACCCTAGCCTAAATTATAGCCGAATATATACTTACACATAACATTTAAATACCCAAAAACCCTTACCATGTACACCCTTGACTTTTAAACTTGTACAACCTAGTTATTAAAGTGTTACACTATAGAAAACACTTCCTTTCCCTTGACTAGCCCCAATACCGCCAGTTTTTATTTAAAACCATGAGACTATGTACAAATTTGGCATTTAAAACTTGTACTAAGTATTACTATGTTTATACCACATGACTAAGACACCTAGCACCTCCTTTGCACCCTTAGACGTGTAACAACCAACCTCCATACACCAAAGTCTTGTGTACAACTCTCACATTTAATTTAAACACTATGCGCACCCATTTTGTTCCCTTGCAAGACATACATGCGACGGCTTATTGTGATAAACAAGGACTATGTACATTTGCTAGTAATTAAAACATGTACTACCATTGTACACTTTCAAAATCCTCATATCTTGCTAACTCTCTCTTTTGGCGTGTATGCACCCCAAGCCACATCCCACAATCTTACACTCCTAGATATTTAGCAACACTAAGCCTCACACATCACTCACACACCCATATTCGGTTATCTCTCTCAAACAAAACGCCTAGATATCTCTAAGCATTTACTTCAACTAGTTCTTAGTCCTCTCCAAGCATTTAGTGCTCCTCATTCAAGATATTTCACATTTAAGACGAATCCAAGACCATTCTAGTAGAGCCCGACGTCTAGAATCCTCAAGCCATAGTCATCATCTCATTTTCTTGAAAGCAAGTAAGTATAAACCTCCTTTAAGCTTTTCCTTACTCATTTCATGTTTCATGCATGTACATGTTATGAAAATGGAGTTAAAGATGCATGCACACGTTGGGATCTTATGAACAAACCCTAAACAACATATAAGCCCACGGCTTATATGAAGTTTATGGGTGTTCTTGCCTAAAAACCCTAAAAACGTGTACATTTAAGCTTATGTAAACTTATTTAAGCCCTAGAAGAATCACTTGCCTTAAAATGTGTTAAAAACTTAATATAAGCCAAAACCATTAACCTAATATAAGCTCATGACTTATATAAGCCTAGTCATATCTAAGTTGGTTATATAAGCTCATAGGACCTAATATAAGCCAATACTTAATATTAGCTTATTTAAGCCCACTAATAAAATAAGCCGTAGCTAAGTAAGCCCATAAGTCATTAAGCATTAAATTTAATATAAGCCTTAGCATTATTAAAAATAAGTCGAAACATATAAGCTAAACATAAGCCTTAAATAAGCCCATTGAATATAAGTCTAATTCATTTTAAGAAGTAAGTAAACTTAATAAAAGCCCATAGTAAAAACTTGGCCCATTTAGTAAAACCAAAAGTTACTAGCTACTTATTAAATTTACCTAGTGAAATTTATATAAGCCCATTAGTCCCACATTAATAAGCCGAGACCCAAAATGGGCTAGTCAAGCGCATTTGCTAAAATATGGAGACTTTTTGGGCCATATTTGACAATTGGTGAAAGTTAGATCCAAAGTTATAAATTAATAAAACTTATATAATTCTTTCGTGACTTTTTGTAAGTACAAGGGCCAAACTTGTCATTTCCCAAAGTATAGGCGGCGGTTAATTCAAACCGTGTGTTATATGAAACCACAAGGGCCATAGTTGCCAAAAACCTAAACTAATATGAAGCCCTAATTGTTTTTATACACAAACCGAGACCTTAGGGGTCACTTTTGCCATTTGTGTAAAGTTATACAAGCCCTAACTTTACTTTATTAATATTCGAAACTTAAAGGGCCATTCCTGCCATTTTTGAAACTTAACTCAAACCCTAGAAACCCTATAAAACATTTATATCACTTAGGGGACTAATTGTGTCAATTTGGAAACTTGACACAAGCCCTAACTCCTTATAATATTAATTCTGAGACTTAGGGGGGGTGTTTTGTCATTTCCCCAAAGTTTTACAAGCGCTAGGGGCGTTTTTATAAATAAACTAACTAACAAGGATTAACGGCGTAATAAACTTAACGAATGAAACCTTAAAAGTTATTTTTGTTATCTGTCATATTTACAAGGGTTTACTAGTACTTTTTAAAATAATTAAAAGCATTAATAAAATATTTAATTAAATTTAGTTATTTAAATAATTAAATAAATCACTAAGTTTATTTACGAGACTTTATAAACTGACGAATCCCGTTAATTATATTTTTGAGACTTAAGAAAATAACATAATATTACCTTACGGTTTATTTAATTAAAATCCATTTATTTAATTTATTCCCGTTTACTAAGTCAACTTATATATTTTTAGACACTAAAAATATACGTTTAGCACAACCCTTTTATGAGTATAAACATTTAGCCAATCGTAATAACATATTAATTTGTGATCATGCATTCCTTGAAAATCATACATCCATCATGCATTATAAATTATGCATTTACTAAGGCACTTAAAATTACTTAGGTAATTACTCCGGTTCGTGATCATATTGTGCCAGTTTGTTCAGTGACATCATCATCATCACATCATTACCACTAAGGTGAGTTCATGGCCCCATCTTTACTGTTTTATAATTGGGGGAGAAAACATACAAAAACTATATTTATTATAATATGTAAAACATGCATTGACAACAACAACAACTTATTGCCTATTGTTTGCCCCATATCCATGGACTGTAATAGTTAATAGTGTAGCGTGAAATGTGTGAATAGATCTATTTGGGTATTGACAATAACCGGCCTGCGTGACTTGCTATCACGAAACGCTTAGGCCAAGCAACAGGTTTACATCATTGTCGGACTGAGGGAACAACATCGGGACAGATCCAAATGGGCGTACTAAACAACTTATTTTGTCTAGCTTCTATTACAGGGCAATAGGAACTACTATAGTATGTAGCTTAGTGCTCTACTATCCTTGCGATGTTTTGGCATATTATTAACTTATTATTTAATTAAACTTGTGAATTCACCAACTTCGTGTTGACCCCCACATTTTACTCTATATGTTTTCTTAGGAAAATAAAGCAGGTTCATGCATTGGATTCCAGCATTTTAGGAGCATCATGTCTACCATTGGGCTGGGATATTTACTTCAGTTTTAATAATAAATGTGGTTTACAAAAAAGATACTAAGTGTGTACAATTGATTCATGTAATTTGTATTAAATGACTTTTATGATCATTGCTCTATATACTATGTGTTATCGATCCACCCAAGTAACACCCCAATTACTATTCCGCTGCATTTGACCAAGTTGGGGGTGTTACAGAAATGGTATCAGAGCGCATAGTTATAGAGAACCAGATCGATAATAAAATTTTAAATATAATAAAAAATTTAAACTGGACTATAACTGAACTTTTAAAAATCAATGAAATAAAGAGAAAGTTGATTTTTGGGGAACCCTTATAAGTTATGCATATAGTACATAGAGCATACACATTATGTGAACTAGTTTCACACTGATTTATAACCTTTGAGTTAGTAAATCACCTAAGTATCTACCTATACTTTTAACAGCATAGTTAAAAGACGTAAACCACATCGCATATGCACTTTAAAAACTTTTTGAATTGTGTAAGCTAACAACTTACTCAAATTTGAAATGCTATTTTCAGATATCATGACGCCACCTACTATTGTGACTACCTTTGAGGAGCTCATGGCTCCTACCACCACTCCAGTATCGCTGACGTCAGTATTTGCTGGACCCGCATCCGACACGGAGTCCAGAGATGACCAGCCAGACGGGGTCATCATACTCTCAGATTCACCTACTCCATCACCACCTATTGTATCCCCTACGTCACCATTGCTTGTAGTACCTGCATCTCCTCCTAGGGAGATGGATCAGGTTGTACCATCTTTACCACCATTTCCACCACCTTCTACACATCACCCTTACCCCACCAGTACTCTGCCACCTCGCAAGAGGAGGCGTGATTTCGTTCCTGACTCGACATTCGAGGTAGGATAGGGATCTGGAGCTGGACGGCCCAGTCTTGGCGCACTGCAGGCACAGGTCGACGCATTTGTGGCCCGTCAGGCGTAGGACACTGCTCTCATTCATGCCCTATTACAGGCGGACCAGCAGGGTCGCGCCTTACTTCAGGAGAGGTATAGATCTCTCTACTGGGTTATGGCTAGTGAGTCACACACCACGCAGAGTTCTCTGGGTATGACCCATGGAACTATGCATTGGTTATTGGATGAGGTTGCCTACCTCCGCTGTCGGTTAGCTACACTTGAGGGTCACTCATACGAGACCCAGGCTGCTATCCTCACTCAGGAGGAGACCTTTCGGACGTTCGTAGACCTAGCAGACCTCCGCCATCAGGGACTCACTACTGAGACAGACCACCTATGGAGTGCCGATGCAGCACGTCGGCACCAGTTGCTAGACACTATGAGATTCTCCAGCGAGACTAGGAGGGCGATGATCCGTATGCAGGATGATCGTGCACCCACACCACCAGCCGGACCACCTGCACCTGCAGACAGCCATACTAGTGTAGGCTAGATTTCATTGTACATCATGACAAGCATTGAGTTGCATCTCAGCTCGCATGATTTAAATCTTTTGTACTTGTATTTCCATTTCAGTTGTATTTGTATCGTAACACCTAACCTTAGTAGGTAGGTTATCTTTTGTAGTATTACAAACATTTGTACCACTATCTCAGACAGGATGGTTGTATCTCGGTCTTAGATCGGTTGTATTGTATTATATTGATGTTCACCAATACTGATATATCATCCTTTACTTGTTTGTTTGAATTTATATTATTATGAAATCTTGACAGGTTATCTAAATTTGTTGTGAATTCTATGCATACCCATTTTTATGTAGCTTAATATTATAATTCTACTAACCAACTGATAAATCTCATCTTTGTGTATGATAGAACAATGGCACAAAGAGTCACTCGACATAACACTAACGCTGCTCCTTCAGCGACTGTTTCAGAAGCACAACTCAGAGTGCTTATCGGTCAATGCATTGTTGATGCCCTAGCCGCCAGGGAAACCCACCCAAGCGGAAACCAGGGCGACAGTCAAAGCTCGAATGCTAGAGATTGAGTTGCCAGAGGATGTACCTATCCCGACTTCCTGAAATGCAAGCCCAGTTACTTCAAGGCCAAGGAAGGGGTAATAGGACTCATGCAATGGTTCGAAAGGACCGAGACAGTATTCCGCATTAGTGATTGCACCTGGGAGAACAAGGTGAAATTTGCCACATGTACTCTTTGGAACATGCTCTCACCTGGTGGAACTCCCTAGTTGCTACTCTTGGACATGATGAAGCCTATGGGATGACCTGGAATGCATTTAAGGAAAGACTTACCACGAAATACTATCCTCGAGGCGAAATCAAGAAGTTAGAGATTGACTTGTGGAACCTCAAATGCTTGAACCATGACATCACGACTTACAACCAGAGATTTCAGGAGTTGACTTTGATGTGTACTCGGATGTTCCCTGACGTGAAGGACAAGATAGAAAAGTATGTCATGGACTTCCGGATTCTGTGCACGACAGTGCATTCGCATCCCGACCCACTACAGTCGAAGGTGCCATAGAATTTGCCACAGAGCTGATGAACAAACGGGGACGTGATCATGTGATTAGGCAGTCTGAGTACAAGAGAAAGGTTGAGGAGAACTACCGTGGTTACAATCAGGCCCAGCCACCAAAGAAGCAAAACTTGGGCCAGATATGTAGTGTTGTTTCCTCCGCACCACCACCATATGCAGGCAACAAGCCAAAGTGCACCAAGTGCTATTTCCATCATTTCTCTACTGTTGAATGCCGAAGGCCCGAACAGGGCAACACTTATGTTCCAGCCATCAGGAACAACTCTAGCACCAACTACAAGCCCCGCAATGGCAACAGTCAGAACTTTCGTGGAAATGAATAGCAGGGAAACCGCCAGCACACTGGCAACAGTAACACAACTCGTAGGGAAATTTGTTGCTATGGTTGTGGAGAGATCGGACACATCAGCCCTGATTGCCCAAAGCGAGCAGTTAGGAACGAGAGCAGAGGAGGAGCACCATCTAGAGTCTATGTGATAGGAGACGCCAAGACCCACCCAGACTCCAATGTGGTTACTGGTACGTTCCTTCTAAACAATCGCTATGCCAATATATTGTTTGATACGGGAGCAGATAGGAGTTTTATATCCACAGAATTTAGTAGCTTACTAGACATCACACCTACACCGTTAGACGACTGTTATAGAGTCGAGTTAGCAGACGGTAAGATCATTGAAACTAACACTATTTTAAGAGGCTGTACCTTACACCTTTTAAATCATCCATTCGATATTCAGTTGATACCTGTAATTTTGGGTAGTTTCGACGTCATCATTGGTATGGACTGGTTAGCTGAATATCACGCGACCATTATGTGCGACCAAAAGCTAGTCCGTATACCATGGGGAAAAGAAAATCTAATCGTTCGAGGAGAAGGAAACTCAGATAGAACTGACATCAGGCTGAGTGTTATCTCATGCACTAAAGTCCAGAAGTACATACTAAAAGGATGCCCTATCCTTTTAGCACATATTTCAAAAACCGACAAGGAAGAGGAACCAGAGAAGAAACAAATCAAGGACGTGCCAATTGTCCGTGATTATCCTGAAGTTTTCCAGACGACTTACCTGGTTTGCCTCCGACTCGTCAAGTGGAATTCCAAATCGACTTGATACCAGGAGCTGCACCTGTAGCTAAAGCACCATACCGATTAGCACCAACCGAGATGAAAGAACTCGCTGAACAACTTCAAGAACTGTCAGATAAAGGTTTTATCCGACCCAGTTCCTCACCTTGGGGAGCTCCAGTACTTTTTTTCAAAAAGAAAGACGGATCTTTCCGAATGTGTATCGATTACAGAGAACTGAATAAGCTAACTGTGAAAAACCGTTACCCACTACCACGAATCGACGACCTATATGATCAATTACAAGGATCAAGTGTGTACTCCAAGATCGACCTACGATCAGGGTATCACCAGTTGAGGGTCAGAGAAGAGGACATACCGAAAACAGCTTTCAGAACTCGTTACGGTCATTATGAATTTCAAGTCATGCCATTTGGCCTGACTAACGCTCCATCCATATTCATGGACCTCATGAATCGAGTGTGCATACCCTATCTAGATAAGTCTGTGATTGTGTTCATCGACGACATACCCATCTACTCCAAGAACGAGCAAGAGCATGGAGAACATCTTGCTCAAGTTCTAAAATTACTTAAGGAAGAGAAGCTGTACGCAAAATTCTCGAAGTACGACTTTTGGATTCCTAAAGTTCACTTCCTCAGTCATGTGATTGATGACAAGAGAATTCAAGTAGATCTCGCAAAAGTCGAATCCGTGAAGGATTGGGCATCACCCACTTCACCAAAAGAGATTCGCCAATTTTTAGGCCTTGCCGGTTACTACCGGAGATTCATAGAGGGATTTTCTAAGAAAGCTAAATCTATGACAAAGCTTACTCAGAAAGGCGTAAAGTTCGATTGGGGAGAAAAAGAAGAGGCCGCATTCCAAACCATTAAGCAGAAATTGTGTAGTGCACCCATTTTTGCTTTACCAGAAGGCAACAAAGACTTCGTCGTCTACTGTGACGCCTCACACAAAGGCTTAGGAGCTGTCTTGATGAAGAGACAGAAAGTGATTGCCTATGCTTCAAGGCAATTGAAGAAACACGAGCAAAATTACTCTACCCATGATCTAGAGATTGGATCTGTAGTTTTTGCTTTGAAAATTTGGAGACACTACCTGTATGGAACAAAGTGCACAGTGCATACTGATCACAAGAGTTTGCAACATATCCTAGACCAGAAGGAGCTAAACATGAGGCAACGCCGTTGGATAGAACTGCTCAGTGATTACGACTGCGACATCAAATACCACCCAGGTAAAGCCAACGTAGTTGCGGATGCTCTAAGTCGAAAGGGAACTGCTCCTCCCATGAGAGTTCAAGCCCTAGTCATGACCATTAGCTTGGACCTACCCAAACAAATACTAGAGGCTCAACTCCAAGCACAGAAACCTGAAAACATCAGAAGAGAAGACATAGGAGGAATGCTTAGGACTGACCTAAGCAAGGAGAAGCTGGAAGCTAGAGTAGATGGAACGTTATGTTTACACGGAAGAAGTTGGTTACCATGCTACGGAGACTTGAGAAACGTGATCATGCACGAATCTCATAAGTCCAAGTACTCTATACATCCCGGATCTGAAAAGATGTATCAGGACGTGAAGAAATTATATTGGTGGCCAAACATGAAAGCAGACATTGCCACATACGTGAAGAAATGTCTGACTTGTGCCAGAGTAAAGACAGAACATCAGAGACCATCCGGTTTGTTAGTCCAACCTGAAATACCTAAATGGAAATGGGACAACATCACCATGGACTTCATTACCAAACTCCCTACTTCATCTCACGGTTACGATACAATTTGGGTAATCGTCGACCGACTCACAAAATCCGCTCACTTTCTGCCCATCAGAGAGAATGACTCTCTAAACAAGTTAGCTAAGTTGTACCTAAAGGAGATAGTGACTAGACACGACATACCAGTCTCAATCATTTATGATCGAGATGGTAGATTTACGTCAAACTTTTGGAGAGCTTTCCAACGGAGTTTAGGAACAAACTTAGACATGAGCACCGCATACCACCCGCAGACTGACGGCCAGAGTGAACGAACAATCCAAACCCTAGAAGATATGCTGAGAGCATGTGTGATCGACTTTGGAAAAGGATGGGTCGAACATATACCATTAGTTGAATTCTCCTACAACAACAGCTACCATGCCAGTATTAAAGCAGCACCATTTGAGGCCCTGTATGGCCGCAAGTGTAGATCACCAGTATGCTGTGCAGAGGTGGGGGAATTTCAACTGACTGGACCTGAACTAATCCAAGAGACGACAGAGAAGATCACCCTCATCGGGCAGCGAATTCAGGCTGCCAAGGATAGACAGAAGATCTATGCAGACAGGAAATGGAAGCCTATGGAGTTTGAGGTAGGTGATCGTGTTATGCTGAAGGTATCACCTTGGAAGGGCGTCGTCCGATTTGGGAAACGTGGGAAACTAAATCCACGTTATATGGGACCCTTCAAGGTGATTTCCATAATAGGTGAAGTCGCCTATCATCTAGAGTTGCCCCAGTAGCTGAGCCGGGTACACTCTACATTCCATGTCTCAAACTTGAAGAAGTGTTACGCGGATGAGCCGCTAGCCATGCCATTGGAGGGAGTCCACTTCGATGACAAACTCCAATTCATAGAAGAACCAGTGGAAGTCATGGAGAGAGTAGTCAAGAAGCTAAAGCGAAGCCAAATCCCGTTAGTTAAGATACGATGGAACTCTAGGAAAGGTCCTGAGTTCACATGGGAACGTGAGGACTCATTTAGAGCTAAGTACCCAAACCTGTTCACCTAAGCAGTGACGTCATCTTAAGCTTTGAGGACAAAGCTAAAATAATGGGTTAATGCTGTAAAACCTGTAAATTCAGGTTTTGACTACGTCATCATTGTATACGTCACCTTATGATATCTGAATGAATAGTACCACCTTTGCATGAAATCTTTTGAGCAATCATATGCAACATACACAGCATACATTATTTTAATTATCAAAACATGGGGACATTTAAATCTCATAGTATAGATTGTGATTTTCATCACTTAATCACAAGGACAGTCACATTTGGATGACTACATTTTATAAACATGCAGGACTACCAGTCACTTCTTTTTAAACATTTTAGTCACTTGAACATACAATCATAAGCATTCATGACATTGGTTCATAAATCCAAACTCATGATCACAATTAATACATAATTATTTGAGTATAAATTCTTAAGCTTTAAATATATTAATGTATATATATTCTTCTTACACTATAATTGACTTTACGTTACGACAGCAACTATTTTTATACTTAAACATTACCCTTAACCATTTTTACCTTTTTAAACTAAGTTATCATACTTTTGATGTAATAAAATCTTTTCTCATCTAAAAGTGACCATACTTTCACCAAGGGTCCCAAACTTAACCAAAATTAACCTAAACTCATACATACTCACACAATATTATACCTATACTCCTAGTGACTTTACCTAGACACAAAATTAAACATAAAAAAATACCCTAGACTAAATTATAGCCGAATATATATACTTACACATAACATTTAAATACCCAAAAACCCTTACCATGTACACCCTTGACTTTTAAACTTGTACAACCTAGTTATTAAAGTGTTACACTATAGAAAACACTTCCTTTCCCTTGACTAGCCCCAATACCGCCGGGTTTTATTTAAAACCATGAGACTATGTACAAATTTGGCATTTAAAACTTGTACTAAGTATTACTATGTTTATACCACATGACTAAGACACCTAGCACCTCCTTTGCACCCTTAGACGTGTAACAACCAACCTCCATACACCAAAGTCTTGTGTACAACTCTTACATTTAATTTAAACACTATGCACACCCATTTTGTTCCCTTGGAAGACATACATGTGATGGCTTATTGTGATAAACAAGGACTATGTACATTTGTTAGTAATTAAAACATGTACTACCATTGTACACTTTCAAAATCCTCATATCTTGCTAACTCTCTCTCTCTTGGCGTGTATGCACCCTAAGCCACATCCCACAATCTTACACTCCTAGATATTTAGCACCACTAAGCCTCACACATCACTCACACACCCATATTCGGTTATCTCTCTCAAACAAAACGCCTAGATATCTCTAAGCATTTACTTCAACTAGTTCTTAGTCCTCTCCAAGCATTTAGTGCTCCTCATTCAAGATATTTTACATTTAAGACGAATCCAAGACCATTCTAGTAGAGCCCGACGTCTAGAATCCTCAAGCGATAGTCATCATCTCATTTTCTTGAAAGCAAATAAGTATAAACCTCCTTTAAGCTTTTCCTTACTCATTTCATGTTTCATGCATGTACATGTTATGAAAATGGAGTTAAAGATGCATGCACACGTTGGGATCTTATGAACAAACCCTAAACAACATATAAGCCCACGACTTATATGAAGTTTATGGGTGTTGTTAATGCAAGTGATGCCTAAAAACATTATTAGTGTTAACTAATCTTTCTTAGTTTTGATCACAACAAACCATACAACACATTTAGTGTAAAACACAAAATGAATTATTTAACTAACACTATCATCAAGGTAATAATCATATCACTAATCTTTCTTAATCATAATGAGTGATCATCAAAATGATTATCCTTAAAACTCACTTTTGTTAATATGACAAAAGACTTTTTAATAAACTTTCTTTTTTAGAAAATGTTTTATTAAAATGGAAAATGAAAATTTAAAAATAGCATATTCCAAATGCTGTTAGAATATCCTTTGAAGGTTTCAAATACCTCAGATATTCCCACCCCACTAAAAGACAAAAAATGGAGCGGAGTCTAGTGGCGGTACCTTAAGTACCTACGCGGTACCTTAGCGATATGGAACCGCCGGGTGAGATAAGGTACCGCGCACAGCTAGCCGTTATAGATCCGTTATACTTTGTCTCCTTTAAATAGTGGGTCAAATCTCATTTTCCAGTAAGCCTCTTGGACGTTTTTCTTAGCCCTCTTTCTATTTTCTATAGCATAATCATTATTAAATGATCACTTAAATTGTTAAGGATGTTTACATATGATTATCCTCTTGATCCCCTCCTTTACCTTGTCCAATGAGAAGATCACTCACTCACTAGTGTTGTGATAAAGATGAATCTATGAGCTAGTCATATTCATCATGATACCTTTTTGTTTTAGGTCAATCCAATGTATTTATGAATACTTGGACTAGTTGTGTTCATCCAAGTTATTTGTGGATACTTGGATTTGTTGTGTACATCCATTGCATATGTGTTTGCTTGGATTTGTGTTGTGTAAATCCAAGCTACATGTGTGTACTTTGATAAGTCTAGTTGAGTTGTAATAGATTTGATTAGGAGTTCTCACTAAACTATAAAGTGATGTGGTTGTGTCTTGTGAGTTCTCACTAATCTGTAAAGTGACTAGTAGTTGTGTTGTGTGAAGTTCTCACTTAGCTTCAAAGTGAAGAGTCGTGAAGATTGGTTCTAGCTTTCGATTAGAACTCGACATCTAGCCTTGTGTCGTAAAATGGTGAAGTAGGCAACGTCGTGAAGATTGGTTCTACCTTAAGATTAGAACTCGACATCTAGCCTTGTGTCGTTAAATTGTGAAGTAGGCAACGTTGTGTAGATTGGTCCTAGCTAAAGATTAGGTCTCTACATTTAGCTTAGTGTCGGAAAATAATGTAAGCAACGATGTAAGGTTTTCTCCGCCGAGAAGGGAGCTTGTGGATATAGTGGAAATCTCGAGTAGGTGTACTCGAGGAGTGGAGTAGAAACGAGGATAGAGCCTCGTTGTCGAACCACTATAAATCTTGGTGTCTTCCCACTAGGTTGTCTCCTTCCTTACTCTTTACTTATTTCATTATCATTACACTTACCTATTATCTTTGCTAGTGCATTTGAATTGAACCTAATCATTATGCAACTTAGCCTCAAGTAAAAGATCGTTTTGATACAAACCAAATTAAAAGTAATTTTAATTTGGTCACCAATCGGAGAGAAACTATTCAACCCCCCCCCCCCCCTTCTAGTTTCTACAGGTGTTCTTGCCTAAAAACTCAAAAAACGTGTACATTTAAGCTTATGTAAACTTATTTAAGCCCTAGAAGAATCACTTGCCTTAAAATGTGTTAAAAACTTAATATAAGCCGAAACCATTAACCTAATATAAGCTCATGACTTATATAAGCCTAGTCATATCTAAGTTGGTTATATAAGCTCATAGGACCTAATATAAGCCAAGACTTAATATTAGCTTATTTAAGCCCACTAATAAAATAAGTCGTAGCTAAGTAAGCCCATAAGTCATTAAGCATTAAATTTAATATAAGCCTTAGCATTATTAAAAATAAGCCAAAACATATAAGCTAAACATAAGCCTTAAATAAGCCCATTGAATATAAGCCTAATTCATTTTAGGAAGTAAGTAAACTTAATAAAAGTCCATAGTAAAAACTTGGCCTATTTAGTAAAACCAAAAGTTACTAGCTACTTATTAAATTTACCTAGTGAAATTTATATAAGCCCATTAGGCCCACATTAATAAGCCGAGACCCAAAATGGGCTAGTCAAACCCATTTGCTAAAATATGGAGACTTTTCGGGCCACATTTGACAATTGGTGAAAGTTAGGTCTAAAGTTATAAATTAATAAAACTTATATAATTGTTTTGTGACTTTTTTTAAGTACAAGGGCCAAACTTATCATTTCCCAAAGTATAGGGGGCGGTTAATTCAAACCGTGTGTCATATGAAACCACAAAGGCCATAGTTGCCAAAAACCTAAACTAAAATGAAGCCCTAATTGTTTTTATACATAAACCGAGACCTTAGGGGTCACTTTTGCCATTTGTGTAAAGTTTTACAAGCCCTAACCTTACTTTATTAATATTCGAAACTTAAAAGGCCATTCCTGCCATTTTTGAAACTTAACTCAAACCCTAGAAACCCTATAAAACATTTTTGTGACTTAGGGGACTAATTGTGTCAATTTGGAAACTTGAAACAAGCCCTAACTCCTTATAATATTAATACCGAGACTTAGGGGGAGTGTTTTGTCATTTCCCCAAAGTTTTACAAGCCCTAGGGGCGTTTTTATAAATAAACTAACTAACGAGGATTAACGGAGTCATAAACTTAACGAATTTAACCTTAAAAGTTATTTTTGTAATCTGTCATATTTGCAAGGGTTTACTAGTACTTTTTAAAATAATTAAAAGTATTAATAAAATATTTAATTAAATTTAGTTATTTAAATAATTAAATAAATCACTAAGTTTATTTACGAGACTTTATAAACTGACAAATGTCGTTAATTATGTTTTTGAGACTTAAGAAAATAACATAATATTACCTTACGGCTTATTTAATTAAAATCTATTTATTTAATTTATTTCCGTTTACTAAGTCAACTTATATATTTTTAGACACTAAAAATATACGTTTAGCACAACCCTTTTATGAGTATAAACATTTAGCCAATCGTAATAACATATTAATTTGTGATCATGCATTCCTTGAAAATCATACATCCATCATGCATTATAAATTATGCATTTACTAAGGCACTTAAAATTACTTAGGTAATTACTCCGGTTCGTGATCATATTGTGCCAGTTTGTTCAGTGACATCACCATCATCACATCATTACTACTAAGGTGATTTCATGGCCCCATCTTTACTGTTTTATAACTGGGGGAGAAAATATACAAAAACTATATTTATTATAATATGCAAAACATGCACTGACAACAACAACAACAACTTATTGCCTATTGTTTGCCCCATACCCGTGGACTGTAATAGTTAATAGTGTAGCGCGAAATGTGTGAATAGATCTATTTGGGTATTGACAATACCCGGCCTGCGTGACTTGCTATCACGAAACTCTTAGGCCAAGCAACAGGTTTACATCATTGTCGGACTGAGGGAACAACATCGGGACATATCCAAATGGGCGTACCTAACAACTTATTTTGTCTAGCTTCTATTACAGGGCAATAGGAACTACTATAGTATGTAGCTTAGTGCTCTACTATCCTTGTGATGTTTCGGCATGTTATTAACTTATTATTTAATTAAACCTGTGAATTCACCAACTTCGTGTTGACCCCCACATTTTACTCTATATGTTTTCTCAGGAAAATAAAGCAGGTTCATGCATTGGATTCCAGCATTTTAGGAGCATCATGTCTACCACTAGGCTGGGATATTTACTTCAGTTTTAATAATAAATGTGGTTTACAAACAAGATACTAAGTGTGTACAATTGATTCATGTAATTTGTATTAAATGACTTTTATGAACATTGCTCTATATACTATGTGCTATCGATCCACCCAAGTAACACCCCAATTACTATTCCGCTGCATTTGACCAACTTGAGGGTGTTACATCTTGCTTTATTGTTACTCACGTCTTTACCAGCATCATACGAAAATTTTGTGGATACCTTGCTTTATGGACGGGAAGCTTTGACTTTGACGTGATGGCTACACTAACTTTAAAGAAAATCAAAGAGAGATCGAAGGCGAAGGAGGATGATGGTGAAGGGTTATACGTGAAAGGAAGAACTAATCGCAGGAATTCGCACCAGTCAAGGGGAAAGTCAAGATCGAAGTCTCGAGGTGGAAGACTCAAATGCTTTATTTGCCAATCTGGGGAGCACTTGAGAAGAGACTGTCCGAAGAATAATCGCAAGAAGTCTAAAGGTTACGTCAAGAAAGATGATCAACCAAGCTCCAGTGGTTTGATTTACGACGATTCTGAGGTGATGATGGTGATGAGTGCAGAAAGACTGCAAGATTGGATCATGGATTCAGGAGGTTCATATCACATGTCACCCAGGTTAGATGTATTTTTTGATTTTCTGGAATGCGATGGGGGCAGCGTACTGTTGGGCGACAACAGGGAGAGCAAGATCAGGGGTATTAGCAAGGTAAAGGTACAACTGAAAGATGGGTCAAGTTTTGTGTTACACAATGTCAGATACATTCCTGAATTGAAAAGAAACTTGATATTGCTGGGAACTCTTAAAAAAGAGGGATATATCGTAAAATTGCATTCAGGCAAAGTAAAGGTGATTAATGGTTCTAGGGTTATTATATCGGGACCACGAAAGGAGAACTGTGTGTACTCTTTGGATGGCCATGCATTGGCCGGTGAGCTTAATGCTAGTTTGAAGAAAAAGACAGTCTTGTGCAGGTTTGGCATAAAAGACTGGGACATATCAGGGAGGCGGGACTACACGTGTTGGAAAAACATGGTTTGTTTGGCAAGAAGAGTCTATGTAAGCTCGATTTTTGTGAGAATTAATAAGTGTGAAAACACTTATCCTTTTACCACTTATTTCCAATAATAACAAGACCAAAACGTGTGATTTATGTCGTAAAAGTCGGAATTATGCGTGGTTTGTGTTTTTATTGTGTTTTAGGACCAAAAGATGAAAAAGGAAGAAAACACGGGCTTTCACGGGCTTTTATCGAAGAAAACAGGAAAAGACGAAGTCAAAAGATCAAGAGTGCTTAAAGAACGGATGTCCAAGACCTATTCTGGAGATTTATCGAAGAGCAAGTCTAAAGACGGAAGTTTAATGAAGTCGAAGAACTTAAGTCTAATAGAAGAAGAAAATTGAAAGACAAGTTCAAATCCCGAAACTACAAAGACGAAGAATTAAAATCGAGTCGAGAAGAAAAAGAAAGAAGAAAGCACCACACATGCCTCCCACTTCCCTATAAATACCCTCCTAATCACATTAGGAGGGGGTGAGCTAGTTTTTATTTTCTTTAAGTTTCTTTCTAGTTTTTAGAGAGAGAAAGTCTTAAACTTTCTCTCACTAGTTCTTCTTTTTCTTTTAATCTTTCAAGATTAAACACTTTTGTATTGCTTATTTCATTAATCAAAGTTCTAGTTTAAGCTTTTGATCCTTATTCTCATTCTTCATTTCTTGATTTATTTTACTTTTGATCCGAATATCATACTTCATTCGTATGATTTTATGATTTCGTGTTTAAAGGATTGCTCTTTTTAGTACACACAAGCTCTTTCGTATAAACCACAAGTTCGTAATGCTTATTGGCTTATTCGAATCTTAGCTTATTGAGTTTCGGATTTCTTCAAGGTTTTTAATGGTTTAAAGTTCATTTCATAAAGTTCTTGATTTTAAGTTTTGATAAGTCATCGAATTTGAGCTTTTTGGGATCGTTTAAGATTTGTTAGAGTAGCTTATTGCAACTGCTTATTAAGTTTCACTCTTCCACAAATTTCGGAAATTGTTATATCCCATCGCAATCTTAGGGTTTTGACAATCATTCCGACGGTCGACTACACATTCCGATACCTTTGGTTTTCGATCGCAATAACCCATTAGGGTTTTACTTTGCGATCAGTTGGTTAACCCCCTTATTCCGATCTGGGTTGCGATCGCACATTGCGATCGCGTATTCCGACGGGTCTTAAGGTCTTGGTTAAGACGAAGTGCTGCCTGTTTTTCGATAGAGTCATTGCGATAGAGGCATTCCGATAGGTGTGCCTATTGCGACAGAAGTGCTCCTTAAGTATTCCGATCTGAACTTAATTTTTCCGATGGTTAATTTTAGTGATTATTCCGATGGTTGCTATTTTGGTGTATTCCGATGGACATGAATAGTTTTCTTACAATTAATTAAGTTTTTAAGTTTTTAAAGCTTTAAGTTTTAAGAATTTTCATCAATTAACTTTAAGTTTAATTTTGTCAAAGCTTTAATTTACTCAACGACACTTTAATTATTTGCTAGTAGTTTAGAACAAACAAACCAAATCATTCTCTTGATTCACCAAAAGACAATTGAGTCGCACTTAAGACCGGTTTTCAATTCGAAAAGATTCGGAACTATCACGAACTTGAACTTTGATATTTTTGGTTCCAAAATCAAATGTATTAAGAATTGTGTTCTGGGAAAGTCACATCGAGTCCGTTTCGGTGTAGGAAGGCACACTACTCAGGAAGTGATAGACTATGTTCATTCAGACTTATGGGGTCCGTCTCAGGTGGAATCATTGGGAGGTAATAGGTATTTCTTATCTATAGTTGATGATTATTCCAGGAGGGTATGGGTTTATATTCTCAGGTTCAAACACGAAGCATCTGGGAAGTTCAAAGAGTGGAAATAGTTAGTATAAAATCAGACTAGGAGGACGGTTAAGAAGCTTAGGACGGAAATGGTCTTGATTTCTGTAACCGGGAATTTAATCAGCTATGCACTGAGAGTGGGATTGCTAGACATTTGAAAGTTGTCAGGACGCCGCATCAAAATGGCTTAGTAGAACGGATGAACAAAACTCTCATGGACAAGGTACGCTGTTTATTAATACAGTCTGGATTGTCCAAGACCTTCTGGGCAGAAGCGACATGTACGGCCGCATATCTTATAAATAGGCCACCATCGACAGTGATTGAGAAGAAGACACCTATGAAGATGTGGTCGGGACATCCTAGTGATTATGGGATGTTGAGGGTTTTTGGCTGTGTCGCGTATTCACACGTTAAACAAGGTAAGCTCGAGCCGAGAGCGGTAAAATGCGTTCTTTTGGAGTATCCTGAAGGTGTGAAGGGGTACAGACTATATAGGCTTGATAATGAACCACCTAAAATAGTCACAAGCATGAACGTGGTCTTCAATGAAAGTGTCATGTACAAAGACACGTTGAAGGATTCTTGTGCAAGTAAAGATAAGTCTGTTGAGGAATTACAGGTTGAGGTGGAACTGCATAGGTTAAATAATCATACGCCTGAAGAAGACCATCCAGGTCAAGAAGATCAAACAGGTCAGGAAGATCAGACGGATGAGGAAGACCAGACAGATCAGGAAGATGGCTATGATGAAGATGCGGGGTTTCAAGATAGTGATCATCCACTGGATCTCACAGATTATCAATTGGTTCGGGTAGAGAGCAAGGACAATAACGAACCCGGTGAGGTTTCGGGATGAGAGTAATATGGTTGCTTACGCGTTTACTGCAGCAGAGGAAGAAGATACTCATGAACCATTGACATACCAGGAAGTAGTTGCTTGTGAAGACAATTCTAAGTGGAAAGTTGCTATGAAGGAAGAGATGGATTCTCTGAGGAAGAACAAGACCTGGGTGTTAGTAGATCATCCAGCTGGGCAAAAGCTGGTGAGTTGCAAATGGCTGTTCAAAATAAAGGAAGGGATTGAAGGTGTTTAAAAGCCTAAGTACAAAGCAAGGTTGGTGGCTCGTGGATTCACACAAAGGGCAGGTATTGATTACAATGAAGTATTTTCGCCGGTAGTTCGACACACGTCTATTCGGGTTATACTTGCATTGACTGCGTGTAAAGATTATGAGTTGGAGCAGCTTGATGTAAAGACGGCGTTTTTACATGGAAATCTTGAAGAAGTGATCTACATGAGGCAGCCACCGGGATTTGAACAAGGTAACAAGGTATGTTTGTTAAAGAAATCTCTTAATGGTTTGAAGCAGTCACCTAGGCAACGGTACAAAAGGTTCGATGAGTATATGCTGAGCAACGGGTTTAATCCTAGCAGTTACGACAGTTGTGTATATTACAGGAGTTATGCACCAGGGAAGTATATCTATCTATTGTTATATGTAGATGATATGCTGATTGCTTATAAGAGCAAGGCTGAGATTAGGTCTACCAAGTCTTTGCTTAAAAAGGAGTTCGATATGAAAGAGCTCGGGGAAGCAAAGAATATTCTTGGTATGGAAATCTTCAAGGATCGGAGTAGTAAGATTCTAAGGGTGTCACAATCCAGGTACGTTTTTAAAGTTTTAAACAGGTTTAGAATGGACAATGGGGAGTCGGTTCAGACACCATTGGATAGGTAATTCAAGTTGTCGTTGAAAGATTGCTCGGTTAGGGATTGTGATGTTGAAAGAATGAGTAGGTTTTCATATGCAAATGCGGTTGGGAGCTTAATGTACTTGATGGTATGCACGAGGCCAGACATAGCGTATGCAGTAAGTGTAAGGGGCTCTTTCAACTACAACACGTGGTTACGCATTTTTAGTACAGGGATGTGTTGTAAGCTGGAAGGCAACGCTACAACACGTGGTGGCTCTTTCAACTACAGAGGCGGAGTATATGGCCCTTACGGAGGCTATGAATGAAGTTATTTGGCTAAGGGGACTCTTGGAAGAGTTGGGCGTGAACTCAACACTATTGAAGTTAATTGTGATAATCAGAGCGCGATTCACTTATCGCGGAATCATGTTTTTCATGAAAGGACCAAGCACATCAATGTGCGTTATCACTTTATCAGAGAAGTCTTGGAAGCAAAGACGGTTGAAGTTCTGAAGGTGAGTACTGAACACAATGTTGCGGATGCCTTGACGAAGGTAGTGCCTGGACGCAGGTTACAACACTGCTTGGAGTTGCTAAGTGTTGGTATAGGCTAATATGAAGCCTAAGGTGGAAATTGTTGTATTTAATCTTCCTATTAGCTATCGTTACTATGTCTAGTCGTTAAGAGTCTAGTTTCTAGTTTCCTAATTAGCTAAGAATAAAGGTCAGTTGGCAATGTCCTAGCCCAACCCGACCCGTACTTATGTAAGAGTCAGTCCCCCTCATCTCTATAAAAGGAGGTGAGGGGGATTGTAACTTTCACGTCATTCTTTCAATAACTAATCGGAGAAGTCGATTAGGGATATTACCTTGTGTTTTCTTTTCTGTCGATTCTGCTTGTGTGTGTGCTTCACGGTCGTATTATTCCGCATCTAGTAATCAGGTTGTAGGGATTAAACCCTACACTATTCTTTAGTAGATCTGGTCAAGAGTTTATAGTAGGACTGGTACAAGTTGGCCCTTAAATAACGAGCCACGACATGGAGCAAGCCGTTTGTCCAAATATCCCGGCTAGGACCAAGTGCATCTAAATATATGTGAAGCCCACCGAATAAGAGGTGTTTTTGTTTGACACCATAATTCTAAATTTTCTACCATCACTAAAAGAATGCACATATTATTAAGAAGTGATTAGCCAAACTGATTTCAGTAGATAAAAAAATGGATTAAAAATTAGTGAGCAATGTAGTTATGTGCCCGGTTTTAGTCATTTTAATGAAAAACAATAACAAAGATTAGCCAAACTTATGTGCCCGGATTTAGTCATTTCAATTAAAAAAAATTACAAGTCTAAACCTTGAACATATTCAATATTCAAGAGCTAGAAAGTGTAATTTAAACTAAGCAAAAACTATGTATTTTATATACTGTGTTATCATTATCTTTATAAGCGATATGGGATATGAATATTTGAAGACATATCACATTGTTCATGGTGTTTCCAATTTCCATGGTGCCTAGAGGGAGAATAAAATTTGGATAACTCTAAATAATATCATTTTCTCAGGTACAATCCAAAAAACAGATATCTCCATGTTGTGCATCGTTGATCGAATACCTTGCCAATCATTAAACCAAAATTTTGTTATACAAACATGGGTATTTTTATTCTTTTGGAAACTAAAAATTGAGGGTTTTCGTTTCACAAGGCCATCGCAACCTGGTGTCAAAAAATTTGTTTGCTTACTTGCTTTTGCTTCGTCTTGCATTTAGTGTTGCAGTTTGAAGATTTGCATTTAGTGTTGCAGTTTGAAGATTTGCTTCTTTAACAACAAATTGTGTTTGTTCTTAATGCTTTTTATTTTGTTGCTTCTTTATACTTTCAATGATTGATCTTTATTTTCGATTGTTATCGCGTGTCTTCATCAACAATTAAGTATTGCTTTAATTTTATTTTTTTCAAGTCCAATCCGAACTTTTGCAGTTTAGCTGCTCGAAAGCCTTGTTAGGTTTAGGGTTCATTAGTGTTTTGAGGTATATAAATTTTCGATCAAGAAAGCATAATACCTTCATAAAATTTCTACTCCGTATAATTTAACATGTTTGGTCCTATGATAAAAAAAACATGTTGTTGCAGTATCAAGTTTTGAAAGCAGTTGGGTGTAGCCTACATTGGAGAATAGGCGGTGAAGAAACTTCTGACACTAGACTCAACTGTGTAGGTTAGCGGCCGGAAGGAATGAAACTACTAAAAGGGACAAGAGGGGTGGTTGGTGTGATCACTGATCAATATTTAGAAGAGCTAGAGAATAAGAAAAACCCGCGAGTAAGTTTTGAGCCAAACTGATTCATGTTTCCGAAGATCAAAAGCAGAAGAGACAAAAAAAACAAGGATCTTTCGATTATAAAAAAACCACACAATCCAATCTTAGCCATTTCATTGACAAAAAAGGCCCACACAATCCTATCTTAACCATTTGATTGACAAAAATATACACCGTTAGTACTTGTACAAGTTCATACAAGTATTAAGGAGATACCATTGAGTTAAAGGCAAACTATGCCCTTTATATATGATGGTTTCATTATGTTTATAAGCGATGTGGGATAAACACATATCAGTACCATCATGATCATGGGTCGTTAAACCAAACTTGTTACTAACAAGCAAAATTGTAAATAGCGTGAAATGTAGCGCAATGGTATTGAAGTTACAGCAAACTACAACGTTTTTTTAAACGTGATATATAACGGCAAAAAATATTTATAAATTAATTTATATATAACGAGTTTACAAAAAAAACTTAAATCTCTTAATTAATAACTTACTCCTTACATGATACAAAATAAAATAATACTTTAATTTAAATGTAAAACAAAACCGGTTAGTACTCTGCACCTAGAGACGACGTCTTAGTCTGTTTCCTAACGTGAAGTTCACGCTTCACGCTATAGAGCGCGCTATTTAGAAGCATGCTAACAAGGATGTTTTATTCTTTTGGAAACTAAGAGTGAAGATTATTGTTTTTTCAAGTTTTGGAATGATATGTAAGGTTTGAGCACAAGCTTAACATATTACCAACATGATACATTTGATACGAACTTGAAACGTGTATACATACTCCTTAAAAAGTGACCACCTCGACTCATTGCGGTCTACAAACCTGAACTACTATATTTACCATTTACACGGTGTGATGCACTGGACTCATTGCGGCCAGCATTACAACCAGATAAAAACACTTGCTAACGCGTTCTCACTAAAATCAGTGCAACCCCAGACTAGTTATGCGCAATAGCTAAAAGACACCACAAACAAATATTAAGAATTCACAAACTCAAACCCGCCCTCAATCTATTTTACCCACTCACATAAAACAAAAATCTAAACAAGCTACCCGATTTTGGATACTGAGATATCGTATGGGTTCACCTTATGCAACCAACATGATTGTCATGCACTTACTAATCTGGCTGCATGTATGCCAAGCCCACTGTTATATAAAGGTCCTTTTTTCACCCAAATTATCATAATTTCCTACCATAATAAGAAGCGATTACGCGTATTAAACTCAAAAATGTTAATGGTGTCTGAAGAAAGAATTGGTGCATGTATCCCCTTTTACCAATCAAGATAATCAAAGTACAGTATTAATATTGGAGCTATAGTGCCTTTGACTATGAAAAAAAATACTCCGTAGATAATAATGCAATGCCTAAACACATGGAAAGAGGGAATAACTTCATGAATAAACTGATTAGGTGAGTAAAAGACAGAGCTTACTTTTTTTATGACATATAGATTTGGCAGTACTTAGGGTCCTCCTTATTTAGCCTGTGTTCCAGATTCAATGTTGAGGCACCTCAAAAGCATTATTCCTTACAACACGAAATTTAGAACCAGACCAAGCCTATGAAACCTTTGATATAAACAAGAAAAGAGAGGTACCCTGAGTCGGTGATGGCTCAACTATGAAGAGGGAGGAGGACCTAGAGAAACTACACATGTTCATGGTGTACACCACCATTGCTTACCTAAATGTAGTTTTTTTATTCCTAAACCAAACTTGTTCTGTACTAAAGAAATGCTCATCAACTTAGAACTTAAACGAAAACAATCTTATATGTCTCAACGGGGTTTTGTACTTTTTACTTTTTTGACACGTTACTAGGTGAGAAGCAAATAAGAAACGTTTGAGGTTTTGTCAAATACCACGAAAACTCAGGTGATAAGGGACTTTCCTTTGCTATTCTTTAGTAGATGAAATGATTTACTCCATTACTACAGGAAATATATATACGCTATGATACGAAATACCATAACTCCATTAACATGTCTAATCAATTCAAGTAGCCGTGCCTAATCATTCAGAAGACCCGTCATATCTAACATCCCAACCAGTACAAAAGACCTGTTAACGCATTCGCACTCAAACCAATATAACTCGTTATGCACAGTAGCTAAAAGACACTGTCATATCTAACATCCCAACCAGTACAAAAGACCAGTTAACGCATTCGCACCCAAACCAATATAACTCTAATCTCGTTATGCACAGTAGCTATAAGACACCGAACTATTAAACATGACAAACACAGCCAAATAATCAGAATCGACAATTCAAAATGACCCAGATGTATGCATTCTTCCAAACAAACATCACGTATACAACAACAAAAACTAAACAACCTGCCAGATTTTGATTACTGAGGCCAATTTGATTGCCAGATGTATTCTTCCAAACAAACATCCCACATGGTCTCACTTTAAAGAACCAATTTGATTGCCAAACGCTAACCGCCAGGACCACTATATAATTGACGTACAATCTAACCAAATAAGCATGAACGGAAGAAACAAAATACAGTAATAGCTATAACATGTTTTACATAATAAAAAGGTGGAATGTTTGTGCCACAATACAAATTAAGTAGCACAAAATCCATCCCCGATAATAACAGTCTTTTGAGATCAGTACTTGGTTTAGACAAACAGAAATATTAATGAAAATTGAAAGTTGTTTCAACATGAATGAAACATCATATAAAAATTGTAACAAATGTGCTAGAATTATGAAATAACAGAGATGGAAGAAACGATACCCAAATCTTATAGGCCTTGCTTTCTTCTTCATTCTTCTGCTTTTTCGCCATTAGAACAAGCTTTTCAAATTATATTTGAACCCAAAAGAATATAGAATCCCGCCTGCCCGTTATACCACCAACCCGCATAAAAGAACGAACCAACGCCCCAAAAGAATATATACTTATATCTAGAAATAAGTTTGTTTCGTCAATATCTAAGTGAAAATGAATATGAATTCATCTCTTTGCTTAGGCTACGAGCTGATCAAGTTGCATCTGCTCGAGCCACGCACCTATTACTGAATGATCAGTTGACTCACCACGTGAAAGATCCTCACCGGATGGTCCACCAGCACCACCATTACCATTATTACCGGAAGTCGGTGGCGCATCAGCAGACTTGTTTCTCATCATCTCAGGTGGTGATTCTTTCACAAGTGATTGTACCCATGACAAATCAGGCTCTTCCGCACCATTATTCTTAAGCTCAAATGAAGACGACCTTTTCAATTTCCCAAACTCGTCTGTGTTAACAGACCAATCCACTTTCCCAGTTGGAGATCCCCATTTTGACCAAGAAGATGAAATGTTATTATTATTCACAGGAGACCCGACATTAAAAGGAATGTTAGTTCCAAGTTCCCTTGAGCTGAGACTACGCAACTGTTGATGCTGCTTCTCACGTTGTGCAAAAGCAGAGAGGCGAGCACTCATTGGAGATATTGGATCCATGCTTCGTGGAGACATCCTACCAGGTGATGAAACACCAAAAGAAGCCTGCAATAAAGTCTGGTCAACGTTCTTTGGTGAAAACACATTTGTATTTATAGGTGAAAGCATGCTCTGCTGCTGTTGAAACTGATTGAGAACAGCTGATTTGTGTGATGGTGAAAAGACGCCAGAAGATGCTGCCTGGTCAGAGTATCGCGGCGAAGAAGTAAGCTCAGCCGAGAATAGGTCTTCGAGATTTGAAGGAGCAAGTGTCTTAGAGCGGCTAGAGCGGTTTAAAGAGAGTGAACCAGGTCGTGATTGAGAGAAACATGCATAGTCATTCAACATGTGGGACTCAAAATCCTGCAACATGCTCAAATCATCTGGTGGAATATCTCGAGCACTAAGAGAAGATCTTAGCCGACTTGATTGTAGATTGCTTCCTGGAAGATGGAGTGTCGGGACATTTGGTTGAGACCAACCAACCGGAGAGTGTGGACCACCATTTCCCGATGGGGACATCTGTTGATTGAAACCAGGAGACATCATTGAGACTGATGAGGGTGAACCAGGCAGAAGGTTCAAAGCTGCCGCCATATCCATAACACTAGCACCAGCAGCAGTCGACCTAGGAGACGGGACAGCAGACCCAGTAGAGACATACAATGGCCTAAGCTCTTCCGGAAGATGTGCAAAGAAGCAAACTCGTCTAGCACAGCCTGTACCATCCTTACACAGACGAGTGCGGTATTGAGCAGGGTGTAGCCAGCATTCAAACACGCCATGAGCATATTCACACATATCCCCACGTCTACAAGCTCCTTTCCTAAAATCAGGACACGGCACACAGCTATAATGATATTTCCTTGGATCCCTTCGCCGTGCATTTTCTCCCGGGTGAACAAAAGGGCACTCGGTCCAATCATGAGAATAAGCTCGTGAACAAGGTCGCACCTTGAATGAAAACATCCGGAATTCATCAGTAGAATAAATGCTGTTCTTAATGTCCGGGAGAGACGGGTCAATCGGGTATTCTTTTTTCTCTGATGTATAGTTCACAGGAGTGTCGTTAAACTTCGACAACGTTGGAGACGACACCAGCTCTGAAGGAGAACAAGGAGACCCGTTCTCTGGCGAAGACGACAGTGTCGGAGACCACGAGCTTGACGTCGCCACAGATACAGTCAACTTACAATCCCCAAGCGACCCATCCGAGGCATTACTCATTAGAAGCTCTTCAAGCGAAGCTCTAACCCCCGACAGCTTCGGAGGCACAATAATCACATCAACCGGACGATGACCATAAACATCCTCAACATTGGGATCAGCCCCAACAGACAAAAGCACCTTAACAACCTCAACAGCATCAACCGATCCACCAGACGCCGCACAATGAAGCGCAGTACACTTATCCGGCCCACAGGCAAAGTTCACATCAACCTTGGATTTCTCCACAATCAGCTTCAAAACACTCAAACTCCCATAAGTAGCAGCAACCATCAACGCCGTCCTATGCTCCAACCCGATCTGCTTTGACCCCTTCTTCCTTACATACCAAAGCCCAACCTCATCAATAGCCGAGTCGTCAATCTCAATAGACCGCATAAAACCCTCGTAGTCATTGTTAGCTGCGTATTCAAGTAAACTCGAAAAAGAATCCTCAGTCTCCACAGTTAGCGGACTCATAACCATCTTGTTAGATTTCCCTTTATTCGACTCAGTTGACGATGAAGCAGTATTATTATTCTCTTCAGGGCCACTACACATTCTTTAAACAATACACTGCATACACAAAAACACAAATATCATTCAACATAACTACAAACCTAAAACATTAAACAAAACCAATATCTAAATGATCTAAAAATGATTAAAGTTACCTTTTTAACAAATCTTATCCTATTTTCTATAAAAATATCCTTAAAAACATTAAAAGATTCAAACTTTAAAGTTTTGTAAGCATATAAACAATAGATCCATCAAATCTTTATTACCTTTTAATCAAGAATATAAGTGATCTAATTAAATTAAAAAAAACTTACAATACTTGATAATGAAGTAAACAAAAAAAAAAAAAACTAATTTAAAAAAGAAAAGATTGAATCTATGGATAATCTTCCTTGAATCACTAGCAAAAAAATCGCATTTTTAATCGCTAGATTCAAGTCAAACACTGAATCAAAATAAATATAACCAACTTTAATTAACTTAATCAAATAAGCAGAATATATAAACTTACCGATAAAAAAAATAGTTAGCTGATCTAAAAGTAAACCCAGATCTGTTATATAAAAAAGTAAAAAAAAAATAGAAGTATGATTTATTGAGATGATAATAGGAACAAAAAGTGGTAGCAAATAATCACTTCTTCAAACTTCATTTTATTTTTTTGTTTGATAACGATTGATTCAGATACTTGATAGTTCGTGTCGATACAACCTATGTTTTTCAAATATTTATATATCCAGTTATCGACAAGTTTTTTTATAAAAATATTTATTAAGGTTGAGAGGTAAGTCAGAGAGAGAGAAAATAACGTATTTCAGATGTCAATCAAATACAACTCAAATGTAAATGAAATGCAACTCAAAAAGATAATTTTATTATTTTATTTTATATTTAATTAATGATTTTAAAAAAAATGTAGAAAGTTAGATGTTACGCCAATATCTTTCTAACTTTTTTAATTTGTTTTTTTAGAACGGTAAATATTAATTGTTAGTTGGTCGAGTCGTGTAATGACATCGAAGCGGCTCTCACTTTTTTACTTACATCAATATTTTTACTAAACTTTGTAATTATATTAGTAATATCTTTAGCTAAATTTTGTTAATACATCAACATATTTATCAAATTATTTTTTATGTATATAATGAGTAATGACCATGTTCTTTCATCACTCGATGTAAGAAGTATACATGAACAAATAAACATATATCATATTTATACTCAGACTTTTGTAATTGCATTTGCATGTTCTTTTATCACTTGAAACCAATAAGCATATTAGACAATATAATCAATCCAAATGATAAATAAAAGATAATAAAAGTTTCAAAGTTTAAGATCAATATAATTACTCCCTCCGTCCCTTTAACCCCTTATAATAGTCTACCGACAAAAAATTACGTGGTTTAATAAAAACAACATTTTTTAGTTTTCCTTCTCTTACTTTTTACACATTGACAGTATATTGGTTTTGAATATATATGAGAACATTAAACATTAATGATTTAACTGATTTTTAAATATATATATATATATATATATATATATATATATATATATATATATATATATATATATATATATATATATATATATATATATATATATATATATATATATATATATATATATATATATATATATATATATATATATATGAGAAATTTAAAAATTAGTAATGATATTAATGTAATTACAATTGTTTGAGAAGGATATTTGTGTAATTACAAAAGTGATAAGGATATTATGTAAATACAAAAGATACTTATATAATATTCAACTTTAGGAAAAATATACATGTAAATCTCCTTTAAGAAAATGTTAGAATTGTAAGTGAAGTGGACGGGCGTTCTCATTTGATGTATGTGCGGTAAAATATTTGATTAAATGCGTTTTTTATCAAATGAATGAGCATAAACAAAACTTACGTTCGCTTATTTAAATGAATAAATATAAACAATGGTTTTGTTCATGCATTTATTTTCTTACGTCATATCATACGTTCATTTGTTTTTGCTTACGTTCGGTTATATGTTTATGGTCGTTTATTTTTATTATGTAATTTAAAAATGCATGTACTTAAATCTACCAACATAAAAAACAATATTTTGTATATATACCATTTGTCTTGATAAATTCATTGAGTTGAAATACTTAACAAATCTTTATGTAACAAAATCTCAGTAGCTCCATCACAACCATCCATCTTCTTTTCATCTAAGAGTCAAGATTAAACCCTCCTTCCCCACTAAAAAGGCAAACAGTCCTACTATAAATATAATATTTTACACACAGTTTCATTTTTATCAAAAAAAAATTAAGTTGGGTCTCCCACCCACCTAACTTCATCCGTCAACCACCCCAACCTGTAACACCCCAAAACCGGGTCTAAACGATTTATTTAAGATAATGCCATTAAGTGAGTTTGACTATGATTTCACAAGTTTGAATGTGATACATGATTGGCTAGTCAAACCGGTTAGTCAAATTAATAGTCAAGTATATGTTAAATGACTTTAAAATATTAATGAGTCATAAGTGTGAAATGAAGAGTTAAAGGGTTAAAGTTGTTAAGTTTTAATATGGTTAGATAAGTTAGTGTGGCCAAAACATAAAGATTGGTACTTAAGGGGCCATAGTTGCTATATCTCAAACCTCCACCTAGCTAAATTATCCCATACATTCCAGACAATTCATTTGTCTTGTTTATGTGTGTGTGGTGACGTGGGAAGCCAAAGGAGGAGGAAGAACAAGAAGTTTTGATAATCATTTGATGGTGTTTAAGGGTTCCAATTCATTAATTTATTTCCTAACTATGTTTCTATCAAGTAAGTAATATCATATCATAATTTTATTAGTGATTTACAATTTAGGGTTCTTGAGTAAATTGGGGGTTTTGGGTAATTATATTTCTAAAGCAAGAATTAAGATGTTATTAATAATGGGGTTTAATTTAATTAATGATTCAAGAGAAATTGGTAATTAAAGGTATCATCATATGATCAAAGTATGATCATATGATGTTAAGTAATGATGAAAAATGAGTATATTAATGGGTTGTATAAACCCTTGTTAATTATATTATTTTGTGTGTAAATATGTCTTGATAATGATTTGGTTAGGACCCAAGTGGTGGTGATGATGACGTTGATGCTCATGGTAAATATAGCTTGGAGAGGAGGTAAGTAAAATGACATTAACATGTGTTATATTGACTTTAACATGTATATGTTGTATGAAAGTTTATTGTGGTAATAGCAATGTTGTTTAAAGTAAAGTGGAATGATGAGCTAGTGATGTTGTGATGTTATGTTGTGATTTAGTTGATGTTATATGCTTAATCAATGCTTGTGTGATGTGTTGTGGTTATAATGATGATTGAAGATTATATGTCTTGACATGTTGTATGATTTATAACTATATTTTATGTTCGTTTTACTTACTAAGCGTGTAACGCTTACATGTTATAGATGCTAACATGTGTAGGTACATTGTGGTGATGGCGATGCGTGGAATATGTTATAAATGAGGTATATGCTAGATGGAAACTTTCATAAGAGCTTAGTACTATATACCGAGCTCGAATCAAAGTTGAACCCCCAATTGTTGTTAAATGATTATTAATGTCTTGTTGAAGTGTATAAGTCCAAGTATTTGTTGGAAATGATGATCATGTAAGTCTTCTAAAAGTTTTATGTAAAATGGGTTAAAATGGGTATTTGGCAAACCCCGTGAAGTATGTGTATATGGTTCATAGTAGAATACAAATATTTATGAAATTTATGAATTATGTTATGGTAACGAATTCTAGAAAGTCTCATGTCGTCGTGAGTTATAGAGGTCATTTCTGGAAAAATTGGTCAAAAGTGCACAAGAGATGTTTTAAAGAAAAATAGTGCTTTGAAGGGTATTTTTAGTGCACTTGGAGTATGCAGGAAGAGCTAGTGCACATGAGGGGCACTTTAGTGCACTAGAGGGGTTTCCAGAAAATAGTGCACTTAAAGGGTCCTTTAGTGCACTAAAAGGGTTTTGTAGAAACTAGTGCACATGAGGGGCACTTTAGTGCACTAGAGGAGTTTCCTAGAAAATAGTGCACTTAAAGGTCCCTTTAGTGTACTAATGGGGTTTTGCATAAAATAGTGCATAAGAGGGGTGTTTTAGTGTGCAAAAAGGGTTTTCCATATTTTAGTCATTTTGTTTATTTTGTATATAATGAACCATAAGGAGTTAGAGGTTGTGTCGTATATCATTGGAAAGGTATTCAAGTATATTTTTAGTTACAAATACTCTCAAGGTCTGATTGTTTGTAGATTTTTGTTAGTTGGTTAAAGAGTGACAAGATGCGTGTTTTGGTAAAGTGTTTTCCGCGAAAAAGGTCAAAAATTTTATGTTTCTTTTATCAAGATGGGAAAGGGGCGTTTCAACTTGGTATCAGAGCTTCGGTCTAAGTGAAATAGGTTCCCATGATAGGTTGCCTAAACTTAGTCCACTTGTAGATGCGTTTGCCGTAAGTATAATGGAATATGGAAAGTAGATGCCTTAGTTCTAAGGTAGTTTAGTGCTTATGATTTTGTGATAATGATTGTGTTTAGACATAAATGTTGTATGATATGTTATAAGAGATATGCAAGAAGTGAATTATTGTGAATGGTATGTTACGACACTTGATAGTAGGTTGTATGTATGATTTTTAAATTGTGTAAATACCAATTTATGGCTTAATCAGTTAAAAGTATAAACAAATGAGAATATGTAAGTGCGTTGAATAAATTATGAAATATGAAGAGTATATCTTGAATTAAATGAGTAAAAGTTATATAATGACTAATGACCAATGTATAGTCTCATTAGTACGTTAGATTTAGTGATTCACCCTTAATAAGTTATTAGATATAGATTGAGAACGAGTTAAAGTATTGATGTAAAAGTATGTACATGTAAAGGTAAAAAGGTATGCTATAACAAGACGTGATGAAAGAGGATATATATAAAATTGACACATTACTTATAATGTGTCGGATAATATAGTATATGAAAGTTTAAAGGCTAATGAATTGATAAAATTGTAGAGTGGATTAAAGTATGAAAGTGTGTAAAAAAATGGAATGGTTAGTGTTGTTTTTTTTTTAAATATGATAAATTATCATAATGATTTGTGTCATGAATAAAGTTCATACGTGTAAATGATCTTGCTGAAAATTATAAGAAATGTATAATGTGCTAGAATGAAATGTTAAAATATGATTTGAATCATGTTAAATTATGAAATGTGTAATGTGTGATTAATGAGTGTGTTATAGGATAAACCCATGAGAGGTTTACATATGCGAAAGAGTTGGTTAAAGTAAGATGTATATTAAATAACGAAATAAATGATCAACCTGGGGTTGACGAGAAGATGATAAATGCATGATGAAGATGCATATGAAAATTGGTTATAGCCAAAATCGACAAGCATAATATGAATCTTGTTTAAAATATTGAGTAAATGAGGAGGAGAGAGAATTGCCCAATGCAATAAGAAATTAGACTAGAACAGTACTTGATTAATAGTACAAGAATGATGAGATTAATATCAATATAAAATATAATAGATGTTAATAGCTTGGATCCAAAATTATGATATGTGTTAAAGTAATAGTTATAGTATCCTCCGGAGGAATGTGTTATAGGGGAATCCTTTTAAGGAATGACCAATTGATGTTACAGTGGCGGATTCCCATGAGAAATGGCCAATTGATATTAGAAACCCTTTTCGGGAAATGTTATAGTAAGAAGTGGATCCAAGCATAAAGAATGGAGATTAAAGATGAGAAATAAAAAGAGTAATGTGAAAAGTGAAGCGTTGATAATGATGTATGACGGAGGAACGTATAAGTTATAAAAAGGTTGAAAGTTAGAATGTGTAAATTAGGGGTGCAAACGAGCCGAGCTGAGCCCGAGCTTAACAGGGCTCGGGCTCGGGCTCGAAACATAAAAGGTGGGCTCGAGCTCGGCTCGATAGCTCGTCGAGCTTTAACCGTTAAGGCTTGAGCTCGGCTCGATAAGGACTCGAGCAAAGCTCGAGCTTAGCTAGAAAAGCTCGAAATTTTTTATATGAAACAAATACACCACTAATATTAACACACCACCACAAATTCTATGTTTTTATTAAACTATGATAACGATTATCAATAAATTATTCAATATTTTATAGAGTTATCCATTATAATAAAGTTAATATTCAAATCAACGTTGATTTACTTATATAAAAATATTTTTTTATTAAGGCTCGAAAAGCTCGATAAGAGCTCGAGCCGTGCTATCAAAAGCTCGAGCTCGGCTCATTATATGTTTCGAGCCCTATTATTGGGCCCGAGCTCGGGCTTGAGCTCGATAAAAGCTCGGCTCGATCGAGTCGAGCTTGAGCTCGAGCTCGAATAGCTCGATAAAAGCTCGGCTCGTTTGCACCCCTATGTGTAATAGTAATGTAATGTTATGACCGAGATATATAAGTAAACTGATTCATAGTCTCTTTATTTAAATGGATTGGGACGCCTCTTTATTTAAATAAAGAAATTGAGAATCACCGAACCATAAGTTTATATTTATTTATCTACATCGATTGGGACGCTTCTCGATGTAGATAAAGGAGTATAAATGAGTGGGCTTATATGTTCCGGGCGTGGCATGATTTGTAAAAGTGTGGAAGATAAAAGTATCAAATTCAAATGGACGATATAAAAACTACGATAAGCGAGATTTTATGTGGAGTGAATACTTAAGATGTCTAAATTATGGAAGGATAAATTTGAAGATTTGAATTAAAGTTCTAGTATGTCTTACGAAGTGAATTAAATGTGAATGGTGATCATTGTGATAACTGAAATGTATAAAACTCTTTGTAATACGAAAATGCTAATTAACATGTGACATGGGAAAGTAAAAGTACAAAAAAAAAAGTTTCAAGTGATTTATACTTGACGTAAAACCCTTATATAGGAATAATGAAAGTAAAGTAAAATAGAAGAGATTCTAAAAGAGTAAAAGAGTTGAGTAAATTATATCTTGATGTTAGTTATGTATATCTCGGAGGACACAATGACTAGTATAACAAAATTGTATAGTTATAGAGGTATGCGGATAAAAAAAATAGATAAAAACTTAGATTAAAGTTAATAGTATTCCTAGAAATTGCGAGATCAAGTAGATCATCGCAACTAAATGAATGATATGGGAGGTAGTAAGAATGTGTGAGTAATGTAATCAAGATTCAAGAAGTATAAATAAGAGATTTCGAGGACGAAATCCAAATAAGGGGGATAGATTTGTAACACCCCAAAACCGGGTCTAAACGATTTATTTAAGATAATGCCATTAAGTGAGTTTGACTATGATTTCACAAGTTTGAATGTGATACATGATTGGCTAGTCAAACCGGTTAGTCAAATTATAGTCAAGTATATGTTAAATGACTTTAAAATATTAATGAGTCATAAGTGTGAAATGAAGAGTTAAAGGGTTAAAGTTGTTAAGTTTTAATATGGTTAGATAAGTTAGTGTGGCCAAAACATAAAGATTGGTACTTAAGGGGCCATAGTTGCTATATCTCAAACCTCCACCTAGCTAAATTATCCCATACATTCCAGACAATTCATTTGTCTTGTTTATGTGTGTGTGGTGACGTGGGAAGCCAAAGGAGGAGGAAGAACAAGAAGTTTTGATAATCATTTGATGGTGTTTAAGGGTTCCAATTCATTAATTTATTTCCTAACTATGTTTCTATCAAGTAAGTAATATCATATCATAATTTTATTAGTGATTTACTATTTAGGGTTCTTGAGTAAATTGGGGGTTTTGGGTAATTATATTTATAAAGCAAGAATTAAGATGTTATTAATAATGGGGTTTAGTTTAATTAATGATTCAAGAGAAATTGGTAATTGAAGGTATCATCATATGATCAAAGTATGATCATATGATGTTAAGTAATGATGAAAAATGAGTATATTAATGGGTTGTATAAACCCTTGTTAATTATATTATTTTGTGTGTAAATATGTCTTGATAATGATTGGTTAGGACCCAAGTGGTGGTGATGATGACGTTGATGCTCATGGTAAATATAGCTTGGAGAGGAGGTAAGTAAAATGACATTAACATGTGTTATATTGACTTTAACATGTATATGTTGTATGAAAGTTTATTGTGGTAATAGCAATGTTGTTTAAAGTAAAGTGGAATGATGAGCTAGTGATGTTGTGATGTTATGTTGTGATTTAGTTGATGTTATATGCTTAATCAATGCTTATGTGATGTGTTGTGGTTATAATGATGATTGAAGATTATATGTCTTGACATGTTGTATGATTTATAACTATATGTTATGTTCGTTTTACTTACTAAGCGTGTAACGCTTACATGTTATAGATGCTAACATGTGTAGGTACATTGTGGTGATGGCGATGCGTGGAATATGTTATAAATGAGGTATATGCTAGATGGAAACTTTCATAAGAGCTTAGTACTATATACCGAGCTCGAATCAAAGTTGAACCCCCAATTGTTGTTAAATGATTATTAATGTCTTGTTGAAGTGTATAAGTCCAAGTATTTGTTGGAAATGATGATCATGTAAGTCTTCTAAAAGTTTTATGTAAAATGGGTTAAAATGGGTATTTGGCAAACCCCGTGAAGTATGTGTATATGGTTCATAGTAGAATACAAATATTTATGAAATTTATGAATTATGTTATGGTAACGAATTCTAGAAAGTCTCATGTCGTCGTGAGTTATAGAGGTCATTTCTGGAAAAATTGGTCAAAAGTGCACAGGAGATGTTTTAAAGAAAAATAGTGCTTTGAAGGGTATTTTTAGTGCACTTGGAGTATGCAGGAAGAGCTAGTGCACATGAGGGGCACTTTAGTGCACTAGAGGGGTTTCCAGAAAATAGTGCACTTAAAGGGTCCTTTAGTGCACTAAAAGGGTTTTGTAGAAACTAGTGCACATGAGGGGCACTTTAGTGCACTAGAGGAGTTTCCTAGAAAATAGTGCACTTAAAGGTCCCTTTAGTGTACTAATGGGGTTTTGCATAAAATAGTGCATAAGAGGGGTGTTTTAGTGTGCAAAAAGGGTTTTCCATATTTTAGTCATTTTGTTTATTTTGTATATAATGAACCATAAGGAGTTAGAGGTTGTGTCGTATATCATTGGAAAGGTATTCAAGTATATTTTTAGTTACAAATACTTTCAAGGTCTGATTGTTTGTAGATTTTTGTTAGTTGGTTAAAGAGTGACAAGATGCGTGTTTTGGTAAAGTGTTTTCCGCGAAAAAGGTCAAAATTTTTATGTTTCTTTTATCAAGATGGGAAAGGGGCGTTTCACAACCACCCTAACAACTTACGTTTTTTTGGCGAGCACCCCGACCACCTACCTTCCACCGCGAGCCACCCCAATCACCTACATTTTTCCGGCGACGTCACCAACAACCCAATCGTCTCCAACGATTCCAGCGACCTTCCACAAACACCTACCTTTTTCCGGCGACGATTCCGGCGAAAAAAGATGGAAACTCGAATCGAAACTCAAATAGAAACACGAATCAAAACTCAAATAGAAGCAGGTGTTGCTGTTTTTCCGGTTACGCAATCTGAAATTCCAAATCCAGATCCAAAAGCTCGCGTCGTTAATGAAGATACAGATCCAGAAGCTAATCTCGTCGAAAATATAGGTAAATGAAGAATCATACATGATTAGTTCGAGTGCTTTGAGTTTTGTAATAGAATCATACATGATTTGTATAAAAAGGCAGTAATACATCATTCTTGTAAAATGATTTAGTAGAAATCATATCTGTTATGCATGATTCAACATGAATCATGCATGATTCAACGTGAATCATGCATGAATCAACATAAATCGTGCATGAATCAACATGAATCATGCATGATTCAACATGAATCAACATGATTCATGCATGATTCAACATGATTCATGCATGATTCAACATGAATCATGCATGATTCAACGTGAATCATGCATGATTCAACGTGAATCATGCATGATTCAACGTGAATCATGCATGATTCAACGTGAATCATGCATGATTCAACGTGAATCATGCATGATTCAACGTGAATCATGCATGAATCAACATGAATCATGCATGAATCATGCTTGATTCAACATGAATCGTGCTTGATTCAACATGATTCATGCATACGTGAATTGTGCACGATTCAACGTGAATCAACACGATTCATGCACTATTCAACGATTCTTGTGTACGATTCAACATGCACGATTCAACGAATCGTGTGCACGATTCAGCGATTCTTGTGCATGATTCAACGTGAATCGTGCACGTATTCATGTTGAATCATGCATGATTCATTTTGAATCATGCATCATTCATGTTGAATCATGCATGATTCATGTTGAATAATTATTATTATTATTATTATTAATACTTGACCAAGTTTATACTAGCACTTTATTAGTTGTTATTCTCTAACAGCTTCTACCAGCACACCAAGACCAAGTTTATACATTCATAGTGAGACACCCGGAGGATCGGTATATTGGGAACCAAATGTTCCGGATGGGTTGTTACCTAAGGAGGGAAAAAGTTTTGATACAATGGAGGAATGTATTGAGTTTTATACTGCTTATGCTGAAAAATCAGGGTTTGAAGTTAAAAAGTCCACGCAAAAAGAAATAGAAGTGGTGACGTTAAATCAAAGTACATCATGTGTAACCGGCAAGGGGTTCCAAAAGACATAAATGTTAACACCTTGGATCCTGCAAACAGTGGAAAGCAAACAAGGAATACAAGATATCGTGTAACAGGTTGTGGGGCACAAATAATGGTTCATTTGGATTATGTTAAGAGAAAGTATGTAGTAACCAAATTTGTTGGTAAGCAAAACCATCAAATGCTTCCGAAGAGTATAAGCATCTAACTAGGGATGAGCATTTGGACCCGAATCCCGAAACCGAACCAGAACCGTACCGGAACCGTACCGATTCTCGGTACCCGAATCCCGTTCAGTACGGTACCGGTACCACGAAATAAGGTGAAAAAAATTCAATACCACTAATTCGGTACGGGACCGGTACCAAATCGGGAAATTCCCAGAAAAAACGGGAAAATCCCGATTTCCCGGTACCGGTACCGATATCCGAATCTCGTTCGGTACGGTACCGGTACCACTAGTTTATGCTTCAAAAAAATTTGGTACCACTAATTCGGTACCAGTTTGGTACGGTACCGGTAGCGTGCTCATCCCTACATCTAACAAAGAAACACAAAAAAATGACTCATGCAGAAAAAGTGTTTGTTGTGAGAGCTTCAATAATGAAACTTTCTCCAACCAAGGCACATACCGTGTATTCTAATACCAAAGGGGGTGCTGAGTATGTGCATGGAACTAGTGATGATTTTAAGAATCAGATAAGGGATGTTAATGAATATATAGGAGAAAGCGATGCACATATGCTTATAAATAAGATGAAAAACAAGAAGAAGTTTGTTTCATGCTTTACGTTTCAGTATAAGGCTGAAAACAGTGAATTAGTTGCAATGTTTTGGGAGACGAAGTAGATAAACGCAACTATGAAGAGTTTGGAGATATTATATCTTTTGATGCTACCTTCCGAACGAACAAGTAAGTTGTTTTATGATTCTGTTGAATATGAATCATGCATGATTCAATATGAATCATGCATGCATGATTCATCAAATGAATCATGCATGATTCATGTTGATTCTGTCTTTTTTGCATAATCTGTTATTTATTTTGTAATCATACATTATTTTCAGGTACTATATGGTCTTTGTTCCATTAACTGGCATAGATAATCACAAAAAGTGTGTGAATGTTGGATCAGGAATGCTACTAAGAGAGGACACAGAAGCTTATATGTTGCTTCTAACATCGTTCATGACTTCTCACGAAAAACAACCGACAATGATTGTACCAGATCAATATGGGTTAATTGAAGCAGTTCTGAAAGAATCAAAGCACAGATTATGCATGTGGCATATTAATGTAAGAGATTTTACTAGTTGAAAAAGTTCGAATTCTCGGAATCCTCTCGAATTGATCTCAGTTAAAAGTGGAATGATTTGTTCTTGGTGACAAAAAGTGGATTTGGTTTTCTATTCTACTAAACAAGGTGAGTGAATAAAATGGTAAGGAAATAGACTTAAACCAAGCAACGAATAAAAAGCAAAACTTGAATTAAAGCTGGAAAATTACTCTTAAGAAAAATACCCCATGCGGAATGTTGCTCTATTCGGAATGTATGGCCATTCGGAAAGTTGACATCTATGCGGAAAATCCTCTTATGCGGAATAAAATGCTCTATTCGGAATGTTTTGTTATGCGGAAAATCATGCCTACTCGGAATATAAATCTCTATGCGGAAAATAAAGTCTATTCGGAAAAATAAGGCCCTATTCGGAATATGTGAAAAGTTCCGAATAAGAAAACAATAAAAAGCCTATTCGGAAAGAAATTGCTTATGCGGAAAAACAAGGCTATTCGGAAAAATCGGAGCTATGCGGAAAAACGAACTTCTATGCGGAAAAAATGAGCTATTCGGAATATCTTGGATATTCCGAATAAAGAAGAAACAAAACCTCCACTCGGAATAATTGAAATATTCCGAGTAAGGCAAATGTGAGCTAGTCTATTCGGAAAATCAGTCTTGTTCGGAAAGTCAGGGAACGAAGAACAGTAGCAGTAGAGACGGAACAGGGGATACGAATTATAACCAAAATCTAACCAAATACTCAAAAAGGTTTTACCAAACTAACCAATAATCATTAACATACCATAAGGAACAAATCCCACCAATAAAAACATTAATTCAACAACTTTTTAAGATCAAACTAGAATCAAAGAAAAACTTAAAGACTTGCAATAAAAATGATGAAGAACAAGATGAATAGAAAGATGGAATGGATTAATCAATGTAAAAGTAACAAGGTTAATGATTAAAGATTACAAGATTGAAAGAGAAAGATGAAAATCACCAAACTCCCTAATGGAGTTGGTGATGGAACGAACCTAAGGTACTGGAAAAAGGAAAATGAAGCTAACTCCCTAATTGTGTGAAGGGAAAAACTATTTATACTCCTAGTGGTTGGTTGGTGAGTGGGCTTTCTCCCTTTCTTCTTGTCTTCTCGTCTTTTCAGAAAAGTTGACGTTTTCGATTCTGATTCGGGATTTGTTGTCGATTAAATCCAACTCGTCTTTTAATTACTTCGTTAAATAGACTCGAGTTTCTTCGACTTATGAAAATCTTCCGTCTTTACTCCTTTTCTTCGATAAATCTTCGAATAGGCCCAGTGACTTCAAATCTTTTGCATCTCTTGGACAATAGACTTTATCTTGAGCCTTTTTCCTTGATAAATCCCGTGCAATCCCATGTTTTCTTTAATATTTATCCGGTTGGCTCTGAAAACACAATAAACACAAAAACAACGCATAATTCCAAACAAATGATATTAAATACGTGTTTTGGTCTCGTTTTAGCCCGAATTAAGTGGTAAAAGGATGGGTGTTTACACACCTATCAAATCCCCTACACTTAACCATTGCCATGCCCTCATGCAATGCTTAGTGATAAAGCAATTTTATATTTTTTCTCATAATCAATCAACCTTGGCCTTATTTAAATTCTACTAAACAATAATTAAAATACTAAGAGAACTTAAAACTTTAAAATAAACAAAAGGATGGAAATAACTTGTAAAGAAATCAAGGACTTACATTAGGGCTTTGGTGTTGCGAAGATTTATCACCCTCAAGTTTCACGTTCCCCAAACTAAGCTTAAAAACGAGATCATTGTTATTATAAGTTAGTAAATCAAACACTTACACACATGGCTTAATTAAATGCTTAAACTCCCTTATTCCTAGTTGTATCTCTTATATTTTATTTTTGTCTTAGAATGATCATGAAGATGCATTTTTGGACTTATTTCGATAGTTTATTAAGGCTGAAAGCAAAGTAGGACGATTTGATCAATAGTTAGCTAAAGGACAAAATCTCTTAAAACTGCTTCTCGGGATATCAAAAAGTTCATATCTTGGCATAACTTGGTTCGCGATTTGAGACCTTTCTCGGGCCGATATTTGGCATGTACTTCATACTTCATACTTCATATCTTGAGAGACGTTCTTGAGATAATGGTCTTCTCATCATAATAGAGTTTCTTCACTTGGAGACTTTTGAGGGGTACTCCAACTTTGTTGACCACGACTTCATGATTATTTCTTCAATCTCTATTTCTTCATGATTATTTCTTATAAAAGGTAGAGGGAAATGATCCTTTCTCGTGGCATCATTGAGTTTGCGGTAGTCTATACAAACTCTCCACCCAGTAACGAGACGAGTGGGAATCAACTCGTTGTGTTCATTGGGAACAACGGTTATTCCGCCCTTCTTGGGCACACAATGGATTGGACTAACCCATGGTGAATCCGAAATAGGGTAAATCATACCCGCATCAAGAAGTTTGATAACCTCTGTTTTGATGACTTCATGTATTTTTGGATTCACCCTTCGTTGGCTTTGAATAGTGGGTTTATAGTCGTCCTCCATGAGAATTTTGTGTGTGCAGAAGTGAGGATCAATTCCACGAATATCCGAGATTTTCCACGCAATAGCTTTCTTGTGAGCTTTCAACACAGCAACGAGGCGAGTCTTCTCTTCATCTTTCAAATCCGTTGCAATAATGACGGGCGACTTCTTGTTGTCGTCAAGGAACACGTACTCGAGATGTGGCGGCAACTCCTTAAGTTCCAAATCCGGAGGATTTTCGACGGGAGGCGTTTTCAAAGTCGTGGCATCGATAGCAATAACCGTGGGAGATGGAGGCGAAGGATTGTCTTCGGTGAGAAGATCGTCAAAGAAACTCATGTCTTCATCCCCCTCGGTGGGAGAATCATTAGTAGCTAAATTCGCATCTCCCATGGTAGCTTCAAGATTGTTCCAGAATAAATCACTATCTCCAAATAGAGACAACGATGAATCAATAAAGGACACGGTCTCAACTGTGGGAAGAGAGGTAGGAATACTTTTGCAAGCATCATTAAAGTGTTCTTCACAAGCCTCATCGAGAACGTCAATACAATTAACGCTCTCATATGAATAAGGCTGTTTAGACAACTTACCCATGTTGAAGACTACTTTATCGTCACCCACTCTCATGATAAGCTCACCGGCTTCAACATCTATGAGAGTGCGACCGGTCCTTAAGAATGGACGACCAACAATCAGTGGTACACGAGGGTCCATCTCGTAGTCGACGACAACAAAATCAGCAGGGAAGGTGAATTTGTCGACTCCTACAATGACATCTTCGGCTATCCCCACTGGATAAGCAACCGTACGGTTAGCCAATTCCAAAGTCATTTTAGTGGGGACTAGCTATGGGAGAGATAATTGCTTCCAAACACTTAGAGGCATGAGATTAATACTGGCACCTAGATCGGCTAGGGCCATGCAATTCTCTACTCCCGGGAAATTGCAAGGGATAAGAAAACGACCCGGATCACCAAGCTTGGTTGGCAATTTCCTTAAGAGCACTGCGGAGCAGTTCTCATTAAGTTGGGTGTTGGCAATATCGAGGAGCTTTTCCTTGTCGCTCAGAAGGTCTTTAAACATTTTTGCGTATTTGGGCATGTGAGCGAGAGCCTCAGCGAAGGAGATATTAAAATTCAGTTGTTTAAACATTTTAAGAAAGTTAGAAACCTGAATATCATCCTTGCTCTTTTGCTTCTCTTTCCTCAACCTAGAAGGATAAGGTATATTGGAAGAAGAGGAAGGCTGTGGGAGTATAGGATCACTCACAACCACGGGTGGAGGAGGGGTAGAAAGAAGAGGTGGAGAAATTTGGGACGGAGAAGGAGGAGGGATAGGAGCAGGCGACTCGTTCTCCTTAGTCACAACCACCGGTGGGGGTATAGGAAGCTCGGGTTCCTTGGTACCTTTACCACTTCGAGTAGTGATTGCTTTCATCTCCCCTCTTGGGTTCGCAACGGTGTTACTCGGAAGAGTACCCGAAGAAGAGGGTTGACTACTTTGGAAGAAACTAGCCATCATGTTCCTCAGATCGTTAGTCTGGCTATCCAACGTGTTTCTCATATCGGCTCTCAAATCATTTCCTTGCTTTACCAAATCTGCCTTCAAATTGCGCACTTCCTCTTGGAGGTTTCCAACTATCACATCATTGGTTCTCATGTAGGTGGCGACCTCTTGGTATAATGCAGTGGTGGCTTGGTTGGGAGGAGCATTGTATGCAGGTGGTTGGTAAGCAGGTTGTTGGTAGACTTGATTGTTACGTTGTGGTGGTTGTTGCTGCTTGTGAGGTGGGATGTATGGTTGTCGAGGTTGTTGTTGTTGTTGAGGAGGGCGATTAAGGTTTTGTTGTTGGTTTGGGTTGGTAGGAGGGAAACCAGGTGGTGAAAGATAGTTGTTGCTGCGGTAGCTAAGCAAGTTACGGTCACCTTGAGGTTTAGCTTGATAAGCAGGTTGTTGGTAGGTGCCATATGCCGCATTCACATTCTCAGCAGGGTAATCTTGGGTGGCGGTACAAGTTGTGTACGAGTGGGGACCACCGCATATCTCACAAGGTTGGCTGACAGCGTTGACTTGAGCGTTTTTAGCGTTGTTGCTGTTGTTGTTGACGGTGTGGGTGACAAGCGATTCAAGAAGCGTAGTGAGTTTGTCTAATCGCTTGTCGCTGTCACTAGTGCTAGCACTAGCGACATTGGTCCGAACACTCTTGGTTTGCACACGAGACTTGTTCTCAATGATATCCCAAGAAGCATTGGAAGTCTTAGCCAATAAATTACTCCCTGAGGCACTATTCAGTGAATCTTGGTCACTCATGCTTAAACCATTGTAAAAAGTATTAATTTGATGTACTTTGGTAAAACCATGTTGTGGGCATTTTCTTAAAAGATCTTTAAAACGATCCCAAGATTCACTGAATGACTCATCGTACTATTGTTCAAAGTTTATAATCTCATTCCGCAAAGCGGTAGTACGAGAGGGTGGAAAAAAGTAGTTGATAAACTTTGTTTCCAAATCCGTCCACGAGAGAATACTCTGTGGCGGTTCCTTAGCAAGCCAATGCCGGGCTTGTCCCTCTAAAGAAAAGGGAAAAAGTTGTAACCTTATAACCTCCTGTGGAACCCCATTGAACTTGACCGTGTTGGTGAGTTGTAGAAATCTCTTGATATGGTCATGTGGGTCGTCAATGGGTCGTCCCAAGAATGGTTGAGCGGAGACCATCTGGATAAAGCCTGACTTTAGCTCGAAATTGTTGGCGGCAATTGGAGGGATGACAATTGGATCCGTGTTGCCATCGACATGAGCTTGCAGCAGTTCAATCATTGGGCGATTATCCGGAAGGGGCTCATTGTTGTTGTTATTTATGTTGTGGAAAGGCGGGTTGTTGTTGTTATTATTGTTGTTCGGAGGTGGTATGTTATTGTTGTTTTGTACACCAGCCATGTCTAAGTTATCGAGAGGCTCGGGCTCTTGATAAGACGTGGATCGAGTGCGCATACACCTGCAAAAGAACGAACAAAGAAAAGCAAAGCAAAAATATTTTTGGTTTTTATTGTTTTTTAATTTTTAGGATTTTTTGAAAATTTTATATTTTTTTGTTGTTTTTGAAAATTTTCTTGAAAAAGTAACGTTCACGGGGAACGGATCCCAAAATCCAAATTCTCACAAAAAACTTTTGATCTTAACGAGAGGAGCCGGCAGCGGCGCCATTTTAATGTAAGAGATTTTACTAGTTGAAAAAGTTCGAATTCTCGGAATCCTCTCGAATTGATCTCAGTTAAAAGTGGAATGATTTGTTCTTGGTGACAAAAAGTGGATTTGGTTTTCTATTCTACTAAACAAGGTGAGTGAATAAAATGGTAAGGAAATAGACTTAAACCAAGCAACGAATAAAAAGCAAAACTTGAATTAAAGCTGGAAAATTACTCTTAAGAAAAATACCCCATGCGGAATGTTGCTCTATTCGGAATGTATGGCCATTCGGAAAGTTGACATCTATGCGGAAAATCCTCTTATGCGGAATAAAATGCTCTATTCGGAATGTTTTGTTATGCGGAAAATCATGCCTACTCGGAATATAAATCTCTATGCGGAAAATAAAGTCTATTCGGAAAAATAAGGCCCTATTCGGAATATGTGAAAAGTTCCGAATAAGAAAACAATAAAAAGCCTATTCGGAAAGAAATTGCTTATGCGGAAAAACAAGGCTATTCGGAAAAATCGGAGCTATGCGGAAAAACGAACTTCTATGCGGAAAAATGAGCTATTCGGAATATCTTGGATATTCCGAATAAAGAAGAAACAAAACCTCCACTCGGAATAATTGAAATATTCCGAGTAAGGCAAATGTGAGCTAGTCTATTCGGAAAATCAGTCTTGTTCGGAAAGTCAGGGAACGAAGAACAGTAGCAGTAGAGACGGAACAGGGGATACGAATTATAACCAAAATCTAACCAAATACTCAAAAAGGTTTTACCAAACTAACCAATAATCATTAACATACCATAAGGAACAAATCCCACCAATAAAAACATTAATTCAACAACTTTTTAAGATCAAACTAGAATCAAAGAAAAACTTAAAGACTTGCAATAAAAATGATGAAGAACAAGATGAATAGAAAGATGGAATGGATTAATCAATGTAAAAGTAACAAGGTTAATGATTAAAGATTACAAGATTGAAAGAGAAAGATGAAAATCACCAAACTCCCTAATGGAGTTGGTGATGGAACGAACCTAAGGTACTGGAAAAAGGAAAATGAAGCTAACTCCCTAATTGTGTGAAGGGAAAAACTATTTATACTCCTAGTGGTTGGTTGGTGAGTGGGCTTTCTCCCTTTCTTCTTGTCTTCTCGTCTTTTCAGAAAAGTTGACATTTTCGATTCTGATTCGGGATTTGTTGTCGATTAAATCCAACTCGTCTTTTAATTACTTCGTTAAATAGACTCGAGTTTCTTCGACTTATGAAAATCTTCCGTCTTTACTCCTTTTCTTCGATAAATCTTCGAATTGGCCCAGTGACTTCAAATCTTTTGCATCTCTTGGACAATAGACTTTATCTTGAGTCTTTTTCCTTGATAAATCCCGTGCAATCCCATGTTTTCTTTAATATTTATCCGGTTGGCTCTGAAAACACAATAAACACAAAAACAACGCATAATTCCAAACAAATGATATTAAATACGTGTTTTGGTCTCGTTTTAGCCCGAATTAAGTGGTAAAAGGATGGGTGTTTACACACCTATCACATATCGTGCAAAAAATCCCATCAAAGGTATTGCCATTTTCATTACCTAATTGGAATCATTCATGATTCTTATAAAAACATAATCTGTATGCAGATATGTGAAGAAATTTATGATAAGACTAATTTCAAAGAACGTTTCAACAAATTGGTCTGGAATATGTTTATAGAGCCAAAAGAGTTTGAATCAAGATGGTCAATACTTATTAAAGACTTTAGGTTGGACACAAGTGGATGAAAAAGATGTATGACCTTCGAGAAATGTGGTTACCAGCTTATTTTATTACGTCACCTATGTTTGGCTTAATGAGAACTACTTCAATATCAGAAAGTGAAAATGCATTTTTTAAAGGTTTCATAAATCACGGGTCAACATTGATCAACTTCATGATGTGCTATGAATCAGCAATGGAAAGGCAAAGGAATAGATAAGAAAATATAGATTTTAGAACTTTTGACGGTGCCCCAAGATATCAAACAATGTTAGAAATGGAAAAACATGCGGCTAAAGTTTATACAAGGTTAATATTTCTACTTGTTCAAGCATAAATGTATGAATCTATTTGGTCTTGTCAAATACAAGAGTTTAAAATGGATGAGAGAGTTGAGATGGTTTTAGTTAGAGACACAAGGGCGGGTGCTTATAGGATACTCTTCACAGAAGAAGGAAAAGAGATGGTTGTGCACGAAGAAGACAAAGTAATAGACTACAAGGTTAGTGGATTTTTTTAACATGTTTCATATACGAATCATGCATGATTCATGTTGAATCATGCATGATTCATATTGAATCATGCATGATTCATATTGAATCATGCATGATTCATATTGAATCATGCATGATTCAATACGAATCATCATTGAATCATGCATGATTCATATATAATCAACAATGATTCGTATAGAATGATGAATCATGCATGATTTATTGATGAATCATGCATGATTCATTGATGAATCATGCATGATTCATTGATGAATCATGCATGATTCATTGATGAATTATGCATGATTCATTGATGAATCATGCATGTTAGTAAGAATCGGGTATTGATACGTTTATTTTTTTGCTTCAAAACAAGGTTTTGCGTTCTCTTGAAGATGGATCAGTTGAGTGTACTTGTAGACATTTCATTCATTACGGATTTTTGTGTAGACACGTATTTTGTGTTTTGAAGAACCATAATGTTGAAATGATTCCGGAGAAGTACGTTTTAAGGCATTGGAGGATGGATTTGATACCACTTTCATTAAAAAGAAGCACAAACAGATATGGAGAGAAAAACAAAGAAATATAAATATTAACAAATGAGGCTAATTATGTAGTAGATGAGTGTTTGTTTTTGTTGAGTAAAGATAAAGAAAAGTTGTCGAAACTTGTGGAAAATCTCAAAACTACAAAAAATTAGGTTCTAGTACCAAGGCTGTCACACCCCACCATGGCGGAATATGGGGCGCGACGTATGGATATCATCACAACAATAGCGTGTCTATAGAGATAATTAAATGAAATAGAAATATCATAAATGGTGACACAATGTCATGAAGATATCTCAAACAATGCAGGCGTCTAGGTAAGTAGGTAACAGGCCTACCTCTTACCAAAGACATACAATTAACAAATAACAAACATATAGGTATCCACAAAGTATCACTTATTCAAACATAAATAAAGACTAAGAGGAAAGGGGGTTCCTCCAAATGCAATCCTAAGCCTCCCAGCTAGCCATTCCTATTCTCACGCTTAACCACATTCTCACCTGAAATAGACACTAAAACACGTCAACATAAAGTTGGTGAGAGTCATAGGTTTAGACTCCAACCCCAAAATAGTTATAAATTGTGAATAACAAACATCAATAAAAGAACATATGGACAATTGTTATAATTATGCATTAACAACTACCATTCAAGATTAACCATACAATCACAATTCCAAGACACCAAGCCTTACCAATAACCACAATTTCCAAGGCTCCCAACCTTACCAATAACCATGGTCCCATAGGCGCCCATACACCTATGAACCAATCCCAAGGCCCCGCCTTATCAACAGCCCCTTGGTACCAAGTCAATCCACAATAACAATCAAGAATCGCATAGCAGTTAGTCACATAAGTGTACACAGAAGTCCATCACAAAGCATAAAAACATTCACAACATTATTTACAAAACCATATAGTGTCTCTTCCATCCCATCTGGAAGTCAAATCATTTATAGCTCATAAAAACATGGGACTATGAAACTCACCTGAACAAGCTTCTCCAAGTACCCGCACTCTAGCAAAATCTAAACACACAAACGTATACAATGAAGACATGAACCACATACCAAAATGGCTCATCAATCTATGATGGATATCTAACCTTGTCCTACAACTTAACCCCATTCATATTCCATATTCATCTCATGACACCCCTCTATAAAGCTCTGAACTTAGTTTAGTTCATAACTCGCCCCCTTAACATTTAACCCAAAACAGTCCCGTTTTTCATACCTTAAACTATGGGTCGAACACCCCCTTAACCAAAGCAACTTCCTCTGTAAAAGAAACTCTATCCCCTTACATGTGTTAGCTAACTCTCCCTTTTGGACGCAACCTTGAAGACAATGTTAAGGCCTCCATATATATATATATATATATATATATATATATATATATATATATATATATATATATATATATATATATATATATATATATATATATATATATATATATATATATATATATATATATATATATATATATATATATATATATATATATATATATATATATATATATATATATATATATATATATATATATATATATATATATACTTTTACCTATCCAGAATATACTGATTTTGAATATATGAAAAGTTTGTTATGATCAGAGGGTCTTACCCTAATCCATTTGTTTAAACCTCCTCCAAATCTTTTATTTAATATATAATCTAAGTCTCATGTTCGTTTGAAGGTTCCAATATAACCCTAAGTACCCCAAACAATTCAAAACATAAAAAGAAAACAGGTTGATCCAAAAACTGTTTTGACACCCGACTGATGTAACCTGTTTTTGACCCACTTCCAGACCTCCAATTTAGTTCTCGTTTCTTGCATGTGAAAGCCAACTCAATTACCTTTCCAGGGGTTCTTGGATCGCAAAATAAGGGTTTGTAGAACTCTAGATATGATCAAAACAATTGACCTAAAATTCTGCCCAGTTTTTAAAAACGAGTTTAACACAATTAGCTTAATTAATTACCATCACCATGTATAATTATTATCTCTAATTAATCTAATCATGTTTATATCATTATAATACAGAATTAATAATTAACCTAACCCTATATCTATCATGTATTGATTAAGAACGAGTTAAAAATAATTTAATCGAAAAGAGAAACATAGGTTTTACTTTAAAAAATTAAAAAGACAAGAAAATTATGAAGAACCCTAAAAATCTCCATTGATGCCGACTAAACCTTGTTCTCCAGGGATTTTATGAGTGTTTTGATTAATAAAAAGACTTTATATACTTTCCTAACAAGTCCTTGGCCCATGTACAAAAGCCCGGTTCCCTTTTTCCCTTTTTTCCCCTATTCTTTTCTTCCTGCGTTTACAAACCGACTATAACCCTATATTTTTTGTCTTTTTATTACTTATTAATATATTATTAATAATACGTTAAGTTACGTTAATTTATTTCAGCTCCTAAAACCTCCAAAACCTCAAAACTGTAAGACTAGTCAATTTACGCGTATACCGTAAAAGACGTAAAAATATACAGTTTTATAAAAACTTTCAGAATATGAAATAAACTATATAACTAAGTCCTATATGACTTAAAACCATCCCGTAAATTATTCCCGTGACTAAATACCTCATCCGAGACCCCTAAATGCAAACCCTAAATCGTAAAAATACGATTTTTCTATAATACATATACGTATACGTAAACCACTAAATAACACCATCTCATTTCATAGTCAATACATTGTGAGCTCATGAACATGAAATCATCACACATCGTTTCACTAACAAGGTACCCCGTACCTGAAACGATATCCAAACCACGATCTATACACACCAATTAGCACATAAACACGTAAAGACACGTAACTTGCACAAAATAAAACTAAGTGACGAACCTCAAAACCGCGGTTGTCACATCACTCCCTCCTAATAGAAATCTCGTCCCGAGATTTACTCCTTAAGATCAAACACACAAACAACAAATCACATGTGGATACTTGTTCTAAATGAACTCTTCTCATTTCCATGTGTACTTTAGTTCAAGTCTCAAATTACCACATATACTAACCAACAATATTTAAATTCATTCCCAAACTCTTGACCTCACAGCCAGTAAATCTTACAAATGACTCTTTGATAAAACAAATACTCTTCTTAACACAAATCCCGAATAACCGTACATGCATATATGCATTCTCAAACAACATTTACCAATCTTAATACATGAAATATATCATGTACACCACTTAATTCCCCACGTAATTCTATATCCATAAGCTACTGGTCCGATATTTCCAAAGATCATAAATGGACCTACAAGACTCGACATCAACTTTTCCCTTTTACAAAAACATGCCACCCATTACTATAGGTGAAACTTTCTACATAGCTTTGTCACTAACTCTAGTGGTTTCATCCTTTTCAACATATAATCTCTTGTTGCTCGCATCCTTTCCACAAACACCATTATTATATAAGTATCATCTTTTACCAATTATAGTCACAATAGGGACAACTCACCCTATCCTTCCATATAGTGCCTCAAATGGCATTTACCGACTTCTAGTATGATAACTATCATTATATGAAAACTCAACCATCGCTAACGAGATTCCTAAGTCCCTTTAAACCAATCACTCATACCATCAGTGTACCTCCTAAGATTTTATAAATCTCTCACTTGTCCATCCTTTTCCAATTAGCTGAATATACCCATATCCAATCTTGTTCATCAACTCCCTTCAGTCCGTGCCCCAAACTACTTAAAAATTCCAATTTCCTTACACAAGTGACCTATGACGGTATTTCAAATATTCATTAGTTCATCATAACAAGGCTCTTCTAATCCAAATCAACTTATGATCTATACATATCACCAATAGGATGGTTATCTCAATTAGTCTATCAACTGTCATCCAAACCCATGCTACAACTACTTCCATTAAATTTGGATAGCTCATTAGTAGCACCTAAACACTTCTTTCTCACTTTTGTTCATGATTTTTTTTACTCAACACTTCCTTTATACCTACACACTGTCTTACCTTCAAGGTCATAGTGCTCCTCATCTTGTCTCGGTTAGCCCAAGCCCTTCGTCCCTCATGACACATCACACCTATAACTCCACATCCATTCGATTATCGATACTAAGCCTCCCAATCAAACATTATAGGTCAGTGCTATTTCATTCCCACACTACAACAATATTAGCATGCTTAATGCCTTAGTATACTCATTAGGCTATACCAATTATTTTTACCTTCGGTTCTTATCTCGACCTATTTCATTCATGATTCACATCTATCCACACTTCCTTCTTCTTCCTTAGATCATGGCGTACATCACGGTGTTATGCTTCCCGTATTTCAAGTCATCTATACTTCAAAAAACATTCCAAGTAACTTCACTTGTTTTTCTCACGACTAGTTCTTTTACTCCTCCTAATATGGACAAACTAGAGTTTCATGTGACTCCATGCAGATCACACTCTCATCTTTTACCCACATTAGTTTCCATTTGCCTAAACTAAGCCAAATTCTAAATTCTTACTCAAATCTCATACTTCTATTTTGATCTTTCACCAAACATGAGGTATTTTCAATCATCATCTTCTAGGAATACTTGGTTCTCTCCTTCCATGGTTCTCCCTTATTCCTACACTATCCCGTCCAACAAAAATTCCATACTTCATTCATCAAATCTATGGAAATTGCTAGTGCATTGGATAATGCATAGCTGTCTCTTCCAAAGATCTTTCATAACACCTTCACAAAACCGACTCTCTAATCACTTCTCCACGAACTTATTCAGCTCAGCTTCACTACTCATCCTTCGATATCGACTACCCTAAAATTCTATCATCGTGTAGTCAGGCGACTCCCTCTTGTTACTTCCATAAGTCCTTTACTCCTATGTTGTGTAGTCACTCCATCACGATCTATTGGTCCAGCTCTTCGTAGCTCCACTTCGGTACCCTACTTTTTTCTTTCTTCTTCATCTCGAACCATAAGGAAAGTTTCCATCGTTGTACTTGTCACTAATCGAGTCATTGAAGCTTCTGCAGCTCCTTCGAGATCTCTTGCATTCTTCTAGCAGCCGACACGTAGTTCTTTCAGCTGCTTGCTTCACGATGTAGCTATCCTCACACTCCTTCTCGTCTCTATGATGTTACCTAGGAACTTCACACTACCCAGTAGCCTCTAACTTCAACTCATCTACCATAATACTTCTAAAGGTGCTTCAACCCCTCAATGGATCACTCTTCCTTACTTGTTGTACTCACCATTAATCAGCCTCCTACAAATCATTATTTCAAATCCATGTTTTCCTTCACGTGTCTACTACTACCTTGCCTCCATAACTATACCAATTCCCATGCATGTTATTTGCCCAATCTTTCCATTAGTAAAAAATTTCTGCTCTACCCTCACATCCACTCGTACTTTCATCAATCTCCTAATGGTACTTCAACCAACTTCTCATAGCATGACATCTCGTTCCCACGACCAGTCAACTAACTTTACTTACTCCCTTATTCCCGTAACTAATCTAAGTTTCAAAACTCCACAAATCTTAATTATTCCTTCAACACAATCTTTAAACCAAAACACATCTCTCCATTCTAATATCTAACCATAAGTAATACTACCCAACTCTATCCTCTCATCCTAACGTTTCCACAACCGCATACCTAAATCAACCATGACGTGTACCAAAATAATTCCAACGATCGCGTCCCATAATAAATATAGGGTAAACCAAAAGATCAACCATAATGAACCTTAGCCAAAACAACTGAAAACGAAACAATGTAATCCGAAAGATTCAATGGAGTGTGCCAACAACGAAAAATTAGACTCGTCACGATTAGTATTCCCAAATTTCGATACCTTAGAAAATTTAAACTTTCGTCCCAATTAGTTACTTCTCATAAGAACCAAACTCCCATACTACTAAAATCAATCATACTCATTTCTAACCATAAACTCATCCTTTATCTTTATCATTTTATCAAGATATCAACTAGTTAGTATACTACAATCTTATTCTAACCATTGTCTTGTTTACCCATATTAAACTTATTTCACTTGTTATTATGAAACCAATACGTGTTTATAAAATATAATATTTTTTTTCCTTCATATTCTTCTATATTATTATTATGATTATTATTATATATAATCCATTTAGGCTGGTTATAACTAAACTATTACACATTTACAAGGTGTGGTGTTATTATTATCATTACTATAATAAAATCTCTCTTTTTACTCTTTCCGTCTAGTTAAATACTTCTAAAATTTTAAATCAACTTAAGAAAATTATTGTAAAATTTCTTTACCTATTTAAAATGTATTATCACATGTTACATAGAAAACTAATCCAATTATTTTCAAGACAATTTTTTTTGTAGCTTACTACCACAAACTTAAAAAAAAATATGTAAGTCACCATATCATACCATACACTTACAAATTATTTTCAAAACCGTTTTTCTATAATTAGCCAGACTTATTTGCAAGATAATTTAGTAGTTCTCATTCATTAAAATACATACCCGAATGTAGAAACACATCAAAAGACTCAAAACGTCGTTGGAACTCCATCAAACTCCAGCACCATAAAACACGAGCAAACACAAGGTACGTTCAAGTTATAATAACTACTGAACGACCATATATCATAACTTAACACACACTAGTATATATACATTCGCATATATATACCTATTAAATCACCCAAAACATACTCGTTACCGTACGTGTCAGATCAATCAATCGCGTCATACACTCGTTTTTCCATACGAGTAATCATCATCTTACCACAAGGCACAAAATCCATCACTAAAAACCAGTCCATATCGTGTGGCCCCATAATCAAACAATATGACTATAACCCAAAACAATAACACACTCATAAATATTCATACCGTAGGAAACCGTTACATAAACCCATATATTATACATATACCCAAAATCCACATCTCATCACATACAAGCATGTACTAACCCTCTTTCATGCAATCATACTTGAGAACCCATTGAAGTTGTGGTACTTGTATAACTATGTTGGCCACCATACTTATACAATTACCCTTTCCTCAATGAACTCCCTCCTATGATGACACTTATAAGAATCAATACAACATATAACACATAAATCCATCTACTCACATAAGCTCATAATCACATAACCAATAAGGTCCAAAACTCCATCTATTAAAATAACATAGTCAAACTCTTGGAACACATAAATCTATTTTCTAGCTAAAACATCATAGACAAAATCCAAAACGAAAACATAATCAGTTATAAGTCACGTGGCCCATAAGAGTGGAAACAACTTAAAATCCTTCCTATCCATCTAGTTCTAGTGGGTTTAGCCACCACGTGCTTCTTAGGGCAGCATGACTTAAACACCAAAAGAAACATCATTCATTAGATATTCGAAAATAACTTAGCAACTATTGTGAAAGTAACTCATATATCAAAAGCAACACAAAAATTAACAGGTGACTAAGTATGAACAACTACAGTAGAACTCATACTAGTCAAAACTCACAGAAAACAAATCAACAATACTTAGGAAATACAATCAAAACCAAACACATAATCCTATGACGCCTATATGCAGGGATCCTTAAGCTATAGAGTAGGCTAGGCAACCTAATTCTCTATAACCATTGTCTCTGATACCATTCTGTCACACCCTACCATGGCGGAGTATGAGGCGCGGTGTATGGATATCATCACAACAATAACGTGTCTATAGAGATAACTAAATGAAATGGAAATATCATAAATGGTGACACAATGTCATGAAGATATCTCAAACAATGCAGGCATCTAGGTAAGTAGGTAACAAGCCTACCTCTTACCAAAGACATACAATTAACAAATAAAAACATATAGGTATCCACAATTATCACTTATTCAAACATAAATAAAGACTAAGAGGAAAGGGGGATCCTCCAAATGCAATCCTAAGCCTCCAAGCTAGCCACTCCTATTCTCACGCTTAACCACATTCTCACCTGAAAGAGACACTAAAACACATCAACATAAAGTTGGTGAGAGTCATAGGTTTAGACTCTAACCCCAAAACAGTTATAAACTATGAATAACAACCATGAATAAAAGAAAATATGGACAATGTGTTACAATTATGCATTAACAACTACCATTCAAGATTAACCATATAATCACAAATCCAAGGCACCAAGCCTTACCAATAACCACAATTTCTAAGGCTCTCAACCTTACCAATAACCATGGTCCCATAGGCGCCCATACACCTATGAACCAATCCCAAGGCCCCGCCTTGTCAACATCCCCTTGGTACCAAGTCAAACCACAATAACAATCAAGAATCGCATAGTAGTTAGTCACATAAGTGTACACACAATTCTATCACAAACCATAAAAACATTCACAGCATTATTTATAAAACCATACAGTGTCTCTTCCATCCCATCTAGAAGTCAAATCATTTATAGCTCATAAAAACATGGGACTATGAAACTCACCTGAACAAACTTCTCCAAGTACCCGCACTCTAGCAAAAAATACACAAACGTATACAATGAAGACATGAACCACATACCAAAATGACTCATCAATCTATGATGGATATCTAACCTTGTCCTACAACTTAACCCCATTTATATGCCATATTCATCTCATGACACCCCTCTATAAAGCCCTTAACTTAGTTTAGTTCATAACTCGCCCCGTTAACATTTAACCCAAAACAGTCCCGTTTTTCATACCTTAAACTATGGGTCGAACACCCCCTTAACCAAATCAACTTCCTCTGTAAAAGAAACTCTATCCCCTTACATGTGTTAGCTAACTCTCTCCTTTGGCCGTAACCTTGAAGGCAATTTTAAGGCCTCCATATATATATATATATATATATATATACTTTTACCTATCTAAAATTTACTGATTTTGAATATATGAAATTGTTATGATCAGAGGGTCTTACCCTAACCTATTTGTTTAGACCTCCTCCAGATTTTTTATTTAATATATAATATAAGTCTCATATTCGTTTGAAGGTTCCAATATAATCCTAAGTACCCCAAACAATTCAAAACATAAAAAGAAAACAGACTGATCCAAAAACTGTTTTGACACCCGACTGATGTAACCTGTTTTTGACCCGCTTCCAGACCTCCAATTTAGTTCTCGTTTCTTGCATTTGAAAGCCAACTCAATTACCTTTCAAGGGGTGCTTGGATCGCAAAATAAGGGTTTGTAGAACTCTAGATATGATCAAAACAAGTGACCTAAAATTCTGCCCAGTTTTTAAAAACGAATTTAACACAATTAGCTTAATTAATTACCATCACCATGTATAATTATTATCTATAATTAATCTAATCATGTTTATATCATTATAATACAGAATTAATAATTAACCTAACCCTAGATCCATCGTGTATTGATTAAGAACGAGTTAAAAATAATTTAATCGAAAAGAGAAACATAGGTTTTACCTTAGAATTTTTAAAAGACAAGAAAATTATGAAGAACCCTAAAAATCTCCATTGATGCCGACTAAACCTTGATCTCCAGGGATTTTATGAGTGTTTGGATTAATAAAAATATTTTATATACTTTCCTAACAAGTCCTTGGCCCATGTACAAAAGTCCGGTTCCCTTTTTCCTTTTTTTCCCATATTCTTTTCTTCCTGCGTTTACAAACCGACTATAACCCTATATTTTTTTCTTTTTATTACTTATTAATATATTATTAATAATACCTTAAGTTACATTAATTTATTTCAGCTCCTAAAACCTCCAAAACTGTAAGACTAGCCAATTTATGCGTATACCGTAAAAGACGTAGAAATATACAGTTTTATAAAAACTCTCAGAATATGAAATAAACTATATAACTATATACAGTTTTATAAAAATTCTCAGAATATGAAATAAACTTACTATATAACTAAGTCCTATATGACTTAAAACCATCCCGTAAATTATTCCCGTGACTAAATACCTCATCCGAGACCCCTAAATGCAAACCCCCTAAATCGTAAAAATACGATTTTTTTATAATACATATACGTATAGTAAACCATTAAATAACACCATCTCATTTCATAGTCACTACATTATGAGCTCATGAACATGAAATCATCACACATCGTTTCACTCAAAAGGTACCCCGTACCCGAAACGATATCCAAACCACAATCTATACACACCAATTAGCACATAAACACGTAAAGACACGTAACTTGCACAAAATAAAACTAAGTGACGAACCTCGAAACCGAGGTTGTCACAAAGGCCTCCTTCACAGAAAATGGCTTACATGATTGATGATATTTATGCAGTTTGAAAGCCGAAGAAAAATACTATAAACAATCCTCATGTTGCTTCAATAAGAGGTGCTAAGAAAGGAGAACGCATAAAAAGTGCAAGAGAAATAGATATCAATGCTAAAAATAAACAACGCAGAAGTGTTGACAATGTGGAGTGAAGACTAACAAACATACAAAAAGAACATGTCCGGAAAATCCAAAATACATTGCTAAACTCGAAAAGATTGTTGTTGCGGTTGCTGCTGCAAAGGAAGCAAGGAATGCAACTATTGTGGCTGCTGCTGAAAAGGTAGCAAGGAATACAACTACTGTTGATGCACTACAAACATGAACAACTGGTGCGGGTGCTCCTTGAATTGTTTTGTAGTTCACTTATAATATTTGTTAGATTTCTTCTTTAATTTGGTTTAACTGTGTTAAAACTCTGAGATTAGAGTACTTTGTTTAATGTTCATATAATGTTTAATTGAATGTTGTGAAATTGTTACAAAACTTCTGGAAAATAATGCATGAATCATGCATGATTCATCAGTGAATCATGTATGATTCATCAGTGCATGATGCATGATTTATTGATGGATCATGCATGATTCATTGATGAATCATGCATGATTCCTTAGTAGTGATGCATGATTCATTGAATCAATGAATCATGCACATGTATCATCCAAAAATCATGCACATGAGTCAGCAAGGAATACAACCACTGCTGAAGCATTACAAATAGGAACAAGTGGTGCGGGTACTCCTTGAATTGTTTTTGTAGTTCACTTATAATTATTGTTTGATTTCTTCTTTAATTTGGTTAAAATATGTTAAAAATCTGAGATTGAAGTTGTAACACCCAACTTGGATAAGTGGACCGTTACATGTATTTATGGCATGCCATCAAAGCATGCAAGGCAATGTATTAAACATTAACTGACCATAACGGAAATACCGGAATCAAACATCGGTAATCCAAACATAAGCTCTAATATAAAAGATTAAGTACTGATGGAAAAGGGACGAAACAATGTCCAAACAACCAAAGTAATGTATAAGTGCATAAAGTAAAGGAGTATGGATATCTCCCATCCAATGCACGTACTCTCTCAGAAGTCCTAAGAGCGTCCATGTGTACCTGCCGTTCGGAACATGAAAGGAAAAACTACGGCTGAGCATAACGCCCAGTGAACGGATATAAAGCATGATAAGAATGTACTGGAGTGGAACAAATAACAAATATTGAAGCTATAACTGATACGAAAAATAGTGGAATGCTGTATATAATCTGAGAAGTTTGATTTATAAATAATAAAGCTGAATTATTAACTGTTAAATCTGGAAACATGTATTTACTGTATTTTAATTGCCAAGAGCTTATAGAGGTCATGTGTTGTAACAACTGCTGCACGAATAAATGGAGGGGTGACCTCGTCATGCTGTAGAGGGGTGACCTCTAAATAATATGATGGGAGGAGGGATCAACTCCAATGTGAAGGATGTAGAGCACACACCACATTCATCTGATAACTGTAAACTGATAGCCTAGGATGCACCCATACGCCCCGTTGATAATACTGATAAATGGCCAAGCTAAAATAAATAGGACGCTGCGAGAAATCACTCCCTCGTAGAGGAGTCATGACACCGATGCCTCTAGTGTCGTGGTTACGGTACCTCCGTAACTAGTAAATAAACTGGTCATACTTGTATATAAAGCTCAAACAATTTATTTAGTTATTAAAATGATTACTGATAAGCTTAAAACATATACTGGGGAAAACATTTGGCTGCAGATGGGGAATCCTAATCATGCATAGAAGGAAGTCCTTACTGAAGGACGAAAAATCCGTACCTTGTGTCCAGTAACCGACTGAGATCATCTGACAGAAGGTCTACTCTGATTTCACGTGATCTACATGAATAAAAGGGCGCGAATAAGTTGACCGATATCTGTTTACTTTACTGATCTTACTATTCTTAGTTTAATTATTTATTCTTGTATTACTGTTTGTGTATAAACGATAAATCTGATGGTTCTAATATTACTAATTAATATATTCATGTATTACTTATTACGGTATAATGTGTAACCCGATATTATACCATTACCATAATTAGTAATCTGATATAATTAGAAGGTTTCTAAATTCGTTTCTATGAAAGGTAAATCATTTAAGTAATCACATATTTTAAATCGATAAAGTAATTAACCATCCTTAATTTAATTTACAAGTTAAAATTAAATATATAACACAACTTGATTAATTTAATTCTAAAACTTATTTATAAAAGTGATTTGACCCAATTAATATAACCTCGTATTTATTTTTATCCATGCCCCGAAAACCCGAGTCAAACAAAAGCCTACCGAGACTTCTAAGTCTTGGTCGCACGAAAATAAATCAAACATACTAAATATATCCACAGCCAGATTAGCGACATAACTTTCTGTCGCTAAACCGTCGCTAACTATGACCCAAAACTGTCATAAAACTGTCTTTATAAACTGTGACAGAATTTCTGTCGTGAAACTGTCACTAATCATGGATTCTAATCTTGCCAATTTCTGTTTTAATATGCACCCACTATTTTTGTGTTAAAGTTCCCACTACCTTCATAACAACTACCCCTGGTGCTTGGTTTTTAGCCACTGTTCTATGAAACAAACACCCCCTTAAACGTGACTCCCCCGTTTGGGGATGTTTTGGCTGCGGCTAAAGAACAATAACACCACGCCGCCCCTGTGTGGGTCACGGCTGGTCAGCAGCAACGCACACACCGAGACTAGGTGTCACGGTGTTCGTGTATCACCCAAACACGACACCTCCTTATATATATATATATATTCATGATTCATTTTTTATAAGCTTTAATCAATGTAAAATCGTAGTATAACAGAATTTAAAGAACGAGGGTGATACCGTTATAAAGATTAAGGATGATGGATTATTACACCCGAATCACGAATGAAAAATCGAACCCGAAACCCCTTTCTTTTGTTCTATATCCGGCGGCCACAAAGGGTTCTAACCCTAGTTTTCTTTGTTTTTCTGTTTTGTGAAAATGAAAGTGGGAATACTTGTTTGTTTCCTGTGTATTGGTTTGTAAACCGGGCTGGGCCAAAAGCCCATAATCTTTTCTTTGTTTAACACATAAAACCGGCCCCCTTTTTATGTATATAAGTTTTCATTTGATTTTTCGACACTTATAAATTATCACGTAAACTTATTTATTTTCTCGTATTTAAATTTCTGAAATGTAATAATCTTTACTGTAAATAAATAATACCTACGTAATGTTTTCTTAAACTTAATAATTATTTTCTGAATAATTATCATCTTGTAATTTTAAAATAAAGCTTAGATTGCGTATTTAATATTCGAGGATTTTAAATACGGGTTTTACAATTCTTCCTCTCTAAAAAAATAATTCGTCCTCGAATTAAGGATACAATTATGCTGGGGTTTTATAATTCTCCTTCTCTAAAAGAAAATTCGTCCTCGAATTAAAGGTAATTTAAGTTGGTGAAGTTTATATAAGCTGAAACACACATAGACTGAAAGGACATGAAAGCTGAAAGACATGTAAGCTGAAAGACATGCAACTGAAAGACATACCCGAATCACAACTGGAAGTGAGGATAAGAAGTCCGTATAGACTCCTCTGTTTCCCAAGTGGCCTCCCGCTCGGAATGGTTCCTCTACCGGATCTTGACAAAAGGAATAGTCTTCCTTCTCATAATTTGATCCTGGCGATCTAAGACTGCTTCGGGTTCTTCAACATAAGATATGTCCTCCTGAATCTGATCGAGTGGATAATTAACTTTGTGAAGCTCATGATAGTTGTACCCTCTGAGTAGTGATACATGGAACACCTTGTGAACGTGTGAAAGCTGAGACGGTAACGCCATATAATATTAAAATAAAGCTGAGACTGCGTATTTAATATTTGAGGATTTTAAATACGGGTTTTACAATTCTTCCCCTCTAAAAAAAATTCGTCCTTGAATTAAGGATACGATTAGGCTGGGGTTTTACAATTCTCCTTTTCAAAAATAAAATTCGTCCTCGAATTAAAGGTAATTTAAGCTGGTGAAGTTTATATAAGCTGAAAGACACATAGACTGAAAGGACATGAAAGTTGAAAGACATATAAGCTGAAAGACGTACAACTGAAACACATACCCGAATCACAACTAGAAGTGAGGATACGAAGTCCGTATAGACTCCTCTGTTTCCCAAGTGGCCTCCCGCTCGGAATGGTTCCTCCACCGGATCTTGACGAAAGGAATAGTCTTCCTTCTCATAACTCGATCCTGGCGATCTAAGACTGCTTCGGGTTCTTCAACATAAGATAGGTCCTCCCGAATCTGATCGAGTGGATAATTAACTTTGTGAAATTCATGATAGTTGTACCCTCTGATTAGTGATACATGGAACACGTTGTGAACGTGTGAAAGCTGAGGCGGTAACGCCAACCGATATGATACTTCACAGACACGTTAGAGGATTTTGAACGGTCCGATGTAGCGAGGGTTGAGCTTGCCCTTGAGGCCAAAACGTCTGACCTCACGTGCTAGTATACTTTGAGGAACACTCGATCCTCAGTCTGAAATGATAGATCTCTGCGATGCTTGTCGGCGTAACTCTTCTGGCGAGTACGCGCTTCTTACATCTTTGCCCTGGCAATGGCGACCTTTTCATTAGTCAGCTCTATAAATTCTGGTCCCTCAATCAAACGTTCTCCAAGTTGATCCTAACAAGTAGGAGCACGACATTTCCTGCCGTATAACATCTCGAAGGGAGCACGATGGATACTGGCATGCCAATTGTTGTTGTAGGCAAACTCGACCAAGCAGATATAGTCATCCCACTTTCCTGTCCATTCTAATGCATAGGCGCGTAGCATGTCCTCCAGGGTCTGGATGGTACGCTCTGATTGACCGTCCGTCTGCGGATGGAAAGTTGTGCTGAGCTTGAGCCTGGTTCCCCAAGCTTTATGCAGACCTCCCTAGAAGTGAGAAGTGAATCGTGGATCCCTGTCTGATATAATTTCAGAAGATGTACCGTGTAATCGTACAATTTCCTTTGTGAAAAGATCTGCTAATTTACTGACCGTAAAATCTTTACGGATAGGGATGAAGTGTATTGATTTGGTCAAACGGTCCACAATGACCCAGATTGCATCATGTCTCCTCTGAGTCTACGATAATCCGGTGACAAAATCCATAGAGACTGTAACACCCCATTTTTTAAGATGGAATGCTACAGTAAAATATGGCGTGTCATCAAAGCATGTAATGCAAATGTCTAAACATTCATGACCATAAATAGAAATACCAGAAACAAACATCGGTAGTCTAAGTAACTCACACACAAGCAATATTAAGTACTGTAAATGAAAGGACTAAACAATGTCCAAAAGAACTAAAGTATGAAAAAGTAGGAATAAATGCATAAGGTAAAAGAGGCAGGATAGCTTCCATCTGAATGCACATACTCTGGAGATCCTACTTGCGCCCTTGGGTACCTGCCGTTAGGGAACATGGAAATGGAAAACGGCTGAGCATAACGCTTAGTGCACGGATATACAACATAACGTAAAGACATAAAGGAAAGAAGGCATATAAAGCATATGAAGCATGAATTGCAGCGGAAATGAATAAGTCCTAGGAAAAACCTAGATATATGTCATGTTTACTGGTTTTAGTTCTAAAAACATAGCTTATGTTACTTATGAAAATCTGTATTAGTTTAACATACCAAAAGCCGATATTGGTCATGAGGTCAACAACGTGCCTGAATACTTGGAGGGGTGACCTCGTCATGTAAATTAGAGGGGATGCCTCTAATTAAATGGTAATGGGTAGGAGGGATCAGCTCCTTGTGAAGGATGCAAGGCACACATCACACCTTGTGAAGGATGCAAGGCACACACCACATTCACCATGAAATCTTGACTGAAACTAAACTTAGGATGCACCCATACGCCCCACATGATAACAATAATATAATAATGGCCAAATAACTGAAAGGGACGCCACAAGCTATCACTCTGTCGTGGTGAATTCATAACACTAGTTCCTCTAGTGTTATGGTTATGGTACCTCCATAACTAGGTGAAACTGGTCATGCATGTATATGGCTAAGGTAACTAATAAAAACCTAAGCATTAATCTGTAACTACTAGGGAAAACAGTTGGCTGTATACGAGAAATCCTAATAAAGGAAGACGTTATCCTTACTGAAGGACGGGAAATCCGTACCTTATGTCTAGTAGAAGCTAATGGAAACGCTGAAGAAACTACTCCGCCTTGACGGATAATACTACATAAGAATGGGAACGTGTATGAGTTGTCTGAATTACATATGTTTTACTGGTTCTGTGTGTTATCAGCTTGTTATACTTATTCTGTCGTGTTTAGTGTTTTACTGTGTTATCTGCAATTATACTGATGTTCTGTAGTGTATTATGCATGTAATGGTGTATTATAACACTTGTATTATAATACTAAGTAACTTTCTAAAAATAGCAGGTTTCCATAAATAGTAAGTTTGCAAAAATAGAAAGTTTCCAAAAATAGTAAGTTTCCATAATTAGAAATAATCTAGATTATTCATAATAAGTAAAGTTTAATTAGTATAATATAAGTCATGGTTTAAAGGTAATCGCTTATTAATTAAATAACTTGGTTAATTAATTAAACTATACGTTATAAGAAATTAACTAAAATTACATGTTTTAATTAAATTAAGCTAAGTAATATACTTTAGGTTATACATGAAATATTAATTTTAATATTTAATCTAAGTCATGATTAATTAAATTAAATAGCCTAAGAAATAATTTAATTAAATATATTTCTGATTTTTAATATTTTCCCGAGACCTGAACCCGTGTTTTAAAAATCAACCCGAGCCCGAAACCCGTGGCCACGTATAAGCCGAGCCAAAACACCCTTGACAGTAGCTAACCCGGCCTAGCCGGTTGCCACTGTCCGAGTGGTTTTACCCACTGCCGAGCCACGGCTAGCCGCCGCCCAGTTCACACCGGTTCACAGCCGGTTCCCACCGGTTATGACCGGTTCCTCCTGTTTGTTGTTCGGTACCCACTGTTAACCTAAAAGCCCCCACCGAGACCCTATTGGTCTCGGTTGGTACTCGGTCCAAAACAAAACCACACCCCGACCTCGAGTCGGGGTCCCCCTTGTTGCGTCCGAGCCTAAACCAACCAAGCCGAGCCCTTTAAGGGTCTCGGTGGTGGTGATGAAGACAAGTCGAGATCCCCTTGGCTCTCGGTGGTGTCTCGGCCGAACCACACCCCCTTTTTCTATGTTTAATTAATCCCACATGTTTTAGCATCTTGTTTTTATGATTAATTAAATAAGAACATGAATTGAATAAGAATTAAAAGAAAAAGAAAAGGTTTTTGATTTACCCAACACGTGGAAGAAAGGATTAAGATAACGATCACGTACACAAAATTATAAGCAAAAATCGTCTGGTTCCTCCTTGTGGTTTGATGTGGCCGATGGCAAGAGAGACAAAAGGGAGGCAAGGAGAACTTTTTCTATAACCTAATTTTATGATTAAGTTTTCCTGTGTTTTTGGTTTAACATGTTTTAAGTTGGGTCATGGACCAAGCCCGCTTCCTCCTTCTCTCTTGTCTTAGCCGCGACCTAAAGGGAGCCCACGGGGAAACCCGTAGTTTTCCCGAGTTAAATTAATTACGTGTACGTTCATGTTTAATTATCGTGATTTCTATATGTCGTGTACTTAACACATTTATAATATATACGTAATTACATGTTATTAAATATCGTGACACGTGAATTATATTATAAATGGAAAGTTTTTATTTTACCGTATTTTTGTATGTTCACTGTTCATGTGTACTGTTCATGGTATTTTAATACGGGTTTTACAGAGACCTTGTCCCATTTCCACATTGGAATATCTAATGGCTGAAGTAGGCCACTAGTACGCTAATGCTCTATCTTAACCTGCTGGCAGGTTAGACATTTAGAAACAAAAGTGGCGACATCCTGCTTCATGCCGCTCCACCAGAAATGCTGCTTAAGATCATGGTACATTTTGGTGGATCCTGGATGGATAGAAAACGAAGAGCTGTGAGCCTCAGTCAATAAGGCTTCTCTGAGAGTAGGGTCTTCTAGGACGCAGAGTTTGGTACCCTGCCATACAATACCTTCATCACCGATACGAAATTCAGTCTGCTGATCAATATTCTAGACAATCGCCCAGATTTCACCATCATCTTTTTGTGCGGCTTTAATCCGAGAGAGTAAATCTGGTTCCACTCTCAGACTAGCCCAGTAACCTCTCTGTCCGCGTAATAAGAGCTCAATATCATACCGCTCTAAGTCCCGTATAATCTCCTCCTGAACGTTTATGCCATTTATCATTCCTGACTTTCTGCTAAGGGCATCTGCTACTACATTCGCTTTACCTGGGTGGTACTGAATATTAGTGTCATAGTCTTTCAGCAGTTCCAACCATCGCCTCTGTCTCATGTTCAGCTCCCTCTGTGTAAATATATACTTGAGACTTTTGTGATCGGTGAAGATATCACACGACTCACCATACAAATAATATCTCCAGATTTTGAGAGCGAAAACGACTGCTGCAAGTTCCAGATCATGCGTGGGATAATTCTTCTCATGCGGCTTCAGCTGTCGTAAAGCATAGGCAATGACTTTCCCATGCTGCATAAGTACACAACCCAAACCTTTCCTTGAAGCGTTACTATATATCTGATAACCATCTGTACCAGATAGGAGAGTAAGGATCGGCGCTAAAATTAGGCGATGTTTGAGTTCCTCGAAAATCCTTTCTCTCTCCTCAATCCATATAAACTTTTCCCCCTTACGCATGAGTTTTGTCAACGGTAATGCCAAACGTGAGAAATTCTCTACAATTCTGCGGTAATATCCCGCTAACCAAAGAAAACTGCGGACTTCTGTGGCAGATGTCGGTCTCGACCATTTAGTGATAGCCTCCACCTTTGCAGGGTCCATGGTGATCCCCTCAGCAGAAACGATACGGCCTAGAAACGCCACTTTATTCAGCCAGAACTCACACTTAGAAAATTTAGCATAAAGCTTTTCTCGTCGGAGAATCTGCAAAACTGTACGGAGATGATCCTCATCCTCTTCTTTGGACTTAGAGAAAATAAGGATATCGTCAATGAATACAATCACAAACTTGTCTAAGAACTCGTGGAAGACTTGATTTATCAAATCCATGAATACTGCTGGCGCATTCGTGAGACCGAATGGCATGACAACAAACTCGTAATGACCATACCTCGTGCGAAAAGCAGTCTTGGATATATCCTGATCTTTTACACGCAGCTGATGGTAACCTGGTCGTAAATCAATTTTAGAGAAGTGCTTGGCACCCTGAAGCTGATCAAATAAATCATCAATACGAGGAAGTGGATAACGGTTACCAATAGTGAGCTTATTCATCTCGCGGTAGTCAATACACAGTCGCATACTACCATCCTTCTTTTTGACAAACAAAACTGGCGCGCCCCATGATGACACGCTTGGACGAATGAAACCTCTTTCACGAAGTTCCTAAAGCTGATCTTTCAGTTCCTTAAGCTCAACAAGAGCCATACGGAATGAGCTTTAGATACTGGTTCTGCACCTGGAATGAGATCGATACCAAACTCTACCTCTCGCATGGGAGGTATGCCTGAGAGTTCTTCTGGGAATACATCCGGAAAATTTAACACAACTGGCTGGTCATGTAGTGAAGGTGTCTCAGAAGCAGTGTCATGAAGTGTAGCTAGAAAACCCTCACAGCCATGATATAATAGAGTACGGGCCTGTAAAGCTGATATAATCTGAACATGTTTTCCTGGCAGAAAACTACGGTGAACAAACTCTGGTGTTTGGACATCACCGAAGACGACTCGGTGAGCATGACAATCTATGGTGGCACAATGAGCTGACAACCAATCCATACCCAGAATAATATCGAACTCGCACATGTCTAGAGGGAGGGCACTGACTGGGCGGATTTTATCGTCAAACTCAAGAGAGAGATCCTTGTACACCTGAGTAATGCGTACAGAGTCTCGCATGGGTGTAGATATACTTAGGATACTATCTAGTGGTGTATGGGTCATGTTTATTCTAACAGCAAATGAAGTAGATATAACTGAATGTGTGGCGCCTGTATCGAAAAGAACGTGAACAGCCTATCCGTGTATAAACAAAATGCCAGTAATGGTACATGTGGTCTTATTTGCCTGCTCTCGGGTAGTATAAACACGACTAGTGGTTGGTGGTGGTGGTAAAATTTGAGGAGTGTGGCCTTAGGTACCAGCAGAATCTCCTTTCTTGCAATCCCTTATCATATGGCCCTGCTGTCCACACTTATAACAACCACTAGAACCACGATGGCACGGTCCTGGGTGTTTCTTCCCACATGTAATGCAAGTGGGATTAGAATACCCCGTAGAAGCAGCTCTGGTTTGCTGTGAACCTGATTTTAGAAGATGTACAAGTGTCACGATCTTGATAACATAACTGGAATAAGGTTGTTTAGCTGAAAATTAACATTACCAGAATTTGCTGGTCGGGCAGACTGCTGACCTCTGTAGTTTTGGTCACGCCCCTGTCCAGCATCTCTGTCGACATACTGAATGTTAGAGTTTGTTTTACACAATGGTTTGGTATTGCGAAGCTTAAAGAATCACTTGTGGTTACCAGATGAGTTTGAGCTGCCACAGTAGTTATCACCACCGCTTCTCTTATCTGATCGATTATGGTCATAAGACTGATCGTGGTTTATGTAGTTCTACTATGGAGTAGCCGATTGGGATCAATCTCCTCCTCTGTGTCTGCAAGATTTTAATTGGATATGGCATGATAAATATTGACAAGTAATAACAAGAGTTAAATTGTTTAAGTTTGTTGAATGTAATATACCTCTTCTAAGGACGTTCTACATTCTCGAGCTCATCCCTCTCGAAAAGCATCTCTACATCACGATCTGTATTAGCTACCTGTGACACGTTAGTGAACGTGGCACTAATTAGCCTATCCGCAGTCCTAGAGTGAAAAGCCCAGTGAAATTGTTTCGCTTGCTCCTCCGCGGTACCTGCAGCATCTCCCAAGAATCCAGCCAACCTGAGATATCGATGCATGAACTCTATACTGTTCTCTCTGTCATTCTGACGAATGGCGTGAAAGTCCCTCTTCAGTTTTGCCTACTCAGCATGAGGGAAAAACTGGTCATAAAACATTGCCTTGAACTGTTTCCAAGTCAATGTGAGCACCCACTCATCTCCCCCGTCAACTTATAAGCCCTCCACCAATGTAGGGCGTGACCCTACAACTTGTAAACAACTAGCCTAACCTTGAAGACATCCCCACAACCCATGGCCTCAAAGAATTTCTCTACATGATAAATCCAGTTTTCTGCGTCTGTTGGAGATACAGTCTGTTCAAAAGATCGGGGTTTCTGTTTATTAAACCTCTCTAACCAGATAGCTAAAGTGGCAGGTGGTGGAGGAGGAGGGTTGTTATAACGCTGAGGTCCGTTTTGGTACTCAGCTCGAATCTCATCACGAATCTGGGGTAGCATGGCTTGTACAGCCGCCTGAACAGCATCAGCAATAGCAGCAGTTGTAGCCTCATTCTCATTATTGCGTCTGGGTGGCATCTGAAATTTAAAGATGATAAGCTGATTAACTTGTTAGAAATCTGGAATAACAATCTGAAATATGCATGAGGTAGTTCATGAAGGCATAACCAACAAAATATAACATGAATACTGGTGAACGCCCATGGTCAGTTCACAAAATGACATTTGACTGAAAACATGAATCTGACATGAGTAAGGATGAACGCCTATGGTCAGTTCATCAATACAAAATCTGAACGGGAAAGGGTGAACGCCTATTGGTCGGTTTACCAAAACGAAAATTCGCTGAAAAGAACATGCGACTACATATGGCCAGTCCTGTACCAACCTTTTACTTAGTCAAATTTTTAGAAATACTGACTGATGAAATGCATAAGAAACATGAAAGATAACAACGCCAAAATACAAGAAGTTCTTGGTGACTACCCACTAGTCACAGGTCAAGTTTTAGAGCCCACAGGTCGAACCTTGCGCTCTGATATCATAATTGTAACACCCCACTTGGATAAGTGGACCGTTACGTGTATTTATGGCGTGTCATCAAAGCATGCAAGGCAATGTATTAAACATTAACTGACCATAAAGGAAATACCGGAATCAAACATCGGTAATCCAAATATACGCTCTAATATAAAAGATTAAGTACTGAAGGAAAAGGGACGAAAAAATTTCCAAACAACCAAATTAATGTATAGGTGCATAAAGTAAAGGAGTCTGGATAGCTCCCATCCAATGCACGTACTCTCTCAGAAGTCCTAAGAGCGTCCCTGTGTACCTACCGTTTGGAACATGAAAGGAAAAACTACGGCTGAGCATAACGCCCAGTGAACGGATATAAAGCATGATAAGAATGTATTGGAGTGGAACAAATAACAAATACTGAAGCTATAACTGATATGAAAAATAGTGGAAAGCTGTATATAATCTGAAAACATGCATTTACTGTATTTTAATTGCCAAGAGCTTATATAGGTCATGTGCTGTAACAACTGCTACATGAATAAATGGAGGGGTGACCTCGTCATGCTGTAGAGGGATGACCTCTAAATAATGTGCTGGGTGGAGGGATCAACTCCAATGTGAATGATGTAGAGCACACACGATATTCACCTGATAACTGTAAACTGATAGCCTAGGATGCACCCATACGCCCCGCTGATAATACTGATAAATGACCAAGCTGAAATAAATAGGACGCTGCGATAAATCACTCCCTCGTAGAGGAGTCATGACACCGGTGCCTCTAGTGTCATGGTTATGGTACCTCCGTAACTAATACATAAACTGGTCATGCTTGTATATAAAGCTCGGTTTAGTTATTAAAATGATTACTAATAAGCTTAAAACATATACTGGGGAAAACATTTGGCCGCAGACGGGGAATCCTAATCATGCATAGAAGGAAGTCCTTACTGAAGGACGTAAAATCCGTACCTCGTGTCTAGTAACCGACTGAGATCAACTGACAGAAGGTCTACTCTAATTTCACATGAGCTACATAAATAAAAGGGCGCGAATAAGTTGACTGATATCTGTTTATTTTTGAAAGTCCCTAAACTATGCTTGAAACAATAACTTAACTAATCAACACACTTAATTACTTTTCAAACGTAATACTTATTATTGTATGATAAAGAATTACAAGTGTTATGGATAACACCGTTTGAGGACAATGTGTTGTTCACACTTTGAACAAACTAAAACCTAACTTATGAACACAGTCGCAGTTGTTTGGTTCTATAAGTTCTAAGAGTTAATGTGTGAATTCTATCAAAGTGTTGAACATTAACGCTAGGCTACATAACCTATTTATAGTGGTACGAGGTTGACTCCAAGTACCGGTTGATGGTGACTACACTAGACAGACACTTGTCAAACCTTTGTCACAAGATGCTCTTCTATTCTTGGTAGTCTGCCACAATGCTTTAGAGAAACAGAGCTGACACAGTTTCCCTTTTCTTCATAGTCTCGTACACACTAAGGTATGTCCAAAGTGTGCTGAGTATTAACAGGGTATTGCCACCCCTGTTAACCCTCAACCCCTCAGAGTCCCTGATACATCTTGGTTGTTATCCATCACAGCCAATGATTATGTCTTCAAGTAATCTTCGACTTCCTTGACAATGTCTCTGACATGGACTCCTCTGAGGTTGCTCACAAAGACTTAGATCTTTGTGAGTCTTGCGATACTTGCCTGCCTCCTAGGCACATGCAAGTTAATATCTAACAGCCTGATTTATGTTTAAATCTATGATACAGGGAATCTAATAAACTTAGACTCCCAACAATCTCTACCTATTTAAACATAAATACATCTAGATCTATCTAAGTTAAGGTAAGTGAGATGACAGATTCTTCTTACTCATAACAGATCTAAACAAACATACCTCATGATTTTATTAATACTTAAAGGAAATTACAAGTACAATACAAAAGTGAAATAAAACATGAAGGTAAAATTCAATTGTAAATCCTTCAATAGTCATCATTCTTGATTCTTTCTTCAGCTTCAGCTAAGTCTGTCTTAGTATCCAATTCGACCTGCAAGGCTTGTGCAAATACCTTGGAATACTCTGTGTTGATTTTAAGTCCATTTTTGAGACAAATCAGCTGAATGGTTGATGCTAATCCTAGCTCATCTTCCCTTTGGAATGCATATTGACATGCCCTGTTCATGAAGGCCATACCTCTTTCAGGCTCAATGTAAGTCTGACCATCAATAGGGCCTATGATTCCATTTGGTAATACCAAATCCCTGTGCATTCCATCCACTTGAACATCATCATTAACGAAGGTCTCCTTAACAAATTGAGTCATCCTTCTTCTTTTCTTTCCAGTCTTTGGAAGTTCTTGTTCAAACAGTTGTGGTGGGGGATCTATCTTGAGTTTAGCTGATGTTTCTTTAACCCAATTAAACTTAGATTTGAGGGTCTTAAGAAGAGTAAAAAATTTGTCTGTCCAGTTCTATTAGCAGCTAAAGCCTCAAGTTCAAACCATTCAGTCAAGCTAAGTTTCTTTAACCTAAAGTCTTCAAAGATATTCATATTGGCTTGTTGGTTATCTCTCTACAAAATCATTTGTGGTATGTTAGTAGACTTGTGAATAGTATACTTGAACTTGGTGATTTTTCCAGGTGCAAACCTGTTGTTAACACAAGCACCATAATCAACTTTTACCTTTTTTAGAGCCTCTGTGCGTTTGACTTCCATTTCTCTCAACCTTTGTCTTTGCTTCTCCCTTTGAAGTGGAGTCATCTTTCTCAGAGTTTCCTCATTAAGCTCCTTGGCTTTCTTGATTTCATTCAACCTCTTGAATTCAATAGCATGTTTCTCAATTTCTTCAGGTGTTAGAGGATTCTCATTTGATGCTGTGAAGGTTGTGAATTGGGATGGGTCAGTGGTTGATCCTCGTGTCTCTAGCATCACAGCTATTTTCTTTAGTTTGGCGTCTGAGTCTACCACAACTATTTCCTTTCCTTTCTTTGAGACAGAGGATACCACACTTGCGTTTTTCAGCTCTTCAGCTTGCTTAAGAAAAGCCATCATAGCTTGGTTTTGTATAGCTTTGGGTAGGGATCCAACAGTGAACTTGAGTTTCTTGGCAGTTGGTTCACCATCATCCACAACCTCGCTGGTGTTAACCAGAGTCAGGGATTTTGATGAATCAACTCCATCCTTTGTCTGTTGCTCCCCCTTAACTTCATTCTCATCATCAGGTATAATTATTGGAGTGATGACTTGTATAGGGATAGGTGAGGGGATAGTGTTGTCAGCAGAGTCTGAGCTTTGTTTAGCAGATTTAAGGTTAAGTACCTTTTCTTTCTCCCCCTCACGTTCAGCCTGTCTTTTCAAACGTTTGGATGAACGTGCCTGAAAGTGCTTAGCAATCTGCTCAACAGAGGCAGCCATTTCTCGTTGCCTGGTCCTTGAAGCTCTGGCAATTTTCAGCAGGTAGTTGCATTTACCATTTCTGTTGCGATGAACACGATCAATTATAAAGTTGGTATGACGAATTTGCCTATTTCGTACAGCTTCAAACTCTCAATGCATCGTTAACTCATGAGTATTGAAAAGTGCAGGGACCTCTGTGACAATGGCATCTTTGATACGTATGGACAAATGACTAAGTCCTTGGGACACTCCCTTTCTTGTACCATCCTTAATGGGTTCAGTGACCGCATCCCTAACCGCCCGTATGATGATCTTTGGAAAGTTGACAGTGAAATAATGCATTTCAGATTTTATGACGTCCAGCTTTCTTGACAGGCGTTCCATGTCTGATTGATGGTGTTCAGGCTTAAGATCATGGATGTTCAGACTTTGTTGTGCATAATCATGCTCCCTTGGTAATATATCAAAGTTGGTTTGGGTAGGGTGATCAAACAACAAGAATTCAGCTGTCGGATCATATGCAGGTCTTTGGAATACTGTAGTGACAGAGGTAGCAGAGGTGGGAGTTACTACAGCTTCCTTGGGAGGAGGAGTGGTATCAACAGCTGGTGTGGACACAGCGATATCCTTTGGAGGAGACAGAGATTGCTGGTCATCATCTTCTTCATCCTCCTCCTCCTCAATCATCCCCTCAGGGAGAATCTCATCATCAGGCATGGATTCAGGTTCAGAGAAGTCATCTACTAAGGAGAGCACATCCTCTTCAACATCAGGCCTGGGCTCTTCCTTGTTTAGTTGATCCTGAATCAATGTATCAGCTTCTTTATCTGGCTGCTCCAGAGATTCAATGTTTGGCTATACAACATCAGCCTGCAAGTTGTTTTAAATTAGTAACAGTGAAATAGATAAGGGGAATGGTCGCCAGTTCGCTGTCCCAGAGAGGTTGAGGGTGATTATTCAGCCACTCCAAAGGATAAATCCTTGGGATTCTTTTAAGAGTGAAAAGCATGAGGTTAATGGTCGCCATTCGCTGCCCCTAGGAAAGCTGAGTGTGATTATTCAGCCCCCCAAAAGGTTAAAACCTTTGGGACTCTTTTATTTGTGAAACATATGTTGTTAAGAATCGCCATTCGCTGCCTCTAGGAAGGCTGAGGGTGATTATTCAGCCCTCCCAAAAGGTTAAGAAACCTTTGGGACTCTTATTTGTGAAACATATGTAGGTAAAGATCACCTGTTACGCTGCCCCTAGGAAAGCTGAGGGTGATGATTCAGCTCCCCTTGAAAGGATAAATCCTTTGGGATTCTTTTAAGTGTGAAAAGATGTAGGGCAAGGTCGTCTTATAACGATGTCCCTAGGAGAGCTGAGGATGATTATTCAGCTCTCCTAAAAGTAAAACTTTTGGGATTCTTTTTCTGAGGGAACCAAGAGGCTGTGTGAGGTACAACTACTCTGGGTCGAGACATATATGTATTCAGATTGTTGTTTGCCTGAATACTGTCTAGAGGGTGCAGGGTCATCGGGGTGCTTTATAAACACAAATGAATCACTCCCTGGTGCATAGACAGGGTGTATAGAAGTCTTAAATGATTTCTAAGTGCATACAAAGACTCCTATAGGTCGAGGATAACCCTAACTTCACCACTCTCACCTACAGACATTTGAGAGTGGCTGCTTGTGGACCTCTAAAAAAGATAAGACTGACTACCTGTGTGATATCAGCAGAATTAGGCAGGTTCCCTGTTGTCTCGGCTGACATCGAGACACTAGACCCTTGTTGTTGGTCAGCTGAAGTCTCTGAATCCACAGGAATCTCTGGAACAGAGGAGGATGAGAGGTTCACGTTCTTCTTTACCCTGGCCTTTGCAACAGTTTTGGTTTGGGAAGAAGATGGGTTTTTTCTTCTTCTTTGGCTGTTGGCCAGTTGTTTCCTTGGACGTCGTGGTGTGCTACCTAGAGGTCAAAGACGCAGACTTGCCAGACACATCAGATGTATTCACCTTCTCAGAGGAAGGGAGCAAGGACTTCACAACAGAAGGTTGTTTATTGGCAATGTTCAGCATGTGAGAAGTAGCAGGCACATCTTCAGGTCCAGTCTCCTTGTAGATAGCTCCAGTAACACGATAAGGCTTCAGGGATGTGAGCGCAGAGTTGTGGTAGCTGTCACCCAACAGGCTTTCGAAGAGAAGAGAAAGGAAGCGAACATAGCAGATATTTTTCTCCCTGACCTGATTTGGTCCCTTAAGCTTTTCAACAAGGTTTGAGAAAAGTAAGCTTCCCACATCAACGTCTGTGCCCCAGATCAGCCCAAAGGCAATGGATTGGTGATTAAATGACATTTGGTCTTGAGAACCCTGCATACCACCCAGGGAATTGACTATGTGAGCGAAGAGGATACGCCACATAGGGGAAAAGTATTTGATCTTCAGGGGAGACTTGGCAAGGACTTCAGCAGGGTTGAGAGCTGGGTTTACATCATGTATGGGTTTAAGAGTGGCAAGGGCGTCCTTTACAGCTTTATTGTCTACAACCTTCAGGCATTCATCTCCATGTCTTAGCCCAGCCACATTTGCAAAATCTTTGAGAGAGAAGGCGAAGGGGTGTTCATTGCATGAGAGGCTAAAAGTGATGGTGTCGTCAATGACTTCAGCAGAATACCAGAATTCCCTAAGGTATTCTTGGTAATATACGGATGGGGTCTTTGTGAGTGCTTCACTAACATCACAATTCTTCATAAAATTCACCAGTATGTGTAGGAATCATCAGGGGCCTTGAGCCATCCAATCGAGTTGTTAGAAGCAAGAATGCTCTCATTGAGTTCGAAGTTGACGTTTGAAGCCTTAGGAACTGGGAACGCCATAGAATCAAGGTTGAAGAAAACAAAACTGGTGAGGGTTTTTTGAGAGAGAAAGCTTAGAGAGAGACGAGATTGTGAGAAATGAGAATAGTGGTAGGTGAGAAGAAACGTGAGACAATATTTATATTAAAAAAAATTGAAACAGTTTTTCAAACACATTTAATGTGTAGTGGGAAAAAGACTGCACAAGTGGGTCCCTTGACCTTTCAAAACCATTTGTCTCCTCGTTATACGGAAAAGAAATAATTAAATATAAGAAATGTTTTTAGCATTTACTTGGAAAGTAACTACCTAGTTTCATGTGAAAAACATTTAATATTTAATCAGACATTTAATGAACACATTAATTATCACGCCACAGGCTTTGAGATATTAAGCATCCCTAGCTCAGCAACTAGCCTGTTGAACGAAGGTTCAGCCAAAGGCTTTGAGCTAGTTGCAGCTCAGTGGGAACGAAATGCAGCTCAATATCTCCCTTCATTATGTGATACCTGATAAAATGATATCTGATATCAATGTGTTTCGTTCGAGAGTGAAGAACAGGGTTGTTGGAGATGGCAGTGGCGCTGGTGTTGTCACAGAAGATTGGAACTTTGTCATATAGGATCTCATAGTCAGCCAATTGACTCTTCATCCAGAGCACCTGAGCACAACAGCTGGCAGCAACAACATATTTTGCTTCAGCTGATGACATAGCTACAAAGTTTTGCTTCTTAGCACTTCATCCAACCAATTTTCCTCCTAGGATTTGACAGCTACCTGAGGTGCTTTTCCTGTCAATACAGCATCCAGCATAGTCTGAATCTGAATAGGCCTTGAGATCAAAGCCTGATTCCTTGGGATACCATAGACCTAGGGAGGTTGTTCCTTTGAGATACCTGAAAGTTTTCTTAACAACCACTAGATGGGATTCTTTTGGGTTAGCTTGGTACCTTGCACAAAGACATGTGGAGAATTGGATATCAGGACGACTAGCTGTTAAATACATGAGTGGCCCAATCATGCCTCTATATAAAGTCTCATTGACAAAGACCCCTGACTCATCAGGACCCAAGTTGTTGGGTGGAAGCATGGGGCATTTCATTGATGCACAATCAGCTAAGTCGTATTTTTTTAAGTAAATCTTTAACATACTTTTCTTGACAAATTGAAATTCCCTTAGGACACTGTTTAATTTGAAAACCCAAAAAGCAAGTTAATTCACCCATCATACTCATTTCATATTTCTTGGTCATTAATTTAGGAAAACGTTTACTAAGATTAACATTAGTTGACCCAAAAATGATATCATCCACATAAATCTGTACAATGATGAAATCACTCTTATCCTTGAAGGTAAAGAGTTTTTTATCAAAGGAACCCCTGACAAATTTATTTTCAGTTAAAAAATTAGAAAGACTTTCATACCATGCTCTTGGGGCTTGTTTCAGCCCATACATGGCTTTGTGTAGTCTGTACACATGATTAGGAAACTCGCTATTCTCGAATCCTTCAGGCTGAGCAACATATACTTCCTCAGCCAAATCTCCATTGAGGAAGGCACTCTTAACATCCATCTGATACACAGTGAAGTTCATATATGCAACATAGGCAAGGAAGATTTTGATGGCTTCAAGTCTTGCCACAGGAGAAAATGTTTCATCATAATCAATCCCTTCAGTCTGTGTATACCCCTGTGCCACCAGCCTAGCCTTGTTTCTGATGATGTTTCCAATTTCATCCATCTTATTTCTATAAATCCATCTAGTGCCTGTGATGTTCTTACCAGGTGGAGCTGGCACTAGAGTCCATACCTTGTTCCTTTGAACTGATTTATTTCTTCCTGCATAGCAGCTACCCACCCATCTTCCATAAGAGCCTTAACTACTCTCTTAGGTTCAATTTGAGAGAGAAATTCAACAAAGAGACATTCGCTGGCTGAGGCTGACTCTGAGTCATGAATTCGTTGTCTAGTAATAACCCCTGCATTAGGTTTCCCAATAATGTTGACAAGAAGAATGTGTTGATCTCTTGACCACTTAGTTTGAGGAGCTGGGGAATCATGGACAGGGACATCTGTGGAGGTAGCTAGCACTATTTGAGTTTCATCCTGCTGAATAGGAGTACTTTCTTCAAAGATGACCTTAGTATCTGTGTCAACTTCAGCTATATCAAGGGGTACAAATTCATTTTCAACAGGAGAGTCTTTAGGGATTTGAAGAATTGGTGAGTCATCTTCAGCAGTTGAGGAAGTAGGACTACAGGAAGGCTGTGGTTCTTCTTCATCAAGTTTCTAAGAAGAAGGAACTTCAATGTTGTGTGTTGACAGAGGGTCAAATGCAGGAACATAAGGAGTGAGAGTGTTGGAGTGATGATGGTGATGACAGGGAGGTCTTGATTCTAAGAAATCATCACTTGGGAAAGACACGTTTTTATTAAAATCAATTTCATCACCCTCTGTTCTTGATCTCTGTATGACGTCATCATCTTCATTGAATCTGACATGAAAGGTTTCTTCTACTTCTTGTCTTCTAGTATTGAATACTCTGAAGGCCTTGGCAGTTGGAGAGTATCCTAAGAAGAAACCATCATCAGCTTTTTCATCAAATTTTCCAAGTTTATCCCTGTACTTATAAATAAACACAGGGCATCCAAAAACATAGAAATAGCTGACATCTGGAGCTCTATTTCTGAAAAATTCATAGGAAGTTTTGCCATGTCTCTTGACAATGATTGATCTATTTTGAGTGTAGCATGCAGTGTGAACAACTTCTCCCCAAAATTGCTTTGGTAAAGCTGCTCCATTTAACATAGTTCTAGCTGCTTCAATCAGAGTCCTGTTTCTTCTTTCAGCCACACCATTTTGTTCAGGGGTGCCAGCTGAAGAGAAGTTTTGTGATATTACCTTTTCATCACAAAAGAATTCAAGTTGTTGATTCTTGAAATCAGTACCATTATCACTTCTTAGAGCTTTGACTCTAACATCATTCATATTTTCAACCAGTCTGATGAAGGACATGATGGTATCAGCAGCATCACTTTTCCTTCTGAGGAAGAAAACCCATGTATACCTTGAAAACTCATCAACTATGACAAGGTATATTTGTTGTTATTAATGGTCTGAGGTTTGACAGGCCCAAACAAATCCATGTGAAGGAGATGTAAGCACTTGTCGATAGAGAATGATTTCTTGGTCTTAAAAGAGGACATGTGATGCTTTCCCTTGACACAAGCCGAACAAGTCTTCATCTATAGTGAACCTACTGCACAACCATTTTTTTATAACCTTATTTAATTCAGACACTTGATCATTTAAGGCATTATTCTTTAAGGTTAACCTATTAACTTCGTTTTGAAGAGATATCTTTTCAAAATTAACATGTTTGAGAGTTTCACATTCAGCCCTAGTAGTTAATAGTTCATGTTTGACAGAGTGAAACTTATCCAACAAGTTCTTTCTTTGTTCCTCAACAAAGTGTAAATCAACAATGGTGTAATCAAGGACATGTCTGCGTTCATCACTTTCAGACATAGATAGAAGCATGTGTACCTTTTCATAGTGATGTCAACCCATTATCCTAATCTTACATCTCCTTTCCCAACATCGGGTTCATCCTCAGCTATTGCCATGAAAGCCCTGACTCTAGTAGTATCTTCCTCATTTGATGTTAGCGGCTCATCATTCCAATCATATGCTTCAACTACCAACCCTTTCCCTGTCTTCTTATCACCTCCTTTCTTCTTAGACAGAGCTTCAAGCTTCAAATTCATCTGTTCTAACTCAGCTTTAAGTGCCTTATACATGTTCTTGTAATCCTTCTTCTCATTGTCTGAGGAGTTAAATTGGTGCGATCAGTTTTTATGTTGTGATTTGAACTTGCATGGTTTGGTGGAAGATGATGGATAAGAAGGTGAGGATGTCTTTGTAGAAGGACAGTCTTTTTGAAAGCGTCCAAGCTTTCCACAGGCAAAGAAAGTTTTATTTGATTTGTCGGTTTGTTTGCTAGCTGATCCTACTCTCCCTGATCTTTTGTAGAATCTCATTTGATTAGCTAGCAAGGCTCTTTCATGAAATTCAGCATTAAGGTCTGTCAAAAACTCTTAGCTGCTGCGTGTGTCTTCTTCAACATCAGAGTCGCTGTCATGAGGGTGTGGGGTAGAAATCAAAGCTTTGGATGTTGCTCCCTGAACTATAAATATTTCAGTCTCTGATTTGTATATGGTATCAATCAGCCCTTCTTCATAATTGTACTTTCCATATAGCTGAGCTAAGGTGTCAATCTTGATTGAGTTCTTGGCTCTCTGAGTCTAATTCATACTCAGCCATTTTCTTGAAAGGCTGTTGACAAATGTGGCATTTACTTCAGCTTGACCAATGGTGACGTCATTCATAGCAAGGTCATTGAGAAGAATCTTCAGCCTTGTATATGTTTGTTGAACCTTTTCACCTTCAAGTGTCTTGAAAGCATTGAACTGAAGTCTGAGTGCCTGAATCTTGGTTTCTCTGGTTTCAGAGGGTCCATCATGACCAAGGATAAGGTCTGTCTACATTTGTTTGGCTGTAGAACACTGAATTACAGACTTCATGATGTGTTTGGGAAAACAGGATATAATAACGCTCTTGAGACGTTTGTCTTGGTTTGCCAATTTCCTATCAGCTGGAGTCCACTGCTTGAGAGGTTTGGGAAGAGGATTCTCATCAGTAGAGGTAAGCGCCATGGGAACATAAGGTCCATTATCTAGAATTTCTAAAAGAAATGGTTCAATTCCATCGAGATATACGAGGAATTGACTCTTCCAACTTGCAAAATCATCTTCATCAAAGACTGGTACATTGGTGACATGAGATCCGCCTCTTGAGTCAAGAAGTTGAGGTAGATCATCTTCATTTTGAGGTGGAGGAGTGAGTCTTGGTGATGTTGGTGGTGTATTATTGTTGTTCCTAGAAGACGGTGGTGGTGGTGGAGGTGTATTGCTTGTTTCAAGCATGGTGGATCTTGATTATAAAACTTAGAATGATGTTTATGAAGGTTTTAATATCAAACACCGCTCTGATACCAATTGAAAGTCCCTAAACTATGCTTGAAATAATAACTTAACTAATCAACACACTTAATTACTTTTCAAACGTAATACTTATTATTGTATGATAAAGAATTACAAGTGTTATGGATAACACCGTTTGAGGACAATGTGTTGTTCACACTTTGAACAAACTAAAACCTAACTTATGAACACAGTCGCAGCTGTTTGGTTCTATAAGGTCTAAGAGTTAATGTGTGAATTCTATCAAAGTGTTGAACATTAACGCTAGGCTACATAACCTATTTATAGTGGTACGAGGTTGACTCCAAGTACTGGTTGATGGTGACTACACTAGACAGACACTTGTCAAACCTTTGTCACAAGATGCTCTTCTATTTTTGGTAGTCTGCCACAATGCTTTAGAGAAACAGAGCTGACACAGTTTCCCTTTTCTCCATAGTCTCGTATACACTAAGGTATGTCCAAAGTGTGCTGAGTTTTAACAGGGTATTACCACCCCTGTTAACCCTCAACCCCTTAGAGTCCCTGATACATCTTGGCTGTTATCCATCACAGCCAATGAGTATGTCTTCAGTTAATCTTCGACTTCCTTGACACTGTCTCTGACATGGACTCCTCTGAGGTTGCTCAAAGAGACTTAGATCTCTGTGAGTCTTGCGATACTTGCCTGCCTCCTAGGCACAAGCAAGTTCATATCTAACAGCTTGATTTGTGTTTAAATCTATGATACATGGAATCTAATAAACTTAGATTCCCAACAATTTTACTGATCTTACTGTTCTTAGTTTAATTATTTATTCTTGTATTATTGTTTGTGTATAAGCTGATAAATCTGATGGTTCTAATATTACTGGTTAATATATTCCTGTATTACTTATTACGGTATAATGTGTAACCCGATATTATAACATTACCATAATTAGTAATGTGCTATAATTAGAAGGTTTCTAAATTCGTTTCTATGAAAGGTAAATCATTTAAGTAATCACACATTTTAAGTCGATAAAGTAATTAGCCATCATTAATTTAATTTACAAGTTAAAATTAAATAAAAAACACAACTTGATTAATTTAATTATAAAACTTATTTATAAAAGTGATTTGACCCAATTAATATAACCTCGTATTTATTTTTATCCGTGCCCCGAAAACCCGAGTCAAACAAAAGCCTATCGAGACTTCTAAGTCTCGGTCGCACGAAAACAAATCAAACATACTAAGTATGTTTACAGTCGAATTAGCGGCAGAATTTTCTGTTGCTAAATCGTCGCTAACTGTGACCCAAAACTGTCTTTATAAACTGCAACAGAATTTCTGTCGCAAAACTGTCGCTAATCCTGGATTCTAATCTTACCAATTTCTATTTTAATATGCACCTACTGTTTTTGTGTTAAAGTTCCCACTGCCTTCATAACAACTACCCCTGCTGCTTGGTTTTTAGCCACTGTTCTATGAAACAAACACCCCCATAAACGTGACTCCCAAGTTTAGGGATGTTTTGGCTGCGGCTGAAGAACAAAAACACCACGCCGCCCCTGCGTGGGTCATGGCTGGTCAGCATCAACACACACACCGAGACTTGGTGTCTCGGTGTTCGTGGATCACCCAAACACGACACCCCCTTATATATATATTCATGATTTGTTTTTTTATAAGCTTTAATCAATGTAAAATCGTAGTATAACAGAATTTAAAGAACGAGGGTGATACCGTTACAAAGATTAAGGATGATGGATTATTACACCCGAATCACTAATGAATAATCGAACCCGAAACCCCTTTCTTTTGTTCTATATCCGGCAGCCACAAAGGGTTCTAACCCTAGTTTTCTTTGTTTTTCTGTTTTGTGAAAATGAAAGTGGGAATACGTGTTTGTTTCCTGTGTATTGGTTTGTAAACCGGGCTGGGCCAAAAGCCCATAATCTTTTCTTTGTTTAACACATAAAACCGACCCCCCCTTTTATGTATATAAGTTTTCATTTGATTTTTTGACACTTATAAATTATCACGTAAACGTATTTATTTTCTCGTATTTAAATTTCTGAAACGTAATAATCTTTACTGTAAATAAATAATACCTACGTAATGTTTTCTTAAACTTAATAATTATTTTCTGAATAATTATTATCTTGTAATATTAAAATAAAGCTGAGACTGCGTATTTAATATTCGAGGATTTTAAATACGGTTTTTACAGAAGTAGTTTGTTTAATGTTCATATAATGTTCTACTTAATGTTGTTAAACTTTTACAAAACTTATGGAAAATCATACAAGAATCATGCACATGAGTCATCAAAGAATCATGGAATGTTGAATCCATTGTGATTTCTTAGTGAAGAGATCTCTGTCATCAAATCATGTATGAATCATGCATGATTGGTTGATGAATCATGCATGATTGGTTGATGAATCTTGCATGATTCGTTGATGAATCATGCATGATTCGTTGATGAATCATGCATGATTCGTTGATGAATCATGCATGATTCGTTGATGAATCATGCATGATTCGTTGATGAATCATGCATGATTCGTTGATGAATCATGCATGATTCATTGAATCATGCAAACAATTACATAACAGTAAAAAGATAACATAAAGGAGACAGTCTAACTAATTCATAAGTAAACAATTACATAACAGTAAAAAGATAACATAAAAAAGATAACATCCGATATTTATCATTAAACTACCATCCATTTTACCAACAAAAGATTCCCAACATATTACATCAAAAGATAACATAAAAATCTTTCTCATAAAACAACCATCAGTTTTACCAACAAAGTTTACCAAACTACAATCAAACATCATTTTCTTGCTTTATCAATTACCACCAACATATGTCTTACGAATATCTTTCGATTTCGGAGCTTTAACATCCTTGCCAACCTCATTCCCTTTGCAGCTTTAACATCCTTACCAACCTCCTTCCCTTCAGCAGGATCTTCTTTGCCAGACATAGTCTTCGGTGGATCACGTTCATCCCTGTTTTTTATTGCATCATGAATAATTGCAACCTTTTTCTGTTCTTCATTCTTAGTCTCAAACTTGAAGGCCAACTTTATGAATGCTAAAATCATGCAACAAAAGCTTGGTAGCAATCCTATACCTCATACGTAACAAATGTGAGCCCAGTTCCTTTGATTCTACAACGAACCCAACATCCCAATCTGCAAGAGGCGTTCCAGTGTAAGATTCCATATGGATCATAGTAAATATTCCGCAATCTTCATGTTAGTCTCTATACTCCATTTCAAATGTAGAATGTGTTGTTTGACTTTCATCATAGCCGATAGTTTGTCATGTCCATGCTTTTTTAGATGCCCGAGAAATAACTTTTTCTACAAAAAAATTTGAAAAAGAGAAACGATATAAAACTCAATATAAAACTCAATAAAAGATACAAGGAAACTTGTAAGAAGACTATATATAAAACTCAATACATTAATAAACAAAATGATATCAAACTTACCAGAGGATCACGAGATGCCTTGTATCTTGACGGATAGCAATATGGTCCAGAATGAATGTTATCAATGATAAACATTGACGGATTCACAAAGGTGAAAACAACGACATAAAAATGTCCAGAAGCACAAATAGGAAAAAAATACCAAATCAACATCCGAGAGGCGAAGTGCATCCTCATCATGTTGGAACTAAGCTGAAATGGCATTTGAAAAGACTTTCCACTGTGCTTCTACATCAAGAGTATTTTTAATAATACCTTCTGGTTGTTTACAAGCAGACGAAACAAAATTAGTGATGATTCAAGATGAATCATGCATGATTCAAGATGAATCATGCATGATTCAAGAAGAATCATGCATGATTCAAGATGAATCATGCATGATTCAAGATGAATCATGCATGATTCAAGAATAATCATGCATGATTCAAGATGAATCATGCATGATTTACAGAAGGAAACAAATATTGCTAGAGGTGAATAGAAACTTACAATACAGTCAGTTGTAAAAAAAGCCTTCTTAACTGCTCATTAACTTTACCCGCTTCCACCAGCTTTAACAATACATCCGGCTCCTCCATGTTCAACAATGCACTCCAACAATCAATAACATCGTGGTCTAACCATAATCCAGTTGTCAATGTCTCCATGCTCACTCGTACAGATTTTTGCTCATAAGCCGAATTAGTTTGGAAAACAGTTTCACTACAATTAGAATAACAAACAAATTATGATACGTCAATCTTTAACTACAAATCGAAAGCAAAAATGAAATAGAGAAATTACTACTTATCGCCTTGCATAGCGAACAAACTCAAGCCTCACTAGATTAGGAACAACTTGAGTTCTCTTGTTCATAAAAGGAGACGACAACATAAAAGATAACTTCACAACTTTTTTCTTGGGAGATGAACGAGTAGAAACTCGTGGAGGCGTCTTGGGAGGCGAAACATTAGGTTTATTCATAATCATATTAAACAAATTATCCTGCAAAAAGTCCAAAAAGATTAATTATAAACATACATATGAACATATAATTCTAAAACTCATAAGGAAAAGTTAAATATATACGTCATGAAATGCATTTGAAAGTAGATCAATCACCTCTCCGACCCAATGAATATTTCTTTCAAGCCACTGTGTGTAAGTTTCTTCATCATCTTCGACTGCTGGTTCGTCTGCTTGTGAATCTGAATCGTTGTTCACGGCTGCTGCTTCGTTCCCGGTCTCAATGTCCTTTGTAGGTGACTCCTTTGGAGCCGACTATGTTGGCTTGTTTAAATCAACATTCTCTTCAAGGGAAACACTGAAATCATCAATATGAGTAGGTTCATCTTGAAGCAAAATGGTATCCTTAAAAACTCCCTCATATTTCTCAATCAATTGACGGATGTTCTCATCATTTGGAAATTCTTTGTTGGCATCTCTTAAAATGCATTCAAGTTCAGCCTTGTCTTTGGCAATGCTTGAAAGCTTTTCCTTGATCTTTGTGCAAAAGACCTACAAAAATGAAATATATAAATCATGCATAATTCATGTAGAATAATTCATGATTTATTGCATGAGTCATATATGATTCAACATGAGTCATGCACGACTCTTACTGAGTCATGCATGACTCTTGCTGAATCATGCATGACTCATGTTACAATAATTTATGATTTTGCATGAGTCATGCATGATTCAGCATGAGTCATGCATGATTCAGCATGAGTCATGCATGATTCAGCATGAGTCATGCATGATTCAGCATGAGTCATGTATGATTCTTGTTGAATCATGCATGACTCATGCTGAATCATGCATAACTCATGTTGAATCATGCATGATTCATGCAAAATCATAAATTATTGTAACACTTTAGATGGTACAAAAATATTTGAAAAAACAATAACAACCGTAAAAAGAAACGAGAACACACATGTTTACCAGCAACAGCAACATCGGAAGAAGCAGAAAAACCTTCAGTTTGTTTACCCGCGTTAAAAAATCCTTCAGTTTGTTTTTCTTCGGACGCAGTCCATTATGGCTGCAACTCCAACATCCCAATTACTTTTTCTTGGACCTCTAAATTCTGTCTGCGATGCATGTTTGTTGAATTCCAATTCAGTATAGCGTGTCTAGACCGAAGAACATGATAACGATAAAACTTTGTTGAATCTAAATACAACAGTTGTTAGGAAATAAAAATTATTTCTTGTTAAAAGTTATAAACAATATAAACATAAAATACGAAGAAAAAAAGCCGTAAAAATATATATATACACACTTACAATTAAAAAACACAACGACCCAATGTAAAAGCCAGACAAAGTATTCAGTTCTGTACTATTTCCAAGACACCTGTATATGAACTCACACCAATCAATTACAGAAATATCTGTATCCTCATGAATACGCCGAACAACAGTTAGATCAGGTATTTCTATCATCGTGTAAGCTGTACACATCCCAACTGAAAATAGAGTAAGAAAATTGACTTTAAACATGAAGACAATTTCTGTTGCTTCATTAAGTTTATCTTGAATATCAGAAGCACGAACTTTTTTATATGGTTTCCCAAATTGTCTTAACCACAACAACACAAACGGGTCATCCAAATCTCTCTCAGGTAAATCATAGATAGAAGTTCCACCAATGGGAAGTCCTAAAATATCCTTAATCTTCTGAGGAGTTACAAGAAACGAAGACCCGCTTAAAAGCTCAAACTGATAGCTCTCATATTTAGACGCTCTAACAGCAAACCTCCCTAAACGCCCAGGTAAGTTATCTATTTTAATAGAACAAAATGCATAAAAACCAATACTTTCTAAAAAGTTATCGATGTCAACTTTGCTATCTCGAATTGTTGCGAAGAAAGAAGTAGGAACTGTCCTACATTTTATAATTGAAAACTTGAGTAGATACTTATCTTTTTCACTCAACACAACCTCTGCCCTCCAGAAGTTTTCTTCTTATGCTTCTTCCCATGTTTCTTAACAGTCTCTTCATCTTCCTCGTCAATTTCGTCTTTAACATATTCCTCGTCGGACTCCTGCTTTTCGACCTTCACTTTTGGGGGAAGCTTTTTTACCCCAGGCTCTTTCTTAACCCCCGTTCGTCCCTTAGCTTTCAGTTTTACATTCTCCAAACCATCCTCATTTTCCTCATCTCCTGTATCGTCATTTTGATCTTCTTCATCCGACTCCTCTTTGTAGTCACCTACAACCTTTGACATTACACTATCTAAAAAATCATCAGATCTCTTCCTCTTCCCAACTGCTTTACCAGTAGGTTCCTTCTTAACAATAGCTTCTTTTTTAATAGCAGCACTAGATTTATGTGAAGGAGCTTTTGTTTTTGGTATTGCACTAGTTCTTGGTTTAGTTTCAGCGGGAGGAGGTGAACGAGGAGATTGTTTATGAGCAAGAGATTACTGACGCTTGTTCGTATTACGATGAACTACAAAAAGTAAGAAAATAATCAGTTAAGTACTAAAAAGTTACAATAAAAACATATGCATGATTCAACATGAATCATGCATGCTTTAACATACATGATTTAACATGAATCATGCATGATTTAACATACATGATTGATGTTGAATCATGCATGATTCATGTTGAATCATGTATGATTCATGTTGAATCATGCATGATTCATGTTGAATCATGCATGACTGAAATATTTCTATTCTGAAAATACTAAAATACTAAACGCAAGGTCCTAAAACGCTCTTAAAGTGCTTATTAGTCTTGCTTATAGATGACGAGCATTTTTTATCAACTTAAATCAAGCCTACCTACTGCTGATTCTCTAATAAACAACTTAATGATGATCCTACCGGTGAAGAAAGAGCTTGTAACTGCGAGAGAGATTCATGGAGTGTGTGTTTTGGGGACAACTAGCTTTTCTTAAGCTTTTAGGATCTTTTCATTTTAAAAAGCTACAAAATTCTAAAAAAACTTAGCAGAAGTCTCGTATGTGTGACGTGTGAAGTGTGACTTTCACATTACACAACAGAAGGTCCCAAAACACGCATAAAGTGCTTATAAGTCCTGCTTGTAGATGACGAGCATTTTTTTTATCAACTTAAATAAAGCCTACCTACTGTTGATTCTCTAATAAACAACTTAAAGTGCTTGTACTTGTTCACTAACTTATTTTTTATCAACTTAAAGTGCTTAGTAGTCACATTAACATATCCTAAAAATAAGCCTAAAATAACCTAATAATTATACAAATAAGCCTAAAATCTTAATCTTATTTTTTATCCACTTAAATAAAGCCCGAAATCAATAATTTAAGCCTAAAATAATCTAATAAACAAAAAAATAAGCCTAAAATCTTAAAAAAAATAGCTCAACTAAAATAAGCATTATAAACTAAAAAATAAGCATTAAAAAAAATTAAAAAAAATAAGAATCAAAAGGCTTACCTTGAGTCAACGCATCTTTAAAAGCTGCTACTTTTTCCATTACTCAAACACGTAGGTCAGAGATCGAATATTAGGGTTAAATCGCTAATGGAGATCAATGATTAGGGTTTCAATCAGAAATGGGGTTTTAATCGGAAATGACGATCGATGATTGGGTTGATCGGAGATGATTAGGGGTGATCGGAGATGATTGGTGGTGGCGGCGTTGATTGGCGGCGGCGGTGCCGGCGTTGATTGGTGGTGGCGGTTAGGGTTTAGAGAGAGAGCCAGTGTGTGTGTGTGTGTGTAAAGTGTGTGCGTGTACGTGTAAATAGTGTGGGGAGGGGTAAACGAAACCGTTATTTGTTTTTTTAATTAAATTAATATGGACTGTTGCATGTAATTACAATGGATGGATGAGATGAATAATTGGGATGTTGCTAAAAAAGGGACTATATTAAACTTTTTATTAAATTCATTTATGTTTAACTTCTTTTTGATAAAATCTTTTTTTTTACCATTTGTAATTCATTTATGTTTAACCTTTTTTTAATAAAATCTATTTTTAATGAACAAATATGTAGAAAAAAAAAAATACATCTATTTAAATATACTTGTCCATTTATTTGTCTGAGTAAATTTAAATGAGCAAATGTAAAAAAACATCCGTTTGAATCGTGTAGTCTAGGGTTGAGCATCAGTTTAGGATCGGACTGGACCGAGGACTGAAATAGTCCGAAACCTCGGATAGAAATAGTCCGGTACGGTCGGTCCGGTGCTCGTTCCGATCCAGTTATATTAGGTGAAATTGATAAGATTTTTCGTAAGATCAAACTAAACCGGATCGAACCGACTGGACCGAGTACCGAATTTATCCAACCTCGGATTGAGGACCGGACCAAATTTATAAAGACCAGTTCAGTTCATTTTGATCCGATCCAATTTTTCGGTCCGAATCAGTGTTGACTTGAGTCTGCTACACTCGACCCTACTCTAGTCTAATTAAACATATGATATCTCACGGCATGTTTTAATAAGATCTTGGATTAGATGTCTACGATTAAAAAAGTAAAAACAAATTGATCAATTTAGCATTAAATTATTTGAACAAATTTTGTAGATAACAATATTTCATGCAGCTTAAAATAATTACAGAAAACATAATATTTAAAGAATTTTTTTATTTTTTTATTTTCTATAATAGTAAATATACTTTTAACTAAACAATTAAAAGCCTCCTTGTGCAAAGTGACTAAACACGAGAAAGCATGTGTTGAAAATCAACATGTGTTTATTCCTTTCGCGTTTGATACATTTGGTTTCCTTGCACCTGAGGCGGTGGAGCTACTTACGAGAATACAACGTGTTATGAATAGTAATGTTTTGACTCTTAAATCCACAAACGTTGTATTTAATAGACTTGGTTTTGCTATACAAAAAGGGCTAGCGGCGAAGCTTGTTGCCCGTTTGCCTTCTCCTAATATGTAAATTATAATTATTAATAAAAGTTCATTATAAAAAAAAAAATTAAAAAAAAAAATTAAAAATATTATTATAATAATTTTAAATAAAAATAATATACTAATGAAAATACTAATCCTTTATTTTATACGTAATGAACAACTCAAAGTGAAAACTGAACAATGACAATTTGACGAATGGATAATTAATTAGTTCAGCTAGATTGGTATTTTCATAGTGTGTTTCAAAACCGGGTTAAACCGTGAATCGAAAGCGGGCTTCGACGGAAAAATAACACCGATTAATCCATCTCGATTGATAGTTTGACGAACTAATTAAAAAGCCGATTTTTAAAACGTTTTTTTTTCCGTATATTTGAGAGGAAAATAACCCACTTGAAATGTTAATGCAATGCGAATTAAATTTAAATGATATGTTAAGGATAAAAATAATAAAATAAGGCTAGTAGTGGAGAGTGGGGCGTGAAGTGTCGGTAAAAAAAAGGGTTTGGATGAAAGACGGTGGTGACTTGTATAGCCAGTTTGCCGGTTGGTCTACTAGTACAAAAGTGGACTTTGGTTGAATTATTAAGTGGATTGGAATATTGGGTTGGCGTCCGCTATAGGAACGGATTTGAAATGAATTTATCTAGAGTCCGGAGAAAAAGGAGGCATGGAACACTCTTGTTTGAAATCTAAGGTGGGGTGGTGACATTTAAATATGAAATATATGACAGCGAGATTATGGCCTCTTCTAAATAAACTCATTTTTTCAATTCGTAATTCCCTACGGAGCGTCAAATTGTATATTAAAATCGTAATTTTTATGCTATAAAATAATCTCTTTTAAAATAATTAGTTTCATTTAGATAGACAAATAATTAACTTTTATTTTAAACAAGTAAGTCTAAAATAAAAATCTGACTCAAAAAACTTTTAAAAAAAATTCTAAAACTAATTTTTATACCCGAGATGTATTACCATATATTAAAAATGGACATGATTAATGATATTTATACATGTTCGTTTATGAACGTATTTAAATAATCGTGTTAAGATTCCACACAAACGTTTAGAGCTATTTAATTTTTATATTTTATTTATTAAAATGTAATTTATTAACGAGTGTTAAAAACCGTGACTAACGACCGTTAAGTATTTAATGGAAAATGATTAACGGGCGTTAACTATAAAAATGAAAAAAAATATTTTTTGGTTCCCTCTATTTTAAGGGGATGTTTGGCCGGCCCCTATGGGGTGTGTGTTTGTGTTTTTTAGTTTTGGTTTTAAAGCAAACAATATATTATGTATATATAGTTTGTCTCCAAACCCTAGCTTATGACACACTATAAATACAAAGGCTTTCATTTGTTTTCTTTGATCATTCATAATGAAAGAAAATAATCTCTGAAACCTTGCCAAACACCACATTCGGCCGACTATAGCCTAGAGCATACTGGTTTTTTTCCATCACCACGACACGGTTCTGCTCGAGTGACCTAACTTGTCGAATAGCTTGTTTGAGGTGTAAAACCTGTAAATTTCAGGTTTTGACTATGTCATCATTGTATACGTCACCTCATGATATCTGAATATATATTACCACCTTTGCATGAAATCCTTAGAGAAATCATATGCATCATACATAGCATATATTATTTTAATCATCAGAACATGGAGACATTTAATCTCATAGCATACATTATGATTTTTGAATATTTAATAATAAAGACACAGTCACATTTGGATGACTACATTACATGAGCATGTAGGACAATAAACAATCACTCCTTTTGGGACATTTTAGTCACCTGAACTTATAATCATAAACATTCATCATATTGGTTCATAAATTCAAAGTCATGATCACAATTAATAATATTTACTTAAGTATAAATTCTTAAGCTTTAAATATATTGATATATATATATATTTCTTACATTATAAATGACTTTACGTTACGACATCAACTGTTTTTATATTTAAACATTACCTCTAACCATTTTAACTTATTTAAACTAAGTTGTCATACTTTTAAAATAGTAAAGTATTTTCTCATCTAAAAATGACCATACTTTCACCAAGGATCCCAAACTTAACCAAAATCAACCTAGACTTAAACATACTCACACAATACTATACCTATACTCCTAGTGACTATACTTAGACACAAAACTTAAACATAAAAATACCCTAGACTCATTTATAGCCGAATACATACATATACATAACATTTAAATACCAAAAACCCTTACCATTTACACTTTTGACTTTTAGACTTGTACAACTTATTTCATTTAAGTCTTACACTATAGAAAGCATATTTTTCCTTCCTTGACTAACCAAAACCGCCGGTTTGTATATAAAACCATGGCACCATGTACAAACATTAGCATATAAAGGATGTACTAGGTTTACTATACTCCTATCACAAAAACAAGCCACCTAGCACCCTTCTTTGAACATAAGACGCGTGATAACACACACCCACACAACCAATTCACTTGTACAAGCATTCCATTTAATAAAAACACTATGCAACTCTTTTTTGTTCCCTTGGAAGCATGATATGCGACGGCAAAGGAGTATGTAAGGACTTATGTACATAGTTTGTCATTAAAACATGTACTTACCAAGTACACTCCCAAAATTCCCAAATCTAACTTATTATCTCTCATTGGACGTGTATAAGCTCAAACCACACCTCCCAATCATGCATTGGATTCCAACATTTTAGGGAGCATCATGTCTACCATTGGGCTGGGATATTTACTTCAGTTTTATAATAAATGTGGTTTACAAACAAGATACTAAGTGTGTATAATTAATTCATGTAATTTGTATTAACTGACTTTTATGATCATTTCTCTATATGCTATGTGTTATCGATCCACCCAAGTAACACCCCACGTACTATTCTGCTACATTTGACAAACTTGGGGGTGTTACAGAAATGGTATCAGAGCGCATAGTTATAGAGAACCAGATCGATAATAAAAATTTTAAATATAATAAAATTTTTAAACTGGACTATAACTGAACTTTTAAAAAAAATCAATGAAATAAAAAGAAAGTTGATTTTTGGGGAACCCTTATAAGTTAGGCATATATTACATAGAGCATACACATTATGTGAACTAGTTTCACACTGATTTATAACCTTCGAGTTAATAAATCACCTAAGTATCTAAAAGACCTAAATCGCATCGCATATGCACTTTAAAAACTTTTTGAATTGTGTAAGCTAAAAACTTACTCAACTTTGAAATGCTATTTCAGATATCATGACGCCACCCACTGTTGTGACTACCTTCGAGGAGCTCATGGCTCCTACCACCACTCCATTATCACCGACATCACTATTTGCCGGACCCGCATCCGACACCGAGTCCAGAGATGACTAGCCAGACGGAGTCATCATACTTTCAGATTCACCTACCCCATCACCACCTACTGTATCCCCTACTTCACCACTGCTTGTAGTACCTACATCTCCTCCTAGGGAGATAGACCAGGTTGTGCCTTCTTACCACCATTGCCACCACCTTCTGCACATCACCCTTACCCCACTAGTACTCTGCCACCTCGCAAGAGGAGGCGTGATCCTGTTCTAGACTCGACCTTCGAGGTAGGAGAGGGATCAGGAGCTGGACAACCCAGTCTTGGCGCCCTACAGGCACAGGTCGATGCACTTGTGGCTCGACAGGCGCAGGACACCGCTCTCATTCATGCCCTATTGCAGGCGGACCATCAGGGTCGCGCCTTACTTCAGGAAAGATATAGTTCTCTCTACTGGGCCGTGGCTAGTGAGTCTCACACCACACAGAGTTCTCTGGGTATGACCCAAGGAACTATTCATTGGTTATTGGATGAGGTTGCTTACCCCCGCTACCGGTTAACTACACTAGAGGGTCACTCATACGAGACCCAGGCTGCTATCCTCACTCAGGAGGAGACTTTTCGGACATTCATAGACCTAGCAGACCTTCGCCATCAGGGAGTCATTGCTGAGACCGACCATCTACGGAGTGCCGATACTGCACGTCAGCATCAGTTGCTCGAGACTATGAGATTCTCCCGAGAGACCAGGAGAGCGATGATTGGTATGCAGGATGATCGTGCACCCACACCACCAGCTGGACCACCCGCACCTGCAGACAGCCATACTAGTGTAGGCTAGATTTCATTATACATCATGACAAGCATTGAGTTTCATCTCAGCTCGCATGATTTAGGTCTTTTGTACTTGTATTTCTATTTCAGTTGTATATGTATCATAGCACCTAACCTTAGTAGGTAGGTTATCTTTTGTAGTACTACAAACATTTGTACCACTATCTCAGACAGGATGGTTGTATCTATGTCTTAGATCGGTTGTATTTGTTTTATATTAATGTTCACAAGCACTGATATATTATCCTTTACTTGTTTGTTTGAATTTATATTATAATGAAATCTTGACAGGTTATCCAATTTGTTGTGAAATCTATGCATACCTATTTTTATGCATCTTAATATAATAATCCTACTAACCAACTGATAAATCTCATCTTTGTGTATGATAGAACAATGGCACAAAGGGTCACTCGACAGAACACTAACGCTGCTCCTTCAGCGACTATCTCAGAAGCACAACTCAGAGTGCTTATCGGTCAAGGCATTGTTGATGCCCTAGCCGCGAGGGAAACATACCCCAGCGGAAACCAGGGCGACAGTCAAAACTCGAATGCCAGAGATCGGACTGCCAGAGGATGTACCTATCCCGACTTCCTGAAATGCAAGCCCAGTTACTTCAAGGGCAAGGAATGGGTAGTAGGACTTATGCAATGGTTCGAAAGGACCGAGACAATATTCCGCATTAGTGATTGCACCGGGGAGAACAAGGTGAAATTTGCCACCTGTACCCTCTTGGAACATGCTCTCACCTGGTGGAACTCCCTAGTTGTTACCCTTGGGCATGGTGAAGCCTATGGGATGACCTGGAGTGCATTTAAGGAAAGATTTACCACGAAATACTGTCCTCGAGGTGAAATCAAGAAGCTAGAGATTGACTTGTGGAACCTCAAATGCTCAAATCATGACATCACGACTTACAACCAGAGATTCAGGAGCTAACTTTGATGTGTACTCGGATGTTCCCTGACGTGAAGGACAAGATAGAAAAGTATGTCAGTGGACTTCCGGATTCTGTGCATGACAGTGTACTCGCATCCCGACCCACTACAGCCGAGGGTGCCATAGAATTTGCCACATAACTGATGAACAAACGGGGACGTGATCATGTGCTTAGGCAGTCTGAGTACAAGAGAAAGGTTGGGGAGAACTACCGTGGTTACAATCAGGCCCAGCCGCCAAAGAAGCAAAACTTGGGCCAGATCTGTAGTGCTGTTTCCTCAGCTCCACCACCATATGCAGGCAACAAGCCGAAGTGCACCAAGTGCAATTTCCATCATTTATCTACTGCTGAATGCCGAAGACCCGGACAGGGCAACACCTATGTTCCAGCCCTCATGAACAACTCCTGCACCAACTACAAGCCCCGTAATGGCAACAATCAGAACTTTCGTGGAAATGGACATCAGGGAAACCGCCAGCACACTGACAGCGGTAACATGACTCGTAGGGAAGTTCGTTGCTATGGTTGTGGAGAGATCGGGCACATCAATCCTGATTGCCCAAAGCGAGCAGTTAGGAACGAGAGAAGAGGAGGAGCACCGTCTAGAGTCTATGTGATAGGAGACGCCAAGACCAACCCAGACTCCAATGTGGTTACCGGTACGTTCCTTCTAAACAATCGCTATGCAAATATATTATTTGATACCGGGGCCGATAGAAGTTTCATATCCAGAGAATTTAGTAGCTTACCAAGGCATCGGCGAAACTCACATTAAGGTGCAAATCACGAAACATTTTCATAAAAAGCTCAAATTGGTAATTGTCGCGCTCTTGACGTTTCTCCTTCCTAAGTCTCGATGGATAGGGCAAAGGTGGTGTGGGTTGAGGCATAGTAGGCATAGCCTTTGGAATCTCGGGTTCCAATGATGGTAATGGGTCAACCGTAGGTGTGGTATGAGCGGTACTTCGTGGGATTGGGACATGCTCCTTTTGGACCACCACCTCGGGTTCTTCCTCAATTGCTTCCTCCGTAGGAGAAATTGGTTGAGGAATCGGCTCCTTAAGTGTCTTACCACTACGTGTGGTAATCACTTTCATCTCACCCTTAGGGTTGGATATGGTGTTACTAGGAAGACCACTTGACGATGGTTTACACATTATTGCCTCAAATATAGACGAGATTTTATCTTCAAAATTAGATTGCCTCAAGACGGCTTCGGTTTGCCTTTTCTCGGCCTTAAGCATCTCTTGTTTAATCTCATGTTGCCCTTGTTCCATTTTTTGTTGGTTTTGTTGCAACCCAGTGACATTTCCTTCCATCTTGTTGGTGTGGATTTTAAGTTCATTAGCTAACTCATTTTTCAACTCTTTCTTCAAGTCATTTTTAAACTCGGATCTTAGGCTAATGATTTCTCTTTGTATGTTGTCAAACCTAGCATCATTCCCACTAGCATATTCAACAGACTCACTTGGAAGATCTTTCAATGTTTGCAAACTTTTGTTGTTATTTTGAAAATCATTTTTGTTTGAAACTTGATTATTAGCCCCTTGATTCCCATAGTTTCCCTTGTTGTAATTGTTCTTAAAACCAACTTGATTGTTGCGATAGTTGTTAGCATTTTGATTTGATCCAAAACCCGGTGGAGTCATTTGATTTGAGCGGGAAACTTGACCGTTTTGGTTGTAATTTCCCGTGGCCGCGAAGGCACTCGAAGTGTTACCACCGTTGGTAATGCACTCGGAGAAATCATGACCCCCACCACAATACATGCAAGAAACCTCAACCGCTTTAACCGTAGCGGGAGCACTTGGTTCACCAACTTTAAACTCAATCAAAAGTCCTTTCAACTTATCAAAAATCTTGTTTTCCAAGTTTGCCTCAATTTGGCAAGCATCGATGGTATTAGACAAAGAAGGTGAAGCCGAAGACGAAGCCTTACGAACACTAGACGTGCTACGAGGACTATACACCTTAGATCTATTTTAAATTATCACCAAAGCTTCCTCAACCGTTTTACACAAAAAATTACCACCCGCGGCGGCATTCAAATAATCCCTTTCATGATCATTAAGTCCATTGTAAAACGTGTCAATTTGATGCAAATCGGAAAAACCGTGATGAGGACATTCATGTAACATTTCCTTAAACCTATTCCAAGCCGTTGAAAAACTTTCATTAAATTCTTGTGAAAACTTTGAAATCTCGTTTTTCAAGTGCGTAGTCTTAGAGGGCGGAAAAAATTGGTTCACAAACTTAGACACGAGATCCTTCCACGTCAATATAGAATTGGGTGGCTCTTTCTCTAACCAAATTTTAGCGGGCCCCGCTAAGGAATACGGAAAAAGCATCATCTTAATCGAGTCGTTAGAGACATCCTTAAACTTGCAAGTAGCGGTAAGACGATTGAATTGGCGGATATGGTTGTGAGGATTGTCCTTCTCATCACCACGGAATTTGTTGTTTTGAATCATGGACAACAAACCCGTCTTAACCTCAAAATTCTCCGCAAGGATAGCGGGAATCACAATAGCCTCTCCATAACCCTCGGTGGGTGCTTGAAGTAACTCCATCATAGTTCGATTCGCCATGGTTGGTGCTTCTCTTACAATGGGTTCGTCAATAGGAGACTCCTCACTAGAATTGTTGGGAGTGGGAGTTTTGTTCTTTCGTTTACGAGCACGTCTTGCTTGATTTCGAGTTAGCATAAACGTCACGTACAACGAGGGGATGAGCAAAGAAGATTCTTTTTGGTGTTTTGTATTTTTTCAATTTTTTTTGTGGTTTTTGATTGTATTAACCTTTTTGGAGCTTGGTGAAATGTATTAAGTAGACAAAAAGTCCACAAATCTCCTCACTAATCAAATCTCTTGATTAACGAAGCCTCAAGGAATGAAAACGAACACGTGGAGTGAACGCCTTCGATGACTTTAGAACGATGGTGGAACACCAAATCGTTCAAGAGGGTTTAATCAATAGAAACCAAGAAAATATATATGATACTTAGTAATACTTTGGGCGGCAAAACCCTCGATTCACTCTCACAATCAAATACTCACAAGCAAGCGGGAAAACGAGGCGGCGCGAAGCACTTAAGAGCCTTTTTCCTTAGGATATATTTTATAATATCCGCCTTATACCCACCTTATAGTTTGTATTTTTAAGATTAAGCTTCACGAAAGTAATTATCTATTTTTGCCTTTTTCTTTGGTTTGAGATTCGAATACAATGATTGGGTAATGACCTCCCAAGTCAAGGTTGTGATTTCTCACGTATTTGGAGTACTTGTGTATTTATTGTTCTACGTATACAATATAGTAATAATATTCACACAAAAACCGAAAAACGATAATACGTATTAGTAGAGTGCTACTAATACAAATACTAATTATGGTTAGTATAAAAACAACAATGCCAAATCAAAACACAACACGCCTCTCCGGCAGCGGCGCCAAAATGATGTTGAGGTTTTGCAACTCTTTAGGAAAAGAGGGCAATAAATAGGGCAAGTGAGCACGACGATTTAGGAAAACCGTGTGTGAATGACCCAATTAAGTTCGTTCTCAAGGAGGCTAGTGTGTTATGTGTGTAATGATATGGATTAATTTGTGATTATATTTGAGAAAGAAAAATAGAAAAGGGGTTAGAAGAGAATGACGGTTATGAAGACGGATTAAACTAAGTCTAAAAAGGCGTAAACGTAAAGTCGTAAAAACCACCAAAATTAAAATCTTAACCTAAAAATTTCTAAAAATTACCAAAAATCCCTAATAATAATCTAAGAGTTTACAAAAAATCAAAACTTGCAAAAACCTTTTAATTAATTAGATAATGACTTTTTAATGCTAATTAAAGCCCTAAAAATCAAAATTAATTATTAAAAAGCCCTAAACAAGATTTTCAAGTTTGTAAACCTCAAAAATATCCTAATTAAGCTAAAAACTATTTTTCAAAATTTTAAAACCAATTAAAACTATTTTTAAACAATTAAAAACTCCTAAAATCAATTAAATCTTAAAGTAATTATAGAAAATAATTAAAAGATCTAGAAAATAATTGGAAAGTTGCAAAAATCCTAATTAAGTATTTAGAACCTAGGAAAAATATAAAAACCTAGAAAATCAGACTTTTAATTTTTAATAATAAAATAATATTAAAATAATATTAAAAATCCAAAAATTATAAAAAATTCTAAAAACTTGCAAACTAGCTTAATTTAACCTAAATAACTCAGAAATGAAAGTGAAATTACCTAAATACCCCTATTGGGCCTAGAAAATGGGCCAAACCCAAAACAGTCCCTTATTGGGCTCAATTAAGGCCCAATAAGAAAAATTGCTCAAAATAAGCTCAAAAAGCACAGGTTGACTCAAAATTTGATTTTAAACAACTTTTTCCAAAGGCCCAAAAGCTGAAAATGTGAAATAAGCTAACTTATAATAAGCAGCTTATTCTTAATGGGCTTTTTGGCCCATTAAGCCATAAGCTGTTGCCATAAGCTAAAATTTAACACACAACCTTCTTTTGACCTAACAAAGACTTCTACAAAAAGAATTTTCAAATAAGACCACTAAATAAGCCAGAAACAAGTCAACAACTTATTCACAAAACGACAAAATAGTCGTTTTTATGATCTAGACCACCTCAGAAGCTGATTCAAGTTGCAAAATGTTTCTTTTGACAAAACTAAGCTTAAAAACCAAAGAACTTTCAAATAAGCACACTCAATAAGCTGGAAAATCAAATAAGCACTTATGTTAAAAGTCAAACAAGTTGGTTTTCTAGTAAAAAGTCAAAGTCAAAGTCTCATAAGCTCCAGTTCACCAAAATGGGTCAAATAATGAAGATCTATTACAAAAAATAAGTTGTTGCAAGTCAGAATAAGCTAGAATAGCTTATTGATAAGATGATGATAAAATTGCACTAGCAGGGGCTAGTTTTGGATGTTGAGCAGTGGGAACTTTTCCCACTGCTTGACTATTTTGACTTGTTGTCTTTAGTGACTTTTTCTTGGATTCAGATTTCACAAAGGCACCCAATTGATCTTTGGATCAAAAGGAGTCAATAACAATCAAAATAACACAATCACAAACACCCAATTGATACAGTTTAATCAATTAATCATCAGACATGATACAGACATGAACAACAAGCAGTTTAGCATTCAAGAGCAGTTTTAGAACAATCCAGCCAGCCAAATTCAACCAAATGCACACAAAAGCTATAATAAACTCCAATAAGCAAGTCTAAACAGGTTTCATGCACTGGTTCAAAGAATTAAGCAAGATTCAAGCAAGGAAAGTTACTGATGAACACTACACATGCAGTTTTCTACTTTTGCTGATGTATTTGACACACAAGCCAATTTCAACACCTCAAATCTTTCAAACAAGTTATGTTAACTTTGTTTAAACCACTTTTATCCCTAAGCATGCATACACACTAAGTGTTCCCAAAATCCTAGGTCAAAACAAGCAGAAACAAGGTCTATATAGCAGATTGATCAATTCAAGTGTTCAAACCCAAAAACTTGCAGCAAAACACTCTCAAACAAAGGTATAGCAGATACAAAGCATAAACAATACTTTCCCTTAACACAAAAACAGATTACAAGCATAAACCAGTAGACCCAAACACCCCTTTAACTTTTTCAAATCAAGATTTTCAAAAGCAAAACAAGATTTCAGGCCAACCAAGCATCAATTAACACTAAAACAAGTCTAATAAACAGATTCAAGCAAGAACAAGCCACAAAATTCACAAGAACAACAGTTTCATACAAATATCACCAAAAATCACAATTTATGCAGATTTGGAGATTAAGGATGCAAACCTCATGGATGTACATCCACACCCACGAATTTTGAGCTTATGTGCTAGCAAGAACAAGCACAAGCTTCCACAAAAGTGATAGGTGTGTAAACACCCATCTTTTCTACCACTTAATTACAATAATAACCGGACCAAAACGTGTATTTTATGTCTTTTATGTCGGAATTATGCGTGGTTTGTGTTTTTGTTGTAATTTAGGATGAAATTATGAAAAGTGGAGAAAACACGGACATTCACGGGTATTTACGGACTTTTATTGAAGAAAAAGATGAAAGACGAAGTCAAGAAGTCAAGAGTGCAAAAAGAACGGAAGTCCAAGACCAATTCTGAAGATTTATCGAAGAAATAGTCAAAAGACGGAAGTTTATCAAAAGCCGAGGAACTCAAGTCTTATTTATCGAAGAATTAAAAGACGAGTCCAAAGAAATCCCGAGACAAAAGTCATCAAAATCCAAGATTAACAATAAGATTAAGAAGAAAGGACTTGATGGTGCAATTAACAAGAAAGGAAGGAGAGGAGGAAGCTTCCTCTAACCTCTCCCCTAATCACCTATAAATACTCTCATTTTCATTTCATTTAGCTTTGTTGACTAATCGTGACAATTAGTTCTTCCATGGTTGGTGGCTTGACAAACCATTCTTCCACTTTCATTTATGCACATTTAATTACTTGCACATTTAAATACATGTTTTGCACCTTTAATTACTTTTAATTTCAAGTAAGTGTTTCTTTTTAATTACTTGCACCTTTACTTTATCTTGTTCATCTTCTTCTACCTTTCTTTGATCTTTGATTTACACGCGTTGATTTTTATCTTGTTGATTCGTTTAAAGGTTAGATTTTTATGCTTTTGATTGTTTTAAACCATTTGTTTTCATAGCTTATTTGATTTATTTTCAAGTTTATATAGTTTTTACACAAGTTATTTTTATATAAAAAGTTGTTTTTCTTAAAAGTTTATCTTTTTAATATTTTAAAAGTTGTTAACTTTCAGTTTTATAGCTTATTTTTACACGATTTACCTTAAGGATTTAGTCTAGTGCTTATTAGAACAATAGCATATTTACTTAGCTTAATTTCCATCCAAGTCTCCATATTCCGATCTTGACGATCGGAAAAGGGTTTTACTTTCCGATCGTGAGGACTTTGGTATTCCGATCTGTGTATGTTTGAGTATTCCGATTGGGTTAGAGTGACAGCTTTCCGATTGGTACTCATTTCCACATTCTGATTGAGGTGGTGTTTGGACATTCCGATCAGGGTAAGAGTGACACTTTCCGATCTAAGGTTCCGATCAGCATTCCGACCATAGTTCATTCGAGCATTCCGATCAAAGGTATTCGTCATTCCGATCTGAGGTTTGTTGGATATTCCGATCAGGGTGTAAGGTTATATTCCGATCAAGGTAAGCAGCAACATTCCGATTGGATGATTTTTGGGTATTCCGATCTGGAAGGGTGACAGCATTCCGATTGGGACCTCACTACACATTCAGATTGGGGCGATCGGAATATATTCCGATTGGGGTGTTTTCTCTTGTTTTGTCTTGTTTAATCTTTAGTTTACGTTTTTAATACTTGTCCATTTTTAATTCTCGTCACACTTTTAGTTTTAGTCATTTAATTAATTTACTTTTTGTCAAACTTTTAAATACTTGCACCATTATTTTAATTAGATTTAGATTTTTTATACTTGCCCTTTACTTTAACGACATTTACTTTTAAGTCTTGCACATTTAAGTTTTAAAGCCAACCAAAAATATTCTTTTCCACCAAAATAAAACTGAGTCACATAGAAAACCTAGATCAATTCGATTAGACCAACACACATCTACGAATCTTTTTAACCTGAGTAAAATCTAGTTATTAAATGGCACCGCTGCCGGCTCTTTTCGTTAAGATCAACAGTTTTCTGTGAGAGACACGTTGCTTTTTGGGATCCTTTCACTTGTGAAACGTTATTTTTCTTGCCTAAAAAATTCAAAAATCATAAAAATTAAAAATTGATAAAAATCCATAAAAATTGAAAATTTCAAAAATCCAAAAAGATTTTATCTTTCTTGTGTATATATATTGTCTTTGTTTTTGGTTTTGTTTTCTTTTGCATTTTCAGGTGTATGCGTACTAGATCTTCTAATTATCAAGAGCCCGAGCCTCAAGAAGATTTAGATATGGCAGGTGTTAACAATAATCAACCACCGCACCTTAATAATAACAACAATGCTCTTCCACAGCCCGATCTTCGGACCATGGAGGAACTTTGTCAACCAACAATGTTTGGACGAGGAGGACCGATTGCGCCGATGCAAATCAACGCTCCTGAGTTTTCGTTGAAGCACCATATGATTCAGCAAGTGCAAACAAACCCATTTAGAGGATTGCCTGATGATGATGCCAACAAACACCTCGACAAGTTCATTACTATCACTCAGAGCATGAAGTTGGCTGGTGCCACAATGGATGAGCTTCGCCTACAACTTTTTCCACACACTCTATTACATCATGCCGAGAAATGGTTTGATCGTCTCCCGAAGAATTCTATTCACACTTGGGATGACATGACTCAACGCTTTCTTTCGCGCTACTTTCCACCATCCATGGTCACAAGCCTTCGCAATCAGATCAGCGGTTTCATGCAAGATCCCGATGAATCTCTTTTCGATGCATGGGAGAGATATAATGTCTTGATCGACCGTTGTCCAAACCACAACATGCTTCCGGTCACCTTGATCGATACTTTCTACAACGGATTGACTTTTCGTGATCGTGATACGATCAATGCAGCCGTCGGTGGCACATTCATGAAAAGGAGACCCGAGGAGTGTAGAGAGTTAATTGAGAACATGACTACTCACCACAAGAACTGGGATTCCTCTGCATCTTCAAGGAACAACCCGAGAGTCAATGTTTCCTCAACCTCAGCAAACCCTGAGATGACCGAACTCACCCGCATGATGACTGAAATGAGCAAAAGTATTACGCTTCTCGCTTCAAACCAACAACAACAACAAGTTAAAGCAGTTGCTAATCCTTGTGAGACATGCGGCGGTCCTCACTCATACACCGATTGTCCTTCGACACAAGGAAATCCGGAAAATGTGTATGCAGCTTACGGTAATTATTCACCGGAAAATTACCAAGCTAGACAACAAGGGGATAGAAACCTGCTGAGCTACCGTTCAAACAATTACCTTTCACCCGGTTTTTCTCCTCAAAACCAAAACCCCGCCAACAACTACACTAGAAGCAACCAAATCCCACCAAGAGCTTCTAATCCTTATCACCCACCCGCCCAACAAAACCCACCCATTAATCCCGATGTTGAGGCCATCATGAGAACCCAAGGTGAGCAAATCAAGAATCTGCAGAGCCAAATTATCAATCTTAAAGGAGATATCACAAAGCAAGGAAATGAGATAAAATCCGAGCTTCGAAATGATATTCAATCCTCCTTCAGCAATCAAACCAATGATTTGAAGAATATGCTTGCTAGTTTCTTGCCCGCCGCTCAACCTTCTACTTCAAGTTCTCTACCTTCAAACACCGTCACTAATCCGCGAGCCAATGTGAGTGCTATTACTACCCGTAGTGGAGTCACCATCATAGGACCACCAATCCCACCCCCATCATCTACACCTCCTCCACCACCATGTATCCCTACTCATCCTACACCTAGTATTAGTGCACCATTACCGTCTCCGCCTCGACGTGATGAAGTTCCCGCCAATGACCCTTCAACATCTCAACCGTTATCTACCACATCTGCACCCTCACCACCCAAACCTAATATCCCTTATCCCTCTCGCTTGGGCAAGAACAAAATGCTAAACAAGGAGGACGCTCAAGTAACTAGCTATATCAAGATGATTTCTCAAATGAACTTCAACATTAGCTTTCTTGAAGCACTTGTCCACATGCCCAAATTTGTTAAAGCATTTAAGGAATTGCTTAACAAGAAGGAGAAGCTGATTGAACTCGCCAACACACGCTTAAATGAAAACTGCTCTGCAGTCCTTCTTAGAGAACTTCCGGAAAAGCTTGGAGATCCCGGTCGTTTCGTGTTGCCTTGCGTGTTCAACAAAACTGAAGAATTTACTGCCCTTGCTGATCTCGGGGCTAGTATTAATCTTATGCCATTGAGTGTTTGGAAAACACTATCATTACCCGACCTCACTCCAACAAAGATGACTCTTGAACTTTCAAATCGCACTCTCGCTTACCCCGTTGGTATATCCGAAGACGTGTTTATCAAAGTTGGCACATTTACTTTCCCGGTCGATTTTGTTGTCGTTGATTATGAAATGGACCCTCGTATCCCTTTAATACTTGGTCGGCCATTTTTGAGAACCGGACGAGCTTTAGTGGATGTGGCCGAAGGTGAGTTAATCTTAAGAGTCGGGGATGATGCAAAAGTTTTCAAAATGGGGAAGCTTACTAGTACAACTTTTGGAGGCCGAGAATCAGTGAATATGATTAATGTGCTCGATGACTTTACCGTCTACGACAATCCTCTATTCGACTCTTGCATCGATAATCCACCTTTTCATAATGATGTGGATGATTCTCTCCCTACTTTTGAAGCTTCTCCCATTTACGATTCGTCACCGGTCTTTGATGCTTATGATGATGATGATTCTAGCTCAGATTCGGATGATTTTGATTGTACTTCTGAGTATCCCGAGCTGCCTACTTTCGATGATTTTGATGAGGCTGATACTCTATCGAGCGATTCTTCACATGATGAAGATCCTCCGCCATCACTCGATCCTACTTTGGATGATTATTCATTTGAGGAAGATTTCTCTGAATTTCTCAACACATACTTCCCTCATGAGAGTGATGCTCCTCCTTTGGACTTTGAAGATTATCGTCTTGATCCTACTTTGGATTTGAAGAGCATTTTGTCAAAGGAGAAGAAACCGGGCGACACCGAAATCCGTTGCACATATGATTTGACACCTCTTTGTCTCCCTTCTGAGGACGAGGTTGTGCTTCTTTGCGGATCTTCTTCACACTCGGCTGAGCCTGAGTGCTATTTTCCCCTAAAGGAAAAGGTGTTCGACCCTGGTATTGAAGTCTTTAAGCCATCTCAGTATCCACCTGATGAAATAAAAGGAAAAATCTTTGGACCCATTGAAGACATGCTTGCACCACTTCATCCTTGCTTCTACTGTGCTCCATCACTGCTTAAGGGAACCTTGCCACTTCTCTTTTGGCTTGCCTTGTTCGCCTTAAGTTCTTGTTATTTGATGGATGAAAACTATGTCTTTGATCCGGGTGGATATGTTTCATGCTTCTTCCGTTGATGATCAAGGTCGAGTCAGGCTCACGACTCGGTAAACAAAAACCAAGCGCTTCTTGGGAGGCAACCCATGCATCTATCTTTCCGCTTTCTTTACCATAAGTGTAGGGGGGACCCTTTGGATTGCTATTTCCTCTCCTCACTTCTTAATCAGGGATTCGAGCTTCAATGATCCACTCTTGATGATTCTTGACGACCCGTGATTCCGTGTTCTACTTCTTCCCGGTTCTATCCTAAACTCTTTTCGATTCACTATTTTATATTTTCTCAATATTAAAATAGGAATCTCTTTAGTTGTCTTTCCCTTAGCGAGATTTAAACAACGTGCACAATGTCCTAAGTGTAGGGGGGCTTACTCCCACATGCTTAAACATTGAGGACAATGTTTATCTTAAGTGTAGGGGGGACTTCTATCGAAGTTAAGTGGTCTTTTCCTTGTATTTGTCCTCATTTTAACCGAAAAATCAATTTTTCGACATTTTTCAAAATTTTTGATCTATTTTGGCCTATTAGTTGTTCCTTTTGTATAGTTATTTTCTTTCTTTGCTAGAATAAATGTTTCATAAGTGGTTTTAATTTTCAAACGTTGTGAATCTTTTGACTCAATCCGAGTTTACTCTAGCTAGTATCCTTAACGTGTTTAAGTCAAGTTTTGCTAGGCTTTTATATAGGGAGCTATAAAACGCGAAAGTCTTAACTCTCACGGGTTAAGAACAAGAACTTTTCGCAAGTTCCTATAATTGATCCTAGAGAGTCGTTTATCAAGGGAACTTTAAGATGCGATTTCTAAACTTGAAAAAGTCTAGGAATTTGCATGATCCTATAGGCGACTCGAAAACCCAAAACTTTGATTTAATAGGCTAAGCATCCACGAGTCTCATTCCTTGAGATTTTAAACTATGGAGAACGAGAGATGATAGAGCCAATTATAAGTTCGGTATTCTTTCGTGAATTTATGTGAGTTAATTATAAGCCTATTCTCCCATCGCTTGCTAATAAATTTATCTGCTAATAAATAAGGTTGTACGATTTGAAAAGTTACTTAGCTTCTAGCCCCAGATCGTTTAAAAGTTGCTCGGTAATGACGAGAGTTCATAGCCAAGGCATAACTTATGAAGCGGGGCGCGAAGATTGGCGAGTCCGAAAAGGCCCTAACAAGGCATGAGGGCTATGTTTTGTTGCTAAAGATCCAAAAGTGATGTGAAGAATCATTTATCGAAAATCAATATGAAGGATCGAGACACACGACGAAAAGCAAAAACTCCCAAAAAGTCATGGAGAAGTGTATCCGAAAAGACCCTAACAAGGTATGAGGATAAATAGATCCAAGTCTATAAAGGAGGCGGATCGTTGTATATCAAAATCCAAAATAAAGATTGGAGAAAAATGAAGAAGTCGTGGTCCATATATGAAGAATCTCTCAAAAAAAATTCCAAGTGAAGAATTCCAATTATGAAGAGAAGACCATTATTTCATGAACGTCTCTCAAGATTTAAAGTATAAAGTCGCTGCCAAATATCGGCCCGAGAAAGGTCTCAAATCGCGAACCAAGTTATGCCGAGATATGAACTTTTTGATATCCCGAGAAGCAGTTTTAAAAGATTTGGTCCTTTAGCTAACTATTGATTAAATCGTGCACTTTATTTTCAGACTAAATAATTATCTAAATAAGTCGAACAATGCATCCTCGCGATCATTCAAGACAAATAATAAAATATAAGAGATACCCATAGGAATAAGGGAGTCTAAGTAAATAATTGGCCCACATGAGTTCGTGTTAGTTTACTAACTTATAATAACAATGATCTCGTTTTTAAGCTTGGTTTGGAGAAAGTGAAAAGTTGAGGATGATGATTATTCATGACATTTTCAAAACCCAAGGTATGCTTTTAATTTCTTTGCTTTGCATTTTTATAATTTTCTATCTCTTTAATAAAGGCCAATGTGGATTGATTATGATGAAAAGTGTAAACATGCTTTGTAACTAATGCATTGCATGAGGACATTGCAATGGTCAAGTGTAGGGGATTTGATAGGTGTGTAAACACCCATCTTTTCTACCACTTAATTACAATAATAACCGGACCAAAACGTGTATTTTATGTCTTTTATGTCGGAATTATGCGTGGTTTGTGTTTTTGTTGTAATTTAGGATGAAATTATGAAAAGTGGAGAAAACACGGACATTCACGGGTATTTACGGACTTTTATTGAAGAAAAAGATGAAAGACGAAGTCAAGAAGTCAAGAGTGCAAAAAGAACGGAAGTCCAAGACCAATTCTGAAGATTTATCGAAGAAATAGTCAAAAGACGGAAGTTTATCAAAAGCCGAGGAACTCAAGTCTTATTTATCGAAGAATTAAAAGACGAGTCCAAAGAAATCCCGAGACAAAAGTCATCAAAATCCAAGATTAACAATAAGATTAAGAAGAAAGGACTTGATGGTGCAATTAACAAGAAAGGAAGGAGAGGAGGAAGCTTCCTCTAACCTCTCCCCTAATCACCTATAAATACTCTCATTTTCATTTCATTTAGCTTTGTTGACTAATCGTGACAATTAGTTCTTCCATGGTTGGTGGCTTGACAAACCATTCTTCCACTTTCATTTATGCACATTTAATTACTTGCACATTTAAATACATGTTTTGCACCTTTAATTACTTTTAATTTCAAGTAAGTGTTTCTTTTTAATTACTTGCACCTTTACTTTATCTTGTTCATCTTCTTCTACCTTTCTTTGATCTTTGATTTACACGCGTTGATTTTTATCTTGTTGATTCGTTTAAAGGTTAGATTTTTATGCTTTTGATTGTTTTAAACCATTTGTTTTCATAGCTTATTTGATTTATTTTCAAGTTTATATAGTTTTTACACAAGTTATTTTTATATAAAAAGTTGTTTTTCTTAAAAGTTTATCTTTTTAATATTTTAAAAGTTGTTAACTTTCAGTTTTATAGCTTATTTTTACACGATTTACCTTAAGGGTTTAGTCTAGTGCTTATTAGAACAATAGCTTATTTACTTAGCTTAATTTCCATCCAAGTCTCCGTATTCCGATCTTGACGATCGGAAAAGGGTTTTACTTTCCGATCGTGAGGACTTTGGTATTCCGATCTGTGTATGTTTGAGTATTCCGATTGGGTTAGAGTGACAGCTTTCCGATTGGTACTCATTTCCACATTCCGATTGAGGTGGTGTTTGGACATTCCGATCAGGGTAAGAGTGACACTTTCCGATCTAAGGTTCCGATCAGCATTCCGACCATAGTTTATTCGAGCATTCCGATCAAAGGTATTCGTCATTCCGATCTGAGGTTTGTTGGATATTCCGATCAGGGTGTAAGGTTATATTCCGATCAAGGTAAGCAGCAACATTCCGATTGGATGATTTTTGGGTATTCCGATCTGGAAGGGTGACAGCATTCCGATTGGGACCTCACTACACATTCAGATTGGGGCGATCGGAATATATTCCGATTGGGGTGTTTTCTCTTGTTTTGTCTTGTTTAATCTTTAGTTTACGTTTTTAATACTTGTCCATTTTTAATTCTCGTCACACTTTTAGTTTTAGTCATTTAATTAATTTACTTTTTGTCAAACTTTTAAATACTTGCACCATTATTTTAATTAGATTTAGATTTTTTATACTTGCCCTTTACTTTAACGACATTTACTTTTAAGTCTTGCACATTTAAGTTTTAAAGCCAACCAAAAATATTCTTTTCCACCAAAATAAAACTGAGTCACATAGAAAACCTAGATCAATTCGATTAGACCAACACACATCTACGAATCTTTTTAACCTGAGTAAAATCTAGTTATTAAAAAGCCTGCTAAGATTCAACAAGGGTTAAGCACAATAACATGAAAAATCAGAAACTTGGAAAAATCTTGATTGATGCAAACTTGTTACCCCACACTTGATTATCCCCAAATTATAAGCCTCACCACACCTTAACCAACTCAGTTAGGATGCTATGATCAGCCCTATAGCCCAAGAATTCCAAGATTGGAACAATACTTAGCAAAATATCAAGAAAATGAGGAAAATATGCAAACTTGTGCACACTCCTCTTTGAAAACAGGTTTTAAACTTCAAAAGCAGTAAACTAAGAACATAAACAAGCAGAATAAAGATGGCACTTGGTCTTTCTTCAAAGCACTTAACTCAAATTCATTAATCTGAAAAAGGATTTACAAGTGTTTGAACAAAGGAAAAACCAAAAGCAAACGTCTCATTGAGACCTAAGGGCTTTATATATAGCCTTACAATCTATCTAGAAAGCTGAAGAATAAGTAAAACCCTAGTGTTGAACTTCCAAAATTGCCCTTATGAAGTTTGAATGCCTTGGAGAATCATGTGACTTTTCTTGTTGTGTAGTGGCAGCTGACATGTGTGAGAGCATCCAAAGGTTTAGATGAAGCTTAGAAAGTAAGCATGTTTCTCAAACGTTGGATTGCTGCCATCTTTTTGGCAGTATGCATGGGTGTGGAGCAGGGGAGACACAAGGAGACAAATGGGGTGGTGAGGTGTCAAGTTTTAAGGTTGGGTTGTGATTATAGGACCCTTAATCACAAATCTGCACAATATGGGAGTTTAATTGTTGGTAATTAGCAAATGCCCAATTTGTGCCAAGAACACCAAGAACATGTTTTTAATCCGTTTGGTTTTTTAAATGGGTGTTTAGCGCCAAGTTTAAACTAATCTGTTAGGATTAGTTAATAAATAAATATGAGTGGGATCTGATGTGGACAAAGGATGAGTTGTGATTGGTGGAGTGGTGGTAGTGGGGCACGTGGCAGCTGGTGAGTGGTCTAGGTTACAATGTTGTCTGGCCAGTTTAACACCCTCATGTTTCAAAAACTTGTCAAATCCCTTCCAAACTCTATCAACGCCCACTTTCTTCCTTGTCAACTTTTGCCTTTTTACACTTCTGGCCCAAAAACTTTTGCAAAGTAAAATCAGGGGTAATTCTTGCCATATTTGAATTCTTCAAGGGCTGAATTGGTATTTTCTTCAATAATAATGGTCTAGACTTGCAATATTGATAATTTGGAGGACTGAAATTGCCAAGTCTTGATGATTGAGGGACCATTTTTGCCAATTGTTGAAAGTTGAGGGTCCTTTGTGTAATTTTGAGATTTTCAAAGGACCAAACTTGTCATTTCTTGTACTTTGAAGGACTTCATGATATATTTGACTTTGTGGATGATATTGGTTGACAATTTAGCTTTGTTGAGGGGCTAAACTTGCCAATTCTTCAAAGTTAAGGGCCCTTTTTGTAATTTTGACAAACTTTAGGGACCAAACTTGTAATTATGAGGATACAAGGGTATAAAGTGTCAATTCTTCATAATTGGAGGACCCTTCTTCATAATTCTTCAAATCTTCAAGGGTTGATCTTGGGAAAGTCTTCACTAGGGCTTGGTTCATTGTGCGGCTTCGTTTCCCGTGTTCGTTTTTGCATGATTCTTGTGATCTTTTGTCATTATCTCAATATCCGTACCTAAAATACACAAGCAACAAACACAAGCATATATTTGGGTATTTTGATGATATTTAATGCATTTTAAGCCCTATTTGGTAGATGAGACTATGTATAAAAGCAGTCTCATCACTCCCCCATACTAAACCATTGCCGTGCCCTCACGCAATGCTAGAATAAAGTATCAAAGCATCTCCAAAATTCATTTTATTCACTTTATTGAACGATAAACTAGCTAGACTACTACTATTACTACTACTCGTGTTATAGACATAATGTATGATTTTCATCGCAAAATGGGACGTTTAGGTTCATAGAATAAGAACACGTGAATGTTTCGTTAGAAATAATTTCATCGTCCTCGATTTTCACCCTAATTCCATGCCAAGCGTGCAACGAGATCATTGTCATTATAAGTTAGTAATGCTAACACTACTCATATGCCCTAATCACGTACTTATCCTCCCATTATTCCTAAGTTGTATCTCTTATATTTTATTTTGTCTTGAATGTTTCACGAGGATACATCGTTTGACTTATGCGATAATAGAGATTTAGGTCTAAAAATAGAGTCCTAACGGTGTAACTAAGACCATCAAATCAATAACCCCTCCTAATAGACGACGATGTTAAAAAATTAAGTTGACAAGAAGAATCGATAAACACGGTTTTATAACGGTTTTGAACATGAGACTTATTACCAAGACTTTTATACGCCCCCTAACGGAAGGGCCTTATTATCTTTGGTTTACCTCCATCTTTTATTCAACTTCGCCATGAAGCTTTTATTATGACTTCGGTCTTGCCTTGCCTTTTATTATCCGCCTCATCGGTGGTTTTATTAGCCAAAGACGTATATCCTCACGCTAAGGCGAATTTTGGATCTTTAAAGCTTCGAAGATTAAGGCTTGATTCACTTTCAATTTTTGCATAGATTTTAGGCCTTGTGGGGATTCAAATTGTTTGCTTGATTTAGGTGAGCACTTGAAATCTTATTATTGGATGAAGCTTTCGATTATTCGGGTTGCCAATACTTCAAAACCGTGACGCTGGCGATACCTTAATGTCTTCCCAATTTAATTACACGGAAGCTACTAGAAAAGACTAGAAACCCAACAATCCTAACTAAACCGCTAAGTCAATATTTATTAAGCAAGAATATTTACATGCGAAGGGAGAATAAGCAATCAACGAGAACACATGAGTTTTTGAAAGAATACGAGTACTCTACGTTTAGCATAGTAACTTATAATTAACCCTATCATTTCTCGTCCTCATTTAAGAGACTTAGCCTAATGTGTAGTTAAGGAATCAAAGCTAAGTGCTCAACACGCACGGTCGAGTCAAAAATTACTCTTATTCTCGCCATCGGAAAATCTACATTCGTGTCTTCAAACACTTATAAAACATAAGAAAAATTTTAAAATTTGGCCATTTTTAGCCTTATTTTGCAACAAAAATGATAAACAAACGATAAACTTTGGAAAGCGTGAAGGTTTGGCAAGGCAAGTATCTATTCACCCCCCCGTACTAAAGTTAAACATTGTCCTCAATGTTTCGAGTCTAGGGGTGCAAACACCCCCATACTAGAGACGTAGTCGAATGCCTAATCTAGCATGGAAAGGGTGTAACTAATAAGTAATAGCCGTTTATGAAGTGTGCTAAAAACCTAAGGTTAGAACATCAAAATGATATATCATGGATATTGAGAAATGTCTCCAAAGCAAACGATCGAGTGCTCCCATAAAACGAACACGTGAGGCTCCAATCGTGAAGATCATGATCTAAAAACCACATATCACAAACAACCACGGAACAAAGGTTGGAAGGGCACAAATCCCCACACATAAGCTACATTAGACTAAGAAAGCGATAATATGTACATAGGATAAGCATGGGACTCCCCCACGAGGCTCCTCGTTTTTGATTACCGAGTCATGAGCTCGACTCGATCCCCTCAATACTAATTATCATTGGGGAAGGTGACTTGGTTGAGGTAGTTCAAGGATGGAACTTCCCCACCAAAGTAGTGCTTCAACCTATGTCCATTCACCTTGAAGTTAGGACCATCATCTTGAGCTAGCTCGATGGTCCCATACGGAAACACTTGAGCCACGGTGAATGGACCGGACCAACGGGATTTCAATTTACCGGAAAAGATTTTCAATCTTGAATTAAAAAGCAATACTTGATCCCCAATGTTAAAAACCCGGTTTTTAATTTTTGAATCATGCAACTTTTTAGTTTTCTCTTTGTAAATCAATGAATTTTCATAAGCAATGTCTCTCAATTCATCCAATTCATTTAATTGCATTTCCCGGTGTTTTCCTGCGGTCTCCATGTCATCATTACAATGCTTTAGGGCCCAATAAGCCTTGTGTTCTAACTCGATAGGCAAATGACAATTCTTTCCATACACAAGCTTATAGGGAGTGCACCCAATGGGTGTCTTATGAGCGGTCCTAAAGGCCCATAAAGCATCGTCTAACTTATCCGACCAAGATTGTCGGTTTTCTCCTACGGATCTCTCCAAGATCCTCTTCAATGCTCGGTTTGAAACCTCGACTTGCCCACTCGTTTGTGGGTGATAAGCCGTAGAAAGACGAATTGGTCATTACAAAAATGGGTTCCACAATCGCTTATGATCGCACGAGGGGTTCCAAACCTAGCAAACAAACTTTTCAAGAACTTGACTACCACACGAGCATCATTAGTGGGCAAGGCCTTCGCCTCCACCCACTTAGAAAGGTAGTCAACCGCAACAAGGATGTACTTATTACCACAAGATGATGGGAACGACCCCATAAAGTCTATACCCCAAACGTCAAAGATCTCACATACTTGAATGATATTTTGTGGCATTTCATCTTTTTGTGAGGCTTGTCCTTGTCGTTGGCATGCATCACAAGACTTCACAAGAATTTGTGCATCTCGGTAAATAGTAGGCCAAAAGAAGCCGGCATCAAAAACCTTCTTAGCCGTGAGATTAGCACCGTGGTGACCACCCGTGGGTCCCTCATGGCAAGCTCTAAGGATGTTAGAAGCTTCGGTGCCAAAAACACAACGTCGGATGATTTGATCCGCACAAGTTCGAAACAAGTAAGGGTCGTTCCAAAAGTAGAACTTGACGTCACGAAAGAATTTTCGTTTTTCTTGAGTCGTCATACCCTTAACGATGAAGTTACCCGCATGGTAATTTGCAAAATCCGTAAACCATGGGGTAGAAGAATCAAGCTTAGAATTCACTACACCAAGTGTCTCGAGCGGAAATGTTTCGGTGATTTCCTTAGGCTCGTAAACACTTTGGTGAGGATCTTCCAAACGAGAGAGATGATCGGCCGCTAGATTCTCAGCTCCTTTTTTGTCAACAATGGTGTGATCAAATTCTTGAAGGAGGAGAATCCAACGAAGTAATCTCGGCTTAGCATCTTGCTTAGCCATGAGATACTTGATAGCCGAATGGTCCGTATACACTATGCATTTCGTCAAGACGAGGTAAGGTCGGAATTTCTCAAATGCATACACCACGGCAAGGAACTCCTTTTCCGTTGTAGTGTATTTAAGTTGAGCCTCGGTCATCGTCTTGCTAGCATAGTGAATAGGCAAGAAGTGCTTATCATGACGTTGCCCCAAAACGGCCCCTATGGCGTAATCACTTGCATCACATATAAGCTCAAAGGGGAGGTTCCAATTGGGAGCAACAAGAATGGGAGCTTCGGTAAGTTTCCTCTTAAGGATCTCAAAGGCTCGTACACAATCTTCGTCAAAGACAAAACGTGCTTCTTTTTCAAGAAGATGTGTAATGGGTCGAGAAATCTTCGAGAAATCCTTGATGAATCGTCGATAAAAGCCCGCGTGGCCTAGGAAACTCCTAACTCCCTTGACGGTTTTGGGATGAGGTAATTTGGCGATGACGTCTACCTTAGCTTGATCTACCTCAATCCCCGCTTTCGAAACCTTGTGCCCTAAGACGATTCCACTTTTAACCATAAAATGACACTTTTCCCAATTGAGCACAAGGTTGGTTTCCTCACAACGTTTTAACATTCTCTCAAGGTTCGACAAACACGAAGTAAAGGAATCACCAAACACGGAAAAGTCATCCATGAAAACTTCCATCGTCTTCTCGATCATATCATGAAAAATAGCCATCATGCATCGTTGAAAAGTTCCTGGTGCATTGCAAAGTCCGAATGGCATTCTACGATAGGCAAACGTTCCATATGGACACGTAAACGTAGTTTTTTCTTGATCACGAGGATCGATGGGAATTTGGAAGTAACCGGAAAAACCATCTAAAAAGCAATAGAAATCGTTTCCCGCAAGACGCTCCAACATTTAGTCCATGAAGGGCAAGGGAAAATGGTCTTTTCGAGTGGCTTCATTCAACTTACGATAGTCAATGCACACTCTCCATCCGGTCACGAGTCTAGTGGGAATCAACTCGTTGGCATCGTTTGGCACAACGGTCATCCCTCCCTTTTTAGGGACACAATGGATAGGACTCACCCAAGGGCTATCGGAAATAGGGTAAATCATTCCCGCGTCAAGGAGTTTAAGGACCTCCTTCTTGATGACGTCGTGAATTTTGGGGTTCACCCTCCTTTGACTTTGGATTGTTGGCTTGAAATCCTCCTCCATTAAGATTTTGTGGGTACAAAACTTGGGATCAATCCCCTTAATGTCGGATAACTTCCACGCAATCTCCCCTTTGTGAGCCTTTAGAACATCGACAAGTGCGGTTTTTTCATCATTCGAAAGTTCCTTCGCAATAATAACCGACAACTTGTCGTCCTCCTCCAAATAGACATATTCGAGGTGAGGAGGTAAATCTTTCAACTCGAGGATTGGTGGTTCCTCAAGTGAAGATTTGGGCTCGATACTCATAACCTCCTCGGGTGGAGGAAATGGGAAATCGTTGAGAAAATCCTTGATAATCGAGAAGTCCTCATCGTTGTCGAGGTCTTCATCACAAGTACGTGGAACATTGCATTCTTCCAACATAAAACCACCATCTTCAAATGGAGTGAAGGTTGGTGTCGAATTATCAAGAATTGGATCCAACATAGTGGGATTGCCACTAGTTTCTTCATCACCAAAACCTAGAACTTCTTGTGAAAATTCCTCGCAAACCACGTCAATCATATCAACGAGGTTTATGGTTGCAACGGAATAAACATGAGAAATTTGAGAGTTTTGAGTTGCGTTTATAACAAGTTCCTCGTCGTTGAAACGTAAGGTGATCTTTCTAGCATGCACATCGATCAAAGCCATAGACGTATCTAAAAACGAACGACCTAAAATGAGAGGAACTTGAGGATCCGTGGGGATATCAACAACAATGAAGTCTACGGGATAGTAGAACTTCCCCACTTTCACAAAAACGTCTTCCGCCAAACCACATGCGGGAATTGTGGAATGGTCGGCCAACTCGATAGACATTAGTGAAGGAGTAAGATTAGGAAGATTGAGCGACTTGAAGATTGCAAGTGGCATCAAGTTAATGCTAGCACCAAGATCGGCCAAGGCGAAGCATTCTTACATGTCTTGGATTGCACAAGGGATCAAAAATTTACCGGGATCACCGACTTTTTGAGGTATGCGATTAAGATAAACCGACGAACAACTAGACAATTGGTGCAATTTCTCCTTGTTGTTCAACATACTCTTAAAGTTAGCGGCAAATCGAGGCATCATGACCAAGGCATCGGCGAAACTCACATTAAGGTGCAAATCACGAAACATTTTCATAAAAAGCTCAAATTGGTAATTGTCGCGCTCTTGACGTTTCTGCTTCCTAAGTCTCGATGGATAGGGCAAAGGTGGTGTGGGTTGAGGCATAGTAGGCATAGCCTTTGTAATCTCGGGTTCCAATGATGGTAATGGGTCAACCGTAGGTGTGGTATGAGCGGTACTTCGTGGGATTGGGACATGCTCCTTTTGGACCACCACCTTGGGTTCTTCCTCAATTGCTTCCTCCGTAGGAGAAATTGGTTGAGGAATCGGCTCCTTAAGTGTCTTACCACTACGTGTAGTAATCACTTTCATCTCACCCTTAGGGTTGGATATGGTGTTACTAGGAAGACCACTTGACGACGGTTTACACATTATTGCCTCAAACATAGACGAGATTTTATCTTCAAAATTAGATTGCCTCAAGACGGCTTCGGTTTTCCTTTTCTCGGCCTTAAGCATCTCTTGTTTAATCTCATGTTGCCCTTGTTCCATTTTTTGTTGGTTTTGTTGCAACCCAGTGACATTTCCTTCCATCTTGTTGGTGTGGATTTTAAGTTCATTAGCTAACTCATTTTACAACTCTTTCTTCAAGTCGTTTTTAAACTCGGATCTTAGGCTAATGATTTCTATTTGTATGTTGTCAAACCTAGCATCATTCCCACTAGCATATTCAACAGACTCACTTGGAAGATCTTTCAATGTTTGCAAACTTTTGTTGTTATTTTGAAAATCATTTTTGTTTGAAACTTGATTATTAGCCCCTTGATTCCCATAGTTTCCCTTGTTGTAATTGTTCTTAAAACCAACTTGATTGTTGCGATAGTTGTTAGCATTTTGATTTGATCCAAAACCCGGTGGAGTCATTTGATTTGAGCGGGAAACTTGACCGTTTTGGTTGTAATTTCCCGTGGCCGCGAAGGCACTCGAAGTGTTACCACCGTTGGTAATGCACTCGGAGAAATCATGACCTCCACCACAATACATGCAAGAAACCTCAACCGCTTTAACCGTAGCGGGAGCACTTGGTTCACCAACTTTAAACTCAATCAAAAGTCCTTTCAACTTATCAAAAATCTTGTTTTCCAAGTTTGCCTCAATTTGGCAAGCATCGATGGTATTAGACAAAGAAGGTGAAGCCGAAGACGAAGCCTTACGAACACTAGACGTGCTACGAGGACTATACACCTTAGATCTATTTTCAATTATCACCAAAGCTTCCTCAACCGTTTTACACAAAAAATTACCACCCGCGGCGGCATTCAAATAATCCCTTTCATGATCATTAAGTCCATTGTAAAACGTGTCAATTTGATGCAAATCGGAAAAACCGTGATGAGGACATTCATGTAACATTTCCTTAAACCTATTCCAAGCCGTTGAAAAACTTTCATTAAATTCTTGTGAAAACTTTGAAATCTCGTTTTTCAAGTGCGTAGTCTTAGAGGGCGGAAAAAATTGGTTCACAAACTTAGACACGAGATCCTTCCACGTCAATATAAAATTGGGTGGCTCTTTCTCTAACCAAATTTTAGCGGGCCCCGCTAAGGAATACGGAAAAAGCATCATCTTAATCGAGTCGTTAGAGACATCCTTAAACTTGCAAGTAGCGGTAAGACGATTGAATTGGCGGATATGGTTGTGAGGATTGTCCTTCTCATCACCACGGAATTTGTTGTTTTGAATTATGGACAACAAACTCGTCTTAACCTCAAAATTCTCCGCAAGGATAGCGGGAATCACAATAGCCTCTCCATAACCCTCGGTGGGTGCTTGAAGTAACTCCATCATAGTTCGATTCGCCATGGTTGGTGCTTCTCTTACAATGGGTTCGTCAATAGGAGACTCCTCACTAGAATTGTTGGGAGTGGGAGTTTTGTTCTTTCGTTTACGAGCACGTCTTGCTTGATTTCGAGTTAGCATAAACGTCACGTACAACGAGGGGATGAGCAAAGAAGATTCTTTTTGGTGTTTTGTATTTTTTCAATTTTTTTTGTGGTTTTTGATTGTATTAACCTTTTTGGAGCTTGGTGAAATGTATTAAGTAGACAAAAAGTCCACAAATCTCCTCACTAATCAAATCTCTTGATTAACGAAGCCTCAAGGAATGAAAACGAACACGTGGAGTGAACGCCTTCGATGACTTTAGAACGATGGTGGAACACCAAATCGTTCAAGAGGGTTTAATCAATAGAAACCAAGAAAATATATATGATACTTAGTAATACTTTGGGCGGCAAAACCCTCGATTCACTCTCACAATCAAATACTCACAAGCAAGCGGGAAAACGAGGCGGCGCGAAGCACTTAAGAGCCTTTTTCCTTAGGATATATTTTATAATATCCGCCTTATACCCACCTTATAGTTTGTATTTTCAAGATTAAGCTTCACGAAAGTAATTATCTATTTTTGCCTTTTTCTTTGGTTTGAGATTCGAATACAATGATTGGGTAATGACCTCCCAAGTCAAGGTTGTGATTTCTCACGTATTTGGAGTACTTGTGTATTTATTGTTCTACGTATACAATATAGTAATAATATTCACACAAAAACCGAAAAACGATAATACGTATTAGTAGAGTGCTACTAATACAAATACTAATTATGGTTAGTATAAAAACAACAATGCCAAATCAAAACACAACACGCCGCCCCGGCAGCGGCGCCAAAATGATGTTGAGGTTTTGCAACTCTTTAGGAAAAGAGGGCAATAAATAGGGCAAGTGAGCACGACGATTTAGGAAAACCGTGTGTGAATGACCCAATTAAGTTCGTTCTCAAGGAGGCTAGTGTGTTATGTGTGTAATGATATGGATTAATTTGTGATTATATTTGAGAAAGAAAAATAGAAAAGGGGTTAGAAGAGAATGACGGTTATGAAGACGGATTAAACTAAGTCTAAAAAGGCGTAAACGTAAAGTCGTAAAAACCACCAAAATTAAAATCTTAACCTAAAAATTTCTAAAAATTACCAAAAATCCCTAATAATAATCTAAGAGTTTACAAAAAATCAAAACTTGCAAAAACCTTTTAATTAATTAGATAATGACTTTTTAATGCTAATTAAAGCCCTAAAAATCAAAATTAATTATTAAAAAGCCCTAAACAAGATTTTCAAGTTTGTAAACCTCAAAAATATCCTAATTAAGCTAAAAACTATTTTTCAAAATTTTAAAACCAATTAAAACTATTTTTAAACAATTAAAAACTCCTAAAATCAATTAAATCTTAAAGTAATTATAGAAAATAATTAAAAGATCTAGAAAATAATTGGAAAGTTGCAAAAATCCTAATTAAGTATTTAGAACCTAGGAAAAATATAAAAACCTAGAAAATCAGACTTTTAATTTTTAATAATAAAATAATATTAAAATAATATTAAAAATCCAAAAATTATAAAAAATTCTAAAAACTTGCAAACTAGCTTAATTTAACCTAAATAACTCAGAAATGAAAGTGAAATTACCTAAATACCCCTATTGGGCCTAGAAAATGGGCCAAACCCAAAACAGTCCCTTATTGGGCTCAATTAAGGCCCAATAAGAAAAATTGCTCAAAATAAGCTCAAAAAGCACAGGTTGACTCAAAATTTGATTTTAAACAACTTTTTCCAAAGGCCCAAAAGCTGAAAATGTGAAATAAGCTAACTTATAATAAGCAGCTTATTCTTAATGGGCTTTTTGGCCCATTAAGCCATAAGCTGTTGCCATAAGCTAAAATTTAACACACAACCTTCTTTTGACCTAACAAAGACTTCTGCAAAAAGAATTTTCAAATAAGACCACTAAATAAGCCAGAAACAAGTCAACAACTTATTCACAAAACGACAAAATAGTCGTTTTTATGATCTAGACCACCTCAGAAGCTGATTCAAGTTGCAAAATGTTTCTTTTGACAAAACTAAGCTTAAAAACCAAAGAACTTTCAAATAAGCACACTCAATAAGCTGGAAAATCAAATAAGCACTTATGTTAAAAGTCAAACAAGTTGGTTTTCTAGTAAAAAGTCAAAGTCAAAGTCTCATAAGCTCCAGTTCACCAAAATGGGTCAAATAATGAAGATCTATTACAAAAAATAAGTTGTTGCAAGTCAGAATAAGCTAGAATAGCTTATTGATAAGCTGATGATAAAATTGCACTAGCAGGGTCTAGTTTTGGATGTTGAGCAGTGGGAACTTTTCCCACTGCTTGACTATTTTGACTTGTTGTCTTTAGTGACTTTTTCTTGGATTCAGATTTCACAAAGGCACCCAATTGATCTTTGGATCAAAAGGAGTCAATAACAATCAAAATAACATAATCACAAACACCCAATTGATACAGTTTAATCAATTAATCATCAGACATGATACAGACATGAACAACAAGCAGTTTAACATTCAAGAGCAGTTTTAGAACAATCCAGCCAGCCAAATTCAACCAAATGCACACAAAAGCTATAATAAACTCCAATAAGCAAGTCTAAACAGGTTTCATGCACTGGTTCAAAGAATTAAGCAAGATTCAAGCAAGGAAAGTCACTGATGAACACTACACATGCAGTTTTCTACTTTTGTTGATGTATTTGACACACAAGCCAATTTCAACAACTCAAATCTTTCAAACAAGTTATGTTAACTTTGTTTAAACCACTTTTATCCCTAAGTATGCATACACACTAAGTGTTCCCAAAATCCTAGGTCAAAACAAGCAGAAACAAGGTCTATATAGCAGATTGATCAATTCAAGTGTTCAAACCCAAAAACTTGCAGCAAAACACTCTCAAACAAAGGTATAGCAAATACAAAGCATAAACAATACTTTCCCTTAACAAAAAAACAGATTACAAGCATAAACCAGTAGACCCAAACACCCCTTTAACTTTTTCAAATCAAGATTTTCAAAAGCAAAACAAGATTTCAGGCCAACCAAGCATCAATTAACACTAAAACAAGTCTAATAAACAGATTCAAGCAAGAATAAGCCACAAAATTCACAAGAACAACAGTTTCATACAAATATCACCAAAAATCACAATTTATGCAGATTTGGAGATTAAGGATGCAAACCTCATGGATGTACATCCACACCCACGAATTTTGAGCTTATGTGCTAGCAAGAACAAGCACAAGCTTCCACAAAAGCCTGCTAAGATTCAACAAGGGTTAAGCACAATAACATGAAAAATCAGAAACTTGGAAAAATCTTGATTAATGCAAACTTGTTACCCCACACTTGATTATCCCCAAGTTATAAGCCTCACCACAACTTAACCAACTCAGTTAGGATGCTATGATCAGCCCTATAGCCCAAGAATTCCAAGATTGGAACAAGACTTAGCAAAATATCAAGAAAATGAGGAAAATATGCAAACTTGTGCACACTCCTCTTTGAAAACAGGTTTTAAACTTCAAAAGCAGTAAACTAAGAACATAAACAAGCAGAATAAAGATGGCACTTGGTCTTTCTTCAAAGCACTTAACTCAAATTCATTAATCTGAAAAAGGATTTACAAGTGTTTGAACAAAGGAAAAACCAAAAGCAAACGTCTCATTGAGACCTAAGGGCTTTATATATAGCCTTACAATCTATCTAGAAAGCTGAAGAATAAGTAAAACCCTAGTGTTGAACTTCCAAAATTGCCCTTATGAAGTTTGAATGCCTTGGAGAATCATGTGACTTTTCTTGTTGTGTAGTGGCAGCTGGCATGTGTGAGAGCATCCAAAGGTGTAGATGAAGCTTAGAAAGTAAGCATGTTTCTCAAACGTTGGATTGCTGCCATCTTTTTGGCAGTATGCATGGGTGTGGAGCAGGGGAGACACAAGGAGACAAATGGGGTGGTGAGGTGTCAAGTTTTAAGGTTGGGTTGTGATTATAGGACCCTTAATCACAAATCTGCACAATATGGGAGTTTAATTGTTGGTAATTAGCAAATGCCCAATTTGTGCCAAGAACACCAAGAACATGTTTTTAATCCGTTTGGTTTTTTAAATGGGTGTTTAGCGCCAAGTTTAAACTAATCTGTTAGGATTAGTTAATAAATAAATATGAGTGGGATCTGATGTGGACAAAGGGTGAGTTGTGATTGGTGGAGTGGTGGTAGTGGGGCACGTGGCAGCTGGTGAGTGGTCTAGGTTACAATGTTGTCTGGCCAGTTTAACACCCTCATGTTTCAAAAACTTGTCAAATCCCTTCCAAACTCTATCAACGCCCACTTTCTTCCTTGTCAACTTTTGCCTTTTTACACTTCTGGCCCAAAAACTTTTGCAAAGTAAAATCAGGGGTAATTCTTGCCATATTTGAATTCTTCAAGGGCTGAATTGGTATTTTCTTCAATAATAATGGTCTAGACTTGCAATATTGATAATTTGGAGGACTGAAATTGCCAAGTCTTGATGATTGAGGGACCATTTTTGCCAATTGTTGAAAGTTGAGGGTCCTTTGTGTAATTTTGAGATTTTCAAAGGACCAAACTTGTCATTTCTTGTACTTTGAAGGACTTCATGATATATTTGACTTTGTGGATGATATTGGTTGACAATTTAGCTTTGTTGAGGGGCTAAACTTGCCAATTCTTCAAAGTTAAGGGCCCTTTTTGTAATTTTGACAAACTTTAGGGACCAAACTTGTAATTATGAGGATACAAGGGTATAAAGTGTCAATTCTTCATAATTGGAGGACCCTTCTTCATAATTCTTCAAATCTTCAAGGGTTGATCTTGGGAAAGTCTTCACTAGGGCTTGGTTCATTGTGCGGCTTCGTTTCCCGTGTTCGTTTTTGCATGATTCTTGTGATCTTTTGTCATTATCTCAATATCCGTACCTAAAATACACAAGCAACAAACACAAGCATATATTTGGGTATTTTGATGATATTTAATGCATTTTAAGCCCTATTTGGTAGATGAGACTATGTATAAAAGCAGTCTCATCACCTAACTCCTTACTTCATCTCACGGTTACGATACAATTTGGGTAATTGTTGACCGACTCACAAAATCCGCTCACTTCCTACCCATCAGAGAGAATGACTCTCTGAACAAGTTAGCTATGTTGTACCTAAAGGAATAGTGACTAGACACGGCATACCAGTCTCAATCATTTGTGATCGAGATGGCAGATTTACGTCAAACTTTTGGAGAGCCTTCCAACGAAGTTTAGGAACAAACTTGGACATGAGTACCGCCTATCATCCGCAGACTGACGGCCAGAGTGAACGAACAATCCAAACCCTAGAAGACATGCTAAGAGCATGTGTGATCGACTTTGGAAAAGGATGGGTCGAACATATACCATTAGTTGAATTCTCCTACAACAACAGCTACCATGCCAGTATTAAAGCAGCACCATTTGAGGCCCTTTATGGCCACAAGTGTAGATCACCCGTATGCTGGGCAGAGGTGGGGGAGTTCCAGCTAACTGGACCCGAACTAATCCAAGAGACGACTGAGAAGATCACTCTCATCAGGCAGCGAATTTAGGCTGCCCAGGATAGACAGAAGAGCTATGTAGATAGGAAACGAAAGCCTATGGAGTTTGTAGTAGGTGACCGTGTTATGCTTAAGATATCACCTTGGAAGGGCGTCGTCCGATTTGGGAAACGTGGGAAACTAAATCCACGTTATGTGGGACCCTTCAAGGTGATTGCCAGAATAGGTGAAGTCGCCTATCGTCTAGAGTTGCCCCAGCAGTTGAGCCGGGTACACTCTACATTCCATGTCTCGAACTTGAAGAAGTGCTACGCGGATGAGCGGCTAGCCATGCCATTGGAGGGAGTCCACTTTGATGACAAACTCCAATTCATAGAAGAACCGGTGGAAGTCATGGAGAGAGTAGTCAAGAAGCTAAAGCGAAGCCAAATCCCGTTAGTTAAGATACGATGGAACTCTAGGAAAGGTCCTGAGTTCACATGGGAACGTGAAGACTCATTTAGAGCTAAGTACCCATACTGTTCACCTGAGCAGTAACATCATCTTAAGCTTTGAGGACAAAGCTAAAATAACGGGTTAATGCTGTAAAACCTGTAAATTCAAGTTTTGACTATGTCATCATTGTATACGTCACCTCATGATATCTGAATATATATTACCACCTTTGCATGAAATCCTTTGAGAAATCATATGCATCATACATAGCATACATTATTTTAATCATCAGAACATGGAGACATTTAATCTCATAGCATACATTCTGATTTTTGAATATTTTTAATCATAAGGACATAGTCATATTTAGATGACTACATTACATGAGCATGCAGGACAATAAACAATCACTCCTTTTGGGACATTTTAGTCACCTGAACTTATAATCATAAGCATTCATCATATTGGTTCATAAATCTAAACTCATGATCACAATTAATAATATTTACTTCAGTATAAATTCTTAAGCTTTAAATATATTGATATATATATATATATATTTCTTACATTATAAATGACTTTACGTTACGACATCAACTGTTTTCATATTTAAACATTACCTCTAACCATTTTAACTTATTTAAACTAAGTTGTCATACTTTTAATATAGTAAAGTATTTTCTCATCTAAAAATGACCATACTTTCACCAAGGATCCCAAACTTAACCAAAATCAACCTAGACTTAAATATACTCACACAATACTATACCTATACTCCTAGTGACTATACTTAGACACAAAACTTAAACATAAAATACCCTAGACTCATTTATAGCCGAATACATACATATACATAACATTTAAATACCAAAAACCCTTACCATTTACACTTTTGACTTTTAGACTTGTACAACTTATTTCATTTAAGTCTTACACTATAGAAAGCACATTTTTCCTTCCTTGACTAACCAAAACCGCCGGTTTGTATATAAAACCATGGCACCATGTACAAACATTAGCATTTAAAGGATGTACTAGGTTTACTATACTTCTGTCACAAAAACAAGCCACCTAGCACCCTTCTTTGAACATAAGACTTGTGATAACACACACCCACACAACCAATTCACTTGTATAAGCATTCCATTTAATAAAAACACTATGAAACTCTTTTTTGTTCCCTTGGAAGCATGATATGCGACGGCAAAGGAGTATGTAAGGACTTATGTACATAGTTTGTCATTAAAACATGTACTTACCAAGTACACTCCCAAAATTCCCAAATCTAACTTATTATCTCTCATTGGATGTGTATAAGCTCAAACCACACCTCCCAATCATGCATTGGATTCCAGCATTTTAAGGAGCATCATGTCTACCATTGGGCTGGGATATTTACTTCAGTTTTATAATAAATGTGGTTTACAAACAAGATACTAAGTGTGTACAATTAATTCATGTAATTTGTATTAAATGACTTTTATGATCATTGCTCTATATGCTATGTGCTATCGATCCACCCAAGTAACACCCCACTTACTATTCTGCTGCATTTGACCAACTTGGGGGTGTTACATGAGGCGTGTTACAAGAGCATAGATTTAACCTCCTTTGGTTAATCTTGGATTGGTTTGAAGTGTTCTTTTGCTAGGAAGCTTTGCAAGGTAAAATACCCTTTTAACTTTAATGTTCAGTTAGTTATATGCATGTTATGTTAATTGATCATAATCGCTTTCGCATGTACTATGATGTTTATATATTTTTTTATCAAATAAATGTTATGTTAGATCTAACAAAACAACAGTGGCATCACGAGTCATTTTAACATTGCAATAATTATTGAACACCTAATGATCATAATAATTGTATTGATAAAAACATGAGATTTAGGGTTTACACATTTTTTTTGATAAAAAATTCGGACCTAATTATTTAGATCACATGATTTTTTTTTGTGTTTTGCTAAATTAAGAAAAGATTTTCTTGTAAACCCTATTTACATGTTAGATCTTTAAGTTTAATTACTTGATTAAATTGTTAGTTCATATGTAACGCCCCATTTTGATAAATGGAATGTCACGCGTAATTATGGCGTGTCATCAAAGCATGCAAGGTAATATGTACTAAACATACATGACCATAGGGAAAACTGGAATCAAGCATCGGTTCCCAAACATAAGCCCAAAGCATAAATAAAGTAAATGAACAAAAAGGAAGACTAAACAAGCATAAATATGAAGGCAAGAGGAGAAGGAATATAAGGTAGCTCCCATCCTATGCGTGTCCTCCAAATGCTCCAGTCAGTCCTTGAGTACCTGCCGTTTTGGGACATGGAAAAGAAAGTAACGGCTGAGCAAAACGCTCAGTGCACGGATATAGACATAGTATAAATGACTAAAACATAATAAAGACTTAATAGTAGCGGAAATGTATAAGTCCTGGAAAACCTGGAACATGTTCATAAAACTGGTTTTATAGTTTTAAAAGCCTTATGTTTATCTCATGAAAACTGTTTAACATATTTTACCATTAGCCAATATAGGTCATGAAAATCCACCGTGCATGAATACTTAGAGGGGTGACCTCATCATGCAAATTATAGGGGTTGCCTCTAATTTAATATACTGATTTTAGGTAGGAGGGATCATCTCCTTGCGAAAGATGCAAAGCACACACCACATTCACACTGAGTAATCTGCTGAAAAACATGTAACTAGGATGCACCCATACGCCCCACATGATAAATATAATAATATGGCCAAAAGCTGAAGGGACGCCACGAGCAATCACTCCGCCGTGGTGAAGTCATAACATCAGTGCCTCTAATGTTATGGTTATGGTACCTCCATAACTAGGTGAAACTGGTCATGCATGTATATGGCTATAGGTATTCTAATTTAAACATAAGCAAATCAAACATATAAACTTATACCACGGGAAAACATTTGGCTGCATACGGGGAATCCTAATAAGGAAAGAATGTCCATACTGAAAGGACCGGAATCCGTACCTTATGTCCAGTGAACGAAGAAGACGAACGGAAGAGAGTCCTACTTCGGTATCACTAATGCTACATAAATACATCCGTGTATAAGTATCTGATCACTGAACGTAACTGGTTTTATGTCATGTCTTAGCTTATTTTATACGTTCATGTCATGTTTTACTGTTTTAAGCTTTAATCTGTGTGTAACTTATATTCTGTGTATTCGGATTAAGTATTACTTGTATTTCATGTATTATTATACTTGCTGTGTAATAATAAGTAACTTTCTAAAAATAGCAGGTTTCCTAAAATAGAAAGTTTCCAAAAATAGAAAGTTACCAAAAATAGAATGTTTCCAAAAATAGAAAGTTTCCAAAATAAAAAGTTTCCATAAATAGATATAAGCTGGTTAAATAAGCCAATTATATAAGCTTAAGTGTTTTCTGATTATTATTCTAAGTCATGTAGTTATAAAGTATAGTTTATTAATTATTCTATGTAATTTAAATAAACTATAGGTTAAAAGTATTTAATTATATATATCATGTTTTAATTAAATAAAAGGTAATAGTACTTAGGTTAAAACATGTATTAACATTTATTATTAATATAACCTAAGTCATGATAATTAATTAATTATAAGTCATGTTTAGTAATTAATTAATTACTATAGTATAAATTAAATACTAAAAATACTTAGGTTAAAATCATGTATCATTAATTAATAATAATAAACCTAAGTCCATGTTTTTAATTAAATTAATTATCTAGCATGTTAAATCAATTTAATTAATCTTGTAATAATAAGTCATGATTTATTAATTTAATTACCTTGTAAAATTAATAAACATGTAAAGCTAACTAACTTGTAAAAATAATAACATGTACTCTTGTATTATTTTATTAAAACGTGTCGGAAACCGTACCCGTGAAATTCTGTGAAACTCGTTTTATGTTTATAAATAGGCCGAACCAAACAGCCCCTTAAGTTGTTTCTAAAACTCGTAGCCAAACAGCCCCTTACTGTCTTAAAACCAAAAACCTAACACCCCTCTCACTGCCAGTTTCCCCTGGCAGTGGTGCTAAAGCCACCGGTAACAGTCGGTTCCCCCTGCCTGTGATAATATCCCACCGACAGGCTAAACCTATCAGCCGTGGGTTCCCACTGGCAGACCAAACCCACACCCCCTGCTTGTTTTCAGTTTCCCCCGTCTAAACAAACCCAGCCTACACCCAAATTAGGGTTGCGGCTGGTGGGGTTAAAGTACCACCGAGACCATGAATGGTCTCGGTTTGTGTGCCAAACGAACATAACAACATCCCAATTGATACCCTTATATTTTAACGCATCATTAACATGTTTTTAGATGACTATTCTGATTCTTGATCAATTAATCCAAATAAATAAATTAAAAACGAGATTATGATTACCTTATTTCGTTTAGGGTTTGGGGATGACAAAACATGAATCACATCTTGATTACTTGAATCCGAAAAACACGTCTGCCCTTGTTTCTTGATGTTTACCCGTCGGCAGCAAAGAAGGCAAAGAAGAAAACATACGACTGTTATTAGTTTTAGGGTTTTATGGATTTGTTTCTAAGTTGTCCAAAAATAAAACTAATGCCCCGTCTTTTCTTTGTTTTAGACGGTTGTGTGCATCATGGGCCTTGGCCCATATGTCTTGCCCCATTAAACGCATACTACTAATCAGCCCTTGTACTTTTATTAATACGCGACTTTAAACGATACGCGTACTTGTGTTTAAATGTCGTGAATTTTCCCATGGTTATCTTTATACGTGTAAAACGTAAACATTACATATGTAATTACTTGTCGTGTTAATTAAATTTACGTAATAATAATAATAATCGTTTTGGTTACTCGTGTTTACGTGTTAGGTAAATGTTATTTATTCATGTTATTATAATCACTTGTACGTAACGACCTTCGTTGTATTAATAATTACGTAAGTACGTAGTTATCTGTTCGTGATTTCATGTTCATGATTATAATTATTTTATTAATAATTATCGTATACTAACACGTACGTAATACTTATCGTGTAATAACACGTACGTAATTCTTGTATAATATTTATGGTACGTTTCCATGTTATTTAAGGTAAGTTTTAATCATGTGCGTACGATTATTAATGTACTGTTCATGGTAAAAGTATGCGGGTTTTACATCATGTAATTAAATTAATTGGGTAACGATCCTATAAAAACAATATAATCTTTACTATATTTAAGTGATTATATGTTTTAGACATAATCTTTACATTTTTTTAGTTGATTATGTGGATCCATGATTTACATGCATGTTGTCATGGATAAAAACTTGACATGTGGTAAATGTTACGAATATATGACATATCTTTTATTTTTGAATGAAATCATAAAATCTTTAATTAGGGAAGACTAATATTCTATTTAAAACCCTAGTTGTAAAAGATTTTATTCCATAAATAAATGCATGTGGCTAAGTGATTTATTTTTAGAGCATATATTTATGATATTTATGCTTAGAGTTATTCTTGTCTAATATATTTTGTAATATGTCATTTGTTTAACTTATTTTTGAAAGAATGTTGTAAACAATGGGTATTTTTTCCAAAAACATAAATTGACTAAATAACTATATAAAACTAATAGATTTGTTAAGAAGTTTAAATGAGACCTATTATTGAATGTATCTAGTGCTTTAATTATAAGTTAATATCCTTATTCGTAGAGTGTTCCATCTCGATATTTCATCTTGGCTGAGTGTGATGGGTTTACGAATTAAAGTGCCCTCGCTCCCCAAATGATTATAGAATGGCGTCGACGAATAATGGTTACTAAACAAATAATCTAGCACTCTATGATTCTTTAATGTGGTCATTTAATCTTCAAGAAAATGTCTATAAAAAGTTTTATAAAACTTATGCTATGGAGTTGTATTCATGCTTCTCCATACATAAACTTTTGATTTGACACATCAAAATAATACCCACAATTTAAGTTGAATGCCATCTAATTGAGAAAACTTGAAGTTGCAATTTTAGTCAAGTGAGAGCCTTGGATTAAGATTGTGATGGAAAGAAAACTATTCATATGAGTGAGATCTCGATTGAAAGTTTTATGTTCAATAGATTGGAAGACTTAATTGAGTTAGTTAGTGAGATCTAGAAACTCAAGGCATTAGAAAGGGACTAAACATGTTTACAATGCAAAGTTATTAAACTTGCAATGTAAGTCCTTTAAAATACTAGAATTACAAAATGAGTTTGTCAATTAAATTGTTCGACAAGTTGCCATGCTGAATACATTTATTACTAGCAGATCAACTGATGTAGTAAATTTATGTCATCATGGGTACTAGTAATTCAAGGAAAATACTATGGTTAATTTATTAACTTGGGTAATTTTATTTTCTTGAAAGTATTGATTATCGAAAATACTAATACATGAACTTTTTCTGTAGAAATGGCTCATCCCCAAAACAACTCTCAACATGTGTCTTCTGCCCTCAAAACTTTCTTTGAAGGCGAGAAGCTGACTGGCCCGAACTTCAATGATTGGTATCGCTCCCTAAGGATTGTCTTGAGGGTGACTGATACTATTGATTTGCTGTACCAGCCTTGTCCTCACCCTCCTGCTGAAGATGCTTCCGAAGAGGACCAAGCTCTTTTCAAAGATGATTACAAAAGGTACTCTGATGTAGCCTGCATCATGCTTAGCGGAATGAATGCTTCTCTCAAGCAACAATTCGAGTACTATACTCCAATGGACATGCTTGCTGAGCTCCGCAATATGTTTGAAAAGACACCAGCTGTTGAGCTCTACGATCTTGTAGACGAACTGCACAGCTGCAAACATCAAGTAGGACAACCCGTTAGTGCACACTACTTGAAAATGAAAGCGATGCTGGATCAGCTTTATGTGCTAGGGAAACCCTATGACGATGCAATGTCGATCAACTAGATCAATAGGTCCCTTAACAAGGACTTTAATGAGTTTGTCAAAAACTTCAACATGCATTGCGAGGGGAAGACATTGAGTAATTTGCACGCAATGCTCATTGACTATGAAAAGGGTTTGAAGGACAAAACACCTGTACATGCACCTACGCCTCAAGTACTTGCAATACAAAAGGGTAGGGTTGCTAAGCCAAAACCGCAATCGAATAATAAGAACAAATGCAAAGGAAAACCTGATAAGGGCAAGCAAGTTGTGACTTATCAGAACAAACCTAAGAAGCATCTTCCAAAGAAGAAGGATGATTCTCAAAAGGATAAATATTGCCACTACTGTCATGCTGATGGACATTGGAAGAGGAACTGCCCTCTTTACCTCGAGGATTTGCTTACAAGTAAGAAGAAGTTTGAGCCTGGTGCGTCAACTTCAGGTAACTTACTTGTGATTGAATTATTTAATCTATCATACAAATCTAATTCCTGGGTATATGATACGGGATGTGGTATTAACATTTGTAATACCATGCAGAGATTTAAGATTGAAAAGAAGCTATCTTATGGTGATCAATTTCTGCAAGTGGGCAATGGCGCACAAGTAGTGGTTGAAGCCATAGGAACATTTAAGCTAGTTTTACCTTCGGGTTTAGTACTGAGTTTGAATAAATGTCATTATGCACCTTCTATTGTTAGAGGTGTAGTTTCCATTTCTTGTTTGATAGACCTTGGTTTTCACCATACTGTTCCTAATAATGGAATTTGTGTTTCTTTGAATGACATTTTCTATTTTACTGCTATTGCTGTGAATGGTGTGTTTGAAATTGATATGAATGATCATGTCACCAGTGATAATAATAATTCTAATTTAGCATCAATAAGAAGAGAAAGTTAGACTTGGATTCTTCTTATCTTTGGCATTGTAGACTTTCCCATATTGGGAAGACTCGCATATAACAGCTTTCGAAATAAGGACTTTTGGATAGTTTCGATGATGAATCATTGGATAAATGCGAATCTTGTATTTCTGGGAAAATGACAAGGAAACCTTTTAATGCTAACATTGAAAGGGCTACGGATCTACTTGATATTATACATACGGATGTGTGTGGACCACTTAGACATGTGTCAAAGAGAGGTGCTAGCTACTTAACATTCACGGATGATTTCAGCCGATATGGTTTTGTTTATTTACTTAAGCATAAATCTGAGGTGTTTGAAACATTCGAAGTGTTTAAAGCTGAAGTAGAGTTGCAAACTGGAAAGAAGATTAAAGCTCTTCGATCTGATCGAGGTGGCGAATACTTAAGTCAAGAGTTTAAAGATTATCTTGCTAAGAGGGGAATTGTCCAGAATCTTAATTCTCCTTATACTCCACAACAAAACGGTGTATCGGAATGGAGAAATCGTACATTATTGGATATGGTGTGATGCATATTTAATCTTACTACTCTACCATTATCCTTTTGGGACTATGCCTTATAATCTGCGATTTGTATTCTTAATATGGTTCCCACAAAGAAGGTAAGTAAGACACCGTATGAAATATGGCATGGAAAGAAGCCTAATATGTCTTATCTTAAGGTCTGGGATTGTGAGGCGTACGCGAAACGTGACTCAACTGATAAAATCCATCAAAGATCTGTGAAGTGTATCTTCGTAGGATACCCTAAGGAAACTATGGGTTACTACTTTTACTTCCCACCTGAAAACAAAGTTATTGTTGCAAGATATGGAAATTTTCTTGAAAGATAATTTGTATCTCAAGAATTCAGTGGGAGGAACTATGATCTGGAAGATGATCATGAAGATACACCACTTTCTGAAATTACTAGCGAAATTCCCGTAGAGCCAGAAAGTCTGGGTTCTCCACCGGAATTAGTTCCTATCCGAAGGTCTGAAAGGACTATTCGAGCACCCAACCGTCTAAGTTTAAACATAGAGGTTGAAGATAATGAACCAGGTGACTTCGGTGAACCTGCTAATTATAAATCTGCTATGCTTGATCCTAAGAGCAAAGAGTGGAGAGGTGCTATGGATGAGAAAATGCACTCCATGGATGTCAACGAAGTTTGGACGAAAGTGGATCCACCTCCTGGTGCTAAATTAGTGAAAAGTAAGTGGATTTATAAGTTGAAAACTGACATGGATGGAAAGATACAATCCTACAAAGCTCGTTTGGTGGCCAAGGGCTGCACTCAAACGAATGGTGTTGACTACGACGAGACCTTCTCGCCGGTAGCCGACATTAGAGCTATTAGGATTCTCATAGCTATAGACGCGTACTATGACTATGAGATATGGCAAATGGATGTTAAAACTGCCTTCTTGAATGGTCGCTTAGATGAGGACATCTATATGGAGCAACCTGAAGGGTATGTTGATCCTGAATATCCAAATCGTGTGTGTAAACTTCAACGATCCATTTATGGTCTGAAGCAAGCCTCACGACAATGGAATAAACGATTCGATGAAGAAATCAAGAAGTTTGGATTTGTTCAGAATCGTGATGAGCCATGTGTATATCGCAAAGCTAGTGGGAGTAATGTAGTTTTCTTGGTCTTATATGTTGATGACATATTAATCATGGGAAGTCATATACCAAGTCTTAAAGCTGTTAAGGATTATCTTGGTAAATGTTTTTCTAAGAAAGATCTAGGAGAAGCTACATACATATTGGGTAGTAAGATCTATCGTGATAGGAAAAGACGGTTGATTGGACTTAGTCAAAGTGCATATCTTGACAAGATATTAAAAAGGTACAACATGCACAACTCCAAGAAAGGTTATCAACCTATGGATGTTGAACATGGTTTAAGTCATGAGAAAGATGCATCAACTCCTGAAGAGGAGGAATACATGGCAAGAGTTCCTTGTGCTTCGGCTGTAGGATCTATCATGCATGCTAATAAGTGTGAAAACACTTATCCTTTTACCACTTATTTCCAATAATAACAAGACCAAAACGTGTATTTTATGTCCTAAAAGTCGGAATTATGCGTGGTTTGTGTTTTTATTGTGTTTTAGGATAAAAAGATGAAAAAGGAAGAAAAAACGGGCTTTCACGGGCTTTTATCGAAGAAAACGAGAAAAGACGAAGTCAAAAGATCAAGAGTGCAAAAAGAACGGAAGTCCAAGGCCTATTCTGAAGATTTATCGAAGAAAAAGTCTAAAGACGGAAGTTTAATGAAGTCGAAGAACCAAGTCTAATTATAGAAGAAAATTATAAGACGAGTTCAATTTATATCGACAAATCCCGAGACGACGTCGAGAAAGACGAAGAATTTAAATCGAGTCGAGACGAGAAGAAAGAAAAAGGAAGTAACACATGCACCTCCCCACCTCCTATATATACCCTCCTAATGTGTAATTAGGAGGGTGTTAGTTAGTTATTAGTTAGTTCATTTTTCTTTTGTAGTTTTAATTTTTAGAGAGAGAAAGTTCTTAACTTTCTCTCACTAGGAAAACTTCATCTTTTCTTTCTTTCATGTTTAAGCTTTAATTCAATCTTGTATTTTGGAATCATTAATCTACAAGTTCAAGTTTAAGCTTTTCATCATTAATCTCTTTCTACCTTTCTTGATTTTGATTTTCCTTTGAGCCGAACTATATCATGCATCTTGTTTAATCTTGATGTTTGATTAATCAAAAAGTTTATCTTTTTGTTCCTATAAAGTTCTTATACGATTTAAGCTTTGAGCTTTTTGGCTTATTTTGTATTTAGCTTATTTTCTTTTAAGTTTTCTTAAAAAGTTTAGTCTTTTTAAAGTTTGTTTCATAAAGTTCGCTTATTTAGTGTCTTAAAAGTTTTTAAATTTATGCTTGTTTTCATTTGGTTAAGATTTGAATAAGTGCTTATTCGTCTTTGCTTATTTGTGCTTATTTGGTTTTGCTTATTTACCTTTGAATCCCATCGTATTGTGTTTAAGGGTTTTATCAGTACGATTGAGTAAGTGTGATCGCATAAACCCCTAGGGTTTCTACTTGTGATCCATTACTGCGATCCAAAGTACGATCGCTCACTACGATCATATCCTACAATCCACACCACGGTCACTTGTTGCGATCGTGGGTACGATCCGTAGGCTGCGATCTGTGAGTACGATCCTTGGCTACGATCGAATTGAGTGCGATCACTCTTACTATCGCATTGAGTGCGATTATACTGGCTATGATCACTAGTCTACGATCGATTGTTACGATTGTAGGCTGCGATCATTTGTTGCGATCAAAGGTCACGATCGAGGGTACGATCCAAGTGCGATCCAGGCACGATCAAGCACCCCGATCGCATTGACTGCGATCCAATTTCAAGTTTTTGATTTTATTTCTCGTTTTATTTTAAGTTTCACATTTAACTTTTCCCGCATTTTTTTACTTAGTATTATTTTTAAACTAGTTTTGTCTTAGTTTATTTTTTACAAAGTTTTAAATTTTAAATTCACTTTAAGTTTCTAATCATTTATTTTTAACTCGTCATTTTTAGTTTAATTTTTAAATCTTTAATTTTTACTCAACGACACTTTCATTTTTCTTTTAGTTTTGAAATAGATAATCACACCACTTTAATTTTCCACCAAGAACGACCGAGTCGCACTTTCAACTGATAATCAATTCGAAAGAGCTCCCAAATCAAGAGATTAATGAATCTTTTCCCCTTGAGGCCTTGATATCTATTAACTCCCATCTTGATGAAACCCCATGGTTTGCAGACATTGCAAACTATTTGGCGGGTGGAATTCTCAAGGAAGGGTTAACGTCTCAACAAAAGAAAAAGTTCTTTAAAGACATGAAACACTATTTTTGGGACGACCCTTACCTTTTCAAACAATGTGCGGATCTTGTCATTCGTCGGTGTGTTGATGGGCTGACAGCTTTATTAATCCTTGAAGCTTGCCATAAAGGACCCACCGGTGGTCACTTTGGTCCTATTTACACCGCGAAGAAAGTGTTCGACTCTGGATTCTATTAGCCTTCCATTTATCATGACGCTCATGAAATGGTTAAAAATTGTGATGCTTGCCAAAGACAAGGCAAGATCACACATAAAGATGAGATGCCTCAAAATTTCATACAAGAATGTGAAATCTTTGATGTATGGGGTATCGAGTTTATGGGGCCATTTCCATCATCCAAAGGGAACAAGTACATCCTCGTAGCCGTTGACTACGTATCCAAATGGGTTGAAGCAAAGGCTCTCCCTACGAACGATGCGAGGGTGGTTGTGAACTTTCTGAAGCAGCTTTTTGCTCGATTCGGTGTTCCTCATGCTATCATCAGTGACCGCGGGACTCATTTTCGCAATGATCAATTTGCTCGAGTCATGGATAAGTACGGTGTCAATCACCGTCTTTACACCGCTTATCATCCCCAAACAAATGGTCAAGCCGAGATATCTAATCGTGGATTGAAGAGAATTTTAGAGCGAACTGTGGGAGAGCATCGTGCCTCGTGGGCCGATAAGTTAGATGATTCTTTGTGGGCTTTCCGTACCGTATATAAGACACCTATTGGTTGCACTTCATATCGTCTTGTGTACGGGAAGGCATGCCACCTCCCTATTGAGCTGGAACATAAGGCGTATTGGGCCTTGAAGTGGGCCAACTTTGATATCAACAAAGCCGGTGATCTTCGGAAGATTCAACTCAACGAGCTAAATGAACTGAGGAATCAAGCTTATGAGAATTCTTTGATCTACAAGGAGAAGACCAAGATCATTCATGATGCAAGGATTAAGAATCGAGAGTTTCACGTTGGTGATCAAGTTTTACTCTTTAACTCTCGGTTGAAGATCTTCTCGGGCAAGCTGAAGAGCCGTTGGTCTGGTCCATTCACCGTCGCCAAAGTCTTCCCCTATGGCACCATTGAGCTTTCTCAACCAAATGGGCCTAATTTTAAAGTGAATGGCCAGCGTGTAAAGCTGTACTTTGGTGAGGACATCTCTAATGAGATGATTCCATCCCTCACCACGTTTCCCTTGAATTAGTTCTGGGTCGAGTCAGGCTCGTGACTCGGTTAACAAATGTTGATTCCAAACTTAGATCGATTTAGCTTGTGTAAACGAGATTAGATCAAGTTAAACACGTAGAGAAACTTTGTTTGTGTATAAAACAATTTAAGTGTTATGCGGAATTAACACTCAAACAAGAACACACAATGAATGTAAACAAACTTTCACTTGATTGATTGAATCGAACTTGCTTACAATGAAAGTGTTAAATGTATGAAAAACTTATATGAAACATAACCTAAAGGTCTTCTTTTATAGACATAAGAAGCCTTGTACAAGAGTCTACGTATCAGCTATTCTAGGTAAAGATAATTATAGAAAATACATTGTTGATCCTATCTTTACTAGAAACAAACTAGAAACAAAAATACGCGTAGACCATATCTTTCTATCAGTGCTTGTCTTCAACCTATCAACGCTTGACTTCTTCCTGTCAACGCTTGATCTGTCAATGTTTGTTTTCTTCTTATCAACGCTTGTTTTCTTCTTGTCAGCGTTCAAGTGTACTGGCTACATTTTATTCCCAACAACAAAAACAAGCGCTTCTCGGGAGGCAACCCGTTGATCTATCCTTTACCGTTTTCATAATAAGTGTAGGGGGAGCCCCATAGGTGTTTGTTGTCTTGTTTCTTATGCTGTGCAGAGATTAAAGCTTCAAAGAGCACTTTTGATGACATTTGACGAACCGTGATCCCGTGTAACCGTCTTCCCGGTTCTATCCTAAACTGTCGTGATTCAATATTTCATATCTTATATGTTCACTTTGAAATCACTATAGTTGTCCTTTCCTTAGCAAGATTTAAACAACGTGCACAATGTCCTAAGTGTAGGGGAGTTTACTCCCACATGCTTAAACATTAAGGACAATGTTTATATCAAGTGTAGGGGGGACTTCTATCGAAGTAAGTGGTCATTTCCATGATTTTGTCCTCATTTTAACCGGAAAATTTGATTTTTCGATATTTTCAAAATTTTTAATCTATTTTGGCCTAGTTGTATAGTAGTATTTTCCTTTGCTATCGTTGTTTACTTTCTTTGCTAAAATAAAATTTTGAATAACGTGGTTTTAATTTTTCAACGTCATGAATCTTTTGACTCAACCCGAGTTTACTTATCTAAATTTACTCTAGCTAGTATCCTTAACGTGTTTAAGTCAAGTTTTGCTAGGCTTTTATATAGGGAACTTTAAAACGATAAAGTCTTAACTTTCACGGGTTAAGAACAAGAACTTTTCGCAAGTTCCTATAATTGATCCTAGAAAGTCGTTTATCAAGGGAACTTTAAAATGCAAATTCTAAACTTGAAAAAGTCTAAGAAGATGCAAGATCCTATAGATGACTTGAAAACCCAAAACTTTGATTTAATTGGCTAAGCATCCACGAGTCTCATTCCTTGAGATTTTAAATTGTGGAGAACGAGAGATGACAAAGTCAATTATAAGTTTGGTATTCCTTCCATGAATTTATGTGAGTTGATTATAAGCTTTTTCTCCCATCGCTTGTGAATAAATATATTTGCAATAAATAAGGTTGTACAATTTGAAAAGTTACTTAGCTTCTAGCCCAAGATCGTTTAAAAGTTGCTCGGTATTAATTAGAGTTCATATCCAAAGCATAACTTATTGAAGCGGGATGCGAAGATTGGCGAGTCCGAAAAGGCCCTAACAAGGCATGAGGGCTACATTTTGTTCCAAGTGATGTGAAGAATCATTTATCAAAAATCAATATGAAGGATCGAGACACACGACGAAAAGAAAATACTCCCCTAAAGATCATGGAGAAGTCTATCCGAAAAGACCCTAGCAAGGTATGAGGATAAATAGATCCAAGTCCTAAAAGGAGGCGGATCGTTGTATATCAAAGTCCAAAATAAAGATTGGAGAAAAATGAAGAAGTCGTGGTCCAAGTATGAAGAATCTCTCAAAAACTTCAAGTGAAGAAATTCCTATTATGAAGAGAAGACCATAATTTCGAGAACGTCTCTCAAGATTCGAAGTATGAAGTCGCTGCCAAATATCGGTCCGAGAAAGGTCTCAAATCGTGAAGCGAGTTATGCCAAGATATGAACTTTAAGAGGTCCCGAGAAGCAGTTTTAAAAGATTTTGTCCTTTAGCTAACTATTGCTTAAATCGTCCCACTTTATTTTCTGCCTAAATAAACTATCGAAATAAGTCAAACAATGCATCCTCGTGATCATTCAAGACAATCATAAAATATAAGAGATACATCTAGGAATAAGAGAGTCTAAGTAAATAATTGGGCCACATGAATTCGTGTTAGTTTGCTAACTTATAATAACAATGATATCGTTTATAAGCTTGGCATGGGGAACGTGAAACTTGAGGGTGATAAACATTCATGACAACCAAAACCCCAATGTAAGTCTTTGATTTTTTTACTTGTTTTGTATATATTTCTATCTTTTTAATAAAGGCCAAGGTGGGTTATTTATGATGAAAAATGTAAACCGTGCTTTGAAATTAATGCATTGCATGAGGGCATTGCAATGGTCAAGTGTAAGGGATTTGATAAGTGTGAAAACACTTATCCTTTTACCACTTATTTCCAATAATAACAAGACCAAAACGTGTATTTTATGTCGTAAAAGTCGGAATTATGCGTGGTTTGTGTTTTTATTGTGTTTCAGGATAAAAAGATGAAAAAGGAAGAAAACACGGGCTTTCACGGGCTTTTATGGAAGAAAACGAGAAAAGACGATGTCAAAAGATCAAGAGTGCAAAAAGAACGGAAGTCCAAGGCCTATTCTAAAGATTTATCGAAGAAAAAGACTAAAGACGGAAGTTTAATGAAGTCGAAGAACCAAGTCTAATTATAGAAGAAAATTATAAGACGAGTTCAATTTATATCGACAAATCCCGAGACGACGTCGAGAAAGACGAAGAACTTAAATCGAGTCGAGACGAGAAGAAAGAAAAAGGAAGCAACACATGCACCTCCCCACCTCCTATATATACCGTCCTAATGTGTCATTAGGAGGGTGTTAGTTAGTTATTAGTTAGTCATTTTTCTTTTGTAGTTTTAATTTTTAGAGAGAGAAAGTTCTTAACTTTCTCTCACTAGGAAAACTTCATCTTTTCTTTCTTTCATATTTAAGCTTTAATTCAATCTTGTATTTGGAATCATTAATCTACAAGTTCAAGTTTAAGATTTTCATCATTAATCTCTTTCTGCCTTTCTTGATTTTGATTTGCCTTTGATCCGAATTATATCATGCGTCTTGTTTAATCTTGATGTTTGATTTATCAAAAAGTTTATCTTTTTGTTCCTATAAAGTTCTTATACGATTTAAGCTTTGAGCTTTTTATGCTTTTTGGCTTATTTTGTATTTAGCTTATTTTCTTTTAAGTTTTCTTAAAAAGTTTAGTCTTTTTAAGGTTTGTTTCATAAAGTTCGCTTATTTAGTGTCTTAAAAGTTTTTAAATTTATGCTCGTTTTCATTTGGTTAAGATTTGAATAAGTGCTTATTCGTATTTGCTTATTTGTGCTTATTTGGTTTTGCTTATTTACCTTTGAATCCCATCGTATTGTGTTTAAGGGTTTTATCAGTACGATTGAGTAAGTGTGATCGCATAAACCCCTAGGGTTTCTACTTGCGATCCATTACTGCGATCCAAAGTACGATCGCTCACTATGATCATATCCTACAATCCACACCACGATCACTTGTTGCGATCGTGGGTACGATCCGTAGGCTGCGATCTGTGAGTACGATCCCTAGCTACGATCGAATTGAGTGCGATCACTCTTACTATCGCATTGAGTGCGATCATACTGGCTACGATCACTAGTCGACGATCGATTGTTACGATCGTAGGCTGCGATCATTTGTTGCGATCAAAGGTCACGATCGAGGGTACGATCCAAGTGCGATCCAGGCACGATCAAGCACCCCGATCGCATTGACTGCGATCCAATTTCAAGTTTTTAATTTAATTTCTCGTTTTATTTTAAGTTTCACATTTAACTTTTCCCGCATTTTTTTTACTTAGTATTATTTTTAAACTAGTTTTATCTTAGTTTATTTTTTACAAAGTTTTTAAATTTTAAATTCACTTTAAGTTTCTATTCATTTATTTTTAACTCGTCATTTTTAGTTTAATTTTTAAATCTTTAGTTTTTACTCAACGACACTTTCATTTTACTTTTAGTTTTAAAATAGATAATCACACCACTTTAATTTTCCACCAAGAACGAATGAGTCGCACTTTCAACTGATAATCAATTCGAAAAGACTGGAACAACGAATCTTTTTCATACTAGGTGAAAACCATGTATTACATGCTGTAAGATACGCAAGGCCCGATGTGGCGTTTTCTCAAAACTTAGTTAGTCGTTATCAGCAGAAACCTGGTAAGCTCCACTGGGCTGCTGTTAAACATATTCTTAAGTATTAAGGAATATGAAAGACATGTTTCTTTTTTATGGGGGTAAACCAGACACAGAACTGAATGTAACAGGTTTCTGTGATGCTTCTTGGCAATGTGATAAAGATGATACGAAGTCCCAAACTGGTTATGTCTTTGTCTTCAATGGAGGAGCTGTAGACTGGAAGAGCCATAAGCAGTCAACAATAGCTATGCATGCTGCCCAGGCCGAGTATGTAGCTGCCTCATAAGCTGCAATGGAGGCTGTTTGGATTAGGAAATTTATTGATGATCTGGGAGTGATGCCTTCAATAAAGAATCATACTGATATGTATTGCGACAACTCTGCCGCAATCATATCCGCCAATGAACCTGGAGTCATGAAAGGCGCCATACATTTTCTGAGGACATTTCCCTATGTTCGAGAGCAAGTTGCTGCCGATGAAATTAATTTGTTGAAAGTTCACACAGATAGTAACTTAGTTGATCCTCTCACTAAAGCATTGTCTGGTAGGAAAGTCACCGAGCTAAGGGAATAAGACTTTTGTTAGCTAGTGACTTCATGTAAATCTGTGATTTAGTATTTGGATAAGGGGTGTTAAACATTATTACCTTGATGAAATAAAGTTTGGGTTACGTTTATTTTTGTTAGTTAATTCTGTATCCTATATTTGCATGTTTATATCCATGAATATTAAATTTATTCTAAATTATCCGTTGTCGATTAATAATATGAGAATATTACTAAATTAAGACAAATCTAAAGTTTGGTGGGAGTAGTTCTTGGAAGAATACTTGATGTGATTACATACCAAATTTAGATGATATTCGACGATTCTAGATATAGGACTTATCCCAACTAAAGTGATATTACTTTATGGATCTTTGTCATTAATCATAACATAAATAGTTATCCTTCGACCTGAGATACCAGGAAACGTTGTGGATCTAGTGCATTTCTGTGAATCAGTCTAACGCTATACGTAACTGGTTGCTATACGGATTTGATTTCAGGGGTGCTGCAAAATTCATGAGTTTTGCTTGTAGTCAAAATGGGATTTTGTTTCCTTCAATATTTTGTTGGAGTTTTAATACAGCTGGGCCCCTCGTGGGATTAATTAAATATGTATGTGTGGCCACACCCAAATTGATTTTTGGTAATCTTTAATAATCAATGAACGAGAAAGCATTTTGTTAATTAAGAAATGACTGAGATCCATATCCTTATTAACGTGTATTAAGATACAAAAGGATAATAATAATAATGATGTTTAATCATTAAAAGGTTTTGTCCAGGAGACCTTACTCGAGATCGTACTAGAGGCATCGATGTGTAGCTAGACGCTAATCGATGTGATCACGATATTTATGAATTAGTCCAAGTGGGAGCTGTTAGTTTATGGACGTATTTAAATAGTCATGTGTTAGGATCGAACTCGAGACTATGGGATTGCACATAAACGTTTAGAGCTATTTAATTTTTATATTTCATTTATTAAAATGTAATTTATTAACGAGTGTTAAAAACCGTAACTAACGACCGTTAAGTATTTAATGGAAAATGACTAACGGGCGTTAACTGTAAAAATGGGAAAAATATTTTTTTTGGTTCCCTCTATTTTAAGGGGATGTTTGGCCGGCCCCTATGGGGTGTGTGTTTGTGTTTTTTAGTTTTGGTTTTAAAGCAAACAATATATTCTCTATATATAGTTTGTCTCTAAATCCTAGCTTATGACACACTATAATTACAAAGGCTTTCATTTGTTTTCTTTGCTCATTCATAGTGAAAGAAAATAATCTCTGAAACCTTGCCAAACACCACATTCGGCCGACTATAGCCTAGAGCATACTCGGTTCGTTTTTTCCATAACTACGACACGGTTCTGCTCGCGTGACCTAGCTTGTCGAATAACTTGTTTGAGGCGTGTGTACAAGAGCATAGATTTAACCTCCTTTGGTTAATCTTGGATTGGTTTGAAGTGTTCTTTTGCTAGGAAGCTTTGCAAGGTAAAATACCCTTTTAACTTTAATGTTCAATTAGTTATATGCATGTTATGTTAATTGATCCTAATCGCTTCCGCATGTGCTATGATGTTTATATGTTTTGTTTATCAAATAAGTGTTATGTTAGATCTAACAAAACAACAATACAAACAAACGAAAATAAGAATAAACGACAAATTTAATAATAATTATTTAATATTGAATATGTTATAAATAAAATGTTAAAAAAATAGCCAAAAATACTTAGTAGAATGTGTATTAGAGTGTGCAAACTAAAATCCATCTAACTATGTTTATACTTGATTTGAATAACTGCATTCGTGGCTGATGAAAAGGCTATAATATATACTACAATCAAGCCGCATCTAAATTATATATCACTTGATGAACTTTAGAATGTTTGTGGCATGAAATATACATAAATGTTTCTCAAAAAACATTTAATTAGATTAACGAATCAAGAATAATATTCCTACATCGATATGGATTGTACGTCGTCAATGACTACTACAAAAGTGTAGTGTTAAAGTACTACAAGTATTATTAATATAGTTAGTTTATTATTTTTGTGGTTTACATTTGTTTACAAATATACATATGCTATTTTATGTCATTTTATCTTACAGTTACATGTTAAGAATAAAATTTAGTGTTGTTTGTTTTGCACTATCAGTACTAGTAGAATTTGTGTTGGTAGTCATGTATTAGTGTTGGTAGTGCCTGGTCAAATGTGGCCAAGGTGACAATGGTCAAGATTAGTATTGTTAGTGATATTAGTTCTTTTGGAAAAAATAAAGACTAAAAACGCGTTGGTTATCAACAGAATATATCTTGTATATATCCTCTGAATTTAAAAGATTGTTTTTGGTTCTTATCTTGTAAATGACTCATTGTGCTATAAAAGGAGGTCCTAGGTGTAGGTTTTACATATACTTTCATACGTTTCGTTCTAGCTTTAAGGTTTTTATAACCCTATTGCTTTTACAGAGTACTCGTTTTATTCTCAATAATATTAAAGCTTTTGGTGCATACAATCTGTCTTGTTTATTCATAAACCTTTCATTCAATCTTAATCATATCAAGGAGTAGATTTCGCATACTCTTTGATATTCATACAAAATTTCTGTTAAGGCTATATAGAGTTTACTCTTTGTAGTCTATATCTACAAGCTAGATTAAACGACCAAAAGGGATACAAAAAAGTGGTATTAGAGCTTGTTGAGAAGCTTTGATCATGAAGATTATTGAAAACTGCTTTAAACAAACAAAAGAGATGGATTTCAGAACCTAGACAACCAAACACATGAACAAAGTTCCTAGCTTCAAACAACGAGAGTTTAAAGAGTGGAAGTTTAGGTTTACTCAGTTTGTCTAAATGTATAACTAAGATCTATGGGAGGTTATTGCCCATGGGAACACTTATAGCAAACCTTTTGCTACAACATATGAGGACAAAATACAAGAGATGACCACTGATGAGAAGAAGAGAAGGACAAATGACATGAAGGCCATGAGTATAGTTATACTAGATATACCTAAAGAGTGTATTCTTGCTTTTCAACAGCATGAAGATGCTTAATCTTGTTTGATGCATTTGTTCTAATGTTTAGTGGTAATGATTCCACCAAGAAGGTAAGAACACATTCATGAAGTCAATGTTTGAAAACTTAAATGTTAATGGATCAGAATCACTTGATTCTATTTACAATATTATGATCAAACTCATAAAATTAGGAGGAAGTGTTGAACAGAAGGACATTAATGCTAAGTTTCTTAGAAGCATACATCTAGAGATGGATTCTAAGGTATCTATCTGAGAAAATAAAGATAATATTGACAATGTTAATTTTGATGATCTTTACAATCACTTCAAAGTGGTTGAACAGAAACTCAAGAAAAAGGCTGGGTAAACCCCTAATGCTATTAACTTGGCGTTTGCCTCAAATCTGAGCTATATGATAAGGCTAATATTGGTATCATTCTTAATGTTGCTAGTACATATGTTAGTTCTTGCAACACTTCTGTCAGTATTGTTGGCTTAAGTGATGGTACCATCTATGCATTCTTGTCAAACTATGAGAATGTTGCAGTGATAGTTGTTGATGATCTTCAGTAGTTGAATGATAATGACTTAGAAGAGTTGGAAATCAAGAACCAATTGGCCGTTCTAAGCATGAGAGCAATAAGATTCCCCAAGAGGACGAGGAAGCATATTACTCTTAATATTGGTGACAAGGTTGGGTTTGATAAGTCATAAGTGGAGTGATGCAACTGCCACAAGAGATAGCATTTTCCAAAGGAGTGCAGAAGTCCAAGGAGTCAAGAGAACATGAGAAAGCCTCAAAAAAGGAAGGTAGCTATTGAAGAGCCTTCTACAAAGGCATTGATGGATATTGTTATTGTTGGTACTGACTGGGGATTCATGGAGGATGAAGAGCCGATTTTCAAAATGGCTCTCATGGCATTTTCAAACTCTGATGTAATTCTTGATAAACATTATACTAAAGCTTGTCTGAAACCTATGAAGAACTCCAAAAATATTTTGATTATATTAGGAGAAATTATAATACGTCTGAATGTATTGTGTCTAAATATAGGAGAGGTATTGTTATGTTAGAAGAACAGACATAAAGTTATAAGGAACAAGAAATAGCTTTTAAGATTATATCATTTCTTCTTAAAATAGAAATAGCAGGTCAGGCTTTTGAAATCACTGAGCGTAAAAAGAAACTAGAAAGTAGTGAGCTTAATAAAAATGAGAATGAAGTTAAGTTCAAGAGTTTTAATAGTGCTACTAAAAGCCTAGAAATAATGATTGATAGTCAGGTCCTTGACAAATGCAAATGTGGTCTCGGATATGATGGTAATTAGCATGTTGTTGAGCCCCCTCTTATGTACTTTCCTCCTAGGAAAGATTTGTCATTCACTGGTTTGTCTGAATTCCATAACAAGGAACCTGAGTTTTTGCCAATTAGAGTATAGGACAAGAAGGAGAGTGATGATACTATTGTTCCTATTAAATATTATGTTGAAATTTCACAAGATGCACTATTTGCTAGTACTAGTACTGATGTTCCTTAGATTGAGGATTGGACATCTGATATTAGTAGTTAATATAGCACAAACTCTCAATCTTCTGATAAGTTAGAATAGAAAGCTGCTTTTGAGAATGCTGGTAAGTTGAACCCCAACGCCCTAAATACAAACCAGTTAGAAAAACTTTAAAATGTGCAAATATGTATAGAACTAACCAACCTAGGGGAAATTAAAGAAATTGAAATAATCAAAATTCCCAACAACTAGGAAAAAGGTTTGTAATGTACAATAAGCTTGCTATATATGTGATAGTTTTGATCATTTGCAGGCTAAATTCAGGTGTAACCAGAGGAAAAGGGTGGGATATAGGAATAATCTTAATAGGGTTGATAACAATTAATATGCCAAATAGACCAACCCAAAACCTAATTGTAACACCCCATTTTGGTAAATTGAATGTCACGCGTGATTATGGCGTGCCATCAAAGCATACAAGGTAAATGTCTTAAAAACATTAAATGATCATGAAAGGAAATACCGGAAACAAACATCAGTACCCCAAGTATAAGCTCATCACACACAAACATAAGTACTGTAAAGGAAAAGGACTAAACAATGTCTAAATATATAAGTAGCAAAATGTATGATGAAATGCATAAAGTAGAGAAGGCTAGATAGCTTCCAATCCATATGCACGTACGCTTAAAGTCTATGAGCGCCCTTGAGTACCTGCCGTTTGGGAACATGAAAGGAAAACGGCTGAGCATAACGCTCAGTGCACGGATTTACAAATATGACATGGAATAACGTAAGCATATAAGAGTAATAGCAACAGAATATTCTAAGTTCTAAGCAATCTGGATTCATGTTCATAAAACTGGTTTTATAGTTTGAAAAGACTTATGTTTCTATGAAAGTATGTTTTAATTAGCCAAATAGCCTATATAGGTCATGAGGTTCCACCGTGCATGAATACTTGAAGGGGAGACCTCGTCATGCAATTAGAGGGGTTGCCTCTAATTAAATTATCTGGGTAGGAGGGATCAACTCCTAGTGAATGATGCAAGGTACACATCGCATTAACTCTGATAATACTGGTAAACATGTAACTAGGATGCACCCATATGCCCCACATGATATTATAATATAATGGCCAAAACTGAAAAGGGACGCCACGAGCAATCACTTCGTCGTGGGGAAGTCATAACACTGGTGCCTCTAGTGTTATGGTTATGGTAACTCCATAACTAGGTGACACTGGTCATGCATGTATATGGCTTAGGCGATTATTCTAACATAAGTAATCAAACATATAAAACAATACTGGGAAAACAATTAGATGCAAACGGAGAATCCTAATAAGGAAAGAATGTCCATACTGAAAGGACGGGAAATCTGTACCTTATGTCCAGTGAACGAAGAAGACGAAAGAATGGAAGTCCTACTTCGATCTCACTAATGCTACATAAATAATATACATGTATAAGTATTCTGTTTACTGAGTACGTAACTGATTTATATCGTGTCTAAGCTTGTTTTATATGTTCATCTCTTGTTTTACTGATTTTAAGGTTATGTTGTATTTACCATGTGTTCTACGTATTCTGATTAAGTATAACTTGTATTTCCTGTATTATTATACTTGTGTGTAATAATAAGTAACTTCCTAAAAATAGCAGGTTTCCTAAAATAGAAAGCTTCCAAAAATAGAAAGTTTCCAAAAATAGAAAGTTTCCAAAAATAGATTAACTTCTTAAAATAGATCAGTTTCTAAAAATAGAAAGTTTCCAAAAATAGTAAGTTTCCTGAATTAGAAAGTTTCCATAATTAGAATTAAGCTGAATTAATAAGCTAATAATTTAAGCTTAAGTTTACTGGTTAGATACCCTAAGTCATGTGATTCTAGTATAGTTTATTAATAAAGACATGTTAATTAAATAAACTATAGGTTATATGATTTAATTTAATGTAAGCATGATTTAATTAAATTAAGGTATATAAAATACTTAGGTTAAAACATGTATTAATATTATATTAATTATAACCTAAGTCATGTTTATTAATTAATTATATTTCATGTCTTAATAATTAAATAATACTATAGTCTAAATTAAATAATTAAATACTTAGGTTAAAACATGTATTATTTAGTAAATAATAATTAACCTAAGTCCATGATTAATTAAATTAATTACATGTCATGTTTTAATTAATTTAATATCTTGTTAAAAATAAATACTTGAAAAAAATAAAATACTTGTACATATTTTAGTCATGAACCGGACCCATGTATTTAATTTAGACATGTCGTGAATCGGAATCGGAACCCCTTTGAACCGGCCGGAACCAAACACCCCTTAACAGTGGCAAACCGGCTTGGCCGGTTGCCACTGTTCTTGTTTAGGCTGCCAGCGGCTTAAGCCGGTGGTCTTGTCTCTCGGCTAGCCGCTGCTCAGCAGTGGTTTCCCACCGGCTGTGTGCTGGTGGTCCCTCTGCTTGCGATGCGTTCCCCCTGCTTGACCCAACCTGCCACCGGCTGTGTGCCGGTGGTGGGGCTGCTTGCTGCCGAGACCCAACCGAACCACAAGGACACCCCGACGCGAGTCGGGGTTCCTTGTTCCTGCTGTCGACCGAACCAAACACCACCGAGATCATAGCTCTCGGTTGATGGCGTGATCAAAAACACGTCGAGAGCCTTGGGCTCTCGGTTTGTTTTTCGGCCGAGCAACCAAACCCGAACAAACCCTTAATTTTTACCCCCCATGATCACGTGACATGTTTAATCCTTGTTTTTATTTAATTCATATTCATGTGTAAATAATTAAATAAAAAGAGTAAAAACTAAAAGGGTTTACGGATTACCGAATACGTGTAAAGATAGAGAACAATAACACGAACACGATCTTGAATTTGATTAGACAAAAATCAAACAAACACCCCTTTGGTGGTGGTTGTTGCCGCCGGCCAAGAGAGAGAAAAGAGAGAGTAGGGTTTTTGATTTCTTGAAAATTCAGTAAAGTGAAAAAGAATGTTTTCCCTTATTTGTTATTTATTAAAATCAAATGGGCTTGGCCCTTTTCCTTCTCTTGCTGTCGCAGCTAGTAGGGCCCACAAGGGAAAACCCAGAGTTTTCCCGTGTTGTAAATTTACGTGCTCATGTGTTCGTATATTCATGTTATAATTGTTCGTGTTATATTTAATAGTTGTACATAACGATATTAATCGTATAATATTAATTAAGTACGTAGTTACGTGTTCGTGATTTTTACGTTCATGATTTTATGTTCGTGATTATAATTATTATTGTTAATAATTATCGTGTACTATCACGTACTTAATACTTATCATGTAATTATACGTACATAACTTCCGCAATTACTAATCGTGATATGTGTTCATGCTATAAAAGGAAAGTTTTAATACGTACGTACGTTTACTAAGTGTACTGTTCATGGTAAAAGTATGCAGGTTTTACAACTCTTCCCCTAAAAGAGAATAATTCGTCCCCGAATTATAGATAAAATAAACTGAAAGAGGAACATACCCGAATTCAAAACATGAAATGAGGGTAAGAAGTCCGGATAGACTCCTCTGTTTCCCAAGTGGCTTCCCGCTCGGTATGGTCCCTCCAAAGGATTTTGATGAATGGAATCGTCTTCTTCCTCATGACTCGTTCTTGCCTGTCAAGAACTCGTTCGGGTTCCTCTATGAAGGTAAGATCTTCAAGAATCTGTTCCAGTGGATACTGAACCATGTGAAGGGGATGATAATTGTACCCTCTAAGTAAGGACACATGGAAAACGTCATGAACGTGAGAAAGCTGCGGAGGTAACACTAAGCGATAAGATACTCCACCGACTCGCTTGATGATATCAAACGGTCCGATGAATCGAGGACTGAGTTTCCCTTTGATTCCAAAACGTCTAACACCACGTGCCGATGATACCTTAAGAAAGACGTGATCTCCTACGTTAAAATGTAAGTCCCTACGATGCTTGTCGGCATAACTCTTCTGATATGTACGAGCTTCCTGTAATTTCTACGTAGCTACCACGACCTTTTTGTTGGTCAACTATACCACCTCCGGTCCTTCTAGTGTTCGCTCACCAACCTGATCCCAACAGATTGGGGCGCGACACTTCCTGCCATACAACATCTCGAATGGTGCACACTTGATGCTGGCGTGCCAACTGTTGTTGTATGTAAACTTTACTAAACAGATGTAATAATCCCAGTCTTCTGTCCACTCTAATGCACATGCTCGGAGCATGTATTCTAATGTCTGAATCGTCCGCTCCGATTGCCCGTCTGTTTGAGGATGAAAAGCCGTGCTGAGCTTAAGTTTTGTACCCCAAGCTTTCTGCAGACTCTTCCAAAATCACGAAGTAAACCGAGGATCTCTGTCCGAGACGATACTGGATGGAGCACCATGAAGTCTCGTGATCTCCTTCTTGTAAGTATCGGCGAGTTCTCTGATCGGAATCCTTGCAGATCGGTAAGAAATGAGCTGACTTAGTAAGTCGATCAACGATAACCCAAATCGCATCATGCATCCTCTTAGTCTGCGGAAGACCGGTAACAAAATCCTTGGTGATCTTGTCCCACTTCCACTATGGAATGTCTAACGGTTGTAGTAGACCACTAGATCGCTGATGCTCGATCTTAACCTGCTGGCAGGTAAGACATTTGGAGACATAAGTAGCAACATCCTGTTTCATACCACTCCATCAAAAGTATTGCTTGATGTCGTGGTACATCTTGGTTGAACCAGGATGAATGGGGAATGGGGAGCTATGAGCTTCAGCTAATAATGCTTCCCTAAGTGTAAGATCATCAAGAACACAAAGTCTAGTGCCCTGCCATAAGATACCATCGTCATCTAACCGAAAATCCGTCTACTGATCCAAGTTCTGAATGATTGCCCAAATTTAACCATCATCCTTCTGAGCTTCCTTGATCCTAGAGAGTAAATCAGGTTCCACTCTAAGATTAGCCCAGTAACCGTGCTGTCCACGTACCATGATCTTAATGTCTAGTCGCTTCAAGTCTCTTATAATCTCTTCCTCAATTCTAATGCCGTTTATCATACCGAACTTTCTACTAAGTGCATCTGCCACTAAATTCGCCTTGCTAGGATGATACTGTAGATTAATGTCATAATCCTTCAACAACTCTAACAATCTCCTCTGTCTCATGTTCAACTCACATTGAGTGAAGATGTACTTCAGGCTCTTGTGATCTGTGAAGATATCACATGATTCTCCATACAAGTAGTGCCTCCATATCTTCAATGCAAACACGACTACTGCAAGTTCCAAGTCATGCGTATGGTAATTCTCCTCATAAGGCTTAAGCTACCGTGAAGCGTACGCAATCACTTTCCCATGTTGCATGAGAAAACAACCAAGTCCCTTCCGTGAAGCATCACCATAGATTTGTAATCCACCTGTACCAGATGGGAGAGTAAGAATCGGTGCAGATACTAACTTCTGCTTTAGGTCTTCAAAGCTCTTCTCTCTTTCTTTAGTCCAGACGAATTTCTCCCCTTTCCGCATCAGTTTGGTCAATGGAAGTGCTAAACGGGAAAAGTTCTCTATGAACCTACGGTAGTAACCAGATAAGCCTAGGAAACTGTGAACTTCGGTCGCAGATGTCGGCCGTGGACACTTGGTAATAGCCTCAACCTTCGCTGGATCCATAGTGATTCCTTCTGCTGATACAATGTGGCTTAGAACGCCCCCTTGTATAACCAGAACTCACACATGAAGAATTTAGCATACAGCTGCTTCTGGCGAAGTATCTGTAGTACAGTACGAAGATGGTCTTCGTGTTCCTCCTTGGACTTAGAGAAAATCAGAATGTCGTCAATGAAGACAATGACGAACTTGTCCAGGAACTCATGGAAGATACGGCTCATCAGATCCATGAAGACAGTTGGAGCATTGTTAAGGCCAAAAGGCATAACTACAAACTCATAGTGCCTATAACATGTACAGAAAGTAGTCTTGGCGATGTCCTGCTCTTTAACCCGTAACTGATGATAGCCCGACCTTAGATTAATCTTGGAGAAATGTTTGGCCCCTTGGAGGTGGTCAAACAAGTCATCGATGCGTGGCAACGGATATCTATTCCTGATGGTGATCTTGTTGAGTTCACGGTAATCTATGCATAGACGCATACTGTCGTCCTTCTTCTTTACGAACAGAACAGGTGCGCCCCATGGAGAAGCACTAGGTCGAATGAAACCGCGTTCTAACAGTTCCTATAGTTGTTCCTCTAACTCCTTCAGCTCTATGGGAGCCATGCGATAAGGAGCCTTTGATATTGGCTCAGCTCTTGGGACGAGCTCAATATTAAACTCCACTTCATGAGCAGGTGGTATGCCCGAAAGTTCTTCTAGAAACACGTCTGGGAATTCTAACACAATCGGTTGATTCTGGATAGATGGAGATTCAGCCTCCAAATCATGAACAGTAGCAAGATAGCCCTCACAACCTTGTGACAGTAGTGCACGTGCTTGTAAGGTCGAAATTATTTGTCCAGACCTTCCGGGTACGAACCCGTTGTGAATGTAATCTGGTGCATTTACATCACCCAAGATGACCCGATATGTATGGCAGTCAATGGTGACGTGATGTTTGGATAGCCACTCCATGCCCAATATCATGTCAAAGTCGCTCATATCTAAAGGAAGTGCGTCAACATGACGAATCTTGTCGTCAAACTCTAGGGGAAGGCTCTTGTACGCATGGTTTATGCGTACAGAGTCTCTTAAAGGCGTGGAAATGTTTAATACATTCTCTAAAGACATATGGGATATCATAACATTCTTGGCATTAGCAGTAGAAATGACCGAGTGAGTAGCACCCGTGTCAAATAAAACACATGCATCTTGACCATACATATACAAGATTCCAGTGATGGTACCTGTAGACTTGTTGGCCTGATCGCGAGAAGTCGTGTACACCCGTCCACTAGTAGAAGGTGGCTTCGAATTAGCATGTCCAGATGTACCCACTATCTCGCCCTTGCGACAGTCCTTCATGCGATGACCAGTAAGGCCACACTTGAAGCAAGCGTCGTTGTCGCGACGACATGGCCCTAGGTGCCCCTACGGTTGCAGGTAGTGCAGAGAGGGTGAATGTACCCTCCAGCAGGTTCCCTTGCTGGCTGGGAGCCCATTTGGAAAAGTACACATGAGACATGGTTTATAGGTACAAAAGGACAATGCGGAAAAATCGTAAGATGTAATACCAGTGATAGCTGGACGATTAGGCTATGAACCTCTTCGTTCCTGCTCCCTCCCGTTACCATGATTCCTGGTAGAAGATTGCTAATGTGTCATAATTATAAGTCATAAACGTGCCACATAAGAAATGAGTTAAATGTAGGGACCTGCTGCTGTTTGAGTTTCCAGCGCTGTTACGATAATTATCATTACCGCCATGCCTATCCCTAACAGAACGGTCTTGAGTCTGACCGTTACCCTTAGGCTGAGTAGGCTGTTGCTGAGTGGTCGGTTGAGACCGGTCCCCAGTCTTCTTCCTGAAAGATGGAGTTTAAAGAGAAGGATAAATATTGGATAGTACTGAATGAATTTGAAATGGTCACCGCTGAATGACGAACAATTACCTCTACTCGGGCCTCTCTACTTCCCTGAATTCCTCTCTCTCCTACAACATCTCTAGCTTACGTGCTGCATCGGCTACTTGTGCCACCGTGTTAAAGGTAGCACACACCAAGTTGTTGGCGACCGATGTACGAAGAGCCCACCGAAAGTGGTATGCTTGCCCTTCGACAGTACCTGCTGCTGCGCCAAGAAAACCAGCCAAACGAAGAAAGCGCTGCATGAACTCGTTGCTGTTCTCCCCAGCTCTCTGCCTAATCCCTTGGTACTCCCTCTTCAACTTGTCTTGCTCAGCCTTGGGGAAGAACTGTCCCATCACTAACTCCCTAAACTGAGCCCAAGTCAAGCCAGCCACCCAATTGTCACCACCCTCAGACTGCTTCACTGCCTTCCACCAAACCCAGTACGTCGCCTTCGAACTTGTAACAGGCCAACCTCGACTTGAAGACGGGGTCTCAACCCATTGCATCGAATATCTTCTCGATATGAGCCAACCAGCTTTCAGCCTCACTGGGGCTGTCAGTTCTCTCGAAGGATCGCGGACGTTGCTTGTTAAATCTCTCCAGCCATGTGACTAATGTTGCTGGAGGAGGAGGAGAAGGAACTGGGTGCTGTTGCTGATTGTTGGTAGCTTGCACCTCAGCCCGGATGTCGTTCCTCAGCTGAGGAAGCAAAGCTTGCATCGCAGCTTGGAATACTGCATTGAGTTCTTCCTGATCGCATGTGAGAACCATCTGACAGTATAAAACAAAATGCATGATTAAAATGATTAAACATAATATATACATGACATTTTTTTATGCCAAATAAATCATGAGAAAAATTTTATGCATGAAAACAGTGCATGAATGCATGATGCAGTTTTATGAAAACTTTTATATGCACGAGGGTAAATGCATAAGGTCGGTTCACCTAAAATAAAAGACATGGCGAGGGGACGCCTAAGGGTCGGTCCCAAAGTTAAAAGTTTCGATAAAAGCACATGCGACTAAATAGGGCCTGTCATGTACCAACCATTACTTAGTCATAAACCTACGACAATGACATATAACATGAATGCATGAAAACAATGAATGCATGAAAACTGACTGTCAGTTCTAGGAAGACCATAGTGACTACCCACTAATCACAGGTCGTGTTTTGAGAACCTGCATGTCGAAGCCTTGGCTCTGATACCATAACTGTAACACCCCATTTTGGTAAATGGAATGTCACGCGTGATTATGGCGTATCATCAAAGCATACAAGGTAAATGTCTTAAAAACATTAAATGACCATGAAAGGATATACCGGAAACAAACATCGGTACCCCAAGTATAAGCCCATCACATACAAACATAAGTATTGTAAAGGAGAAGGACTAAACAATGTCCAAAGAAATAAGTAGCAAAATGTATGATGAAATGCATAGAGTAAAGAAGGCTAGATAGTTTCCAATCCATATGCACGTACGCTTAAAGTCTATGAGCGCCCTTGAGTACCTGCCGTTTGGGAACATGAAAGGAAAACGGCTGAGCATAACGCTCAGTGCACGGATTTACAAATATGACATGGAATACGTAAGTGATATGTGTGTAAACACCCATCCTTTTTACCACTTAATTACAATAATAACCGAGCCAAAACGTGTATTTTATGTCATTTATGTCGGAATTATGCGTGGTTTGTGTTTTTGTTGTGATTTAGGACGAAAAGGTGAAAAGTGGAGAAAACACAGGCATTCACGGGCTTTTATCGAAGAAAAAGACGAAAGACGAAGTCAAGAAGTCAAGAGTGCAAAAAGAACGGAAGTCCAAGACCAATTCTGAAGATTTATCGAAGAAAAAGTCAAAAGACAGAAGTTTACTAAAAGCCGAAGAACTCAAGTCTAATTTATTGAAGAATTACAAGACGAGTTCAAAGAAATCCCGAGACAAAGTCATTAAAGTCCAAGATTTAAGAAGATTAAAGACTTAAGGACTTAATCATGCAATTAAGAAAAGATGAAAGAGGGAAGGAAGCTTCCTAAGCACTCCCTAATCTCCCCTATAAATAGATTAGGATTTATTTCATTTTCTCTTGTTGGCTAGAGTGACACTAGTTCTTCCATTTTCATTTCCTTGCACATTTAAACACATGTCATTTACTTAATTGTCAAATTTAAATACTTGTCTTGCACCTTAAATACATTTAATTTCAAGTAAGTTTCCTTTTAATTCTTGTCAATCTTTATTTTTATTGTTCATCTCCTATCTACCTTTCTTTAATCTTTAATTTTTATGTTTATTGTTCATGTTCATGTTCTTATTTTATTGATTTGATTAAAGTGGGTTTTGATTATTTTGGTTATATTTGTTAGTTTTGTTGATTTGGATTTTTTGTTTATGATTAGTAGATGTTTATTGATTAGTTTGATCTAATCTTGTGGTTGATTTTGATTAGTTTTGTCTAGATTCGTGTATATTGTTCTTCCTTGTTCTTCGGTTTCTGTTATTGATCTTTCCCAGGTAGTATTCCGGATCAACAGCGCATTCCGGATTAAGGTTGTGTTGAAAGTTGTTCCGAATCAAGGCTCTCATCCGGAATAACTGACATATTCCGGATCAACCAAACATTCCGGATCAGCCTTTCATTCCGAGTGAAGGCTTTGTGAAGAAATATTCCGGATCAAGGGAGAAATTCCGGATCAAGAGGTTTTATTCGGAATAATTGTTGGGACTTATATATCTTGAGTTGATATGACAAAAGAAGATGAAGGACTTAATAATAAATAGGTAGCTTTGATAGTAAGCTAGGGTTGTGATGTAACCCTAGTACCTCTATTATATAAAGAGGGTTAGGCACACATGGTTATTCACTGATTAATATACAATGTAAACTAAAGGTGTGTGTGCGTTCTCCTGGTGTCAAGCCTATTAGGCACCAGGAGTAGTAGTAGCTTATTAGTATTTTATGAATAAGAAAGCCTTGTTCATAACTTTGATTGTGTTCTTTATGTTCCGCTGTGCTTATTACAATCATTATTATTATATCCCAGATGAGTCTAGATCCTAAGACTCAACAAGTGGTATCAGAGCTTGTTGGCTCTCGATCTGGTTGATCTACAAGGTTTTTCATTAGTATTTTCTGTTTTTATATAAATAAAGCTACTGATCTAGGGTTTTTCCCAACAAACCCTAGATGCTTCGTTGTTCTGTTGCTGCTGATCTATCATGTTCCTGCTGTTCATATGTTGTTGCTGTTAATTCATGTTGTTGTGTTTGATCAAGAAGGCATCAGGTTTGTGCTTGATGGTGGTCATACTGGTTTTGGTGAGTTGATTCTTGAATCAACGATGAACCCCATATGATCAAAGGTGAATGTCGATTATTGCTGCTATGATTTGTAGAGGAAATTCGTGTTAGGGTTTTGTGTGTTTACGAAACCCTAGATCGACATGTGAGAAGGTTCTGAGATATGTTTTCTGATATTAGGGTTTTCTTTCAAACCCTAAATACAGGTGGTCATGGTTTCGAGGAACAAAAATATGCAGCAGAAGGTATGATCGTATTATTTGATGTTTCTGGTTCATGGTCAGTAATACAGATGTACACGTTGTTGATTGATGATACGAACCATGGCTGCTAATACAATCTTCTTGTGTTATTTTTCCCTATATGGTCTTGTTCAAAAGTATTAGGGTTTCTGTTTAAACCCTAATCGATAATGATGGTATACAATAGTAGAGGTTAAGGTTCGATGTTTTTGATCAGATATAAATTCATGTGTGTTGCTGCTCTATTGAATTGCTTGCTGAACATCACGAGGCAGCATGATCTTGTGGTCAGAATATGTTGACATGGTCGCAGGATGGAAAGGATTTGGTTTGTTACGTTGTTTATGGAAGCATAAATATGAAAACGTAAATCGAGGTATATTTGGAAGTGATGTGTGGCTATTATAGCAAGGTCACAAACGTGATATGTTGGAAGCAATTATGGTTGCGTGATTATGGAATGTTCGTAGGCTTGGAATGGATCTCATCGTGTCCTCATATTCCGGGATTCAGGTATAACTAATTTAATCCGTGAGTTTGGATCAATTATATGAATTCCTGTTTTTTTGGGATCTTATATTCCCAAAATTATTCCATGCCTCATTCAAACCAGTTTAACAGCTGGAGTGGCTATCATCCCGATAATACTCTATTTTTTAGGGGTTGCATGCTTTTCTTGAAAGTATGTATATTTCTAGAAAATAATATTTGCTGTTATGGAGAGTATTTGTTTCCTGATTTATTGGACTTCACATATATGACTCGTGTGGATTAACACATCTGCAAAGTCTTCATGGACTTTATGATGGGCATGGTAAGTATAAAACAGTTGGGTTATATTTTGAACGAGATATGTGGATTTGAAAGGGTCATGGATTGGTTTTGGAAACAACATTAATTGTTTGCCTAATTTTTCGGGATTCACTTTATTGAACGTGTGTTTATCCTAGAAGTTAGGGTCAACAGCTTATAAGGTCAAGCATGGTAAGTTCAAGTTTAGCTCCTAGTCTTTAGGGGTTTCACTTCTAAAAACGTGTTGAACAATTACTTTCCATGTATTTGATTTTATGGTTGGATGGACGTGGCCTTCTTCATTACATGATGGGCTAGATATTTTGGGATTAAGATACATAATGATAAAGGTTTTTATGCTCGTTCAATACAAAATATCGTCCATATGTTTTATTTTGGTCAGTGACAGCAACAGCAACGGACTCAGCGACATCTAGTGACAGAATGTTCATAAAAAAAAAGAAAAAAAAGAAAAAAAAAGAAAAAAAAAAAGAAAAAAAGGGTTTTTGCGATGTACTGGTTGATTATTTCTTGCTACTGGTCGGTTCCTCCTGGTCAGTTTCTACTGGTCGGTTCCTCCTAGTCGGTTCCTCCTGTTTGTTTCCTCCTGGTCGTTCCTACTGGTGATCTTGAACAATGAAGAGGTATATGGTTATTTCAAAAGTTCAGTTTATGCTATAATTCTTGATTGGAACAGTTACACGCTCTTTTACAAATATTTGGGGCATATGATACCATACAGTTCATGATATGATCATCACAAAATTAGCATGATCATAAGCATCGAGTGGTTTCTGGTTGATCCGTCAGAGCTCACTGAGACTATCGGCCATTGCATGTGATCGCCATGCATATATTGATCACAAGAATTATACAAAGACATTTTATGACATGTTATTGTAATAAGCATGTCTTTTTCACACTGAATTAGTGGATGATCCATACTACTGAGTTCAAGATGCAAGAGATGGTTAGTTTATGGTTCCTACTGGTGAGTTATGGTTTCTTGACGAAGATACTTGCTTATTGCTTATTTGATGTTGGAGTTGATTTTCACAAACTTGTTATCTTCTTATATCTCAATTAGGTGAGCAATACACCTTGTCTTTGGACTAAATATATTGTTACAGCTTACAACTGGCTCATAGTTGTGAAGGTTACCAGTTCCCATGTACCAAAAACTGTTGGTGAGCAATACACCTTATCGTTGGATTAAATATATTGTTATAGCTAACAACTGGCTTATAGTTGTGGGGGTTTTCAGTCCCATGAAATAAAAACTGAGATGATATAAGACACAAGTTTGAGATATTTCACTTCTTCATAAAATTTGTTATACTTGATTTTCTTCATCAATGATCTCTCCAAGGAAGCCTACTGGATTCGACATGCACTTCTTAAGGGGAAGACGATCCTTTTTGAGTTGATGTGACAAAAAGGGGAAGAATGCATGGATCGAGGGGAAGCTTAGCCTTCATCTATATTTGCTTCAGGGGAAGCTTGTGCTTACTGGTTTTGTCAAATCAACTAGGGGAAGATTGTTGGGACTTATATATCTTGAGTTGATATGACAAAAGAAGATGAAGGACTTAATAATAAATAGGTAGCTTTGATAGTAAGCTAGGGTTGTGATGTAACCCTAGTACCTCTATTATATAAAGAGGGTTAGGCACACATGGTTATTCACTGATTAATATACAATGTAAACTAAAGGTGTGTGTGCGTTCTCCTGGTGTCAAGCCTATTAGGCACCAGGAGTAGTAGTAGCTTATTAGTATTTTATGAATAAGAAAGCCTTGTTCATAACTTTGATTGTGTTCTTTATGTTCCGCTGTGCTTATTACAATCATTGTTATTATATCCCAGATGAGTCTAGATCCTAAGACTCAACAATAATTAATTATTCCGGATCAAGGTCTTCATCCGGAATCTTCAACATTCCGAACCAAGGAAAATATTCCAGATCAACTTGTTCATTCGGAATATTTTAAATATTCCGGATCAAGGTTCATTCGGAATATATTCCAAACGAAGGGCCAAGGAATTATTCCGAATCAAAAGTTCCGAATCAAACATTCCGGATCAAGGCTTTATTCCGAGTCAAGACTTTATTCCGGATAAGTGATATATTCCGGATAAAGGATTTATTCCAAAATCAAGGGTTTTGGTAAATATTCCGAGTAAAGAAGAACATTCCGAACGAAGGTTACATTCCGGATGAATGTTTATTCCGAACGAAGGATTATTTCGGATAAGCTGTGTTCATGTTATTTTTAGTTTATGTTTTTAATTCTTTAATTTTCAAGCTTTACTTTTCCCGCCTTTTTACTTAGTTGCACTTTAAGATCACTTGCCTTAGATTTATTTTAGGTTTGCCTTAGTTTAAGTTTTAGTTGCATTTTAAGTTTCCTTAGATAGATTTAAGTTTGTGTTATTTACTTTTAGTGCTATTTACTTTTCGTCACGCGTTTAAATACTTGCCATTTATTTTAAATTAGATTTAGAGTTATTTTAACGTCATTTACATTTACGTCTTGCACATTTATTTTTAAAACATCCAAAAATATTTGTTTCACCAAAAACAATTGAGTCGTACTTTGAACCGGAAATCAATTCGTTAAGATACCGAGAAACGAACTTTTCAACTAATAAAATCTCTATATTAAAACGACTGAGTCGCATAGTTAATCCATTTTTCAATTCGATTAGACACACATCAACGAATCTTTTTAATTAGGTAAAAACCTAGTTATCAAATGGCGCCGCTGCCGGCTCTTTTCGTAAAGATTAACGGTTTTCTATGAGAGACGCGTTGCTTTTTGGGATCCGTTCACTCGTGAACGTTATTTTTTGTGTCAAAAATTTTCAAAAAATCCCAAAAACATTTGAAAAATCATAAAAATCATTTCTTTTTCAATGTTTTGCACCAAAAATATTCATCTTTATCCTCTATTATGTTTAATTCTTTTCTTTACCCCTCTTATTTATAATTCTTCATGGATTCGTCTTGCGTACGGTGTGGGAGACCATGGCATGGTTTTCAAACATGTCAATGGTGTACTTGTGAGCGGTGTGGTTTTGATATCGACGATACACAATTTGGATTTTGTCCATTTTGCAATTCCACAAATTCATACTTTTCCTCTTACAATACTTTCTCACCTTCTCCCGTCTATGACAATCCTTATCCTCAAGATGCACCGGGTTTTTCTCCATACCCGTGGTGCTATATTTGTGGGGGCCCTCACGATGTTTCTTCTTGTGATTCGTCGAAGGTCTTTGAGAAAGTTCCGTGCTATCATCCCAGTGTGTATAACTTTGAGCCCCCACGTCACACCGTCAATCATCAACCCTTTTGTGCACTTCCTCCTGAGCAAATGGCCATACTTTTTGACAACTTTCAAAAAGTTCAAGAAGCTTGCAACAAGATCATGGAGAAATGTCAAGCGGATCAACAACAAGAGCAAGTATCTAACCTTAATGCTTATACTCCTCCTCTTGTGCCTCCATATTATTATGATAGTGATGACGATGAGAGTCCTATTTCGTGGAACGATGAGAATTCTATTCCTTCTCCCGACTTGCCGGCTCTGGAGCCTAAGGATTCAACCATCCTAAGGGATGAGGATATTAGCACAATTCCTGCAAAGGAATCCGACGAATTCATAAAGTCTAGTGTTGATAACCTTGTCCCAATTCCAAGTGAATCTGAGTTGACATCCGACAGTGACGATGAGTATAATGCACTTTCTTCTGATGATGTTCCTTCCACCAACACTTTGAGAGAGGATTCTTTGGCTTTCTCTAATCCTCTTTTTGATCAAGATGATGATTTTACTTCTAGTGATGACGAGTCACTATCTGATGAAGACGTTCTAAAGGAAACTTTCAAGATTTATTCGAACCCTTTATTTGATTTTGATGACGCTTACATATCTAGTGAGGTGAATCCTCTCTTTGACGAAGGGATTGAGGACATTGTTAGCTCTTATTCTGCTGCTATTACTGAACATACTTTGTTAGCCATGCCCCCTTCTATCGCAGAGGTAGAGAGTTCTGACTCTACTGGAAAGGTACCGCAGGTGGAAGGTAATTCTTCTCTTACTTCTCCTACTATATTGCCCCCTCATCCCACTGAATGCACGCCCAAGCGGGTGATGTATCAATTTTTTTTTCACTCTCCGGGAAATGAGGATGAGTGCTTTGACCCGGGAGGTGAAAATGACCATTCTATGATTGATAACCTTACGACTTTGCCAATTGGTCAGCATCCATTGTCTTTGGAGGATGACAATGTGATTCCTTTACCCACCCCACCTCCCGTGGATCAAGACTTCACATACTTCTCGTATGTTGAATGGACCTTTCTACCGTTTAAGACTTATCCTCCCGCCTCCCCTTTGTTGATGTCAACCGGGAACGAGGACAAGGTCTTTGATCCCGGTATTACATTCGAGGCTTCCCCATGGACCATTTAATTCGGGGACGAGTCAGGCTCGTGACTCGGTTAACAAAAACAAGCGCTTCTCGGGAGGCAACCCGACTATCTATCTATCTTTTTCTTTGTTTTTACCATAAGTGTAGGGGGGAGACCCGTTGGTGTTTGCTATTTCCTCTTCTCTCATATTCAGGGATTCGAGCGCTCAATGATCCACTCTTGATGATCTTTGATGACCCGTGATTCCGTGTTTCCTTCTTCCCGGTTCTATCCTAAACTCTTTTCGATTCACTATTTTATATTTTCCAATATTAAAATAGGAATCTCGTTAGTTGTCTTTTTCTTAGCAAGATTTAAACAACGTGCACAATGTCTTAAGTGTAGGGGAGTTTACTCCCACATGCTTAAACATTGAGGACAATGTTTATATTAAGTGTAGGGGGGACTTCTATCGAAGTTAAGTGGCCTTTTCCTTGTATTTGTCCTCATTTTAACCGGAAAATCAATTTTTCGACATTTTTTAAAATTTTTGATCTATTTTGGCCTATTAGTTTTTCCCTTTGTATAGTTATTTTCTTTCCTTACTAGAATAAATTTTAATAAAGTGGTTTTAATTTTCAAACGTTGTGAATCTTTTGACTCAACCCGAGTTTACTTATCTAAGTTTACTCTAGCTAGTATCCTTAACGTGTTTAAGTCAAGTTTTGCTAGGCTTTTATATAGGGAGCTATAAAACGCGAAAGTCTTAACCCTCACGGGTTAAGAACAAGAACTTTTCGCAAGTTCCTATAATTGATCCTAGAGAGTTGTTTATCAAAGGAACTTTAAAATGCGATTTCTAAACTTGAAAAAGTCCAAGAGTTTGCAAGATCCTATAGATGACTCGAAAACCCAAAACTTTGATTTAATAGGCTAAGCATCCACGAGTCTCATTCCTTGAGATTTTAAACTGTGGAGAACGAGAGATGATAGAGTCAATTATAAGTTTGGTATTCTTTCGCGAATTTATGTGAGTTAATTATAAGCCTATTCTCCCATCGCTTGCTAATAAATTTATCTGCAATAAATAAGGTTGTACGATTTGAAAAGTTACTTAGCTTCTAGCCCAAGATCGTTTAAAAGTTGCTCGGTATGGATTAGAGTTCATAGCCAAGGCATAACTTATTGAAGCGGGATGCGAAGATTGGCGAGTCCAAAAAGGCCCTAACAAGGCACGAGGGCTACATTTTGGTGCTAAAGATCCAAAAGTGATGTGAAGAATCATTTATCAAAGATCAATATGAAGGATCGAGACACACGACGAAAAGCAATTACTCCCCAAAAGATCATGGAGAAGTCTATCCAAAAAGGCCCTAACAATGTATGAGGATAAATAGATCCAAGTCCAAAAAGGAGGCGGATCGTTGTATATCAAAGTCCAAAGTAAGGATTGGAGAAAAATGAAGAAGTCGTGGTCCAAATATGAAGAATCTCTCAAAACTTCAAGTGAAGAAATTCCTATTATAAAGATAAGACCATTATTTCATGAACATCTCTCAAGGTTTGAAGTATGAAGTCGCTGCCAAATATCGGTCCGAGAAAGGTCTCAAATCGCGAAGCGAGTTATGCCAAGATATGAACTTTATGAGGTCCCGAGAAGCAGCTTTAAAAGATTTTATCCTTTAGGTAACTATTGATTAAATCGTTCACTTTATTTTCAGCCTTAATAACTATCTAAATAAGTCAACAATGCATCCTCGTGATCATTTAAGACAATAATAAAATATAAGAGATACACCTAGGAATAAGGGAGTCTAAGTGAATAATTGGCCCATATGAGTTCGTGTTAGTTTGCTAACTTATAATAACAATGATCTCGTTTTTAAGCTTGGTTTGGAGAAAGTGAAAACTTGAGGATGATAATCATTCAGAACATTTCCAAAACCCTAAGGTATGTTTTTGATTTCTTTCTTACTTTGAATATTTATAATTTTCTATCTCTTTAATAAAGGCCAACGTAGATTGATTATGATGAAAAATGTAATCGTGCTTTGTAACTAATGCATTGCATGAGGACATTGCAATGGTCAAGTGTAGGGGATTTGATATGTGTGTAAACACCCATCCTTTTTACCACTTAATTACAATAATAACCGAGCCAAAACGTGTATTTTATGTCATTTATGTCGGAATTATGCGTGGTTTGTGTTTTTGTTGTGATTTAGGACGAAAAGGTGAAAAGTGGAGAAAACACAGGCATTCACGGTCTTTTATCGAAGAAAAAGACGAAAGACGAAGTGAAGAAATCAAGAGTGCAAAAAGAACGGAAGTCCAAGACCAATTCTGAAGATTTATCGAAGAAAAAGTCAAAAGACGGAAGTTTACTAAAAGCCGAAGAACTCAAGTCTAATTTATTGAAGAATTACAAGACGAGTTAAAAATATCCCGAGACAAAGTCATTAAAGTCCAAGATTTAAGAAGATTAAAGACTTAAGGACTTAATCATGCAATTAAGAAAAGATGAAAGAGGGAAGGAAGCTTCCTAAGCACTCCCTAATCTCCCCTATAAATAGATTAGGATTTATTTCATTTTCTCTTGTTGGCTAGAGTGACACTAGTTCTTCCATTTTCATTTCCTTGCACTTTTAAATACATGTCATTTACTTAATTTTCAAATTTAAATACTTGTCTTGCACCTTAAATACATTTAATTTCAAGTAAGTTTCCTTTTAATTCTTGTCAATCTTTATTTTTATTGTTCATCTCCTATCTACCTTTCTTTAATCTTTAATTTTTATGTTTATTGTTCATGTTCATGTTCTTATTTTATTGATTTGATTAAAGTGGGTTTTGATTATTTTGGTTATATTTGTTAGTTTTGTTGATTTGGATTGTTTGTTTATGACTAGTAGATGTTTATTGATTAGTTTGATCTAATCTTGTGGTTGCTTTTGATTAGTTTTGTCTAGATTCGTGTATATTATTCTTCCTTGTTCTTCGGTTTCTGTTACTGATCTTTCCCAGGTAGTATTCCGGATCAAAGGCGCATTCCGGATCAAGGTTGTGTTGAAAGTTGTTCCGAATCAAGGCTCTCATCCGGAATAAGTGACATATTCCGGATCAACCAAACATTCCGGATCAGCCTTTCATTCCGAATCAACCAAACATTCCGAGTGAAGGCTTTGTGAAGAAATATTCCGGATCAAGGGAGAAATTCCGGATCAAGAGGTTTTATTCGGAATAATTAATTATTCCGGATCAAAGTCTTCATCCGGAATCTTCAACATTCCGAACCAAGGAAAATATTCCGGATCAACTTGTTCATTCGGAATATTTTAAATATTCCGGATCAAGGTTCATTCGGAATATATTCCGAGCGAAGGGCCAAGGAATTATTCCGAATCAAAAGTTCCGAATCAAACATTCCGGATCAAGGCTTTATTCCGAGTCAAGACTTTATTCCGGATAAGTGACATATTCCGGATAAAGGATTTATTCCGGATAAAGGATTTATTCCGAATCAAGGGTTTTGGTAAATATTCCGAGTAAAGAAGAACATTCCGAACGAAGGTGACATTCCAGACGAATGTTTATTCCGAACGAAGGATTATTCCGGATAAGCTGTGTTCAGGTTATTTTTAGTTTCTGTTTTTAATTCTTTAATTTTCAAGCTTTACTTTTCCCGCCTTTTTACTTAGTTGCACTTTAAGATCACTTGCCTTAGATTTATTTTAGCTTTGCCTTAGTTTAAGTTTTAGTTGCGTTTTAAGTTTGCCTTAGATAGATTTAAGTTTGTGTTATTTACTTTTAGTGCTATTTACTTTTCGTCACGCGTTTAAATACTTGCCATTTATTTTAAATTAGATTTAGAGTTATTTTAACGTCATTTACATTTACGTCTTGCACATTTATTTTTAAAACATCCAAAAATATTTGTTTCACCAAAAACAATTAAGTCGTACTTTGAACCGGAAATCAATTCGTTAAGATACCGAGAAACGAACTTTTCAACTAGTAAAATCTCTACATTAAAACGACTGAGTCGCATAGTTAATCCATTTTTCAATTCGATTAGACACACATCAACGAATCTTTTTAATTAGGTAAAAACCTAGTTATCAGTAAGCATATAAGACTAATAGCAACGGAATATTCTAAGTTCTAAGCAATCTGGATTCATGTTCATAAAACTGGTTTTATAGTTTGAAAAGACTTATGTTTCTATGCAAATATGTTTTAATTAGCCAAAAAGCCCATATAGGTCATGAGGTTCCACCGTGCATGAATACTTGAAGGGGAGACCTCGTCATGCAATTAGAGGGGTTGCCTCTAATTAAATAATCTGGGTAGGAGGGATCAACTCCTAGTGAATGATGCAAGGTACACATCGCATTCAATCTGATAATACTGGTAAACATGTAACTAGGATGCACCAATACGCCCCACATGATAATATAATATAATGGCCAAAACTGAAAAGGGGGACGCCACGAGCAATCACTTCGTCGTGGGGAAGTCATAACACTGGTGCCTCCAGTGTTATGGTTATGGTACCTCCATAACTAGGTGACACTGGTCATGCATGTATATGGCTTAGGCAATTATTCTAACATAAGTAATCAAACATATAAAACAATACTGGGAAAACAGTTGGCTACAAACGGGGAATCCTAATAAGGAAAGAATGTCCATACTGAAAGGACGGGAAATCCGTACCTTATGTCCAGTGAACGAAGAAGACGAAAGAATGGAAGTCCTACTTCGATCTCACTAATGCTACATAAATAGTATACATGTATAAGTATTCTGTTTACTGAGTACGTAACTGATTTTATATCGTGTCTTAGCTTGTTTTATATGTTCATATCTTGTTTTACTGATTTTAAGGTTATGCTGTATTTATCAAGTGTTCTACATATTCTGATTAAGTATTACATGTATTTCCTGTATTATTATACTTGTGTGTAATAATAAGTAACTTCCTAAAAATAGCAGGTTTCCTAAAATAGAAAGCTTCCAAAAATATAAAGTTTCAAAAATCGATTAACTTATTAAAATAGATCAGTTTCTAAAAATAGAAAGTTTCCAAAAATAGTAAGTTTCCTGAATTAGAAAGTTTCCATAATTAGAATTAAGCTGCATTAATAAGCTAATAATATAAGCTTAAGTTTGCTGGTTAAATATCCTAAGTCATGTAATTATAGTATATTTTATTAATTATGACATGTTAATTAAATAAACTATAGGTTATATGATTTAATTAAATATAAGCATGATTTAATTAAATTAAGGTGTATAAAATACTTAGGTTAAAACATGTATTAATATTATATTAATTATAACCTAAGTCATATTTATTAATTAATTATATTTTATGTCTTAATAATTAATTAATACTATAGTATAAATTAAATAATTAAATACTTAGGTTAAAACATGTGTTATTTACTAAATAATAATTAACCTAAGTCCATGATTAATTAAATTAATTACATGTCATGTTTTAATTAATTTAATATCTTGTTAAAAATAAATACTTGAAAAAAATAAAATACTTGTACATATTTTAGTCATGAACCGAACCCATGTATTTAATTTAGACATGTCGTGAACCGGACCCGAAACCCCTTTGAACCGGTCCGAACCAAACACCCCTTAACAGTGGCAAACCGGCTTCGCCGGTTGCCACTGTTCTTGTTTAGGCTGCCATCGGCTTAAGCCGGTGGTCTTGTCTCTCGGCTAGCCGCTCCCCAGTAGTGATTTCCCACCGGCTGTGTGCCGGTGGTTCCCCTTCTAGCGCTGCGTTCCCACTGCTTGACCAAACTGCCACCGGCTGTGTGCCGGTGGTGGGGTTGCTTGCTGCCGAGACCCAACCGAACCACAAGGACACCCCGACCCGAGTCGGGGTTTCTTGTTCCTGCTGTCGACCGAACCAAACACCATCGAGATCATAGATCTCGGTTGGTGGCGTGATCAAAAACACACCGAGAGCCTTGGGCTCTCGGTTTGTGTGTCGGCCGAGCAACCAAACCCAAACAAACCCTTAAATTTTACCCCATATGACCACGTGACATGTTTAATCCTTGTTTTTATTTAATTCATGTTCACGTGTAAATAGTTAAATAAAAAGAATAAAAACTAAAAGGGTTTACGGATTACCGAATGCGTGTAAAGATTAGAGAACAATAACACGAACACGATCTTGAATTTGATTAGACAAAAATCAAACAAACACCCCTTTGGTGGTGGTTGTTGCCATCGTCCAAAAGAGAGAAAAGAGAGAGTAGGCTTTTTGATTTCTTGAAAATTCTGTAAAGTGAAAAAGAATGTTTTCCCTTATTTGTTATTTACTAAAATCGAATGGGCTTGGCCCTTTTCCTTCTCTTGGTGCCGCTGCTAGTAAGGCCCACAAGGGAAAACCCGGAGTTTTCCCGTGTTTTAAATTTACGTGCTCGTGTGTTCGTATATTCGTGTTATAATTGTTCGTGTTATATTTAATACTTGTACATAACGATATTAATCGTATAATATTAATTAAGTACGTAGTTACGTGTTCCTGATTTTTACGTTCATTATTTCATGTTCGTGATTATAATTATTATTGTCAATAATTAGCGTGTACTATCACGTACTTAATACTTATCGTGTAATTATACGTACATAACTTCTGCAATTACTAATCATGACACGTGTTCATGCTATAAAAGGAAAGTTTTAATATGTACGTACGTTTACTAAGTGTACTGTTCATGATAAAAGCATGCGGGTTTTACACTAATACCAAGATGGTTTCCATACCTGTTGTACTCATAAATGATCTATAACCAATTAATAATGCTAGTCATTTTAATTCAAGTAGACCAAAACCAGTTAATTATGGTAGGCCTTTTAATACTTCCCACCTAAGACCACACTTTCGTAGTGCTAGAACAATACCTTTTGTAGCACAACCAAATGTTAGGGCACATTTTCAGAGGAAAACATTTATAGATCATCAAAATTCTCATCATAAGATTAGTACTGTTAGGCCAAAATTTAATACTAGTTTCTAAAGGTCAAATTGGTCAAATAATTTCATACCAAATTCAAGAGTGTTAAATGATGTCAGGGTTAATGAAATTGAGCTCAATGTTATAAGCCCTCAACATGTTGGGTTTAGAAATCTAACAAACCGAATAGTGCATCAACTGTTCTTCAAAGACATAATTACATTGAGGCACGAGGCATATCCAAGTCTGTTATGGCTTGGGTCCCCAAAAGAGACTAACTTGTTTCTTAATATGTGCAGGGTACTTCACTATAGGAATCAAAAGACAAAGGATACTTTGATAGTGGGTTCTCTAGACACATGACTAGAAACTTAGAGTTTCTATTTGACTTCAAGGATTTTGCTAGAGGAAATGTCACCATTGGAGAAGTACATGGTGGTAAAATCTATGGTGAAGGTACTTTTAAAGCTGGTAACATTGACTTTGAAGATGCGTACTATGTGAATGAGCTTTAGTATAACCTTTTGTAGCATATCTCAGATATGTGACAAAAGGACTTATATACTCTTTACTGACACATAGTGTGTTGTCCTTTCACTGGACTTTAAGATGCCTGATGATAATTATATACTCTTTGAAGTCCCAAGAAAGAAGAACATGTACTGTGTTAATATGAAGGATATGATTCCTAAAGAAGGGTTAACTGCTCTGGTTGCACATGCTACATATGATGACTCAATCTTTTGGCATAATAGGCTTGGTCATGCAAATTTTAAGAACATTAACAAACTTGTAAAAGAAAATTTGGTTATAGGCTTGCCACCCAAGCATTTCTAAATGACCAAACCTATGTTGCTTGTCTGAAAGGAAAGAAACACTGAGCTTCTTGTATATGTCCAAGATTATGAACTCTACTTCTAAGCCTCTTGTAATACTTCATACGGATTTGTTTGGGCCTACTTTTGTGTATAGTATGGATAATAAGAAGTACTGTCTAGTTGTCACATATGATTTTTGTAGGTTTACATAGGTTTTATTTCTTTCTTCTAAGGATGAGACATTAGAGATCCTTAGGTCTTGCATTAATGAAATAGAAAATCATACTGAGAAATTTGTGAAAACTATTAGATGTGATAATGGGACTGAGTTTAAGAACAAGGAGCTGGGTGAGTTCTGTGCAACAAAAGATATTAAGATAGAGTTTAGTGTTTCTAGGACTCCTCAACATAATGGAGTTGCTAAAAGGAGAAATAGGAACACTAATAGAGGCTGCTAGAACTATGTTAGCTGACTCCAAGCTCCCCACGAATTTTTGGGCAGAAGCTGTCAGGAGTGCGTGTTATGTGCAGAATAGGTTTTTAGTGATTAAGCCACACAAAAGACACCTTATGATCTCTTTAAGGGTAAAGCACCAACACTACACTACTTGAGACCTTTTGGTTGTCATATCACTACTCTTAATACTTTGGACCAATTGGGAAAATTTGATGGGAGGTTAGATGAAGGGTTTTTGTTAGATATTACTGAACAGTAAATCATACAGAGTATACAACCTAGAACCAAACATGTAGAAGGGAGCCTGCCATTAGATTCTTGGAGGATAAGCCCATAAATGCAGGTTTTGGACCAGATTATATGTTTGGTATTGATTCTCTAACAAATATTATGAATTATGTACCAATTGTTGCATGTACAAACTTTAACAGTTTTGCAGGCTTAGAGAAGAATGTTATCATGTTGCCACTTTTGGAAGATGACTTTGTTTTCCCTAAAGATACAAGTGTCATTTCAGAAAAGAAATATGATGCATAATCAAGTACTAAAGATGGTTCTGATGAACAGAGGAGGATTGAACAAGATATAAGCTCTACTGATGCAAATAAGATGGATGACAATATTATTAGAAAGAATGCTAGTATTGATGAAAATCCATGGAATGAAAACAACTTTAATGTAGCTAGTGCTGGTGGACCAAAGATTAATGTTGTCGATGTAGTCTCTAATACTTGTAGTATAAATCTTTAAAATCTTCACAATCCACCAATTCATATTGTTATCTCCAGTGTTGAGGGTGGTAGTGATCCTTTTGAAAATACTTTAGAAGAGTGGGATGATGCAAAATAGATGTGAGCAACATGCCTAACTTTTACACAGTGCACAAAACTCTAGACACGAGAACTAATAAGGATCATTTACTAGAGAATGTTATTTGAGATGTTTAGTCTCTTGTGCAAACTAGGAGAATGAAAAGAACAAAGACCACCAACCAACAAGAAATCATAAGTGCTATTTATGAAGAAAGGAGCATAAGGGTCTGAATACTTGTTTGTTTGTATGCTTCTTGTCATGCGAAGAGCCCAAGAGTATTCGAAAGGCTCTTGAAGATGCATCTTGGATTGAGTCCATGCAAGACGAGCTTCTAAAGTTTTAGTTACAAGATTTTTGGGAACTTTGTGACTTACCTACAAGTGTGAGAGTTATTGGCACTAGATGCGTTTTCAGGAATAAATATGATGAAAGAGGAATTGCTAGAAACACGGCTAGATTGGTTGCCCAGGGGTTCATACAAAAGAAGGTCTAGATTATGATGAAGTCTTTGCCCCTGTTACAAAGATTGAAGCTATAAGGATGTTTTTGGCTTATGCTTCATATATGGGTTTCTTGGTATACCAGATGTGTGTCAAGAGAGCTTTCCTCTATGGCACCATAAATGTGACACCCTAGGCAAATCCCACATCGGCTGTGGCCATGAGAGATCCATGGTTCATAAGATAACAATCGCCTTCTCATGACACAACACATTTTGTGGTCTACTGCAAGTGGGATTCTTAGGAACTGGCAGTTAAGCGTGCTCATAGGAGAGTAGTACTGGCCTGGGTGACCTGCCGGGAAGTCTTCACAAGAGGCCACAAAGCAAATCAGTGAGCTTGCGGGCAAAGCGGACAATATTGTTGTATGAGTATGCGAGATGTTACAAGTGGTATCAGAGCCACTCCTGAGCCGTTCGGGATGGTGGGGCAAACCTCATCGAGGATGATGAGTCCCGAAGGGGGGGGGGTGATTGTGACACCCTAGGCAAATCCCACATCGGTTGTGGCCAAGAGAGATCCATGGTTCATAAGATAATAGTCGCCTTCTCATGACACAAGGCGTTTTGTGGTCTACTGCAAGTGGGGTTCTTAGGAACTGGCAGTTAAGCGTGCTCATGGGAGAGTAGTACTGGCTTGGGTGACCTGCCGGGAAGTCTTCACAAGAGGCCACAAAGCAAATCCGTGAGCTTGCGGGCAAAACGGACAATATTGTGGTCTGAGTATGCGGGATGTTACAATAAATGAAAAAGCATATGTGTGTCAACCTCCTGGTTTTGAAGATCTTAAGCATCCTGACAAGGTCTACATGGTCAAAAAGGCTATTTATGGTATTCATCAGGCACCAAGCGCATGGTATGAAACTCTTACAAAGTATTTGATGGACAATGGTTTTCAGAGGGATAAAATTGATAAAAACTCGGTTCATCAAAACACAAAATGATGATATCACGTTGGTTTAAGTTTATGTGGATGGTATCATTTTTGGTTCTACAAAACTAGAGATGTGTGCAACTTTTGAGAAACTTATGAAGGATAGGTCCAGATGAGTTCAATTAGAGAACTCACCTTCTTTATGGTTTGTATGTGAAATAGAAGAAGGAGGGCATCTTTATTAGTCAAGACAAGCATGTGACTGAGATTTTAAAGAAGTTTAACATGATGGATGTTATGCGTGCTACCACTCTAATTGAAAGTTATAAAAATTTGTCTAAGGATGAAGATGGTGAAGAATACGATAAGAATATGTACGGGTCAATGATTGGGTTTCTGATGTATCTTACATCATCAAGACCTGACATTATGTTCCGTGTGTGTGCATGTGCTAGGTTCCAAGTCGATCCTAAGGTTTTACACTTTCAAGTAGTAAAAAGGATCTTTAGATACTTGAAAAGTCATCCCAATCTTGGACTTTGGTATCCAAAGGATATTCCCTTTGATCTGGTGGCATATACAGATAGTGATTTTCTTGTGCTAGTTTTGATAGGAAATCAACAACAGGTGGTTGTAACACCCCATTTTGGTAAATGGAATGTCACGCGTGATTATGGCGTGTCATCAAAGCATACAAGGAAAATGTCTTAAAAACATTACATGACCATGAAAAGGAATACCGGAAACAAACATCAGTACCCTAAGTATAAGCTCAACACACACAAACATAAATACCGTAAAGGAAAAGGACTAAACAATGTCCAAAGAAATAAGTAGCAAAATGTATGATGAAATGCATAAAGTAGAGAAGGCTAGATAGCTTCCAATCCATTGCACGTATACTTATAGTCTACGAGCGCCCTTGAGTACCTTCCGTTTGGGAACATGAAAGGAAAACGGCTGAGCATAACGCTCAGTGCACAGATATACAAGTATGACATGGAATAGCATAAGCATATAAGACTAATAGCAGCGGAATATGATAAATTCTAAGTAATCTGGATTCATGTTCATAAAACTGGTTTTATAGTTTGAAAAGACTTATGTGTCTATGAAAATCTGTTTAATTAGCCAAATAGTCCATATAGGTCATGAGGTTCCACCGTGCATGAATACTTGGAAAGGAGACCTCGTCATGCAATTAGAGGGGTTACCTCTAATTAATTAGTCTGGGTAGGAGGGATCAACACCTAGTGAAGGATGCAAGGCACACATCCCATTCACTCTGATAATACTGGTAAACATGTAACTAGGTAGCACCCATACTCCCCACAGATAACATAATATAATGGCCAAAACTGAAAAGGGATGCCACGAGCAATCACTTCGCCGTGGGAAAGTCATAACACTGGTGCCTCCAGTGTTATGGTTATGGTACCTCCATAACTAGGTGACACTGGTCATGCATGTATATGGCTTAGGCTCTTATTCTAACATAAGTATCAAACATATAAAAAAATTACCGGGAAAACAGTTGGCTGCAAACGGGGAATCCTAATAAGGAAAGAATGTCCATACTAAAAGGACGGGAATCCGTACCTTATGTCAAGTGAACGAAGAAGACGAACGAAAGGAAGTCCTACTTCAATCTCACTAATGCTACATATAATAGAGTACATGTATAAGTATTCTGTTTATTGAGTACGTAACTGATTTTATATCATGTCTTAGCTTGTTTTATATGTTCATGTCTTGTTTTACTGATTTTAACGTTATGCTGTGTTTATCATGTATTATGTATATTCTGATTAAGTATTACTTGTATTTCTTGTATTATTATACTTGTTGTGTAATAATAAGTAACTTTCTAAAAATAGCAGGTTTCCTAAAATAGAAAGTTTCCAAAACTAGAAAGTTTCCAAAAATAGAAAGTTTCCAAAAACAGATTAACTTCTTAAAATATATCAGATTCTAAAAATAGAAAGTTTCCAAAAATAATAAGTTTCCTGAATTAGAAAGTTTCCATATTTAGAATTAAGATAAATTAATATCATAAGTCATGTGATTATAGTATAGTTTATTAATAATAACATGTTAATTAAATAAACTATAGGTTATATGATTTAATTAAATATAAGTATGATTTAATTAAATTAAAGTGTATAAAATACTTAGGTTAAAACATGTATTAATATTATATTAATTATAACCTAAGTCATGATTATTAATTAATTATATTCCATGTTTTTAATAATTAATTAATACTATAGTCTAAATTAAATAATTAAACACTTAGGTTAAAACATGTATTATTTACTAAATAATAATTAACCTAAGTCCATGATTTAATTAAATTAATTAAATGTCATGTTTTAATTAATTTAATAACTTGTTAAAATAAATACTTGTAAAAATAAAATACTTGTACATATTTTAGTCATGAACCGGACCAATGTATTTAATTTAGACATGTCATGAACCGGACCCGGAACCCCCTTGAATCGGTCCGAACCAAACGCTCATTAACAGTGGTAAACCGGCTTGGCCGGTTGCCACTGCCTTTGTTAAGGCTGCCACCGGCTTAAGCTGGTGGTTCCTTGTCTCTCGGCTAGCCGCTGCCAGCAATGGTGTTCCCACCGGCTGTGTGCCGATGGTTACCCCTGCTGGCGGCTGCGTTCCCCCTGCTTGACCCACGACTGCCACCGGTTGTGTGCCGGTGGTGGTGGCTGCTGGCTGTCGTGACCCAAACCAACCACAAGGACACCCCCGACTTGCGTCGAGGTGCCTTGTCCTGCTGTCGACCGAACCAAACACCACCAAGATCATGGATCTCGGTTGGTGGCGTGATAAATCATACGCCGAGAGCCTTGGGGCTCTCAGTTTGTGTGTCGGCCGAACAACCGAACCCGAACAACCCTTAATTTACCCCCCTTGATCATGTGACATGTTTTTAATCCATGTTTTATTTAATTCATGTTCATGTGCTAATCAATTAAATAAAAGAATAAAAACAAAAGGGTTTACGGATTACTGAATGCGTGAAAAGATTGAGGAATAATAACGTGAACATGATCTTGGATTCAATTAGCTAAAAAATCAATCAACACCCCTTTGGTGGTGATGTATGCGGCCAACCACAAGAGAGAGCAAAGAGAGAGTAGGGTTTTTAGTTTCTTGAAAATTCTTTGTGAATGAAAAGGTTTATTCCTTTTTGTTTATTACTTAAAAATCAAATGGGCTTGGCCCGTTTCTCTCTTTGGTGTCGCGGCTACTATGGCCCACAAGGGAAAACCCGGAGTTTTCCCGTGTTTTAAATTACGTGTTCATATGTTCGTGATTTCGTGTTTAAATGTTCGTGTTATATTTATATACTTGTACGTAACGATATTAATCGTATAATATTAATTAAGTACGTAGTTACGTGTTCGTGATTTTTACGTTCATGATTTCATGTTCGTGATTATAATTATTATTGTTAATAATTATCGTGTACTATCACGTACTTAATACTTATCGTGTAATAATACATACATAACTTCTGTAATTAGTAATCGTGACACGTGTTCATGCTATAAAAGGAAAGTTTTTATATGTACGTACGTTTACTAAGTGTACTGTTCATGGTAAAAGCATGTGGGTTTTGCAGTGGTTGTCAGTTCCTAGGATGCAGATTGATATCATGGCAGTTGAAGAAGTCGATTATAGTGACTACCTCTATTACTGAGGCAGAATATGTGGTTGTTGCTCATTGTTGTGGACAAGTGATATGGATTCAGAATTAGATGTTAGATTATGGGTATAATTTTATGAATACTATTTTGTATATTGAAATAACAATACTATTTTTATAATTAGAAATCCAGTTCAACATAGCAAGACTAAACATATAGAAATTAAGCACCATTTTATAAGAGACTTTAATAAGAAAAAGTTAATACATGTGCTTAAAGTTGACATAAAAAAGAATTTTGAAGATCTTTTTACCAAAGGTTTTGATGTAGGTAGATTTCAATACTTGAGAGCAAGTGTTGGAACGATCAACCTATAAGTTCTTAAGGTTTTGCTATGGGATGTCTAGTTTTGTAGAGTCTGGTACTGTTATTAGTCAAATTGGACAAACTAGTCAAATCAGTACTATTAGTGTCAAAATTAATGGCAGTAGTGCGAAATTTTAATAATATTGGTCCTCTTTCTTAAATTGACATAAGAAAAGGTTTTGGGCAAGTATTCTCTTTGTTTTCGAATAACATTTATAGGACAAGAAAAGCAATATGGAGGGATTTGGGTATTGTACACTATGTTGGATGCTATGTTGTTTCTTAGCAAGCTATTTTCTACTAGCCGGCTCACTCTTTGTCATTCCATTTATGGTGAGTTAGTCTTAGGACATCTAGCTTAGAGAACAACTTCATGTTAGAAATCGAGTCAAGAAGATTCTTTTAATGAGTCTATCTGATCACATGTAGTACTTGTAGAAACTAGAGGCCGGGGGTGGGGGTGGGGGGTGGGGTTAATAATTTCTTAAATTAAATTGGTCGAAGATCGATTTTAAAAAATATTTTTCAAAAACTTAGAATTAAATGATTATGTGAAATCTTCCTATGCACAATATTAACAAGTGATAGTGGTTCTAAACTAATAATCACAAGTATATGCAAAAAAGAATAATGAATGGAAAAAGATAAGGAAAATAAATATCAAACCGCACCAAGGATTTATAGTGGTTCGACAACGAAGCTCACTCTTCATTCCTACTCCAATCCTCGAGTACTCCTTACTCGAGAGTTCACTAATCAACAAGCTCATTAAGGTGGAGAAACCATACACGTCGCTTAACCAATTTCTGACTCTAAGCTAAAAGTTGAGCCCTAATCTTTGCTAGGACCAATCTACACCAATATACTTTAAGGCCTAAGTATTAACCACGATACATATACAACTTCCAAATATACACATCAAATTGGATCTTCACAATGACACAAGAAATAAAGTTTAGATCTTCAATGGATCTTGAATTTGCCGCAACACTTCAAGGATGAAACTGTTCTTCTCTTTGCACTCGAGAGGATGAGATGAGAGGAGAAGGATTCACTTATAAACAAGTAGTAATCAACCAAATAACAAAGGATTTGAGTGATTTAAGAAGGTGAATTGAATCTGATAATTTGTGTGCAAAAGAGTTGAAGTGAAAATTTGGAAATGGTCTACTATTTATAAGACAAGAGCCCAACGTTCATATATGGCCACGGTTCATTAAATAGGCCCGTGGTTCCATATCAATGTGGATCCGCGGGCCCCTATTTCGAACTGCGCCTGTAGACTTCGCTCCCTTTTATCTTTTTATGGGGAAGTCTTATCAAGTGATGTTTATACCTCCAGAGGATATTCTAAAACCATTTGGAATATGGCATATTCAAATTTTCAATTCCTATTTTAATAAAACATTTTTCTAAAAATAAAGTTTATTTAAAACATTTGTCATTTTTAAAATAAAAGTGAGTTTTAAGAAAATATAAATCCTTGATCACTTAGGTAGGTTAAGAACTTGTTTATTCATACCTGAAGTGACAATGGATGAAATAAAATACACTTGAACTCAAGAATTCGATTTTCGTTGTTTTCGTAAATGCTTGTTTTTATATATTGTCGTAATCAAAACAAAGCGAGACTGAAAAATGCAAGTAACGTTTTTAGGCATCATTGCATTAACAATACTCAATAATGATAATGGTTTTCACAAACCAGAGGTTAAAGTAACCTATAGTGTATGTGTGTAGTAAGGTTCTGTTTGAGCATGCATTTTTGCCAAGTTCTAATGGATTTATCTGAGTAAGGAACCGTACAGGGTTCAATATGTATCTCATGGATTTGAGTGTATATTGAAGACTTTGACGACTTACTTAGATTTTGAAGTTAGTTCTAGTCTACTTGTGTGTGGGTTCTTACTACTATGTGAGTATAAAAAAATAAAAAAAATTAAAAAATTAAAAAATATTAATAAAATGATGTTGTATGGTGTTCTTGTTTTCATTTATGTACAAATATGATTCGTCAAGCTAGGGAGGATGTTAGGAAGTTGACTAAGTATTTAAAATCTGTTATGTAAATCAATACTAATGGTAGCTGAAGTAAATGAAGAAGTAACATTAGTCTCGAGGGAGGCTAATGATGATAATATTGGTAATAATATGTTTGTTAGTGCTGGTGAGGCTACTCCTACTGTTGATGATATAGAACAGGGGAGGAGTAACATGTCTAAGTCCTCAACCATGTATCATGGTCTCACCTTCAGGGGTTACTTCCCTTGGATGTGGTGAGGATAATTTTTTACTCTTGGAATTGATTGTTACAAGTCTTACTCATAGGGTTTACACTTGAATACAAATTACGGGCATAAAGAAACATGTGTCTTAGGGATTTTGCTACACAGAAGTCCCCATTAACCCAAGGGAGGGTTTAAAAAGCTCAAGAGTTGATGAGGAGATTCTTATGGGAAGAATAAGTTTAACAACGGTGACCACTAAGGATGAAGGGAATTTTTGCAGAAGTATCAAAAGAAGAAGATAGAGCTATACAAGGAGTATGTCGTTTTATTTGTTCCTATTTTTATTCAAGAAAATTATAGATTTGAAAGGAGAATCACAAGTTTAGGGGAGGATTATTGGGAATAAAAATTAGCGTTGTTTGTTTTGCACTATCAGTACTAGTGGAATTAGCGCTGGTAGTAATATATTAGTGTTGGTATTGTCAGGTCGAATGCGGCCAAGGTGGCCATGGTCAAGGTTAGTTTTGTTAGTGATATTAGTTCTGCTGCAAAAGATAATGACTAAAGACGTGTTGGTTATCAACAAAAGATATCTTGTATATATCTTTTGAATTAAAAAGATTGTTTTTGGTTCTTATTTTATAAAGGACTCATTGTGCTATAAAGGAGGTCATAAGATTAGGTTTTACATATACCTTTCATACGTTCAATTCTAGGTTTAAGGTTTCTGTAACCCTAGTACTTTTATTGAGTACTCATATTATTCCCACTAATATTAAAGTGAGTTTTAAGAAAATGTAAATCCTTGATCACTTAGTTATGTTAAGAACTTGTTTCTTCATACCTTTAGTGATAATGTATGAAATGAAAAATATTTGAACTCAAGAATTCGATTTCGTTGTTTTCGTAAATGCTTGTTTTTATATATTGTCGTAATCAAAACAAAGTGATATCGAAAAATGTAAGTAATGTTTTTAGGCATCATTGCAGTGACAATCTCCTCCTTTTTGATTCCGACAATAAATAAACTCAAATAAGTATAAAATCAAGATTTTCGAAGATGAGTTTACTTCATTTCTCCCTCTTTGTCGAAGCAAAAAGGTAGCAAAAGTCTTGAAGAAGAGAAGAAACGGACTTTGCTAATGCTCCCCTTGGTGCTTACTCCCCCTTTCTTGGGGCACCAAGAGATAGAGTTATGGTGATAAGCTACATAGAAGGGTTAGAAGAAGAAAAGAAACACCCAACAAGATATGGCAATGGTCACAAAAGAAATAAAAGAGAGAAGAAGAGATCCAATATCCAAAATAAATCATGTTATACCAAAACATGAAAAGATACAAGGAAATAAGTCATAACTTATCATGTTCAACAAATCCTAATATTCTAGTCTAATTTATCACAAAGCTATATTAAAGAGAAATAAAAGACTAAGAAATACACTAGAACTCAACAAACATGATTTGAGCAAAATTCTTTAAATTTAAAGTAAAATCAATGTTGGAGGTGTGATTATCTAGACACGTAGTCATGGCATATTTTCGATAATCCAATAATCCTTTATAGTTCAATGTTGTTTTCGGTATAGTTGAGTGACCCATACATATAAATTATGTATGTTCGATATCAATAGCAAGAACTTTTATGAAAAAACGTTCTTAGATTGTATTAACAATGCACAAACATTTTTCGACCATTTAGAAAAGACTTTGCGAAGTTTTTGAATGAGGAAGAAGAATTTCAAAAACAAATTTTAGAAACTCAAAGACTCAAAGGGAAAAGACTCAAAGAGAAAAAAATCAATTAATCAACCACAATCAAGGTATATGTTCCATTAAACCTAGACCTAGAGCAAGTAATTAAAAGGTTCCCTCTTAAGTGGCTTAGTGAAGATGTCAGCTAAGTTCTATATCGAGGGTACATTCTCAATCGAAATGTTCCCCTTTTGAACATTATCCCTAAGGAAATGGTGACGAATCTCTATGTTCTTAGTTCACGAATGTTGCACGGGATTCTTACTAACGTTTATTGCACCCTTATTATCACACATGATGGAAACATCGTTGAGTGTAATCCCGTAATCAACAAGCACTTGCTTCATTTATAGAGCTTGTTGACAAGCTTTATCGACACTCACATACTCAGCTTCCGTGGTGGATATGGCAAGAGCAGTTTGTTTCTTAGAAAACCAAGAAGTTAAACAACAACCCATGAAGGTACAAATACCGCTAGTGCTTTTCTGGTCCACATAGTCTCCTGCATGATCCGAGTCTGCGTATATTATAGTTTCTACGCCGGTCCCTTTAGGATACCATAAACCTAAATGCATAGTGCCTTTAATGTATCGGAAGATACGCTTAACCGATTCAAGATGAGAGGTTTTAGGATCCTCTTGGAAGCAAGCACAAAGACAAACACTAAACATGATATCTGGTCGACTTGCCGTTAGGTATAACAAACTACCAATCATACCTCTATATTTGGTATTGTCTATCGAATCACAATCATCATCATCTACGGTGAGTTTAGTATCTGAGGCCATGGGAGTCTTCATAAGCTTAGAGCCCTCTAATCTAAATTTCTTTAGAATTTCTTTAACATACTTAGATAGATTAAAGAAAATACCATTGTCTATTTGTTTAATTTGGAGACCTAAAAAGAAGTTAAGTTCACCCATCATGCTCATTTCAAACTCGTCATGCATGATTTTGGCAAAGTCATCACACACACTTTGACATGTTGAACCAAATATAATGTCATCAACATATATTTGAACAATGATAAGGCGAGACCCTTTCTTCTTTGTAAAGGGAGTATTATCTACCATTCCCATGGTATACTCATGTTTTATAATAAATGCTTTAAGTCTATCATACCAAGCTTTGGGTGCTTGTTTAAGACCATAAATATCTTTCTTAAGCTTGTAAACATAATCCGGTTTCTCAAAATCAATGAAGCCATGAGGTTGAGCCACATATACCTCCTCATTGATTAAACCGTTAATAAATTCACTCTTAACATCCATTTGTTGAAGGTTAAAATCTAGAGCACAAGCATAAGCTAAAAGGATCCTAATGGACTCTACCCTTGCTACGGGTGCATAAGTCTCATCATAATCAACACCTTCTTGTTGATTATAGCCTTGAGCTAAAAGTTTAGCCTTGGTACGAGACACTACACCATTCTCATCTAGTTTGTTTCTATAGACCCATTTGGTTCCTATGATGGTGGTACTTCTAGGTGGAGGAACAAGTTCCCAAACGTCATTAGCAATGAATTGATGTAATTTTTCTTGCATGGCGATGACCCAACTCTCATCATTCTTTGGTTCAATCAAGGAGACGAAACAAAAGAAGTTACTTTGATCTTGGACTTGAGATCTAAGGGTCCTTTGGTTAAGGTTGCCTATGACGTTTCTACGGCATGATCCTTATACTCCTTAATGTTTACTTCATTTTCAACATTAAGGTCTTCAACTCCTAGTTTTCTAACCTCTTTGGCATTAACTATGTCTATTTCATCTAAGTCATCATCTACCAAAGGTGGTGTCTAGATAAAGGAGGAGTTTCATCGAATGTCACGTTGAGTGATTCTTTGATTACACCTGAGGTTCTATGAGGATTGTGTAGGCTTTACTAGTTTGTGAATATCCTAAAAAGATACCTTCGTACGACTTTGGGTCGAACTTGGTAAGGTAGTCTTTAATGTTGAGAATGAAGCACTTGCTTCCAACCACCTTAAAATATTCTAATGAGGGGCTTCTTACCTTTAAGAATCTTATAGGGTGTCTTTCCTAAAAAAGGTCGAATAAGAATTCGGTTGAGAATAGGTCGATGTGTCAACGACATTGCACCAAATTTTTTGAGGCAAAGATTGCTCGTTTAACATGGTCCTACTCATCTCTTCGAGAGTCCTATTCATCCTTTCAACTACCCCATTTGATTGTGTAGTGCGAGGAGCCGAGAAGTTATGGGAAATACCATGAGCTTCACAAAAGGCACCAAATTTCACTTCGTTATCAAATTCCATACCATGATCTGTCCTAATAGAGACAATTGTACATCCTAGTTGATTTTGGATATTCCGACTAAAGATTTCAAAATGATCGAAAGCTTCATTCTTATTAGCCAAAAAGCTAGTCCAAGTGAATCTAGAATAGTCATCAACTATCACTAGGGTATAAAGGTTACCTCCATAACTTCGTATGGCGAAAGGTACAAAGAGATCCATATGTAGGTGCTCTGGACACAGAGAGGTAGAAACCAAATTCTTGGATTTGTGACTTGAGTGAAGTTGCTTCCCAACTTTTCAAGCATCACAAAAGTTACTATAAAACTTCATCTTGAGGAGATGTCTTACCAACTCCTTCTAGACCAAAGATTGAATTAAACGCATATTAGCGTGACATAATATCCTATGCCAAAGAGTAGAACTATCATCTAAATTCGCTAGACATAAGTTGTCCTTAAACTTCATGTTGGAAACTCACTTTATGTGACGACATTTAAGAATTCCTATTAGTTATCATAGTCACACACGTTTAGACTAGACTAGGTTCGTTGTATAGTTTATGTTGTGTGTGTGGCAATATATACCCCTCCTTAGCTTCCAAGGAGGGGTGTTGCTTGTGTTATTTTCACTTTTATAATATTTTTCACTTCTCACACATTCAACCTCTCTTCTCTCACTTTTCAACAATGGCTACCACCACCATATTCCACCATGTTAGACCACCGGATAGCTTTTAGCAAATCTACATTTGGTATCAGAGCCACGGTTCAATCCTTGGATCATGTTTTTGTTTCGATTTGGTGGTCTAAAATTTTTTTTTTGGTCTCGTTCTGTAAATTTTTTGTCCGAATTTATCATTCTTTTGTCACTGGTTGTTTATATCCAATATTCATAACCTTTTTTTTGTCCTTGTCATCAGTCAAAAATGGTTCGTTTGTCTCATTTATTCTGGTCAAAGGTCTTGTATCTGTCCACATCTGGTTTTCATAATCTATCACACTTTTCCTGGTTAAAAGAAGTCAAAACTGCCATATTTACTTAAATCTGGTATTTTTGGTGACTGGTTTTGATAAAGTTTCATTTTTTCTGGTAATTTTTTTGTATTCACATGATGAAGATGACCCAGAAAAGTAAGATCCTGAAAAACGGAAAAAGTACAGATTTGGATAAGGTTTAAGCTTCAGGTACATCGCATTGTCTGCGATGGTACCACTGCGATGGGTACCATCGCGATGGGATACGATGGACATAAATCTTTTTAGACCATGATGGGTTTAAAAAGACTGACTGTTGCGATGGGTGTACAACTTAGCTGCGATGGCAATCTTTTTTAGACTGCGATGGGTCTATAGTTTTAGACTGCGATGGACTCAAAAGATTGACTGCGATGGACTCGTTTTGTTGTTTAGACTACGATAGGTCATCATGTTACGATGGAATCTTCTTGTTTAGACTGCGATGGGTCCATCTTGACTGCGATGGACTCAAGTTTCGATGGCTATAATGTTTGACTGCGATGGGTTCATTTTTTAAGACTGCGATGGAAAATTTTTTAGACTCCGATGGGTTAAAATTTGTTTGACTACGATGCAGTTTAATTCTTACATGTCCATGACCATGATGTTTAGTCTTAACAATTGACCAAAACCAACACAACCGAGTCAACTCGGTAACTACCGAGTTGACTCAGTTAACTCACTGAGTCGACTCAACTGCCAACCTTATAACTCCATCAAATCCACCACAAATCTAACCTATCCCATCATCACCTATCCCATCTACTAATCTCGCCTAAACTGACTCGAACTTAATTAAAATAGATCTCAGTTTACTCTTAATCGTGTGATATATCAATATCATAGATCTGTTGAGATCTAAACACGAAAGAGTCATGCATCACAGGCCATGTTGGGTATGAACCCATATTTTATTTTCGAAATATCAAGAATGATTTATAAAAAGTTTGTTAAAATCATGTCTTTTATTTGATTAGAACAAATAAACCCACATGCAATCACAAACAAACCCTACCCGAGATCAATCTGTTGATCTTCAGTCAAATTACAGTCTGTGACTCGATCTTCAGAGTAAGGGAAGTTTATCTATGCAACGATAACTTACCCTCAAAACGAGAAATTCATTTTTTCTCGGACACGAGCTTTCATTAAAACTATTCAACGGTTTTAAGCTCGTGTATATGGCTCCTCGTTAAATGACAGACGATGACCCGGACTTCAGAGATAGGGAAGTTTATCTACGCAACGATAACTTACCCTCTTAACAAGAAATTAAGTTTTCTTGGACACGAGCTTATCCTAAAACCATTCAAAGGTTTTAAGCTCGTGTATACGGCTCATCATTAAATAACAGATGATGACCCGTTCTTCAAATAAAGGAAAGTTTATCGCTGATGATAAACTTATCCTCAAAAACGAGAAATTAAATTTTCTTGGACACGAGCTTACTTTAAAACTATTCAACGGTTTTAAGCTCGTGTAAAATGGTTCATTGTTAAATGTCAGACAATGACCCGTTCTTCAAATAAAGGAAAGTTTATCGCCGATGATAAACTTATCCTTACAACGAGAAATTAATTTTTCTCGGGCATGAGCTAATATTAAAAACATTCGAAGTTTTTAAGCTCATGCACAATGACTTACAGTTAAAATATCAGACTGTAACTCGGACTTCAATTTTTAGGAAAGTTTATCTTTAATGATAACTTATCCTCGTAACGAGAAATTAATTTTTCTCGGTCATGAGCTTGTAGTAAAACATTCCAGGTTTTAAGCTCATCAAGAAAAGTGTATCTTTTAAATAAGAGAACTTTTCCTCCTAACGAGAAATTCACCTTTCTCGGTCATGAGCTTTACGTTAAAACATTCAAAAGTTTTCAAGCTCATGAAAACGACTTCTAAGTAAATGTCAACTTAGGACTCGTTCTTCAGTTAAAAGGAAAGTTTATCGCCGATGATAAACTTATCCTTAACAACGGGAAGTTTACAACTTCTCGGACTTGAGCTCGTTTTGCAAGATATTCAACATCTTAAGCTCAAGTAATTGGTTTTCAAAACGTTGAACACAATTTTTCGAGAATTTCTCAAAAAGGTTTTCTAAATCTTTCAAAATTGTGTGTTCAAAAAATGTTTTGATAAAAAGAGCATGTCTTCTGGAATCGATAATATTTACGATACTAGAAATGTCATTCAATAATGACACGGGATTGTAAATAAAGTTCGAGCAGAAGTTCAAATGTTTTAAAACATGCTCAAAATGGTTTGCTATTATTTCAGATAGTAACCCGCTTTTCATACTCAAGTCAAGCATTTCAACGGAAAGCTTTGACTCAACAACGGGAATTAATTTTCTCGGGCATGGTTTACTTTATAACCATGTAAGGGATTGTGTTTACGTTATAACACAATCTAACATGAATATATGTACGATTCAGTGCATTTATTTGTTAAAACAAGAGAAGTCTTGTTTTTTATGAAGTTATCATCTCCACCAACCGTAGCAATTTACAATTGATATCTACATACTCGACGATGCGACTAATCAAACGGCGACTACAGCTCTTTCAATAGAGCACGGGTCAACAATTGAGGGGGAGCAATTGTCCAGCATTAAGAATATTTGACGCCGAAAGTGCCAAGTTCACATGTTGGTGTCAAGACAACGATATCAACCAAATGGAGTCAAGAGATAACTTCAGACGTGATGAGGCGACCAACATTCGTGAACAAGAACCATGTGCTTCTTTCATATGATGTTCTCCATCATTCAGGTCCAACCTCATAAATCGCTAATCTTGTGATTACATTATCATATATGATCTTTGCACGTGATAAATACCTTACACTTGTGTTTAAAAGGTATTTAATTTACGTTTCAGCGCACCCTCATTAATTTGAGGGGGAGCTTGTGTAATTCATGAAGATAATTGGATTCGCATTTTTCTTCCCAAATTTTCTTAAAATGCTATTAAATCAATTGATATTAAAAACATCGATTGGGTTAATATTTTTAATATGGGGGAGAAAATGTGATTTAATATGGGATATGATTAATCATAAATGTTTTGACTTAACGTGATAGCTCATCCCGACATGTGCGAAATGTTTTCGGATATCGTGGCATATGTTAAGGGGGAGAAAAATGGATTTACACTTCAAAATGGATTTCATGGTGACATATACTTACCCAAAACATCTCTATTCACGACGGTGAAGATTGTGGTGACATAAGGATGGTAGGATAGGTTAAAGTCCAATGATTCCTCTAGAACCGGAGGAATCTTCCCAAGGACATTCAATAGTTAGAAATAGTAGTCCTTAGGAAAGATGGAGAAAGATTGTGAACGTAGCTGAATGCCGACCAAGTACTTAAGTTAGCACTGGAACAATCACAACAAGGTGCTAGTGATGACGTATTGGTAAGCATTAAAGGGTTGAAGAATGAAAAAGAATTGTAAAGATAAAGGGTGTAAAGAAAGAAGCCCTCCTTACAACCTTAGGCAGAAACCGGGTCAATACATATGCTATTAAGATCATTGTTTAATGATTCTTGATATTGAAGACAGACATCATGGACCCAGTGATGCAAGGCACAACCCATCCCAGCTAACTCAGATATCTCTTAAAATATATTTGTTTTAATCACACGGAGACAACACATTATCTATTGATTTATTCACTCCGAATAAATTGGTATTGAAATGGTAGCACTCCTCTCCAGCCTCCGATCACTAAAAATCCAAAATGCACGATTGAGTCTAGAGCCATTTGAGATCATCAAATATCTCATTAGGACACACTTTCATATTTCCTTGCTTCTTCACACACTGTGAAAAGTAAGAAAGATCTTAAGAGTCCTACGCAAAATCTTCATGATCTTGCCTGAACATCCGAGTAATACGATAGTATTTACAATGAAGATGGAAATCCTTATTGGGCGAATATCAAAAAGCTCATGGTAGGTGACTTGTGCGATTCTTTATGAATCAAACTTGTGATAACTAGAAAGCAACAGTGGTTTAATTCTTAAATAAATTTAAACACGTTCCAGGCCTCTACGCAATATCTTAGTGATCTTGCCAGAACACTCAGAGTGATAACTTAGTGTTCACAGTGATGAGTGGAAATCCTTCTAGTGTTAACCTCAAATAGCACTTGGTAGGTAACTTGCAAGATTCTATACGAATCAAGTTCGTGACAACTGGAAAGCAACGATGGTGCGGTTCTTAATTGAATTTCACTTGTTCCAGGAACATGAATTGACGGCTTCAAATCATGCGGATATTATTATCCAAATGATTCACTCTTTACGTTCGCAGTCAGCTTTGTACGGTCGAGTAAAGAGAACGGGTTTACCCGCGAAATCTTGTCAAGGAGGTTCTTTATTGAAACTACCTGCCACAAGTACGATAGTTAATATCGTCCAACGGTCTTCACCGACCGGATGTAAAATGATACCGAATTAGAATGAAATGTTCAAGGCCATTTCATCCGTGTATATGGTTTGTTGCTAACTGTCTTATGCAGCGTAACAAGAAGGTGGCATTGCGGTGTACAATCCAGAAGAAGTCGTCACCACATGCTTATACTGCATACACTCAATACTTCAACGAATTTAAGAAAGTCTGAAGGTCAAGTCTTCGCTGTATCAAACTCTAAAGATTTCAAGAATTATAAAGGTATAAGTATGTGGAACATGAAGTCACGAAGAGGCGAATATCACAAGTGATGAATGCATAAGGTCAAGGCAAGGAAACATGCTCAAGGCTAAAGTCAAAGATCACATCAAGCATATTCACAAGAACAAGATCGAAGACTCAAGCATAGTATGCTAGGTTTAAGATTTTGTAAAATGGTGTGACCTCCCTTTGGGGGAGATTGTTGGAAATACGTTTTTCCAAGGAAAGTCTCGGTCACATCATTATTAGCATAGATCACGAGCTATATACTATTTAGGACATTGTAACTTGGAGTGACCTCCCTTTGGGGGAGATTGTTGGAAATACGTTTTTACGTATTTAGAAAGTCTCGGTCACTCCAACAATGTAGTTATAGGCTCGTAGTAATGTTATGTTTCATTTATTAAATAGCCCGACCCATAAGCATGTTCATGGGCCGGAAGCCCAAGTCCATTAAGGACTTGGGGTATTTAAACCTCTTTCCACCATGGAAAGAGGTGTTGGTTGTTCATTTTCTACTTTTCAATATACAAGTTTCTTTCACTTCTCTCTCTAAGTTTCTCTCTCTATAAAAACATCAACCCTCTTGATTCATAAAGATTATCAATATTCTACACTTCCTATTGACCTTCATGACATAAAGCCCATGTTTTTTAAAACTTTTTCCAATGAATTTTCCATCTTTTACGATTTCGCTATCATGTTCGGAAAACATTACCTTACACTTATTGTCACAAATTTGATCTATACTTAGTAAATTAGAACCTAAGTTATTTATGTGCTCAACATTTTCAATTGCCATGGAGTCAAGAGAAACCGTACCATTGCCAATGATGTTACCACGTAGTTTACTAGCAAATGTGATGTTACCTCCATTATATGCTTTGTAGATAGAGAACAAACTTTGATTACCCGTCATGTGTTTAGAAAAACCACTATCATTAATCTACTCGTCGGGCTCCAAATAAATCTAGGTAACAAAACACAAAATCAAACATTTGGACCCCAATATCTTATGGGTCCAAAGTTGTTAGTTCCAAACATCTGTTGTATTTGGTTGGGATGTGTAAAACCCGCATCTAATGCCATGTACAGTACACTACATAAACATACAAACCAATTAAAACTTTCCTTTTATGTCATGAACACGTGTCACGAATATTAAATTAAGAAACTATGTACGTGTTAGTGCACGATAATTATTAAGTACGTGGTAATACATGATAATTATTAATCGTAATAATTATAATCACGAGCATATGATCACGAACATTAAAACATGAACATGTGAACTACGTATTATATATTATTACACGATAAACAAGTATTACGTATAATATATATGCAATGAATATTAAAACACGGACCAATACGAGCATTTAGTAAACACGAACGAACACGTAAAATAGTTAAACATGAAAATTGTACGGGTTTGTCCTGTGGGCCTTATGTAGCCGCGGACAAGGAGCAAGAGGGGGCCCAGCCCAACTTGATTTTAACTATAAAGGAAAAAGGGAAAATACAGAGTTTTCATTCACATGATTTTTACAAAAAATAAGAACCCTATCTCTTTGCTCTCCTTGTTGCTGCCAGCTATACATCACACCATGAGGGTGTTGTTTGATTTTTGATCTTGAAATTCGGGTGGATTGTGTTCGTGTTCATAGTTCCTTTCTAATCACGTAATCGGTATCACCAAAACCTTCATCTCTTATTAAATTTATTTTCTTTTATTATGTGCATGTGTAAGAAAATTAAAAACATAATAAACATGTAGATCAAATCAAGAAAACATGAAAGGGTTTTTGGTGGGGTTTGGTTCGGCCGAGAGTCAAACCGAGAGCCTAGGCTCTCGGTGGGTTCGATTCGCACCAACAACCAAGACCTCATGGTCTCGGTGTGGTTGGGTTTCGATTGGCAGCAGGGAACAAGGGACCCCGACTCACGTCGGGGTACCGTTTGGTTTGTTGTGGGTCTCGGCGCAACAACAACAACACCACCGGCATCAGCCGGTGGCTATTTTGGGTCTGTTGGAAATACGTTTTTACGTATTTAGAAAGGATCGGTCACTCCAATGATATTGGGCTCATGATCCAATATAGCCCATATAGCCCACATGTAGAGTGGGCTATATAAACCCCCTCCTAGCATGTTAGGAGGGGTCGAACACTTACCATTTTACACATTCCATCTTTCTTTTCATTCTCTCCTTTCTCTCTCTTCTTTCTCTAAGTTCCTCCATTTCCCATCCATATCAATAGATAATCCAACAATGCCTAATCCTTAGAAAAACACGATCCTACAATTGCTATTTCAATTAAGTAACTTCCTGACGAGATTTCGCGGGTAAACCCGTTCTCTTTATTCGACCGTCCAAAGCTGACTGCGAGCATAAAGAGTGAATCATTTGGATAATCATATCCGCATGATTTGAAGCCGTCAATTCATGTTCCTGGAACAAGTGAAATTCAATTAAGAACCGCACCATCGTTGCTTTCCAGTTGTCACGATCTTGATTCGTATAGAATCTTGCAAGTTACCTACCAAGTGCTGTTTGAGGTTAACACTAGAAGGATTTCCACTCATCACTGTGAACACTAAGGTATCACTCTGAGTGTTCTGGCAAGATCACTAAGATATTGCGTAGAGGCCTGAACGTGTTTAAATTCATTTAAGAATTAAACCACTGTTGCTTTCCAGTTATCACAAGTTTGATTCATAAAGAATCACACAAGTCACCTACCATGAGCTTTTTGATGTTCGCTCAAGAAGGATTTCCATCTTCATTGTAAATACTTTCGTATTACTCAGATGTTCAGGCAAGATCATGAAGATTTTGCGTAGGACTCTTAAGATCTTTCTTACTTTTTACAGTGTGTGAAGAAGTAAGGAAATATGAAAGTGTGTCCTAATGAGATATTTGATGATCTCAAATGGCTCTAGACTCAATCGTGCATTTTGGATTTTTGTGATCGGAGGCTGGAGAGGAGTGCCACCTTTTCAATACTAATTTATTCGGAGTGAATAAATCAATAGATAATGCGTTGTCTCCGTGTGATTAAAACAAATATCTTTTGAGAGATATATGAGTTAGCTGGGATGGGTTGTGCCTTGCATCACTGGGTCCATGATGTCAATCTTCAATATCAAGAATCATTAAAAATGATCTTAATAGCATATGTATTGACCCGGTTTCTGCCTAAGTTGTAAGGAGGGCTTCTTTTTTTACACCCTTTATCTTTACAATTCTTTTTCATTCTTCAACCCCTTCAATGCTTACCAATACGTCATCACTAGCACCTTGTTGTGATTGTTCTAATGCTAACTTAAGTACTTGGTCGGCATTCAGCTACGTTCACATTCTTTCTCCATCTTTCCTAAGGACTACTATTTCTAGCTATGGAATGTCCTTGGGAAGATTCCTCCGGTTCTAGAGGAATCATTGGACTTTAACCTATCCTACCATCCTTATGTCACCACAATCTTCACCGTCGTGAATAAAGATGTTTTGGGTAAGTATATGTCACCATGAAATCCATTTTGAAGTCCAAATCCATTTTTCTCCCCTTTAACATATGCCACGATATCCGAAAACATTTCGCACATGTCAGGAAGAGCTATCACGTTAAGTCAAACCATTTATGATTAATCATTTCCAATATTAAATCACATTTTATCCCCCATATTAAAAATATTAACCCGATCGATGTTTTTAATATCAATTGATTTAATAGCATTTTAAGAAAATTTAGGAAGAAAAATGCAAAGCTAATTATCTACATGCTTTTCACAAGCTCCCCCTCAAATTAATGAGGGTGAATTTGAAACGTAAATTAAATACCTTTTAAACACAAGTGTAAGGTATTTATCACGTGCAAAGATCATATATGATAATGAATTCACAAGATTAGCGATTTATGAGGTTGGACCTGAATGATGAAGAACATCATATGAAAGAAGCACATGGTTCTTGTTCACGAATGTTGGTCGCCTCATCACGTCTGAAGTTATCTCTTGACTCCATTTGATTGATATCGTTGTCTTGACACCAACATGTGAACTTGGCACTTTCGGCGTCAAAGATTCTGAATGCTGGACAATTGCTCCCCCTCAATTGTTGACCCATGTTCTATTAAAAGAGCTGTAGTCACCGTTTGGGTAGTCGCCTCGTCGAGTATGTAGATATCAATTGTAAATTGCTACGGTTGGTGGAGATGATAACTTCATAAAAACAAGATTTCTCTTGTTTTAACAAATAAATGCACTGACACGTACATAAATTTGTGTTAGATTGTGTTATTACGTAAACACAATCCCTTACATGGTTATAAAGTAAACCATGCCCGAGAAAATTAATTCCCGTTGTTGAGTCAAAGCTTTCCGGTGAAATGCTTGACTTGATTATGAAAAGTGGGTTACTATCTGAAATAATAGCAAACCATTTTGAGCATGTTTTAAAACATTTGAACTTCTGCTCGAACTTTATTTACAACCCCGTGTCATTATTGAATGACATTTCTAGTATCGTAAATATTATCGATTCCAGAAGCCATGCTCTTTTTATCAAAACATTTTTGAACACACAATTTTGAAAGATTTAGAAAAATCTTTTGAGAAATTCTCGAAAAATTATGTTCAAAGTTTTGAGAACCAATTACTTGAGCTTAAGATGTTGTATATCTTACTTAACGAGCTCAAGTCCGAGAAGTTGTAAACTTCCCGTTGTTAAGGATAAGTTTATCAGCGATAAACTTTCCTTTTAACTAAGGAACGAGTCCTAAGTTGACATTTACTTAGAAGTCGTGTTCATGAGCTTGAAAACTTTGAATGTTTTAACGGAAAGCTCATGACCGAGAAAGATGAATTTCTCGTTATGAGGAAAAGTTTTCTTATTTAAAAGATACACTTTCCTTTCTGAGCTTAAAACTTGGAATGTTTTAATACAAGCTCATGACCGAGAAAATTTAATTTCCCGTTACGAGGATAAGCTATCTTTAAAGATAAGCTTTCCTAAAATTGAAGTCCGAGTTATAGTCTGATATTTAACTGTAAGTCATTGTGCATGAGCTTAAAAAACTTCGAATGTTTTTAACACAAGCTCATGCCCGAGAAAAATTAATTTCTCGTTGTGAGGATAAGTTTATCATCGGTGATAAAATTTCCTTTCTCTAAAGATCGGGTCATCGTCTGATATTTAATAATGAACCATTTTTACACGAGCTTAAAACCATTGAATAGTTTTAAAGTAAGCTCGTGTCCGAGAAAATTTAATTTCTCGTTTTTGAGGATAAGTTTATCATCGGCGATAAACTTTCCTTTATTTAAAAATGGGGTCATCATCTGATATTTAATGATGAACCATAGTGCATGAGCTTAAAAAACTTCGAATGTTTTTAAATTTAGCTCATGCCCGAGAAAACTTAATTTCTCGTTAAGAGGGTAAGTTATCGTTGCGTAGATAAACTTCCCTGTCTCTGAAGTCCGGGTCCTCGTCTGTCATTTAACGAGGAGCCATTTACACGAGCTTAAAACCTTTGAATAGTTTAAATGTAAGCTCGTGTCCGAGAAAATTTAATTTCTCGTTTTGAGGGTAAGTTATCGTTGCGTAGATAAACTTCCCTTTCTCTGAAGTCCGGGTCACAGACTGTGATTTGAATGTGAGCCATTGTGCATGAGCTTAAAAACTTGGAATGTTTTTGATATAAGCTCATGCCCGATAAAAATTAATTTCTCGTTGTTAGGATAAGTTTATCATCGGCGATAAACTTTCCTTTCTTTGATGAACGAGTTACAGTCTGTGATGTGACTATAAATCCTTTTATACACTGTAAGCTTAACTGCAAATCCCCTGAGACACTTGTTTCTTAGAGATCAGCTTCTTCAGCAACCAAACTCTGAGAGTGTCCTTAATTGAATGGTATACAATGATTGGACCGCTTCGTTCTTTTGGAAAATCCTCTTTGGTACCTGCATTCTCATTTTGAATTTGCATGCTTTGATATGGGTTAGTTATATCTATCTTAGAAGCAAGTGGGGGTTCACAGTTTTCTTTTCTTGTGATAGAGGTGACCTGAGGATATGATTCACTTATCTTAGCTGGTAAACGTTTCCTTTTATAGAAAACCTTAAGTTCAGGCTTAAGTGATGTATCCTCCTTTTCAATTTCCTCCCTAGTAGTCTTAGTAGAATCGGAGACTATCCTAGTTAAAGGGCACTCGTTTCCTACAAGAGTGAAAGTTCTACCAGTGGGGCGCCACATTTTACCAACGGGTTTGATTTTAGCCACCCACTTGGATTTAAGTCTAGCACGGGAGTTCACCTCATTAAGTAATTTTTTGATACAAGAATCATGATTGGCTCTAAAGACACATTTCCTACATGTTTTACACGTAGCATATTTAATGTCCGAGTAAGATCTAGAATTCCTAGATGATTGATTGATCCTCCTAGGATGTGACATACTACGGTTAGCAGTGTTGGGTAAACTAGAAGGCATCTGACTAGGTTTGAAATTCCTATCTCTTACTTGTGTCTATTGCTTAGCTTCCCTTAGATCAAATGTATGGCGAAGGTCATTTGAACTAGTTCGAGACGTGTTCTTCGGACTATGTCTAGGGAAACTAGAGGCAATCATGTGATTAGGTCTTGCATAAGCTGTTTTAGTCACATTGGCCCTAGTTGTTGGAGTGACTGTTCTAAAAATATGTGCCATATCAACTTGGGAGGCAAACCGCGGTCTCGAGGATTGTGGTCGCTCGGATCTAAATGCAGTCGGTTGTCTAACGGACTGTATTTGAGGCGGTTTCCCCAAGATTGATGGTTTTTCAAGCTTAGTGTCCACACTAGTTCCTTTGGTTTTCCTCAACTCGTTTTTCAGAGCTGCTATTGCAAAAACCATTTCCTGAACTTGAGCCTTTAAAGTCTCATTCTCTTTGAGCAATTCATCTTGAGATGCCAACTTAGATTCAAGCAACTTAATTTGTTTCAAAAGATTATCCTTTTCAGCTTTAGAATCTAGAATAGTTTGATCCAATTTTCGTTCAAGAACAACGTTTGACTTTTCAAGTTTTTCAAAATATGTTTCAAATTTCTCCGTTTTCTTCGAAAATTTAATTTTGGCATACTCAAGATCTTTTGATTGCTGAGCTAAAATCATCTCAAGCTCTTTAATCCTAGAAGCAGAATTGGGTAAAGAAGCAGGCATAGGGCACTTATTAGGATTGTTAATTATCTCATTCAATTTAGATTGAAGTAGACGAAGATTTATGACACATGACTGCTCTGCATAATTTCCTGATTGGCTGCTTGCTTCCTGCTTTCCTCCTGAATCCATTCTTTTGTGACTGCTTCTAGTATCGTTTTGCAATTCTCCCTCTTGAAAAGTCGAATTCAATAATTCCATTGAAATTCGATGAAAAATTCTTAGACCCTTGTTTGAAAAAATGAAACGGTGCGTGAAATCGTCAAAGTTTGTCTGAAGCCCAAATCACTCGAATCTTGAAATCCGTGTAAAAATAATGTCTCTTAAAGCCGATTCTTTGATATTTTCCGACACATTATACTCGACCCGATTCCATTACTATGAAAACATATACCTTCTCTTATTTGACTCCTATGCCTTCTCTTAAATTTTGATTTACTAAACAATTATTTGACTCCTATACCTTCTCTTTAACCCACGTATATAAACTGTGTCTATGTTTGTGTTTGTGACGAATAAAACACGCGTGTCTATATAGAATGATATGATACGTGCCCCAAAATGAATAAACGTGGCTTGCTTTAAGCCCACTTATTTTTCTCTGCCCTGTTACTGCTCTTCCCCAAACAATACATTTATCATCTCAAAACCAACAAACATATACCTAGTGTCTTTTATCTCTCTCTCTTCTCAACAACAAACAAACTAATCTCACTTTGTATTCTCCCCAAGAAAAACACTCTTGTTTCCTCTGTCTTCTCAAATCTGTTTTCTCTCAACCACCAATCCCAAACGCAAGTACCTGCTCTTTACCTCTTTGATTTTTTCAGGAATGATCAAGAAAAAAAAATCGTCTTTAAGATCTTTAATGAGATCTCGGGTAGGTTGTATTTTCGATTTGTGTGTGAGTTTTCTTCTGCTATATTTCTTTAATCGAAACAAAGACAAATGAATAACAGAATTGTTATTCTGTTTCTTTATTTTCGAAAATCAAAAGTGGGTTTAAAAAACCTCACAAAAATCAATGATGATTTTGTTCAAACAGTGATGATCTAAAAAAAAATCTGAGTTGTCTTCGAACGAATCTGAGATGTGGGATGAGTCGAGTTATGGGATGAGTCGAGTTTGGGTCGAGTTGAGGCTGTTTGTGTTGAGTGTCTTGATACGAGGCTGCGATTAGTTTGAGAAAAATGATTGTGTTGTTTGTGTTCGAGGGTGTGGGTATTCGAGAGAGGGTGTCCGAGTCGTGATGAGACGAGGGTGTTGTGGTGAGGGTCTTGTTGGTCTTCGTTTGAGAGTCGAGAGTTTAGGGTGAGGGAATTTTGTGTTTGAGACTGTTTTGAGTAATGAGGTCGAGCGATTGTGTTGTGAGTTTTTGAGGGTCTTGATGCGTAGGTGGAGTATGAAAGGTTGAGTCGAGTCTTGTTGTTGATGTTGGAGAGGTTTGGGAAGGTTGTGGGTAGAGACGAGAGAGGTTTTGTTTGTCGAGAGTTTGTTTGAGGGGTGTCGAATCTTCTGTTTTGAAACGAGAGAGAGTTGGTGTTAGAGTCTTATATTGAGGTTGTGGGTCTGATGAGAGTTTTAAGTCGAGGGTAAGGGTGAGTCCGATCGAGGGTCCTTTTGAGTCCGATCGTAAGTCTGATCGTAAGTCCTTTAGAGTCAAAACTTTGGTCAATCGTAGTCTAAAATTTTTAGTCCATCGCAGTCTTGCATCGTACCGAGTCATCGTAGTCACACATCGTGGTCGCACATCGCAGTCACACATCGCAGTCACACATCGCAGTCACAATCGTAACTTCGATCGTAACTTTGATCGTAACAAACGATCTTAGGATGTGATCGTGATCTTGGATCGCAAGTAGAAACCCCCAGGGTTTATGCGATCACAAAAATTCAGATCGTAACGTACAAACCAGTTTCTTGTTGAAGACAATACAACACATATACTAGATCCAAATACTTGATATGAGGAATAATATTATATTGATAAGAGATGAAAGGTGATGCAGTGATAGAAATAGTATAAACTGATATGAGACAAAAATGATAGAAAATAGATTAGACAACAGTTGACAAAGGGTTCATGAAGACAAAAGTTGAAAGAAAAATATTATATTTGATACCAGATTGACAAAAAAATTATCTTGAAATGACAAACCAAAAAAAAAATCTGGATATCAGATGGAGACAAAACAAACAAGAGCAATTTTATATCAATTTGATAAGGACAAATCTGATATGATATGAGAAGAAAAAAAAACAACATGCCACACCAAAAGAAAGATAAACGAGAAATTTTTTTTGAAAGAAAATATTTTTATGACCAAATCAATAGATTAAAAACGTGCCAATCCAAAGAATCAATCAAGCTCTTGATACCAATTGTAGGATCGTGTTTTTCTAAGGATTAGGCATTGTTGGATTATCTATTGATATGGATGGGATATGGAGGAACTTAGAGAAAGAAGAGAGAGAAAGGAGAGAATGAAAAGAAAGATGGAATGTGTAAAATGGTAAGTGTTCGACCCCTCCTAACATGCTAGGAGGGGGTTTATATAGCCCACCCTACATGTGGGCTATATGGGCTATATTGGATCACGAGCCCAATATCATTGGAGTGACCGATCCTTTCTAAATACGTAAAAACGTATTTCCAACAATCTCCCCAAAGGGAGGTCACTCCAAGTTACAATGTCCTAAATAGTCTATAGCTCGTGATCTATGCTAATAATGATGTGACCGAGACTTTCCTTGGAAAAACGTATTTCCAACAGGGTCGAGCAGGGGGAACGCAGGCCAGACGGGGGGAACCACCAGCTAAAACCGGTGGTAAGTTTTGGTCCAGCAGTGGCTAGCCAAGCTACGGCAGTGGCAGCCGGCTAGAACGGGTTAACCACTGTCGGGCTGGTTCGGTCCGGTTCATGGTTCGGTCTAAATTAAAAACACGGGCACGAGATTATTTTTAATTACAAATATATTTTTACAAGACTAATTAAATTAGTTAATCATGACTATAATTAATTTAATTTAATCAAGACTTGGGTTATATTATTTTAATAAATAATACATGTCTTTAACCTAAGTATTTTATCATTTAATTTAGACTATAGTTATTGATTAATTATTAAAACATGGACTACAATTAATTAATAAATCATGACTTAGGTTCTAACTAATAAATTATTAATACATGATTAACCTAAGTATTTTATATGTCTTAATTTAATTAAACCATGCCTTTATTTAATTAAATCATATAAGATATTGTTTATTAAAATATCATGACATTATTAATAACCATACTATTTACATGACTTATGATATTTAATCAGTAAACTTAAGATTATATTATTAGCTTATTAATCCAACTTATTTCTAAATATGGAAACTTTCTATTTCAAGAAACTTACTATTTTTGGAAACTTTCTATTTTTAGAAACTGATCTATTTTTGGAAACTTTCCATTTTTGGAAACTTTCTATTTTTGGAAACTTTCTATTTTAGGATACATGCTATTTTTAGAAAGTTACTTATTATTACACAACGAGTATAATAATACAAGAATACAAGATAATACTTAATCAGAAATACATGAAATACATGATTAATACAACATATCATTTAAAACAGTAAAACAAGACAAGAACATATAAAACAAGCTAAGGCATGCTATAACCAGTAACGTAGTCAGTTATCAGACAACTTATACATGTCCCTATTTATGTAGCATTAGTGAGGTCGTAGTAGGACTGTTCATCCTTTCGTCTTTCCTCGTTCACTGGACATAAGGTACGAATTTCCCGTCCTTCAGTATGGACATTCTTTCCTTATTAGGATTCCCCGTTTGCAGCCAACTATTTTCCCAAGTATCTGTTTTATATGTTTTGATAGCTTATGTTTAGTTTTAAATGCATAAGACATATAAATGCATGACCAGTGTCACCTAGTTATGGAGGTACCATAACCAGAACACTGGAGGCACCAGTGTTATGACTTCCCCACGGCGGAGTGATTGCTCATGGCGTCCCTTTTCAGTTTTGGCCATATATTTATATTATCATGTGGGGTGTATGGGTGCATCCTAGTTACATGTTTTATAGGATTTTCATGGTGAATGTGATGTGTGCCTTGCATCCTTCACAAGGCGTTGATCCCTCCTACCCAGACTAATTAGTTAGAGGCAACCCCTCTAATTGCATGATGAGGTCTCCTATCTAAGAATTCATGCACGGTGGAACCTCATGACCTATATGGGATATTGGCTAATTAATATTGTTTTTCATATAAAAACATAAGTCTTATCAAACTATAAAACCAGTTTTATGACCATGTTTCAGGTTATCTAGGACTTATATATTTCCGCTGTTATTAGTCTTTTATGCTTATGTCATTTCATGCTATACTTGTATATCCGTTCACTGGGCGTTATGCTCAGCCGTTTTCCTTTCATGTTCCCAAACGGAAAGTACTTAAGGGCGCTCATAGACTATAAGAGTAGGTGCATACGGATTGGAAGCTATCTAGCCTTCATCACTTTATGCATTTTCCATACATTATGCTACATTATTCATTTGGACATTGTTTAGTCCTTTTCCATTTCAGTACTTATATTCATGTGTGTTGAGCTTATACTTGGACTACCGATGTTTGTTTTCAGTATTTCCATTCATGGTCATTTAATGTCTTTTGACATTTACCTTGCATGCTTTGATTACACGCCATAATTACGCGTGACATTCCATTTACCAAAATGGGGTGTTACAATTATGGTATCAGAGCCAAGGCTTTGACCTGTAGGCTCTTAAAACATGACTTATGATTAGTGGGTAATCACCATCGTCTTCCTAGAATTGACAGTTATTTTCATGCATTTATTCATGTCTCATTGTTGCAGGAATTTCGACTAAGTAATGGTTGGTACACGACTGTCCATATTTTGTCGCATGTGCTTTAATCGAATCATTTTGTTTTGATGAATCGACCCATAGGCGTTCATCCTCGTCATGTCATTTTTTTTAGGTGAACCGACCCATAGGTGTGAACCCAAACCCATGTTATTTCATCATCATGCATTCATATACTGATTTCATGCATAAACTTTTTTCATGTTTATATGCATAATTTTTTTTCATGTATATATATTATGTTTTAATCAGTTTAATCATGCATTTTGTTTTATACTGTTAGATGGTTCTCATACGTGAACAAGAGCAACTCAATGCATCAGTTCAAGCTGCGATGCAGGCCATGCTTCCTCAGCTGAGGAATGAAATTCGGGCCGAGGTGCAAGCTACCAACAATCAGCACCAACACCAGCATCAGAATCCTCCTCCTCCACCTCCAGCTACACTGATCACATGGCTGGAGTGATTCAATAAGCAGCGTCCACGATCCTTCGAGAAGACTGACAGCCTCGATGAGGCTGAGAGCTGGCAAGCTCACATTGAGAAGATCTTTGACGCGATGGGATGCGACCATGTATTTAAGGCAAGGTTATCCTATTACAAGTTTGAGGGGAACGTGCTTGGATGGTAGAAGGCAGTGAAACTATCGGAGGAAGGCGACGATTGGGTGGCTGGCTTGACTTGGGCACAGTTCAGGGAGTTTGTTATGGGCTAGTTCTTCCCAAAGGCTGAGTAGGATAAGCTTAAGAAGGAGTATCATGGGATTAGGCAGCGAGCTGGGGAAAACAACAATGAGTTCATGCAGAGGTTTCTTCGTTTGGCTGGATTCCTTGGTGCAGCAGCTAGGACTGCAGAGGAGCAAGCGTATAACTTTCGCTGGGCTCTCCGCACATCTGTCGCCAATAACTTGGTGTGGGCTACATTCAATACTGTGGGACAAGTAGCAAATGCAGCCCATAAGTTAGAGATGCTGCAAGAGAGGGGTGAGTTTGGAGAGGCAGAAAGACCTGACAAGAGGTATATTCCGTCATTTAGCGGTGATCATTTCATTTCATTTAGTACTATCCAAATATTTATATTTCTCTATACAATTGCATCTTTTAGGCAAAAGACTAGGGACCGGTCCCAACCGACCACTCAGCAGCAGAGTCAGCACAAGGGTAACGGTCAGACCCAAGACCGTTCTGCTTCAGACAGGCGTAGCGGTAATGATAATTACCGTAAAAACGCTAACAACTCCAACAGCAGCAGGTCCCTAACTTACTTATTTCTTATGTTATATGTTTTATGAATCATAATTCTGACACTTCAGCATCTTCTATCAGGAATCATGGAAACGGAAGGGATCAGGACCACAGAGGTTCACAATCCAACTTGTGGGTTTGCTTTTAGCTAATCCGGTGGTCTAGGTGGGTGGTGGAAGGTGGAAGCCATTGTTGAGTTGAGAGAAAGAGAGGTTGTGTGTGAAATAAGAAAAGTTGTATTAAAACAAGAAATGAAAACACAATCAACACCCCTCCTTGGAAGCCTAGGAGGGGTATATATAGCCACACAACGCACTTAAACTATACATTGTTCCTAGTCTAGTCTATGCGTGTGTGACTATGATAACTAATGGGAATTCTTAAATGTCGTCACATAAAGTGAATTTCCAACAATCTTCCCCAATGGGACGACGTGTAGAATTCCTTACAATATTCTTCCTAACAAGTACATAATGATTAAGAACAAAAGCTTTCATGAAGCGTCCAATGCTGATGATGTCTTCTAAGGCCTTTGACTTCAAAATGACTCATCTTTAAAGTAACTTGTAGTAGAAATACTGTAACGGCACGAGCTAAGTAATCCATATACTTCTGGTTAAGGAGAAGCTTCTAAATTAACTTCCCCCTAATTCATGCCACATAAACTTGATGTAGAAGCTTTTAAATAGCTTCCCCCTAAACCGACAATCCTCGTAAGCAAACTTCAAAGCTTTCAACAAAGCTTAGAATGATTAAGCGCACATCGGAATTTAACAAGCAAACCCCATCATATAACATGATAATGTTGCTATGAGGGATTGAAAGTAAGGGGCACACCAAGTAGATCAACAACTTCTCTTCTCACGCTTGAATAATTCTTCTGAATTTTTCTTCCCCCTGAGAGTTCAAGTTATGCATACTAGAAAGAATCAAGACATTTCTTCCCCCACATAGTTGAGGAAAATAAACCAATCCCATGTATGAAGCTCAAATACTGAAGTGGACACTTTATCCCATTCATGAAGTTGACATCGTAACACCAGAGTCAATTAAGTCCCGGAAATGCACATATCTTCTTCCGGAGATGCACCAGAGTCAATTAAGTCCCGGGAATGCATATCTCTCCATATAGGATAATGATGATGAATAATTGCAACAACCAAAAACTTAAACATCGAATCCGTAGTGTACAGTTTAGATATTGATAACGCCACGAGTTAAAACACTAATTTTCTCTGCGCCTATGAGAAATGTCATCCCGAAATGTCTTCAAATCAAAAGAAGGTATGAAGTTCATCACGTGTACTCGTTGTGCGTTCAATGTGTCTTCTTCTTCCCCCTTGATGGTTTTGAAACTCGGAACCAGCAATAAACCGTACGCACATGTACCTGAAATATCGTGAGAATAATAAATAAGCAGCATTATATATTTTGTGAGAATCAGCTGTTGATCGAAATTCTCTACTCATAAACTCTCCATGGCCATCTTTACCAACCCACTTGTAGGCAATTTGAAGTGACCACTGATGGAATGAACTAGATATATCAAACGTAAAACTGAATAAAAATTCTTCGATCTTGTGACTTAAGCTTGCACTATTGTTGAATGAGGAACGGTGGAGAAGTATCTAAGTACCCAATGCATCACTGAAGAAGTCTATAAGCACAACACCTCTTGAAATTATCCACGTCGACTAAGCGCGTGACACTGAGTACAACAATGTAACCCCTTTAAGTGATAGTTATCCGAGTCATCAACCAACCACCCCAAACCCGGAAACCAGATAAACAAGTCTTCATTCTAAGATTAAGCACGAGCAAGTTATCTTTGAAGATAAAATAAATACACGCCTTCGAAAAATCCGTCTTCAACTTCGCATAATTAATACCCGATCAAACGAATCCGTAGTCACTAAAAAATATACCTAAATTTTTCTTGGTCTCGTCAAAAATAAATCTTGTCACTTTGTCTCGTCACATTGTCACGTTTAAATCGAACCTTTCCTTCGCCAATGATTTATAACCCCAGTATACAACAGTTGTACGTTCACAAAAATTGACTGGGCTTTAGTTATATCACGTCACTAACTTAATTTGAATCCATCCACGAAATGTATTGTCCAAATTCCCAATATAATATAGTCCAATGTTATAATACCATATTATGTGCCAATCTAAAAAGTGCATTTGATAACCAACAATCCAACGCACGATTTTGGATCAGCCCATCAAAATATTGGTATCATAAGACACTATCAAAATTTAACCCAAAAATGTGAGAAGACCAATACCCGGTTCACTATAGAAGTTAGTAGTATTAAACACCACCAAGCCCTAATCTTTCACTTAACCTAATCACCATCTATCTCTCAGCCGTATAACTCTTTCTCCCAACCTCAAAATTTCCGCCCCCATTTCTTTCTCCTAATCTCCCACAAATCTGTTCTGATCTCTGATTATTAATCATACCACAAATAATACTCAACCCGGCCATCCATCAAACCATTGAAACTAACCTAACCCAAACCCTTTTAATATTGCTGTTAACTTATAATTCGATCTACACGAGACGACAAGAACGAAGTTGCATCTTCAAGATCTGTTAATTGGGTCACGGGTAGGTTAATTGTTTGTGATTGCATGTCGGTTTTGGGTAGGTTAATTGTTTGTGATTGCAAGTCTTCTCACAGATTAATGATGCATGTGTTGTTTAATTGTTCCACCGAAACCAAGGCTGATGATAACATAATTGTTATTTGTCAATCTTGATTTTCGAAAATTACAAGAATAGATCTGTGATGAGAATGTCTCGATTAGTCAAGATCTTTTAGGAATCATGGACTGACGAACGAGATAAAATCTGAGGTCCTTAATGGTGTCGAGTCTAGATGTGGAATGTAGATAGGAGACGATGGGATTTAGGTTAGATTTGGTGTTGGGGAGAAATAAGGTTGGCTGTTGAATTAGACTCAGTGAGTTAACTGAGTTAACTCGGTAATTATCGAGTTGACTCGATTGTGTTGGTTTCGGTCAAGTGTTAAGTTTAAACTACATGGTCACGTTTTTGTTAAACTGCATCGGAGTCATTTTGCCATCGCAAGATAATAAAAATGAGCCATCGCAGTCTATTTAAACATCATCTTGATGGTTCCATCGCAACTTGATGGACACCATCGCAGTCCCATCGCAACATGAGTAATATGGCCATCACAGTCTTAAAAAGTATTTCCATCGATGTCTGTTTTTAAAACCCATCTTAACATGAGTAAGATGGCCATCACAGTCTAGATGGACACCATCGCAATGGACACCATCGCAATGGTTCCATCGTAATGGAGCCAGCGCAGTGGTACCATCGCAGTCTACCCATCGCACTCAATGCGATTGTACCATGAAGCTGAAATCTTATCCAAAAGTACTTTTTCCTGAAAACTTGCCTTTTCTGAATCTGACTTTCTGGGAAAATCTGGGCTCATCTTCATCTTCATGAGCATGAAAATTTTCAGAAAATGATAATAACAGAAAATCCAGTCACAAAATCATTAGCAGATTTAAGAAAAATATGGCAGGTTTTGACTTTTGACCATTACATGATAACTAGTGACACAAAAATTGATAAAAAATTGTGACACAGATAGGATAAAATATTTGGACAGTGATATGGATATGAGACAACTTGAAGACCATATGTGAAATGTGTGGATGGACTGTATAGATGCAGATAAAATAACGTGACCAAGAACATGTGAACGTGACAAAAAGCTTGTAAATATTGATAGAAAATACAAACCGTGAAAAAAATTTCAGATCGGGACCAAAGAAAAAATTTTAGACCACCAAATCGAAAACAATAAACACGATCCAAGGATTGAACCGAGGCTCTGATGCCAATTGTGGGTTTGCTTTTAGCTAATCCGGTGGTCTGGGTGGGTGGTGGAAGGTGGAAGCCATTGTTGAGTTGAGAGAAAGAGAGGTTGTGTGTGAAATAAGAAAAGTTGTATTAAAACAAGAAATGAAAACGCAATCAACACCCCTCCTTGGAAGCCTAGGAGGGGTATATATAGACACACAACGCACTTAAACTATACATTGTTCCTAGTCTAGTCTATGCGTGTGTGACTATGATAACTAATGTGAATTCTTAAATGTCGTCACATAAAGTGAATTTCCAACACAACCGTGCAGCTATATCTGGTATTACGTCTTACGATTTTCTGCATTGTCCTGTTTGTACCCATTAACCATGTCTCACGTATACTTTTCTAAAACAGGCTCCCAACCAGCTATGGCACCTGTTGGAGGGTATACTCACCCTTTCTGCACTACGTGAAACCGTAGGCACCCAGGGCCGTGTCGCCATGATAGCGATGCTTGCTTCAAGTGTGGCCAGCTAGGCCATCGCATGAAGAACTGTCGTAAGGGTGAGATAGATGGCACTTCTGGACATGCCGACTCCAAGCCACCTCCTACTACTAGACGGGTGTACACGACCTCGCGTAATCAGGCCAACAAGTCAACAAGTACCATCATTGGAATCTTATATATGTATTGTCAAGCTCTATGCGTTTTATTTGACACAGGTGCTACCCATTCATATCGGGTCATATTTGGTGATTTAAACGCACCAGAGTACATTCACAATGGTTTTATACTCGGAAGGTCTGTACAAATAATTTCAAACTTACAAACACGTGCATTACTATCACATGGTTGTGAGGGCTACTTATCTATTGTTCATGATATGGAGGTTGAATCTCCATCAATCCAGAATCAGCCGATCGTGTCAGAATTTCCAGACGTGTTTCCAGAAGAACTTCCGGGCATACCACCTGCTCGTGAGGTAGAGTTTAATATTGAGCTCATCCTAGGAACTGATCCAATTTCCAAGGCTCTTTATCGCATGGATCTCATAGAGCTGAAGGAGTTAAAGGAACAACTGCAGGAACTTTTGGAACGAGGTTTCATCCGACCTAGTGCATCTCCTAAGGGTGCACCGGTCTTATTCGTAAAGAAAAAGGACGACAGTATGCGCCTTTGCATTGATTATCGTGAGCTTAATAAGATCACCATCAGGAATTGATATCCTTTGCCACACATTGATGATCTGTTTGACCAACTCCAATGGGCCAAACATTTCTCCAAGATTGATCTGAGGTCGGGCTATCATCAATTACGGGTGAAAGAGTAGGACATCGCCAAGACTATTTTCCGTACACGTTATGGACGCTACGGATTTGTAGTCATGCCATTTGGCCTTACCAATGCTCCATCTGTTTTCATTGTCTTGATGAACCGTATATTCCACGAGTTTCTGGACAAATTCATCATTGCCTTCATTGACGATATTCTGATTTTCTCTAAGTCAAAGGAAGAACACGAAGACCATCTTCGTACAGTATTACAAATACTTCGCCAGAAGCAGCTGTATGCCAAGTTCTCCAAATGCGAATTCTGGTTAAGTAAGGTGGCGTTCCTAGGCAACATAGTATCCGCAGAAGGAATAACCATGGATCCTGCAAAGGTTGAGGTTATTACCAAGTGGACAAGACCGACATCAGCAACTGAAGTTCGTAGTTTTCTAGGCTTAGCTGGTTATTTCCGTAGGTTCGTAGAGAACTTTTCCCGATTAGCACTGCCATTGACCAAACTGATGCAGAAAGGGGAGAAATTCGTTTGGACCGAAGAAAGACAGAAGAGATTTGGAGACCTAAAGCAGAGGCTGGTATCTGCACCGATTCTTACTCTCCCATCTGGTACAGGTGGATTTCAAATCTACAGTAATGCTTCAGGGAAGGGACTTGGTTGTGTTCTCATGCAACATGGGAAAGTGATTGCTTACGCATCACGGCAGCTTAAGCCTTATGAGAAGAACTACCCTATGCATGACTTGGAACTTGCAGCAGTCGTGTTTGCACTGAAGATATGGAGGCACTACTTGTATGGAGAATCATGTGATATCTTCACAGATCACAAGAGCCTGAAATACATCTTCACTCAGCGTGAATTGAACATGAGGCAGAGAAGGTGGTTAGAAATGTTGAAGGATTATGATATAAATCTGCACTATCATCCGGCAAGGCGAATGTAGTGGCATATGCTCTTAGTAGAAAGTCGGGTATGATCAACGACATTAAAATAGAGGAAGAGATTATACGAGACTTGGAGCGACTACACATTAAGATCATGGTACGTGGACAACATGGCTACTGGGCTAATCTTAGTGTGGAGCCTGAATTACTCTCTAGGATTAAGGAAGCTCAGAAGGATGATGTTGAAATTTGGGCAATCATCCAGAACTTAGAGCAGCAGACGGAGTTTCGGTTAGATGACGAGGGTATCTTATGGCAGGGCACTAGACTTTGTGTTCCTGATGATCTTACACTCAGGGAAGCGTTATTGGCTGAAGCTCATAGCTCCCCATTCTCCATTCATCCTGGTTCAACCAAGATGTACCACGACATCAAGCAGTATTTCTGGTGAAGTGGCAGGATGTTGCTACGTATGTCTCCATGATTGTGGTAAATTACATCTTTTAGGAAAAAGGCGTAAATGCGGTAAGTATTAAGCGATATGATTTATGAAAATCAAATGCTAATGACCCAAAGGTGAGAGTTCGTTTCCCAAGGAGGTTGATTGTGTGTTAAAAACTTCTATGATTTTGGATTAATATTTTTAGAAAGAAAAGATGAGAAAAGAGAATGACGGATAAAAGAAAATTACACTACGACGTACAAAACGTAAAACCGTAAAATAGACAAAATTAAAACTTGCACTAAAAATTACCAAAAAATTACCAAAAATAACTAAAAATCCAATTAGGGTTTTCAAATGATCAAAACTTTTCCAAACTTTTTATTTAATTAATATTTTTCTTTTTTAATGCTAATTAAAGCCCTAAAAATCAAATAAATTAATAAAAAACCCAAATAAAGATTTTTCAATTTGTAAACCTCAAAAATAACTTAATTAAACTAAAAAGTATTTTTCTAAATTTTTAAAACTATTAAATCTATTAAAAATAATAAAAAACTAAAATTTAATATTAAAATAATATTAAAAATAAAAATTTTATAAAAAGTTCTAAAAACTTGCAAACTAGTTTATTTTGTTCTAATTAAACAGAAAATGAAGTTGAAATTACCAAGATACCCCTATTGGGCCCCCAAATGGGCTACAAACAAAAAAAGTCAACTCAAATGGGCTTTTAGGCCCAATAAGCAAAAAATAAACCAAATAAGCCCAAATCACCAGTCTAGCTTAAAAATTCAATTTTAAACAAAAAACTCTAAAGGCCCAAAAGCTGAAAATGAGTTTATCACAGCTTAAATGTCACACAACTTATTCTTAATGGGCCAATAAGCACAATAAGCCATAAGTTGATGCCATAAGCTCTAATTCAACACATTCTTCTTTTGTGATTATAAAGCAGTTTGTAAAAAGAAATTTTGAAAAAGCTCAACAAATAAGCCAAAAATAAGCAAAGTATAATTTCACTAAATGACAAAATAGTCGGGTTAGAGAATTAAGCTGTTTCAAGAGCTGATTCTTTTTGCAAAAGGTGACAAATAAGCAAACTAAGAAGATTCAACAAAGATCCCAAAAAGCAAAGTAGAATAAGCTGTATAAGCCAATAAGCTGGCTGAAAAAGCCGAATAAGTTGGTTTTCTAGCAAAACCTTAACCAAATAAGCTGAAACCTTTCAGATATGATATTAAGCTGAGAAAAATGACATCTATGACAAAAAATAAGTTGTTGCATGTACCAATAAGCAAAACTGAAAAATAAGCCAAATTGAGCTTATTTGACCAAAAGTCAAAGTGTTACAAATGTTACCAAATTACCAGGACTTGTTTGTGAGTTTTTTTTGAGCAACTTTTGTGAAGGGTGCAAGGCTGAATCCTTTGAATCAAGTAGGCCAGTTAGCCAACTTGATTTTAGTTTTGTACCAATATGGCCAATAAGCCAGTTAGCTTATAAGCACTCAAATAACCAATACAAGTATCAAACCAAGTACACAAGCAGCAAAATAACAAGTAACAAGCAATAGAATAGGAGGGCAATCACTAGTTAACCAAATGCAAAGCAAAATAGGTGTGGTCACTTTGCTGATGCAATTGACCACTTCAGTCAACTTCTATAAGCTATAACTCTTTTAATAAGCCACCAAAGTTAACAAACATATATAACAAAGATAATACACCACAAAAACTCTTCCCAAACCAAAAATCAGACTCTGAATATAACAAACAAAGATTTTATGCTTGCTGATATGTTTGACCAATTTCAAACCACTTAGACTGATTTTATGAAAAACTTGCAAAACCCTTTCCAAACTTTGTGAGACTTAACCAATGACCAAAACAGCTTCCAAATGACTTGTTTAGAGAATACCAACCCCAAGAACCAAGGGCACAATGCCACAAGGCCTTTTGATCCCAAAATCCCAAACAACCTTGTTTTAGTACTTTTTTAAACAAAATTTTTATTTTTCCAAATAACCTACTGATTTTATGCTTCAAATAACTCAACTAGGTGGCAACTAACATGTTTAAACAATAAAACTCTTAACACAAACACAAGATCTCAAAAATCACATAGCAAATAACTTAGCAGATTTATAACCAAAATTTATAAAAGAGAAAAGAGAATAAAGAGTGTACCTATCCTCTAGAACTTCCTAGGAGGATTCAACAATGCTCCTTGGACCACTCTCAACAACTAGAGAGTGACCAAGGTCCTTGAACAAAGTAGAAGGTCTGTTGATGGTTCAACAGCTGAACCTAGACCTTCTATCAATGGATCTTCAACACAAGAGAGCAAACAGCCTTTCCAAAGGCTTAAAACCCTTCACAAGCTTGGTGTTAACAAGCTTGCAAGAGTTTAAGGCTTTTGGTTAGGGTTAGTACATGTAATAAGCAAAGCAGGGGTATAATAAACCAACAGTGTTATTAACCACCTTTCAAACACTTGTAAAAACTTTTCCAATGGAAATCCAAGCTAACCACTCAAGAAATAAGGTCTCGGGTAGCCAATGAATGGATCTAAACACCTAGAAACCAAGGGATTCAACTGGTAAAGCCTTGAATCCTTGGATCAAAACTGCTTTCAAAAACCTTTTAAAAACTTTGAAACCTTAAACAAAATCAAACGTAGTTAACATAAACCAACAAAACAACTTCAATATGATTGTGGAACACAGATTCAAGCAACTAACACCAACTTCATTCAATATAAAGGAATTATAATTGCATAAACGCAAAATACTCAAACTTATATTGATATGAAAGGGATTACAAATAGATTGCAAAGAAAATGGAACAAAGGCTCTCTCACAGGTTGATGAGTCCTTTTATAGAGCGACAAAGACTATTCTAGAACTAAAAACCCTAGCTAATGATTTCCAGAATTGCCCTTGGACGTTTTGAGTGATGAGTTGTCCCTTTTGATCTTGGTCGTTCATTTTATGCCTTTGGGACCAAGTATGAGGTGTGGGTTGTTGATTGAGCCACATAGGATTTCTTGGAGAGGAAGTCGTTCTTTCATTGATTGTTTGGTGAATGGGTAGGGTCCATGAGTGAAGGGATGTATGATGTTAAGTGTGGGATGTGAACCTGTGAAGGGGAATCACACGTGGGTATGGGTAATTGGGATTTACCCTTTGGTTTAAGTGGAGTAAAACTTGGGTATGGACGGTGAACAGTAAAAGGTTTGATCCGTTTTTTGTGGAGTGGTAAAGTGTTTGGCGCATTTTCATGTTTGAATGTTTCAAATGCCTAACTTTGGCCCTTGTCTTTTGACAAAACTTGTAAACAAAGAATTTCAGCCCATAAAAACATATTCCTTTGTTATGAAACTTTGGTTTTTCATACTTTTGCCACATAAACTTTTCCAAAGTATTATCAAGGGCTTGTTTTGTCATTTCTTGATATTTCAAGGGCTGATCTTATACATTCTTGAACTTTGAAGGTCTTCTTTGTATGTTTGATATTGAGAAGGACCATTGTTGACAAATCTTCAATCTTGAGGGACTAAGCTTGCCAATTCTTCAAAGTTAAGGGACCTTTTTGTATTTTTGACAACCTTAAGGGACCAAACATGTAATTATGAATATACAAGGGTATTAAGTGTCATTTCTTCATTGATGAGGGATCATTCTTGAATATCTTCAATACTTCAAGGTCTTTTCTTTGGAAAATCATAACTAGGGCCCGGTTCATTGTGCGGCTTCATTTCTCATGTTCGTTTTTCCTTGTTTCTTGTGATCTTTTGTCTTTTTCATGATATCCATACCTAAAATACACAAGTAACAAACACAAGCATAATATATGGTATTTTAATGACATTTTATGCATTTAAAGCCCGAAAAGAACGATGAGATCATGTATAAATGCCATCTCATCACTCCCCCATACTAAACCATTACCGTGCCCTCACTCAATGCTAGAATAAAGTATCTAAGCATCTTCCAAAATTCGACTTTATTACCCTTTATTGAAAAGTAAACTTGCTATACTACTACTACGATGTGTTAAAAACATTATGTATGATTTTCATCACGAATGTGACTTTTAGGGTCAGTGAATAGAAACAAGTGAATGTTTCATAGAGTAAAGTTCGTCATCCTTGATTGTCATACATTCCATGCTAAGTGCAAAAACGAGATCATTGTTTGTACAAGTCACAATGCTAACACTACTCATACGTCCAAATTGTGTAATACTTTTTCTCCCCGCAATCCTACTTATTATGAAAAGAAAAGGTATCTAGAATTTTTTAACTATTTTTCATGGATCACAAGTGATTCATATTGACTTATTTGAATATTTATTATTCCGAAAATAAAGTAACACGATTTAATCGATAGTTAGCTAAAGGACAAAATCTTTTAAAACTACTTCTCGTAATCTCCTTAAGTTCATATCTTGGCATAACTCGTTTCACGATTTGAGACCTTTCTCGGACTAATATTTGGCATGTACTTCATACTTCGAATCTTGGAAGACGTTATTGAAATAATGGTATTCTCTTCATATTTGGAATTTCTTCACTTGACGTTTTTGAGAGATTCTTCATTCTTGGACCACGACTTCATCATTTTTCTTCAATCTTTATTTTGGATTTTGATATACAACGATCCGCCTCCTTTTAGGACTTAGATATATTTATCCTCATACATTGTTAGGGTCTTTTTGGATAGACTTTCTCCGTGATCTTTAGGGGAGTAAATTGCTTTTCGTCGTGTGTCTCGGTCCTTCATATTGATTTTGGAATAATGATTCTTCACATCATCTTGGATCTTTAGCAACAAAATAGAGTCCTCATGCCTTGTTAGGGCCTTTTTGGAACTTCGCCAATCTTCGCATCCCGCTTCAATATGTTATGCCTTGGCTATGAACTCTATTCAACCACGAGTAACTTTTAAACGATCTTGGGCTAGAAGCTAAGTCACCTTTTAAATCGTACGACTTTACTTATTGCAATTTACTTATTCATAATGCATTTATCTTATGGGAGAAAAAGCCACAATTAAAAACATATGAGTTTTTGAAAGAACATTTTCATGTTCTACGTTTAGCATGATCACTTGTCTAACTCTATCACCTTCACTATTTAAAGACCTCTAAAAAGAGACTCGTGAAAACATAGCCATGCAAGTCAAAATTAAGCCAAATTTGGATTAACTTCATTAAGAAATCGAAGTTTTGGGTTTTCAAGTCACCTATAGGATCTTGCACTTTCTTAGACCTTTTCAAGTTTAGAGAATGCATTTTAAAGTTCCCTTAATAAGTGACTTTTTAGGATCAATTATAGGAACTTGCGAAAAGTTCTTGTTCTTAACCCGTATGAGCTAAGACTTTCACGTTTTAAAGTTCCATATATAAAAGTCTAGCAAAAATTGATTCAAGCGGGTTAAGGAATATAAAGGGCTCCAAATGCCCATCAAGTCAAAATTTAACTCTTATTCTACCCATCGAAAAATATACATTCGTGTCTTAAAAACACTTATGAAAACTAAGAATTTTTTTAAAATTTGGCCCTTTTTAGCCTTATTTGCAACAAAAAAACGATGAAAATTGGAAAGCTTGAGGGCGTAGGAAGGCAAGTATCTATTCACCCCCATACTAAAATTAAACATTATCCTCAATGTTTCGAGTCTAAAGATGGAGCACCCCTATACTAGAGACGAAGAGTCGAATGCTTAGGATCTAGCATGGAAAGGGTGATCAACAATATATCTAAAGCCTTTTATGAATTATTCTAAGAGATAATTGTTAGAACAATAAAGGATATGTCATGAATTCGTGAAAAACTCTTCAAGCAAACGATCGGGGCTCACGTAAACGAACATGGGAGTCTAATAAGTGTGAAAACACTTATCCTTTTACCACTTATTTCCAATAATAACAAGACCAAAACGTGTATTTTATGTCGTAAAAGTCGGAATATGCGTGATTTGTGTTTTTATTGTGTTTCATGATAAAAATATGAAAAAGGGAGAAAACACGGGCTATCACGAGTTTTTATCCAAGAAAACGAGAAAAGACGAAGTCAAAAGATCAAGAGTGCAAAAAGAAAAGAAGTCCAAGGCCCATTCTGAAGATTTATCGAAGAAAAAGTCTAAAGACAGAAGTTTAATAAAGTCGAAGAACCAAGTCTAAATTACAGAAGAAAATTATAAGACGAGTTCAATTTGTATCGACAAATCCCGAGAAGACGTCGAGAAAGACAAAGAATTTAAATCAAGTCGATAAGAGAAGAAAGAAAAAGGAAGCAACATATGCACCTCCCCAGCTCCTATATATACCCTCCTAATGTGTCATTAGGAGGGTGTTAGCTAGTTCATTTTTTTCTTTGTAGTTTTAATTTTTAGAGAGAGAAAGTGTTAACTTTCTCTCACTAGAATTTCATCTTTTCTTTCTTTCATGTTTAAGCTTTAGTCTAATCTTGTATTTTGAAATCATTAATCTACAAGTTCAAGTTTAAGCTTTTCATCTTTAATCTTCTTCTACCTTTCTTGATTTTGATTACTTTTGATCCGAAATAATCAAGCTTCTAGTTTCATCTTGATGTTTGATTGATTAAAAAGTTTATCTTTTAGTTCATCTATAAGTTTTTATACGATTTGAGCTTTGAGCTTATTATGATTTTTGGCTTATTTTGTATTTAGCTTATTTACGTTTAAGATTTCTTAAAAGTTTCGTCTTTTTAAAGTTTGTTTAATAAAGTTTTCTTATTTATTGTTTTAAAAGTTATCAAATTTGTGCTTATTGAGTTGGTTAAGTTTTTGTTAAGTGTTCTTTTTGGGAAAGTGCTTATTCGGGTTTTAGCTTATTGTATTCCATCCGAATATTGTATCATTTCCATCACAATATCATTAGGGTTTCTATATTGCGACAGTACATTCCGACGGTTTCATTGCGATCACAATAACCCTTAGGGTTTTACTTTGCGATCGATTATTCAGATAGAGTATTCCGATCACTTATTCCGATCGTTGGTTGCGATTGCTTCTGGCATCGTACATTACGATCGGGTATAAGGCTTATTGCGACGAAACGCTGCCAAAATTTCAACAGCCATATTCCGACAGACTTCACATTCAGATAGAATTTTGCGATCAGTATTGCGATGGCTTAAACATTGCGATAGTTTAGACATTGTGACAGTTTATGCATTACATTCTGATGGGATTGGGTTACCATTATTCCGACACTTTAATAATTATTCCGACAGAATTTCTTTTATTCCGACAAAATTTCTTTTGACACATTCCGATGGGATTCCGATCTTAGGTATTTCGACGGGTTTAAGTTTTTGTTTTTACAAAGTTTTAAGTTTTGAAATCACTTTTAAGTTTTAAAGTTTTTAATCATTTATTTTTAACTCGTAATTTTTAGTTTAATTTTCAAAGCTTTTATTTTTACTCAACGACATTTTTATATTTGCTTTTAGTATAAAATAGATAATCAAACCATTTTATTTTCCACCAGGAACGACTGAGTCGCACTTTTAACTAGTAATCAATTCGAAAAGACTGGAACAATGAACTTTTATACTTGGCTAAAATCCATGTTTTAGAGTCTTCAGCCGTGGCGATTATGATGATCTAGATAACACATTTACAAACAACCACGAGACAACGAGTTGGAAGGTGTAAAACCCACATGCTTTTACCATGAATAGTACCTTAGTAAACATACGTACATATTAGAACTTTCCTTTTATAGCATGAACACGTGTCACTATTAGAAATTACAGAAGTTATGTACGTATAATTACACGATAAACATTAAGTACGTGTTATTACACGATAATTATTATCAATAATAATTATAATCACGAACATGAAATCATGAACGTAAGAATCACGAACATATAATCATGTATTTACGTATATTATTAATACGATAAACATCATTACATATAAGTATTTATAATAACACAAATAATTAATAATAATGTAACACGTAAACACGAACACACGAACACGTAATAATTAGACACGAGAAAAGGCTTCGGGTTTCCCTTGGTGGGCCCTACATGCCGCGGCACAAGAAGAAGAGAGGGGCCCAGCCCATGACTTGTTTTATTAAAAATAATAAAAAAGGAAACTAAACATTTACAGAGTTTTCACAAAATTGCAAAACCCCTAAATCTATCTCTTCCTCTCTCTCCTTTGGCCGACGGCAAGAACACACCACAAGGGGTGTTTGGTTGATCTTGATTAAGAAATCATAGGAGGTGTGTTCGTGAAATCATTGTCTATTCATTCCACGTGTTTTGGTAATCCGTAACCCTTTCTTTTTTTCTTTTATTTAATTAATCATAACATGAACATGTAACTAAATAACAACGTGATAAAAACATGTCACGGGATCAAGGGGTAAATTAAAAGGGTTGTTTCGGGTTGCTTGTTTCGCACAACCATGGCTCTAGGCATCGTTGGTTCGCACAATAACCGAGACACATGTCTCCGTGTGGTGTTGGTTCGGTCGGCAGCAACGTACAAGGCACACCGACTTGCGTCGAGGGTGTACTTGTGGTTTATGTGGTATCGGCAGCAAGCAAATCAACACCACCGGCCCAACCGGTGGATAGATTGGTCAAGCAGGGGAACCGCAACGCACGCAGGGGGAACACCGGCTATAGCCGGTGGGAACTTTGGTGACAGCGGCTAGCCGAGAGGGTCAAGACCACCGGCTTAAGCCGGTGGCTGTTTACCGAAAGCAGGGGCAACTGGTTCAAGCCAGTTTGCCACTGATTTTAGGGGTGTTTGGTTCATACCGGTTTACGGGTTTCACGGGTCCGGTTCATGACATGTTTTAATTAGTTAACACACGGGTTCGGTTCATGATTATTTTTTTACAAGTCTAATTAATTTTACAAGTATATTATTTTTACAAGATATTTAAATTAATTAGTACATGACATATAATTAATTTAATTAAACATGAAACTTAGGTTATTATTATTATTAAATAATACATGTTTTAACCTAAGTATTTATTTATTTATTTTACACTATAGTATTAATTAATTATTAAACATGCATATAATTAATTAATAATCATGACTTAGGTTATATTAATATAGTATTGATACATGTTTTAACCTAAGTATCTCTATACACTTTAATTTAATTAAATCATGCTTATATTTAATTAAATCATATAACCTATAGTTTATTTAATTAACATAATATTATTAATAAACTATACTATAACTATATGACTTATGATATTAATTCAGCTTAATTCTAAATATGGAAACTTTCTAATTTAGGAAACTTACTATTTTTGGAAACTTTCTGTTTTTAGAAACTAATCTATTTTAAGCAGTTAATCTATTTGTGGAAACTTTCTATTTTCGGAAACTTTCTATTTTAGGGAACCTGCTATTTTTAGAAAGTTACTTATTATTACACAACAAGTATAATAATACAAGAAATACAAGTAATACTTAATTGGAATATACAGAATACATGATAAACACAATATAACATTAAAATTAGTAAAACGAGACATGAACATATAAAATAAGCTAAGACATGATATAAAATCAGTATGTACTCAGTAATCAGAATACTTATACACGTATACTATTTATGTAGCATTAGTGAGTAATAAGTGTGTAAACACTTATCCTTTTGCCACTAAAATCAAGGAAAAACAAGACCTAATCATGTGTTTAATATCGTAAAACGCGTGGTTTTGTGTTTTTGTGTAAAATAGGTACAAATGATCAAAAGGAAAGAAAACACGGGATTTCACGGTCAAATGTTGAAGAAAAGTCCAAGAAAGAGACGAAGACAAAGTCAAAGACCAAAAGTGTGCCAAAGATCACGAAAACCGGCAATTCGACACGGTTTTGAAGAAATAAACAAGAAAGCCGAAATCGAGCTCGTTTTAGTGGATTTAATCATTTACGAAGATAATTGGGCCAAGTGGGTCCCACATTTGGGAATTGGGCCCAAAAGCCCATTAAGGAGTATAAGTTACTTAGTTTTGGAGTAAAGGCCCAAAACAAAGCCCATTACAAGAAAAAGAGACGGATGGAAATGTTTTTAATTGGGCCAAGCCCAAACAGCACAAACAAATGGGCGGATTAAAAAGTGAAATAACTTTTCACTTGGTTTGGTCAAATAGACTGGTCAACTCACAACAAACACTCACACGTATTTACCAACCACCACTTTACCCACACACACGTTTTGTTAAATAAAAGTTTATTTACCCTCACCCCACTCCCATTTGGACGATACAAACAAGAAAAAAAACAATCACCTTCTCACCCACTCCTTCTTTCTCTCCCAAAAAACAGCCACCATAGTTTACCCCAAACCCTAATTTACCATCACAAAAATTACCCACCCAAAATTAGGGCTTTTACCAAAATCGTGTGATTCACACGATTTGGAATAAAACCCCCAAGATTTCGGAGAAGAATAACTGGTGGTCCTTAAATCATACGTGACATTCCCTCCACTTGTGATTGGCCAAAACAACACCAAAAACCCAATCCTCCAATCAAAATCGTACACATCACCCCTAAAATAACACAACTAGCACAAACTGAACACCTTGGTGATCCGTGTGATCTATGATTTGTTTTCCACCGCAAGATCAAGACATGAAGAGAGAGAAGGTAGAAAAGAAGGATTTAATGGCTCGGATTTCGGTTTAATATTGTCTTGTTAATCATTATTGCAATTTATCTTAAATCTGCTTTGATTAAATAATTATTAAAGTAAAAGGTAGGAATAATTTCTCCTACTGGGAAATTATAAAAAAATATATTGGTTGGTTTGGTTCACTGTTATTGGTTTGATTGTGAATGATGATGATGTTTGGTTCGATGGTACGGTTTGGGTAATAAGGAGGTATTCGGTTTCGGTTTTGATCACAAGGGGGTTCAGCGCCCACCTTCGTCCCAAAGAAAATCATCATCAGGTTTGAATCTCTCTTTTTAATTTTTGTTGATGTTTATTATTTAGTTATTTATCTGCTTGTGTAGATTGATTTTGGATTTGTTTTTGACCTACTTAGTTTATTGTTAGGATATTGTGTTTTGGCTAGATCTGCTTAGTTTATCTGTTTGGTATTTTAAGTTTGTTTGAGTTTTGTGGATTATAGCTTATTACGGTATTTGTATTTTCAGCTAGGCTTATTTTTCTTTGGTAGTTGCTAATTCGTTTGGATCTGCTTATTGTCTGAACTTGGTTTGGTTTACTTATTAGGATAAGTTTGCTTTGCTTATTTGATTTAGCTTAACTTTGTCTTTCTTAGCTGTTTGGTTTTGCTCATAGGTTTTTTTTGCTTATTAATTCTGCTTATTAGTTTGCTTGATAGTTCGATTAGTTTTACATCTATATTTGCTCATACTTGAGTTCCGATTTGCTTATTTTTAGTTTTTATGCTCATTTTCTTGCTTAGACTTAATTGCTTATTTGATATAGCTTATTCGCTTATTGCTGTTTCTCTTTTTTATTTGGTTGCTGGTTATTGTCAGTTTTTATTTGTTTTATTTAGCTTATCATCTTAACTGCTTTTTAGTTTTTTTATGCTTATCTGATTTTGATTATTAGCCTTTCATTAGCTTATCTGTTTTCTACTTATGTGCTTATTTGGTCTTTTTAGTTGCTGATTTATATATTGCTGCATACATAACAGACCCATTTGGTCTGCTATTCTGATTTTTCAAAAGTCCAAAAAGATATTAAATAGCAAAAATTCCGTCTCCTACGAGACTCGAACCCTGGACCTCCTGTTCAGCTGTCATACGCCTTACCATCTTAGCTAGCCAGTTATTTGTGTTTATTTACACTGCATTTAATTAATATAGATTTATTCTAAGCTGCCAGATTTAGCAAATTTGTTTAAATCAAGTTTTTAGTTTAATTAAATTTAAGTAAAAGTTTTATTTATTTTTAATAAAAGTTTAAAAACAAACAAAAAAATATTTTTATTACTTTCACAAATTAGTTTTTAATTTTGTTTTAAAGTTTTTATAAAATTTAGTTTTTAATTAGTTTATATTTTTATTAAAAATAGATTTGTTTTTAATTGGTTTAATTAGTTTCAAAGATTTTCTTAGATTAAACAATTTTTAGTTTTATTTAAATTTTAAATTAGTTTTTAATTAAATAGTTTTTAATTAGTTTTTTAAAAATACCAAAAAGAGAAATTGTACCAAGAACAAAATAGTCTTACGTTTAATTTGAGATCAATTCGAGTGAGTCGAGGAAAAACGAACAATAATTGTTAATTGATTGCAAAAATCATACATTAAATTGGCGCCGCTGCCGCTTCACTCGTTACGATTGACGATTTCGTGAGACGTTTGGATTTTGGGATCCGTTCTTTTTGAACGTTAACTTTCTTGCACAAAATCAAAAATACAAAAAAAATCAAAAAGATTAAAATACAAAAAATTAAAAAAATCACAAACGCAAATTCTTTCCTAAGATTTGCACCAAAAAGATTAAAAAATCTAAAAGTAATACTTTTTCCTAAAAGTATTACACCAAAAATATTACGTATTAGTGTTATTTTTCTTAGTTCCATTTCTTTCGTTTTTATTGTGAATATATATTTTTCTAAAAAAATACAAATAGATTTTTCTTTTACTATATTATATTACGTAGAACATTAATTTACCTACTTTTCAAATAAGTCCTTAGTTGAGATTTCATCACCTAACTATTGTATTCGAATCCTAAACGAAATAAAAGGGCAAAATAGATAAATACTAGTAAGACGTTTGAACTCGATATATACAAACTATAAGGTGGGTATAAGGCGACGCGCTATAAAAGGCCGTCTAAGGAAAAAGGTTTTTAAGTGCTTTGTGCCACCTCGTTTCCCCTCTTGCTTGTGCGTATATTGAGAGGGACGACCGATTATTGGTTTGCCAACTCAAGTAGTAATTAAGTATATATTTTTGTAACTTTTTCATATTGCACCTCGAGAGGGATAATCCTTTTCCTCTCAAAGTCGACCGAGGTCACCTACCTCATTCCAAAGTTTTAATTGTATGCGCACTCGCGCGCGTACATACATACCGATTGGTGTACCAAATACTTCTAATTCTTCTAAAAAGAAGAAGAAGAAAAACAAAAAGACCGTCATTAAAGCCGATCCCGAGAATCGAGCTTTAAACAACACGATGGCAACGGATAATCGACCAATGATTGAGATTCTCCAATCTCACGTTGAAGGAAACGATGACGCGATTGTGGTGCCGGATATTGGAGCTAATAATTTTGAACTTAGAACGGGTTTTATTCAAATGGTTTCCGCTACACCATTTTTAGGCCGTACTAATGATGACCCACACACTCATATCAAACGTTTCATACAATTAGCCAACACCGTCAAATACAATGGGGTGCCACAAGAGGCTATTCGTTTACAACTCTTTCCTTTTTTCCTCGAGGGACAAGCCCGGATTTGGCTTGATAAGGAACCACCCCAAAGTATTACAACATGGATTGACTTAGAAACCAAGTTTATAAACTACTTTTTCCCACCATCACGGACCACCGCTTTAAGGAATGAAATCATTACCTTTGAACAAAAATATGGGGAAACGTTTAGTAAGTCTTGGGATCGATTTAAAGAGCTTTTAAGAAAATGTCCACAACACGGTTTTACTAAAGTGCATCAAATTAATACGTGTTACAATGGTTTAACTCTAAATTTCCAAGACTCACTTAATAGTGCCGCGGGGGGCAATATTCATGTGAAATCCATGAACGAGGCTTGGGCCATAATTGAAAACAAGGCTAAAGTGCAAACCAAGAGTGTTCGGACTACAATAGCTAGTGCTAGTGATAATGAGGTGACTAATCAAATTAAGGAGCTTACTTTAATTGTGAAACACCTTGTTTTAAGAGATAACCCTCCCACTACACATGTCAATGCCGTGAAAGAAACTTGTGAAACGTGTGAGACTTGTCGTGGACCATATTCGTACTATAATTGTGACAAGGTTTACAATAATCAACAAGACGTTTATGCTTATAACAACAATGAAAATGAGCGGATTCATTTCAAACCAAATGTTGATGTTAACCATTTGTCTTACAAGTATAATAACTATTTCGCTCCCCCGGGTTTTGTAGCACCACAAAGACCACCCCCACCCGCCTAAAATAGGAACCAAGGTCCTCAACGGGGTAATTTTCAAGGAAATTCTAATCAACGGGGTTTTAATCAAAATCAAGGGAATTTTCAAGGGCAAAACCAAGGGTCCGATAATCAAAATCAAGGATTTAATAACCAAGGTTTTCAAAATCAAGGATTTAATCAAGGTTATAATCAATATCAAAACCAAGGTTTTCCTAATCAAGGTTTTTCTAATCAAGGGTATAATCAAATGAACATGCATAATCCTCAAATGGACTTGGTTCTACAAAAATTAACCGACCATGAACGAATTATGAGAGAGATGTAAGAATCGACCGATAAGAAATTTTTGACAATGATTCAAACCCTTCGTCCCCAAGGTGCCCTCCCTTCGAACACCGTGACCAATCCTAGGGCTAATGTTAATGCTATCACTACTAGGAGTGGTAAGACCACCGTAGAACCTTCCTATCCCCCACCTAACCAAGGACCCGAGATACCTTCTTCTTCTATCCACCCTAATTCTCCTTCTACTTGTGACATACCACCCGTTATGCCTTCGTCTACACCTTATGTTCCACCGATACCTAAATTTTCTACCACAACTTCGGTTCCCAAACCGGTTCTTTCGCCTTCCATTTCTACTCCTCCTCCACCAAAGGATGTGAGTGAGCAATCCACTCCAAAGCCTTCATCTCAACCCAATATACCTTATCCCTCAAGGTTGCGGAAAGAGAAATTGAAGAATAAGGATGATATTCAAGTTTCGAACTTCCTAAAAATGTTCAAACAATTGAATTTTAATATCACCTTTGCCGAGGCGCTCGCTCACATGCCTAAGTACGCTAAGAGGTTTAAGGACCTTTTAAGTGATAAGGAAAAGTTTATTGATATTGCCAATACCCAATTGAATGAGAATTGTTCCACGGTTCTTTTGAGAAAATTACCAGTTAAGTTAGGAGATCCCGGTCGATTCCTTATTCCTTGTAATTTTCCGGGTGTTGAGAATTGTATGGCTTTGGTGGATCTCGAAGCGAGTATCAATCTTATGCCATTGTCCGTGTGGAAACAATTATCTTTAATCGAGCTAGTCCCCACTCGTATGACCTTGGAATTAGCTAACCGTACGGTTGCTTATCCGGTGGGGATAGCCGAGGATGTTTTTGTAGGAGTCGACAAATTCACTTTTCCCGCCGATTTCGTTGTAGTCGACTATGAGATGGATCCCCGTGTTCCCTTAATTGTGGGATGACCCTTTTTGAGAACCGGGCGTACATTGATTGATGTAGCTGCGGGTGAGCTTATCATGAGGGTCGGGGATGATAAAATCATCTTTAACATGGGTAAACTTTCCAAACTTCCCGATGAGCCCGAATCCGTGAATTACATCGATGTGCTCGACGAAGCATGTGAAGAACATTTTCACGAGGCTTGTAAGAGCGGGATTTCTCCTTTACGTCATGTTGAGACCGTAGCTTCTATTGCTCCTTCATTGACTCCATTTGGAGAAAGTGATTTTCTTTTACAAGAATTTGAAGCGAGTTTAGGGGATGTGGATCTAAAATATGACGAGTCTCCCACCGATTGGGAAGAAGACATTCGTACCATTGAGAGACTTCCCAATGAGGACCATATTTCTCCACCTACTCCTAAGGAAGTTACAAACGATGATCCTAATTTGACTAAGCCTTCCATTGACAATCCACCGGATTTAGAGCTTAAGGAATTACTGTCTCATTTATAGTACGTTTTCTTAGAGGATGATAATAAGTTACTCGTCATTATTGCTAAGGACTTAAAAGAAGATGAAAAATCCCGACTTATCGATGTGCTTAAGAATCATAAGAAAGCAACTGCTTGGAAAATCTCCGACATCCGCGGAATTGATCCTAATTTTTGCACTCATAAAATTCTCATGGAAGATGACTTTAAACCCGCAATCCAAAATCAAAGAAGGGTTAATCCAAAAATTCATGAAGTCATTAAGAAAGAAGTTATCAAACTTCTAGATGCCGGAATGATTTGCCCTATCTCGGATTCGCCATGGGTTAGTCCCGTCCATTGTGTGCCTAAGAAAGGCGGAATCACCGTTGTTCCCAATGAGAACAACGAGTTGATTCCTACTCGACTCGTAACGGGTTGGCGAGTTTGCATAGACTATCGTAAGCTCAATGATGCCACTCGTAAGGATCATTTCCCTCTTCCTTTCATGGATCAAATGCTCGAGCGTTTAGCGGGTAATGATTTCTATTGCTTCTTAGATGGTTTTTCCGGATATTTTCAAATCCCTATCAATCCAAAAGACCAAGAGAAAACCACATTCACTTATCCCTATGGAACATTTGCTTACAAAAGAATGCCTTTCGGCTTATGCAATGCTCCCGGGACTTTCCAAAGGTGTATGATGGCGATATTTCATGACATGGTTGAAGAAACTATGGAAGTCTTTATGGACGATTTCTCGGTCTATGGTGATTCTTTCTCTTCTTGCCTTGCTAATTTAGAACGTATGCTTAAACGGTGTGAAGACACTCGTCTCTTTCTTAATTGGGAAAAATGCCATTTCATGGTAAAAGAAGGCATCATCCTCGGTCATAAAATTTCCAAAGCCGGTATCGAAGTCGACCGTGCTAAAGTTGATGTTATTGCTAAATTACCTCCACCTACCACCGTCAAAGGAGTTAGAAGTTTTTTAGGCCATGCGGGATTTTATCGACGTTTCATCCAAGATTTCTCGAAAATAGCTCGTCCAATGACTCATCTCCTAGAAAAGGATGCTCCTTTCATCTTCTCTCAAGAATGTCTCGACTCTTTCGAGCTTCTTAAAGGTAAATTAACTAAGGCACTGGTCTTAGTCTCTCTAAATTGGGAGTTACCTTTCGAACTCATGTGCGATGCTAGTGATTTCGCGGTAGGAGCGGGTTTAGGTCAACGAGTTAACACACATTTCCAACCGATTCATTATGCTAGTAAGACAATGACGGGGGCCCAATTGCATTATACCACTACCGAAAAAGAGCTTTTAGCCGTAGTGTATGCTTTTGAGAAATTTCGCCCCTATCTTGTGCTTTCCACCACCATCGTTTACACCGACCATTCCGCCTTGAAATACTTGTTGACCAAGCAAGATGCTAAACCGAGACTCTTTCGTTGGGTTTTGCTCCAACAAGAATTTAAAATCGAAATTCGTGATAAAAAGGGAGCAGAAAACCTAGCCGCGGATCATCTTATTAGACTTGAGGATCCTTATCAAGGGGAACCTCCAAATCAAGAGATTTATGAATCTTTTCCCCTTGAGACCTTAATGTCTATTAATTCCAATCTTGATGATACCCCATGGTTTGCGGACATTGCAAACTATTTGGCGGGTGGTGTTCTTATCGAAGGGTTATCGTCCCAACAAAAGAAAAAATTCTTCAAGGACGTTAAAACGTACTATTGGGACGACCCTTATCTTTTCAAGAAATGTGCGGATTTAATCATCCGTAGATGTGTTGATGGGCCGACGGCTTTACAAATCCTTGAAGCTTGCCATTAAGGACCCACCGGTGGTCACTTTGGCCCCAATTACACCGCTAAAAAAGTTTTCGACTCCGAATTCTGTTGGCCCACCATTTATCATGATGCTCATGAAATGGTTAAGCATTGTGATGCTTGCCAAGGACAAGGCAAGATCACACATAAAGATGAGATGCCTCAAAATTTCATCCAAGAGTGTGAAATCTTTGACGTATGGGGCATCGACTTTATAGGGCCATTTCCATCATCCAAAGGTAACAAGTACATCCTCGTAGCCGTTGACTACGTATCAAAATGGGTTGAAGCAAAGGCTTTACCTACTAACGATGCGAGGGTGGTTGTTAACTTCTTGAAACAATTGTTTGCTCGATTCGGTGTGCCTCGTGCTATTATTAGTGATCGCGGGACTCATTTTTGCAATGATCAATTCGCACGAGTCATGGCTAAGTATGGTGTCAATCACCGACTTTCCACCACGTATCATCCATAAACTAATGGGCAAGCCGAGGTTTCCAACCGTGGTCTTAAGCGAATCTTAGAGCGAACCGTGGGAGAGCATCGTGCCTCATGGGCTGATAAATTAGATGATGCTTTGTGGGCTTTCCGTACCGCTTATAAGACACCTATAGGTTGTACTCTTTATCGCCTTGTGTACGGAAAGGCGTGCCACCTCCCCATTGAGTTGGATCATAAGGCTTATTGGGCCTTGAAGTGGGCTAATTTTGACATAAACAAAGCCGGTGATCATAGGAAAATCCAACTCAATGAACTCAATGAACTTAGGAATGAGGCTTATGAAAATTCGTTAATATACAAGGAGAAGACTAAGCTCATTCATGATTACAAGATTAAAAACCGAGAGTTCCATGTTGGTGATCAAGTTTTACTCTTTAACTCTCGGTTGAAAATCTTTTCGGGTAAACTTAAGAGCCGTTGGTCCTGTCCATTCACCGTGGCCCAAATCTTCCCTTATGGCACCATTGAGTAATCCCAACCACATTGGCCCAATTTTAAGGTGAATGGCCAACGGGTTAAGTTGTACTATGGAGAGGACATCTCTCATGAGATGATTCCATCCCTCTCCACATTTCCCTTGAATTAATTCGGGAAATCGAGTCGAGCTAGAGACTCGTGATAAATAAATCAAGCATCGTTTAACTAGGTTAGATTTTTACCTTTACCATCCTCTCCACCCTTTTTCGCCTTCACCCATTTCCACCAATAAGTGAAGGGGGGAGCCAAGTAGGTTGTTTGTGTGTTGTGATGTTGTGCAGGGACATGTGCTTTGATGATCCACTTTTGGTGCTTTTGACGCGACCCGTGATACCGTGTTTCCCGTGTACCCGGTTCTATCAAAACTATTGTGATTCATACTTGTATATAAATAAAACGAATAAATGTAATCACTTTAGTTGTCCCTTCCTTAGCTCGATTTTAAACAACGTACTCAATGTCCTAAGTGTAGGGGAGTTTATTCTCCCACATGCTTAAACATTGAGGACAATGTTTATATTAAGTGTGGGGGGACTTCTATCGAATTTTAGTGGGTTTTTCCATGAATTTGACCTCATTTAATCGGAAAATTTAAAAAAATTTCAACGTTTTTCAAATTTTTGATCTATTTTGGCCTAGTAATATTTTGTTTTATTTTCTTTCCTTTTTGTCATCGCATCTTATTAATAATTTTCATTTAAAGAATAAAGTCAAAAATAAATAAATAAATAAATAAATAAAATGGTTTAACAAGTTTAGATGTCTTTGATATATTAGGCCCGTCGTGAATATTTTGACTCAACCCGAGTTTACTTATCCAAGTTTACTCTAGCTAGTATCCTTAACCATATGGACCTTAATTGGCTTATTAGGCTAAGCATCCACGAGTCTCATTCCTTGAGATTTTAAATTGTGGAGAACGAGAGATGATAGAGTTGATAATAAGTTTAAGGGTTACTTCTTCCTTATATGAGTTTTTGTGGCTCTTTCTTCCCGCTTGTATATTTAATTGCTTAATAAATGAGGATTTTTGCGGTGTAGATTCGATATATTAACTCTTAGCCAAATCTTGTATCTCCTTGTAATTAAAGCATGAACACATTAAGGGTGCCAGCGTTGTGGACTTCCGACTAAGGTGGCTCATAACCACTAAGTAGGAGGTATTCAGACCATGGGACCGCGGAATTTGGCCTACTATATATATCATAAATAAATAAAGAATAAGATTAAAACATGACCTCAAGGAGCCTTAGGGTGTGGGGCATGTAGCACGAACCTTGTCATTAGATCCTTAGGGTGTATGGCATGGTAAGTGTTGAATAAAAATTGATCAAAAAATCAATTCCCTCGTTTATCGTTCAAGGAGCCTTAGGGTGTGGACAATAGATGAGGAGCATTTTTACATCTTAAAGAGCCTAAGGGTATATGATGTGAACTTGCTAAACTCCACATAAAGTCTACATGACTTTGGAGGAATAATTAATAAGTAGTACTATTGGCCAAATTTTGGGTCCGGGAATTTATTCCCCAAATTGTGTTAAATCATCCTTGATGTGGGCTTACTTTAGTGACAACGTTTTTGAGGACGAGGTTAGGTTTTGAGTGTCGGGTTTGCACCGTTTTGCCTTCATTTTTGGACTAATAATTATCAAATAAGTCAATTTTGCCTACGGGTGAATGACAATCAATAAAATTTAGAGATACAACGTAGGAATTGGAGAAAAAGTATTACACAATTATCTTATATAAGTGGTTTAAACTTAAGGACTTATGGTAAACAATGATCTCGTTTTTAAGCTTGGTATGAGGAACGTGAAACTTGAGGGTGATTAATATTCATGACACCAAAAGCCCTATTCTAAGTCTTAGATTTCTTTACGAGTTTCTCCCATCAAATAATTTTCAAGTTAATAAAATTGTCATAACTTTTGTTTCCTTTAAAGTTATTATCTTTCCGTCATAGTAGTAATAGTATATCTTAATAAAGGCCAAGATGGGTTAATAATGAGAGAAATGTAACTTTATGTTTCAAAATAATGCATTGCATGGGGTCATTGCAATGGTCAAGTGTAGGGGATTTAATAAGTTATCCTTTTGCCACTAAAATCAAGGAAAAACAAGACCTAATCATGTGTTTAATATCGTAAAAAGTCGGAATTACGCGTGGTTTTGTGTTTTTGTGTAAAATAGGTACAAATGATCAAAAGGAAAGAAAACACGGGATTTCACGGTTAAATGTTGAAGAAAAGTCCAAGAAAGAGACGAAAGACAAAGTCAAAGACCAAAAGTGTGCCAAAGATCACGAAAACCGGCAATTCGACACGGTTTTGAAGAAATAAACAAGAAAGCCGAAATCGAGCTCGTTTTAGTGGATTTAATCATTTACGAAGATAATTGGGCCAAGTGGGTCCCACATTTGGGAATTGGGCCCAAAAGCCCATTAAGGAGTATAAGTTACTTAGTTTTGGAGTAAAGGCCCAAAACAAAGCCCATTACAAGAAAAAGAGACGGATGGAAATGTTTTTAATTGGGCCAAGCCCAAACAGCACAAACAAATGGGCGGATTAAAAAGTGAAATAACTTTTCACTTGGTTTGGTCAAATAGACTGGTCAACTCACAACAAACACGCACACGTATTTACCAACCACCACTTTACCCACACACACGTTTTGTTAAATAAAAGTTTATTTACCCTCACCCCACTCCCATTTGGACGATACAAACAAGAAAAAAAACAGTCACCTTCTCACCCACTCCTTCTTTCTCTCCCAAAAAACAGCCACCATAGTTTACCCCAAACCCTAATTTACCATCACAAAAATTACCCACCCAAAATTAGGGCTTTTACCAAAATCGTGTGATTCACATGATTTGGAATAAAACCCCCAAGATTTCGGAGAAGAATAACTGGTGGTCCTCAAATCATACGTGGCATTCCCACCACTTGTGATTGGCCAAAACAACACCAAAAACCCAATCCTCCAATCAAAATCGTACACATCACCCCTAAACTAACACAACTAGCACAAACTCAACACCCTGGTGATCCGTGTGATCTATGATGCGTTTTCCACCGCAAGATCAAGAAATGAAGAGAGAGAAGGTAGAAAAGAAGGATTTAACGGCTCGGATTTGATGTCTTGCTCTCGAAGCTTCACCAACAAGCCCTTGGGGGTTGGCTATAAAAACCCCCCAATCATTCTGTATTTGGTGCCTTCTTTTTAGTTTAATTTTTATTTCTGAAAAATAGATTTTAGGTTTAATGTTATTTCTTTTTTCAAAGTATTGTAATCAGTTTTAAATATTAATGAAATTTCAATTTTCGGTTTAATATTGTCTTGTTAATCATTATTGCAATTTATCTTAAATCTACTTTGATTAAATAATTATTGAAGTAAAAAGGTAGGAATAATTTCCCCTACTGGGAAATTATAAAAAAATATATTGGTTGGTTTGGTTCACTGCTATTGGTTCGATTGTGAATGATGATGATGTTTGGTTCGATGGTACGGTTTGGGTAATAAGGAGGTGTTCGGTTTCGGTTTTGATCACAAGGGGGTTCAGCGCCCACCTTCGTCCCAAAGGAAATCATCATCAGGTTTGAATCTCTCTTTTTAATTTTTGTTGATGTTTATTATTTAGTTATTTATCTGCTTGTGTAGATTGATTTTGGATTTGTGTTTGACCTGCTTAGTTTATTGTTAGGATATTGTGTTTTGGTTAGATCTGCTTAGTTTATCTGTTTGGTATTTTAAGTTTGTTTGAGTTTTGTGGATTATAGCTTATTACGGTATTTTTATTTTCAGCTAGGCTTATTTTTCTTTGGTAGTTGCTAATTCGTTTGGATCTGCTTATTGTCTGAACTTGGTTTGGTTTACTTATTAGGATAAGTTTGCTTTGCTTATTCGATTTAGCTTAACTTTGTCTTGCTTAGCTGTTTGGTTTTGCTCATAGGTTTTATTTGCTTATTAATTTTGCTTATTAGTTTGCTTGATAGTTCGATTAGTTTTACATCTATATTTGCTTATACTTGAGTTCCGATTTGCTTATTTTTAGTTTGTATGCTCATTTTCTTGCTTAGACTTAATTGCTTATTTGATATAGCTTATTCGCTTATTGTTGTTTCTCTTTTTTATTTGGTTGCTGGTTATTGTCAGTTTTTATTTGTTTTATTTAGCTTATCAGCTTAACTGCTTTTCAGTTTTTTTTATGCTTATTTGATTTTGATTATTAGCCTTTCATTAGCTTATCTGTTTTCTACTTATGTGCTTATTTGGTCTTTTTAGTTGCTGATTTATATATTGCTGCATACATAACAGACCCATTTGGTCTGCTATTCTGATTTTTCAAAAGTCCAAAAAGATATTAAATAGCAAAAATTCTGTCTCCTACGAGACTCGAACCCTGGACCTCCTGTTCAGCTGTCATACGCCTTACCATCTTAGCTAGCCAGTTATTTGTGTTTATTTACACTGCATTTAATTACTATAGATTTATTCTAAGCTGCCAGATTTAGCTAATTTGTTTAAATCAAGTTTTTAGTTTAATTAAATTTAAGTAAAAGTTTTATTTATTTTTAGTAAAAGTTTAAAAACAAACAAAAAAATATTTTTATTACTTTCACAAATTAGTTTTTAATTTTTTTTAAAGTTTTTATAAAATTTAGTTTTTAATTAGTTTATATTTTTATTAAAAATAGATTTGTTTTTAATTGGTTTAATTAGTTTTAAAGGTTTTTCTTAGATTAAACAATTTTTAGTTTTATTTAAATTTTAAATTAGTTTTTAATTAAATAGTTTTTAATTAGTTTTTTAAAATACCAAAAAGAGAGATTGTAGCAAGAACAAAATAGTCTTACGTTTAATTTGAGATCAATTCGAGTGAGTCGAGGAAAAACGAACATTAATTGTTAATTGATTGAAAAAATCATACATTAGTGAGATCGAAGTAGGACTCTCTTCCGTTCGTCTTCTTCGTTCACTGGACTTAAGGTACGGATTTCCCGTCCTTTCAGTATGGACATTCTTTCCTTATTAGGAATCCCCGTCTACAGCCAACTGTTTTCCTAGTATTTGTTTTATATGTTTGATACTTATGTTCGATTAAGAGCCTAAGCCATATACATGCATGACAAGTGTCACCTAGTTATGGAGGTACCATAACCATAACACTGGAGGCACTAGTGTTATGACTTCCCCACGGCGAAGTGATTGCTCGTGGCGTCCCTTTTCAGTTTTGGCCATTATATTATATTATCATGTGGGGGCGTATGGGTGCATCCTAGTTACATGTTTAGCAATATTATCAGAGTGAATGCGATGTGTGCCTTGCATCCTTCACTAGGAGTTGATCCCTCCTACCCAGACTATTTAATTAGAGGCAACCTCTCTAATTGCATGACGAGGTCTCGCCTCCAAGTATTCATGCACGGTGGAACCTCATGACCCATATGGGCTATTTGTCTAATTAAATAGATTTTCATAGAATCATTAAGTCCTTTCAAACTATAAAACTAGTTTTATGAATATTAATCCAGATTACTTAGAACGTATGTTATTCCGCTGCTATTAGTCTTATATGCTTACGTTATTCCATGTCATACTTGTATATCCGTGCACTGAGCGTTATGCTCAGCCGTTTTCCTTTCATGTTACCAAACGACAGGTACTCAAGGGCGCTCGTAGACTTTAAGCGTACGTGCATACGGATTGGAAGCTTTCTAGCCTTCTCTACTTTATGCATTTCATCATACATTATGCTACTTATTTCTATGGACATTGTTTAGTCCTTTTGCTTTTCAGTACTTATGTTTGTGTGTGATGAGCTTATACTTTGGGGTACCGATGTTTGTTTCCGGTATTTCCTTTTATGGTCATGTAATGTTTTAAGACATGTTCCTTGTATGCTTTGATGACACGCCATAATCACCCGTGACATTCCATTTACCGAAATGGGGTGTTACAATTATGGTATCAGAGCCAAGGCTTCGACCTGTAGGCTCTCAAAACACGACCTGTGATTAGTGGGTAGTCACTATGGTCTTCCTAGAACTGACAGTCGGTTTTCATGCATTCATTGTTTTCATGCATTCATGTTATATGTCATTGTCACAGGTTTATGACTAAGTAATGGTTGATACAGGACTGGCCCTATTTAGTCGCATGTGCTTTTATCGAACCTTTTAACTTTGGGACCGACCCATTGGCGTCCCCTCGCCATGTCTTTTATTTTGAGTGAACTGACCATAGGCGTTCACTCTCGCGCATATAAATGTTTTCATAAAACTACGTCATGCATTCATATACTAGTTTTCATGCATAAAATTTTTCTCATGATTTATTGGTATAAATTTTTTTCATGTATATATTTTATGTTTGATAAGTTTAATCATGTATTTTGTTTGATACTGTCAGATGGTTCTCACACGCGAGCAAGCACAACTCAATGCAGTAGTCTAAGCTGCGATGCAAGCTTTGCTTCCTCTGTTGAGGAACGAAATCAGAGCTGAGGTGCAGGCTGCCAACAATCAGCAACAACACCCAGTTCCTCCTCCTCCTCCTACAACAACATTGGTCACATGGCTGGAGAGATTCAACAAGTAACGTCTTCGATCCTTCGAGAGAACTGATAGCCCCAGTGAAGCTGAAAGTTGGTTGGCTCATATCGAGAAGATATTCGATGCAATGGGCTGTGACCCCCTCTTCAAGTCGAGGTTGGCCTGTTACAAGTTCGAAGGTGATGTACTCGATTTGTGGAAGGGAGTCAAGCAGTCTGAGGGAGGTGACAATTGGGTGGCTGGTTTGACATAGGCTCAGTTCAGGGAGTTAGTGATGGGACAGTTCTTCCCCAAGGCTGAGCAAGACAAGCTGAAAAGGGAGTACCACGGAATCAGGCAGAGAGCTGGGGAGAACAGCAACGAGTTCATGCCGCGCTTTCTTCGTTTGGCTTGTTTTCTTGGCGCAGCAACATGTACTGCCGAAGTGCAAGCATACCACTTCCGGTAGGCTCTTCGTACATCGGTCGCCAACAACTTGGTGTGTGCTACTTTCAACATGGTGGCACAAGTTGCCGATGCAACACGTAAGCTGGAGATGCTGCAAGAAAGAGAGGAGTTAGGGAAGCAGAGAGACCCGATAAGAGGTATTTATTCGTTATTCCGCGGTGACCATTTCGAATTTATTCAGTATTATCCAATATTTATATCACTCTTTAAACTGCATCTTTCAGGCAGAAAACTGGGGACCGGTCTCAGTCGGCTACTCAGCAACAGCCTACTCAGCCCAAGGGTAATGGTCAGACTCAAGATCGTTCTGCTACGGATAGGTGTGGCGGTAATGATAATTACCATAACAACACTGGAAACTCCAACAACAACAAATCCTTACACTTACTCATTTCCTTATGTTACATGAGATAATTCATAATTCTGACACATTAGCAATATTCTACCAGGAATCATGGTAAAGGGAGGGAGCAGAACCAAAGAGGTTCACAGCCTAACCCTCCAGCTATCACTGGCATTACATCTTATGATTTTTCCGCATTGTCCTTTTGTACCTATAAATCATGTCTCATGTGTACTTTTACAAACATGCTCCCAGCCAGCAAGGGCACCTGTTGGAGGGTATACTCACCCTCTTTGCACTAGCTGCAACCGTAGGCACCCAGGGTGATGTCGCCGCGACAGCGATGCATGCTACAAGTGTGGCCTTACTGGTCATCGCATGAAGGACTGCCGCAAGGGCGAGATGGAGGGCACATCTGGACATGCTGATTCCAAGTCGCCTCCTACTAGTGGACGCGTTTACATGACTTCTCGCAACTAGGCCAACAAGTCTACAGGTACCATCACTAGAATCTTGTATATGTATGGTCAAGCTGCATGTGTTTTATTTGACACGGGTGCTACTCATTCGGTCATTTCTACTGCTTATGCTAAGAATGTTAGGATATCCCCTATGCCATTAGAGAATGTACTAAATATTTCCACGCCTTTAAGAGACTCTGTACGCATAACCCATGTGTACACGAGCCTTCCCCTAGAGTTTGACGACAAGATTCGTCTTGTTGACGCACTTCCACTGGATATGTGCGATTTTGACATGATATTAGGCATAGACTGGCTATCTAAACATCACACCACCATAGACTGCCATACATATCGGGTCATCTTCGGTGATGCAAATGCACCATAGTACATTCACAACGGGCTCGTACCCGGAAGGTCTGTACAAATCATATCGACCTTGCAAGCACGTGCACTACTGTCACATGGTTTTGAGGGCTATCTTGCTACTGTTCATGATTTGGAGGCTGAAGCTCCATCTATCCAGAATCAGCCGATCGTGTCAGAATTCCCAGACGTGTTTACAGAAGAACTTCCGGGCATACCACCTACTCGTGAAGTGGAGTTTAATATTGAGCTCGTCCCAGGAGCTGAGCCAATCCAAGGCTCCTTATCGCATGGCTCCCATCGAGCTAAAGGATTTAAAGGAACAACTTCAGGAACTGTTAGAACCCGGTTTCATTAGACCTTGTGCTTCTCCATGGGGCGCACCTGTTTTGTTAGTAAAGAAGAAGGACGGCAACATGCGTCTATGCATAGATTATCATGAGCTCAACAAGATCACCATCAAGAATAGGTATCCGTTGCCACGCATTGACGACTTGTTTGACCAACTCCAAGGGGCGAAACATTTCTCCAAGATTGATCTGACGTCAGGCTATCATCAGTTACGAGTTAAGGAGCAGGACATCGCCAAGACTGCTTTCCGTACACGTTATGGGCACTACGAGTTTGTAGTCATGGCTTTTGGCCTTACCAATGCTCCAACAGTCTTCATGGATCTGATGAACCGTATCTTCCATGAGTTCCTGGACAAGTTCGTCATTGTCTTCATTGACGACATCTTGATTTTCTCTAAGTTCAAGGAGGAACACGAAGACCATCTTCGTACAGTATTACAGATTCTTCGCCAGAAGCAGATGTATGCTAAATTCTCCAAGTGTAAGTTCTGGTTAGACAAGGTGGCGTTCTTAGGTCACACTGTATCAGCAGATGTAATCACCATGGATCCAGCAAAGGTTAAGGCTATTATCAAGTGGCCAAGACCGACATCAGCGACTAAAGTTTGTAGTTTCCTAGGCTTAGCTGGTTACTACCGTAGGTTCGTAGAGAACTTTTCCCGTTTAGCACTGCCATTGACCAAACTAATGCGGAAAGGAGAGAAATTCGTCTGGACTGAAGAAAGAGAGAAGAGCTTTGAAGACCTAAAGCAGAAGTTAGTATCTACACCGATTCTTACTCTCCCATCTGGTACAGGTGGATTTCAAATCTACTGTGATGCTTTTGGGATGGGACTTGGCTGTGTTCTCATGCAACATGGGAAGGTGATTGCGTACGCTTCACGACAGCTTAAGCCTTATGAGGAAAATTACCCTATGCATGACTTGGAACTTGCAGCAATCGTGTTTGCATTGAAGATATGGAGGCACTACTTGTATGGAGAATCATGTGACATCTTCACAGACCACAAGAGCCAGAAGTACATCTTCACTCAACGTGAACTGAATATGAGACAGAGGAGATGGTTAGAACTGTTGAAGGATTATGACATTAATCTGCAGTATCATCCCGGCAAGGCGAATGTAGTGGCAGATGCGCTTAGTAGAAAGTTTGGTATGATAAACGACATTAAAATTGAGGAGGAAATTATAAGAGACTTAGAACAACTAGACATCGAGATCATGGTACGTGGACATCACGGTTACTGGGCTAATCTTAGAGTAGAACCTGAGTTACTCTCTAGGATCAAGGAAGCTCAAAAGGATAATGGTGAAATTTGGGCGATTATTCAGAACTTAGAACAGCAGACAGAGTTTCGGTTAGATGACGATGGTATCTTATGGTAGGACACTAGACTTTGTGTTCCTGATGATCTTACACTCAGGGAAGCGTTATTAGCTGAAGCTCATAGCTCCCCATTCTCCATTCATCCTGGTTCGACCAAGATGTACCACGACATCAAGCAATATTTTTGGTGGAGTGGTATGAAACAGGATGTTGCTACTTACGTCTCCAAATGTCTTACCTGTCAGCAGGTTAAGATCGAGCATCAGCGGTCTAGCGGTTTACTACAACCGTTAGACATTACAGAGTGGAAATGGGACAAAATTACCATGGATTTTGTTACCGGTCTTCCGTAGACAAAGAGGAGGCACGATGCGATTGGGGTTATCGTTGATTTACTTACTAAGTCAGCTCATTTCTTACCGGTGCGCAAGGATGATCCGGTCAGTAAACTCGCCGACACTTACAAGAAATAGATCATGAGACTTCATGGTGCTCCATCCAGTATCGTCTCGGATAGAGATCCTCGTTTCACTTCGCGATTCTGGAAGAGTCTGCCGAAAGCTTGGGGTACAAAACTTAAGCTTAGCACGACTTTCCATCCTTAAACAGACGGGCAATCGGAGCGAACGATTCAGACATTAGAAGACATGTTGAGGTCATGTGCGGAATGTACAGGAGATTAGGACGATTACATCTGTTTGGTAGAGTTTGCATACAACAACAGTTGGCACGCCAGCATTAAGTATGCTCCATTCGAGATGTTATATGGCAGAAAGTGCCGCGCCCCAATATGTTGGGATCAAGTTGGTGAGCGAACACTCGAAGGACCAGAAATGATAGAGTTGACCAACGAGAAAGTCACGGTAGCTAATCAGAAATTACAAGAAGCATGTTCACGTCAGAAGAGGTATGCCGACAAGCATCGTAGGGACTTACATTTTAATGTAGGAGATCACGTCTTTCTTAAGGTATAGCTGGCACGTGGCGTTAAGCGATTTGGAATAAAATGGAAGCTCATTCCTCGTTTCATCGGACCGTTTGATGTCATTGAGCGAGTCGGTGAAGTATCTTATCGTTTAGCGTTACCTACGCAACTTTCTCATGTTCACGACGTTTTCCATGTGTCTTTACTCAGAGGATACAAATATAATCCCTTTCACATGGTTCAGTATCCACTGGAACAGATTCGTGAAGATCTTACCTTCATAGAGGAACCCGAACGAGTTCTTGACAAGCAAGAACGAGTCATGAGGAAGAAGACGATTCCATTCGTCAAAATCCTTTAGAGGGACCATACCGAACGGGAAGCCACTTGGGAAACAGAAGAGTCTATCCGAGCTTCTTACCCTCATTTCATATTTTGAATTCGGGTATGTTCCTCTTTCAGTTTATTTTATCTATAATTCGGGGACGAATTATTCTTTTTAGGGGGAAGAGTTGTAAAACCCGCATGCTTTTACCATGAATAGTACCCTTAGTAAACATACGTACATATTAAAACTTTCCTTTTATAGCATGAACACGTGTCACTATTAGAAATTACAGAAGTTATGTACGTATATTTACACGATAAGCATTAAGTACGTGTTATTACACGATAATTATTATCAATAATAATTATAATCACGAACATAAATCATGAACATAAGAATCACGAACATATAATCATGTATTTACGTATATTATTAATACGATAAACATCGTTACGTACAAGTATTTATAATAACACGATAATTAATAATAACGTAACACGTAAACACGAACATACGAACACACGAACACGTAATAATTAGACACGAAAAAAGGCTTCTGGTTTTCCTTGGTGGGCCCTACATGCCGCGACACAAGAAGAAGAGAGGGGCCCAGCCTCTGACTTGTTTTATTAAAAATAATAAAAGTGGAAACTAAGCATTTACAGAGTTTTCACAAAATTGCAAAAATCCTAAATCTCTCTCCATCTCTCCTTTGGCCGACGGAAGAACACACCACAAGGGGTGTTTGGTTGATCTTGATTAAGAAATCATAGGAGTGTGTTCGTGAAATAATTTTCTATTCATTCCACGTGTTTTGGTAATCCATAACCCTTTTGTTTTTTTCTTTTATTTAATTAATCATAACATGAACATGTAATTAAATAAAAACATGATAAAAACATGTCATGAGATCAAGGGGTAAATTAAAAGGGTTGTTTCGGGTTGTTTGTTTCGGCCGCCACACAAACCGAGAGCCACATGGCTCTCGACATCGTTGGTTCGCACACCAACCGAGACACATGTCTCGGTGTGGTGTTGGTTCGGTCGGCAGCAAGGTACAAGGCACACCGACTTGCGTCGGGGGTGTCCTTGTGGTTTATGTGGTCTCGGCAGCAAGCAAATTAACACCATCGGCCCAGCCGGTGGCTAGATTGGTCAAGCAGGGGGACCACCGGCTACAACCGGTGGGAACTCTGGTGACAGCGGCTAGCCGAGAGGGTCAAGACCACCGGCTTAAGCCGGTGGCAGTTTACCGAAAGCAGTGGCAACCGGTTCAAGCCGGTTTGCCACTGTTTTTAGGGGTGTTTGGTTCAGACCGGTTCACGGGTTTCACGGGTCCGGTTCACGACATGTTTTCATTAGTTAACACACGGGTTCGGTTCATGATTATTTTTTTTACAAGTCTAATTAAATTTACAAGTATATTATTTTTACAAGATAATTAAATTAATTAGTACATGACTTATAATTAATTTAATTAAACATGAAACTTAGGTTATTATTATTATTAAATATTACATGTTTTAACCTAAGTATTTACTTATTTATTTTACGTTATAGTATTAAATAATTATTAAACATGACATATAATTAATTAATAATCATGACTTAGGTTATATTAATATAGTATTGATACATGTTCTAACCTAACTATTTCTATACACTTTAATTTAATTAAATCATGACTATATTTAATTAAATCGTATAACCTATAGTTTATTTAATTAACAGAATATTATTAATAAACTATACTATAACTATATGACTTATGATATTAATTTAGCTTAATTCTAAATATGGAAACTTTCTAATTTAGGAAACTTACTATTTTTGGAAACTTTCTATTTTTAGAAACTAATCTATTTTAAGCAGCTAATCTATTTTTGGAAACTTTCTATTTTCGGAAACTTTCTATTTTAGGGAATCTGCTATTTTTAGAAAGTTACTTATTATTACACAACAAGTATAATAATACAAGAAATACAAGTAATACTTAATCGGAATATACAGAATACATGATAAACACAGCATAACGCTAAAATCAGAAAAAACGAGACATGAACATATAAAACAAGCTAAGACATGATATAAAACCAGTATGTACTCAGTAATCAGAATACTTATACACGTATACTATTTATGTAGCATTATTGAGATCGAAGTAGGACTCTCTTCCGTTCGTCTTCTTCGTTCACTGGACTTAAGGTACGGATTTCCCGTCCTTGCAGTATAGACATTCTTTCCTTATTAGGATTCCTCGTCTACAGCCAACTGTTTTCCCAGTATTTTTTATATGTTTGATACTTATGTTAGATTAAGAGCCTAAGCCATATACATGCTTGACAAGTGTCACCTAGTTATGGAGGTACCATAACCATAACACTAGAGGCACCAGTGTTATGACTTTCCCACGGCGAAGTGATTGCTCGTGGCGTCCCTTTTCAGTTTTGGCCATTATATTATATTATCGTGTGGGGCGTATGGTTGCATCCTAGTTACATGTTTACCAGTATTATCAGAGTGAATGCGATGTGTGCCTTGCATCCTTAACTAGGAGTTGATCCCTCCTACCCAGACTATTTAATTAGAGGCAACCCCTCTAATTGCATGACGAGGTCTCCCCTCCAAGTATTCATGCACGGTGGACGTTCATGACCTATATGGGCTATTTGGCTAAATAAACAGATTTTCATAGAAACATAAGCCCTTTTAAATTATAAAACCAGTTTTATGAATATGAATCCAGATTACTTAGAACTTATGTTATTCCGCTGCTATTAGTCTTATATGCTTACGTTATTCCATGTCATACTTGTATATCCGTGCATTGAGCGTTATGCTCAGTCGTTTTCCTTTCATGTTACCAAACGGCAGGTACTTAAGGGCGCTCATAGACTTTAAGCATACGTGCATATGGATTGGAAGCTTTCTAGCCTTCTCTACTTTATGCATTTCATCATACATTCTACTACTTATTTCTATGGACATTGTTTAGTCCTTTTCCTTTTCAGTACTTATGTTTGTGTGTGATGAGCTTATACTTTGGGGTACTGATGTTTGTTTCCGGTATTTCCTTTTATGGTCATGTGATGTTTTAAGACATTTTCCTTGTATGCTTTGATGACACGCCATAATCACGCGTGACATTCCATTTACCGAAATAGGGTGTTACAATAATGGTATCAGAGCCAAGGCTTCGTAGGCTCTCAAAACACGATTTGTGATTAGTGGGTAGTCACTATGGTCTTCCTAAAATTGACAGTCGGTATTCATTCATTCATTATTTTCATGCATTCATGTTATATGTCATTATCGCAGGTTTATGACTAAGTAATGGTTGGTACAGGACTGGCCCTATTTAGTCGCATGTGCTTTTATCGAAAATTTTATCTTTAGGACCGACCCATTGGCGTCCCCTCGCCATGTCTTTAGCTTGAGTGAACTAACCATAGGCGTTCACTCTCGCGCATATAAAAGTTTTCATAAAACTGCATCATGCATTCATGTACTAGTTTTCATGCATAAAATTTTTCTCATCATTTATTGGTATAAATTTTTTTTCATGTATATTTTATGTTTGATCAGTTTAATCATGTATTTTGTTTTATACTGTCAGATGGTTCTCACATACGAGCAAGAATAACTCAATGCAGCAGTCCAAGCTACGATTGAAGCTTTGCTTCCTCATTTGAGGAACGAATCTAAGATGAGGTGCAGGCTGGCAACAATCAGCAACATCACCCAGTTCCTCCTCCTCCTCATCTAGCAACATTGGTCACATGGCTTGAGAGATTCAACAAGCAACGTCCTCGATCCTTCGAGAGAACTGATAACCTCAGTGAAGCTGAAAGCTGGTTGGCTCACATCGAGAAGATATTCGATGCAATGGGCTGTGACCCCGTCCTCAAGTCGAGGTTGGCCTGTTACAAGTTCGAAGGTGATGTACTGTGATGGTGGAAGGCAGTCAAGCAATCTGAGGAAGGTGACAATTGGGTGGCTGGTTTGACATGGGCTCAGTTCAGGGAGTTAGTGATGGGACAGTTCTTCCCCAAGACTGAGCAAGACAAGCTGAAGAGGGAGTACCACGGAATCAGGCAGAGAGTTGGGGAGAACAACAACGAGTTCATGCCGCGCTTTCTTCATTTGGCTGGTTTTTTTGGCGCATCAGCAGGTACTGCCGAAGAGCAAGCATACCACTTCCGGTGGGCTCTTCGTACATCGGTCGCCAACAACTGGGTGTGTGCTACTTTCAACACGGTGGCACAAGTTGCTGATGCCGCACGTAAGCTGGAGATGCTGCAAGAAAGAGAGGAGTTCGGGGAAGCAGAAAGACCCGATAAAAGGTATTTATTCGTTATTCAGCGGTGACCATTTTGAATTCATTCAGTATTATCCAATATTTATATCTCTCTTTAACCTGCATCTTTCAGGCAGAAAACCAGGGACCGGTCTCAGCCGGCTACTCAGCAACAGCCTACTCAGCCCAAGGGTAACGGTCAGACTCAAGATCGATCTGCTACGGATAGGCGTGGCGGTAATGATAATTACCGTAACAACGCTGGAAACTCTAACAGCATCAAGTCCTTACACTTACTCATTTCCTTATGTTACATGTGATAATTCATAATTCTGACACATTAGCAATCTTCTACCAGGAATCATGGTAACGGGAGGGAGCAGAACCAAAGAGGTTCACAGCCTAACCGTCCAGCTATCACTGGTATTACATCTTACAATTTTTCCGCATTGTCCTTTTGTACCTATAAATCATGTCTCATGTGTACTTTTCCAAACAGGCTCCCAGCCAGCAAGGGCACCTGCTGGAGGGTATACTTACCCTCTTTGCACTAGCTGCAACCGTAGGCACCCAAGGCGATGTCGCCGCGACAGCGATGCATGTTACAAGTGTGGCCTTACTGGTCATCGCATGAAGGACTGCCGCAAGGGCGAGATGGAGGGCACATCTGGACATGATGATTCCAAGTCGCCTCCTACTAGTGGACGTGTTTACACGACTTCTCGTTACCAGGCCAACAAGTCTACAGGTGCCATCACTGGATTCTTGTATATGTATGGTCAAGATGCATGTGTTTTACTTGACACGGGTGCTACTCATTTGGTCATTTCTACTGCTTATGCTAAGAATGTTAGGATATCCCCTATGCCATTAGAGAATGTACTAAATATTTCCACGACTTTAAGAGACTCTGTACGCATAACCCATGTGTACAAGAGCCTTCCCCTAGAGTTTGACGACAAGATTCGTCCTGTTGACGCACTTCCACTAGATATGTGAGATTTTGACATGATATTAGGCATGGACTGGCTATCTAAACATCACACCACCATAGACTACCATACATATCGGGTCATCTTCGGTGATGCAAATGCACCAGAGTACATACACAACGGGCTCGTACCCGGAAGGTCTGTACAAATCATATCGACCTTGCAAGCACGTGCACTACTGTCACATGGTTGTGAGGGCTATCTTGCTACTGTTCATGATTTGGAGGTTGAAGCTCCATCTATCCAGAAAACAACCGATCATGTAAGAATTCCCAGACGTGTTTCCAGAAGAACTTCCGGGCATACCACCTACTCGTGAAGTGGAGTTTAATATTGAGCTCATCCTAGGAGCTGAGCCAATATCCAAGGCTCCTTATCGCATGGCTCCCATCAAGCTAAAGGAGTTAAAGGAACAACTTCAGGAACTGTTAGAACGTGGTTTCATAGACCTAGTGCTTCTCCATGGGGCGCACCTGTTCTGTTCGTAAAGAAGAAGGACGACATCATGCGTCTATGCACAGATTATCGTGAACTCAACAAGTTCACCATCAAGAATAGGTTTCCGCTGCCACGCATTGACGACTTGTTTGACCAACTCCAAGGGGCCAAACATTTCTCCAAGATTGATCTGAGGTCGGGCTATCATCAGTTACGGGTTATGGAGCAGGACATCGCCAAGACTGCTTTCCGTACACGTTATAGGCACTACGAGTTTGTAGTCATGCCCTTTGGCCTTACCAATGCTCCAACAGTCTTCAAGGATCTGATGAACCGTATCTTCCATGAGTTCCTGGACAAGTTCGTCATTGTCTTCATTGACGAAATCTTGATTTTCTCTAAGTCCAAGGAGGAACACGAAGACCATCTTCGTACAGTATTACAGATTCTTCGCCAGAAGCAACTATATGCTAAATTCTCCAAGTGTGAGTTCTGGTTAGACAAGGTGGCGTTCTTAGGTCACATTGTATCAGCAGAAGGAATCACCATGGATCCAGCAAAGGTTAAGGTTATTACCAAGTGGCCAAGACCGACATCAGCGACTAAAGTTCGCAGTTTCCTAGACTTAGCTGGTTACTACCGTAGGTTCGTAGAGAACTTTTCCCGTTTAGCACTGCCATTGACCAAACTGATGCGGAAAGGGTAGAAATTCGTCTGGATTGAAGAAAGAGAGAAGAGCTTTGAAGACCTAAAGCAGAAGTTAGTATCTGCATCGATTCTTACTCTCCCATCTAGTATAGGTGGATTTCAAATCTATAGTGATGCTTCAAGGAAGGGACTTGGCTGTGTTCTCATGCAACATGGGAAGGTGATTGCATACGCTTCACGACAGCTTAAGCCTTATGAGGAAAATTACCCTACGCATGACTTGGAACTTGCAGCAGTCGTGTTTGCATTGAAGATATGGAGGCACTACTTGTATGGAGAATCATGTGACATCTTCACTGACCACAAGAGCCTGAAGTACATCTTCACTCAACGTGAACTGAATATGAGACAGAGGTGATGGTTAGAACTGTTGAAGGATTATGACATTAATCTGCAGTATCATCCCGACAAGGCGAATGTCGTGGCATATGCGCTTAGTAGAAAGTCCGGTATGATAAACAACATTAAAATTGAGGAGGAAATTATAAGAGATTTAGAGTGACTAGACATCGAGATCATGGTATGTGGACAACACGATTACTGGGCTAATCTTAGAGTGGAACCTGAGTTACTCTCTAGGATCAAGGAAGATCAGAAGGATGATGGTGAAATTTGGGTGATTATTCAAAACTTAGAACAGCAGACGGAGTTTCGGTTAGATGACGATGGTATCTTATGTCAGGGCACTAGACTTTGTGTTCCTGATGATCGTACACTCAGGGAAGCGTTATTAGCTGAAGCTCATAGCTCCCCATTCTCCATTCATCTTGGTTCGACCAAGATGTATAACGACATCAAGCAATATTTTTGGTGGAGTGGTATGAAACAAGATGTTGCTACTTACGTCTCCAAATGTCTTACCTGTCAGCAGGTTAAGATCAAGCATCAGCGGTCTAGCGGTTTACTACAACCGTTATACATTACAGAGTGGAAATGGGACAAAATCACCATGGATTTTGTTACCGGTCTTCCGCAGACAAAGAGGAGGCACGATGCGATTTGGGTTATCGTTGATCGACTTACTAAGTCAGCTCATTTCTTACCGATCCGCAAGGATGATCCGGTCAGTAAACTAGCCGACACTTACAAGAAGGAGATTATGAGACTTCATGGTGCTCCATCCAGTATCGTCTCGGACAAAGATCCTAGTTTCACTTCGCGATTCTGGAAGAGTCTACAGAAAGCTTGGGGTACAAAACTTAAGCTTAACACGGCTTTTCATCCTCAAACCGATGGGCAATCAAAGCGAACGATTCAGACATTAGAAGACATGTTGAGGTCATGTGCGTTGGATTGGACAGGAGATTGGGACGATTACATCTGTTGGGTAGAGTTTGCATACAACAATAGTTGGCACGCCAGCATTAAGTGTGCTCCATTCGAGATGTTGTATGGCAAAAAGTGTCGAGCCCCAATCTGCTGGGATCAGGTTGGTGAGCGAACACTTGAAGGACCAGAAATGATAGAGTTGACCAACGAGAAGGTCGCGGTAGCTAAGCAGAAATTGCAAGAAGCACGTTCACGTCAGAAGAGTTATGCCGACAAGCATCGTAGGGACTTACATTTTAGTGTAGGAGATCACGTCTTTCTTAAGGTATAGCCGGGACTGGCGTTAAGCGTTTTGGAATCAAATGGGAAGCTTAGTCCTTGTTTCATCGGACCATTTGATGTCATTGAGCGAGTCGGTGAAGTATCTTATCGTTTAGCGTTACCTCCGCAGCTTTCTCACGTTCACGACGTTTTCCATGTGTCCTTACTCAGAGGATACAAATATCACCCCCTTCACATGGTTCAGTATCCACTGGAACATATTCGTGAAGATCTTACCTTTATAGAGGAACCCGAACGAGTTCTTGACAGGCAAGAACGAGTCATGAGGAAGAAGACGATTCCATTCGTCAAAATCCTTTGGAGGGACTATACCGAGCGGGAAGCCACTTGGGAAACAAAGGAGTCTATCCGAGCTTGTTACCCTCATTTCATATTTTGAATTCGGGTATGTTCTCCTTTCAGTTTATTTTATTTATAACTCGGGGAAAAATTATTCTTTTTAGGGGGGAAGAGTTGTGAAACCCGCATGCTTTTACCATGAATAGTACCCTTAGTAAACATACGTACACATTAAAACTTTCCTTTTATAGCATGAAAACGTGTCACGATAAGAATTTACAGAAGTTATGTATGTATAATTACACGATAAGCATTAAGTACGTGTTATTACACGATAATTATTATCAATAATAATTATAATCACGAACATGAAATTATGAACGTAAGAATCACGAACATATAATCATGTATTCACGTATATTATTAATACGATAAACATCGTTACGTACAAGTATTTATATAACACGAATAATTAATAATAACGTAACACGTAAACACAAACATACGAACACTTAATAATTAGACACGAGAAAAGGCTTCGGGTTTCCCTTGGTGGGCCCTACATGCCGCGGCACAAGAAGAAGAGAGGGGCCCAGCCCATGACTTGTCTTATTAAAAATAATAAAAGAGGAAACTAAATATTACAGAGTAATAGTTGAGTATTTGTAAGTTCGTTTATTCTCAACTCAAGACAAATTGAAAGGCCTACTAATATCGAGCTTTAAATTGTTTTTGCTTGTTAAAGGTTATTTGGATTCTATGTCTAATTCAAACATTCACGTAGAAAATTGAAAATATTAAAGCTACGTATCCGTAAAACAAAGTGCAAGTACCAATTATTATTCACAAAGTACAAAAATTTAATGCATGAAAAGTAAATTGCTTGAAATGTAAACTAAATGAAAGTATAAGGACTGAAAGTGTAAAATCAGAAACAATAAGGACCAATTATGTAAATTGTAACAAACTTTTAAACAAACTTAACAAATTCCAAAACTGACTAACTGAAATTGTAACTACTAGAAATCCAGGGACTATGTTATGCAAAACTTAAAAAGTATGAAAGTTAACACTGAATACAAAGACTAGTAAAACCAAAGGACCATTTTGCAATTAAAATGAAAGTTTTGACAAAAACGGGCAAAGTGATTCGAATAAGCTGGATAGAACTTATTAGTCAACCAAAATCACACTAGTGTTTTGCAAATTCCTTAAAACTCAAAATAAGCTAGACTAGTAAAAGGAGTTTTGTTTAAAAGCTTGTAAATCTCTAGATAGCTTATCTCAATAAGCCAAGAATAAGCCCATTTGAAATCTAAACATCGACAATTCTATTTTCTAGCAAAAACTGTTTAATCAAGCTCTAAGAAGCTTGGAATGTCTTTTGAAATTGAAAATGGACTACTGAATAAGCTGGAATCTTTAATAAGCCAAAAACAGCTTATTTGACCAAAGTTTGACAAAAAATCAAAAAGCTCAAATTTTCAGGATTAACTCAGGACATGTTTGCAAGTTGATATGTGAAAGAAAATAGGAAGATTTGTGAAGTAGAATTAGAGAACTAGGAAATCAGTTTGCACTTTATCACAGAGAATGAAGTTTGCTAATAAGCTGACTAAAAAGCTAAGAACTCAATGAAAACTTGATATTATAATTTCCAAATGAACACTGATAGACTGGATGTTAAGCTACAATTATGAACAAATTTTAGCTAAAATTATCCAGTAACAAAGAAATGACAAGGAATCAAAGTAAGCAAGTTCCACTGATGAATTTTGTTAAGTACTTGACCCAAACTTTTTACACTACCATTTGGCTTTTTGAAAACTATTTTGACCATAAAAATTTTCCAAAATACTTACACTAATAGACTTAGTGTATTTGAACACTTAACAACGGGTTTAACAACTTGAATCACCAAATTTGATCTAAATCCAAACACTGCTTTAAAATTTGAACTAGAACTTTTACAAAGACTTTTTAAGTGTTAGTGAATGACTGATTAAAAGGATTATCAAACTTTGTTCTAGTGAGGTAATGAACTGGTTTTAGACCAACAACAAGCTAGTTAACTGGATAAAACTCAAAATGGGTACTAATGAACATTTACTGATAAAAGACCCAATGAAATCAAGTAAAACTGTATGTAAAGCTGTAAGATCACTAACACACTATCAAACTAACTCAATCAAGGTACAATTAAGCTAAACACACATTCAATTCAACAAATAGAAGCTACACTATGAATTAAGCATGCATAGACATTTTAGGGGAACAAAAATAGGAAATTTATAACTTTTTAGCTTGAATCCACCCTTGAAGGAGTAGAGAGGCGCTGGGCCTTCTAACAAACACTAAATCAGCAATTATCAACCAATAATCACCTTCATATCAACACCAAATTCTTCTACAATCATCGCATTGCTACACTGCATAAACTGGACTGCAAATGAACTTCAAATGGAAACTGAACAGCTACAAGTCTTCAAAACATCAACAAGCTTCCATTGATCATGGAAGATCAACAGAAACAACACAGTATCACATGAATCAAAGTAATGAAGTAAGGAGAATGAGATTTAGTGAAACTAAAAGTTGAATTTTATTTATGGAGGGAAAAGTGGTTACAAGTATTTGCTAACTAACTAACTGACTCTTAGGTGTTTGTCAAGCACCTAAGAGTAGTTCTAACTGAAAGTGAAGTACTGGAATTGAGAGAGAAAAATAAAGTGTGTGTTTTTCACACCTACAATCTACTTGTACAAATAAGCTAACAATGTCCTATTTATAGAGTTGGAATGAGAGTTTGTTGGAGTTGGTGACGTGTCTAAACCAATGACAAGCTGCCAGGTGTACTCATTTGCTCAACTGTGAAATTCATCTCAAGAACACATTTGGGGGTTTTTGCTTGAATTAGTTTCAGCTTAATTGAGTGTGATGAATGAATTCGTCTCTCAAAATGAAGCATTGTAGCAGATTTCTACTCCTGGGCACGTTTGAACTTAAAGGTGACACGTGGCAGTATATGGTTTGTCCTCAGCAATTCACACGGATCGTTATCCATTTTTGGATATAAGTAATATTGAGTGTCCTTCTCCCATTGGCTGAAATTAGTTTAGTGCGCTTTGCTGTTGGAGATTTAGTAATTAAAGCTGGCGGCTGTGAGTGGAGTGACATGGTGATCCATGTGCTCTTTTTCCTTGATTCTCATTGGTCCTCACTAGTAAACCCGGATCAAGCACAAAAGTAGTATGAAAATTGGCGATTTCAGCCCTTGTAGTTTAGGTAGAGTAGAAATTAGTCCCCAAACTTCATTTCTTTGACATATTTGATCCTTAAACTTGCATCTTGAATATTTGAAGCCCTTTGACTTATTTGACTTGAATGTTGACCAAATTTGACTATGATCTTGACTTTTCCAAAATTTGCACTTTAGTCCCTCATCTTTTGAATGTTTTCAAGATAGGTCCTTTGTCTTCTCATGGTTTGTCATTTTTGATCCTTCTCTTGTCTTTTCATCATCTTTTAGCTTGATTTCACTTGTTTGCGTAAAATTTGTATCCTTGTTACCTAAACAAGCACAAACACAAAACATACCACATAATACTACTTTATAGAATAAAAGTTAGGTAATTGCTATGTGTTTTAGGGTGATTTGTTGACTTATTGATATAAGATTTTGCTCATATCAAATCCCCTACACTTGATCATTGCTATGACATCATGCAATGCCATATTTTAAAGCACAAATTTACACTTTTCTCATAATTAATCCACCTTGGCCAATATGAAATGCTTTTACACTACTCTATACTATATGATGCATGATTTTGATTTTAAACAATGCAATGCAAAAGAAATAATTCTATTTATATATTTTTGGATTTTCTTGAAATGGTTTGGATGGAAATAACTCATAAAGAAATCAATGACTTAGATTAGGGCTTTTGGTATCATGAACACTTATCACCCTCAAGTTTCACTTTCCCCATATCAAACTTAGAAACAAGATCATTGTTATCCACAAGTGAAAGCGCGTCAGCTCCTTCATATAGATTAATTATGTAACTCTTATACCCCCACTTATTATGCCTCTAAGACCGGTTATTATTTAAGCAAATTGCTTGGGAGAAAATTTGTCATTATTTAAGGCGTGAAATATAAGACATGTAAAATCTTAAAATAAGGAAGCACGGTTTTAATCCTAAGTAATCCTCTCATCCGTTACTCGAAAAACCGCCCACATTTAATATAAGTCCGACTCAAGAGTAATAAGTCATTCGCCTTATGTGTAAGATCCTTATGTCATACATTAATAAATTGCTACCCACTCGCTAAGGAAAGAAAAATAAAACTCATGCAATAATTTATATCCGCCGCCTTTTTGGGACTTTGGATCTTCAATCCTGCAACCCGTCAAGGTAATATTGGATTGGAGCAACTATCAAATCCCCGCAACCCTTGTGAGAGTAATATTGGAATTCAATAGTCACTATAATTAACACTTCACTGCCCCTCTTGGGAGTCTTGAATAATTTTTTTTATTTTTCTATTTCTTTTCTAGCCACTCATTTTTTTTCATAAGCCGCTCTTATTTTTCTTTATTCCTCATAAAAAAATTGAAAAGAATAAAAGGAAAAGCACCCGCTAAGTATTAAGCATGACATAAGTTTATTACACATAAAACGTTCTAACTTAGAATCTTAAGACGTACTTATACCAACCACGAATGATTAGTCAAAAATGCATAAGAGACTACAAACCAATTAAAACCGTTCTTGATTATTTATTAACATATATACATGCGTTGGCAAGAAAGTAAAGGTTACGAAAGGGGATATAAAAGCCATAATTAATGAATATGAGGTTTATATAGCCCTTAACACTTATTTCAAACTCTATCATCTCTTGTTCTCCACAGTTTAAAATCTCAAATAATGAGACTAGTGGATGCTTAGCCTAATAGACCAATAAAGGTCTACATGGTTAAGGCTACTAGCTAGAGAATGCTTAGATAAGCGAACTCGGGTTGAGTCAAAGTATCCATGGCGGGCCTAATATGTCAAAGATATCTAAACTTGTTAAACCATGTCCTTTATTATATTTTTTCTTTTTATATATTTTTGATGAAAAATAAAAGAAGAAATATATATACAATCCAAATGTGTTATACAAATGAAAAATGATTAATGCAAAAATTATGAATGCATATTTTTGGTGGCCAAAGTAGATCAAAAATTTGAAAAATGTTTGAAAAATTAATTTCCAAGTTATCATGAAGTCAAAGGCAATGGTCTAGGTAAGGTCACTTCGATAGAAGACCCCCTACACTTAAGATAAACATTGTCCTCAATGTTTAAGAGTATTGGAGTGAACTCCCCTACACTTAGGACATTTTGTACTTTGCTTAACCCAAGTTGTAGGATATTGTAAATCTTGCTTAATCTAAAGAGAGAAGGAGATAGAAAGATGGTGAGAACACACACACTTTTAGAGAGAGAAAGTAAAAGAAAACACCTTTTCACTATGTGTATTATGAAGTGAACCACACCCTTTCCATCTAAGGAAAGGGTTTATATACCAAGCCTATAAGATGGGCTTGGGCTTACAATATTGGGCCGGCCATACAAGCATGTACCGAGCTTTTCTTTGTTTGATAAATATAAAGATATATAGACTACGAGCTACTACTTAATATATTGTCTGAGTGACCGAATCTTCCTAAATACGTAAAAACGTATTTCCAAGAATCTCCCCCTAAGGGAGGTCACTCCAAACAAGGGCATTACCCAAGTTACAATAATAAAATAAACCTAGCATTCTATGCTTGTCTTGAGCTTGTAGTCTTCGTCTTTCTTTCTTTTTCTTTTCTGGTGAACATGTTGATGTGATCGTTGATATCAATACTGATCATTAATCTCTTGCCTTGATCTTGTGCATCATTACTTGTGACATTCGCTTCTTCGTGACTTCATGTCCCACATACTTACACCATCGTATTTCTTTGAAAGCTTCAGAGTTCGATACAGCGTAAGACTTGAGTTTTAGGCTTTCTAGAATTATATTAAGTATTTAAGTGCATAAAGTATAAGCATGCGGGGACGACTTATTCTCGGACACCGCGACGCCACCGTCTTCAAATGTAGTAACATAAGTAGACACGAACGAAATGGCTTTGAACATTTCATTCTAGTTCGGTAGCATTTTACCTCCGGTCGATGAAGACCGTTGGACGATATTAAATATCGTACTTGTGGCAGGTCGATTTATTTAAAAATCTCCTTGACAAGATTTCGCGGGTAAACCCGTTCTCTTTACTCGACCGTCCAAAGCTGACTGCGAACGTAAAGAGTGAATCATTTGGATAAAATTATCTGCATGATTGAAGCCGTCAATTCTGATTCCTAGAACAAGTTTGATTCATTAAAGAATCGCACCATCGTTGCTTTCCAGTTGTCACGAGCTTGATTCATATTGAATCTTGCAAGTTACCTACCAAGTGCTGTTTGAGGTTAACACTAGAAGGATTTTCACTCATCACCGTGAACAATTAAAAGTGTCACTCTGAGTGTTCTGGCAAGATCACTGAGATATTGCGTAGAGGCCTGGAACGTGTTTAAACTCAATTAAGAATTAAACAGCTGTTGTTTTCTAGTTATCACAAGTTTGATTCATAAAGAATCTCACAAGTCACCTACCATGAGGTTTTTTATGTTCGCTCAAGAAGGATTTCCATCTTCATTCTAAATATTTGCATATTACTCGGATGTTCTGGCAAGATCACTGAGATATTGCGTAGAGGCCTGGAACATGTTTAAATTCAATTAAGAATTAAACAGTTGTTGCTTTCCAGTTATCACAAGTTTGATTCATAAAGAATCTCACAAGTCACCTACCATGAGCTTTTTGATGTTCACTCAAGAAGGATTCCCATCTTCATTGTAAATACTTGCATGTTACTCGGATGTTCAGGCAAGATCATGAAGATATTGTGTAGGACTCTTAAAATGTTTCTTAGTTTTCACAGTGTGTGAAGAAGCAAGGAAATATGGAACTGTGTCCTAATGAGATATTTGATGATGCACAATAGAATCATTATCAACACTATTATTCACACAGACGGAAACAATATCATGCGACATCACTTGCTTCAGAAGCTGATCATTTTGACGTGAAATTCGTTCTATTTCAATTAAACCGTTTTCATAAGCATCATCCATTTCATTGAAAACACGTTTAACTTCATCAATTTCCAAAACCAAATCTTGATCAATATTGCTAAAACAATCTTTAATATTGTTTACAAACGGAAAAATTTCATCTCGAAACGCAGCTCTAGTGTGCTCAAAATTCCATTCACCTTCCGTTATGGCTGAAGCCGTCGTACGTTCCTTAATGACCTTGTCAAAATCGGCAAAGTGTTGGTGCAACGCATTTAAGCTGTCTGATACCTTACTTGTCGGTGAAATTAACTTAGTTAAATCCTTTTGACAAGTGTAGGAGACGTACTAGGAAAGTTTTCATTTGACAAACTTTGGGGCACAACAGCTGATAATTGAGCTAGTTTCTTTTGTAAACGAATACGTGTCTTTTTGTTAAATTGATCTTTATTATGTTGAACATAATCAAGCTTATGGAATTTTGAAAGCATTTTAGATTGAGTTTCTTCCGCAAGTGATTGTGTCTCCTCAGTAATACGAACATAAGTTGCTTCTTTCGATTTGCCAATTAGGGTCACATCATAAAGACAAGGAATATATTCCTGAGCTTGTTTTGCATAACCAGGATTAGGTTATAAATCTTGAAGACGCTTAAGTTCGAGTTCTTTAAATGATTTAGTTAAAAGATGAACCTTTTCTATGGAAGCGTATTGTTTTAAAAGCTGTTGTTCTTTGAATTTAAGAAGTTTGATAGCATTGATTTCTGATTCAAACTTTTTAGACTCGAGAGTTTCGAAATAGATTTTAAGTTTCTGATAATCATTTATAACCGACTCTTTTTCTTTTAATTCATTAGAAAGATTAGCTTTTAATAATTCTATTTCTTTTAAGTGTTCAATCTTTTCAAAACAAAATTGGTCAAATTCAGAATAAGTTATTTTCTCTGCTTGAGGGATCATTTCAAAAGTTTTGACCTTTTCCTTATACAACATAAGCTCAGCGGTTAGGTTGACATTCATATCTATGGTTTGTCGAACAGCCACATTCATGTTATCAATAATATGTTTAGGCACCATTACCAAATCACATTGATCATAAGATTCCATACATGTCGTAGCATTTGGTTAAGGTTCACTTAAATGTGTTGGATTGGATACCACAACATTTGAGTTACTAGTTCCCGAATGCTGTTCAAGGTTGTCATTGTCATGCTCAACATGATGTGGATTATAATGAATATTATTAGATGTGGTTGTTACCTCAATGACGACATCAGAACCGTAGTGAGAGAGATTAGCAACGAGAGCAGCTTGGGCAGAGTGAATGTCATCACAATCCGAATCATATGCGTCAAGATCATCTTCTTGATATGCTGCATTAGAAGTAGAGACGACCGCAATGCCTTCATTATCTGCTGCCCCTGGGTCTGCAAGAAATGCTAACTCCTCTGAATCCAAGATCTTTCCTTTAGATTGAGCATCGACCAAATACATCTTCTCACGAAACCACGTTGCATCCCTTCTCCTTTTCGTCTGAGTGCATTCCCTAGCCACATGACCTTGTCCTCGGCAATTGTAGCAAGTCACAACCTTTTGAGGACCAATAGAGCTTCCATTTCCACTAGCATGAGAAGTCACGGCTTGAGCGTTCACGGTCCTTGAAGGAGGTCCATATGAATTTTGCCTACCCTGGATGGATTGCACCGTCACTTGACCATCTTGAATAGTGGCTTGTTGTCGAGGATTTGAAGAGTTGCAGAGCTGATTGTTTGTTGGTGGAAATCCTCTAGTTGTAACAAGTTTTGAAAAGTAGGCATTGAGATGGTTTAGAACATCAGTTGGCGTATCATTTGGAGTAAAGATCGATGCTTGAATTGGTGTAAGTTCATTGGAGTAGAGGGCTTGTGCTTGTGGTGCTTCAATTGGAAAATATCCTTGCTGAGGAGTTTAGCCCATTGGAGAAGTGATAGCTTGTGGTGGAGATGCTTGATGTGTTGGTTGCTGTGGAAAAGACTGTTGAAAAACACTTTGTTGAAATGCTTGCTGTGGCATCATTAGTGGTTGATAAGATGGTTGCTGTGGTTGCTGATAGGTGTGTTGTTGTGGCTGCTGCAAGTATGATGGTTGTTGATAAGTGAAAGCCATGTTTTGTTGGGGGGTCATTTGTTGACAAGCATACATGGCAAGTGGATCACGAACTTGTGGTGTAGACAACCGAGGCTCGATCACGTGGAATTCATGTTGTTGAAGAAAAGCTTGAAGTTGATCCACGTTTGTTTGATGCAAATCCTTAGCCAATTTAACAGCCGTCACGTACTTGTTCCATTCAGAAGGGAGAGTGTTCAAATACTTGGTGTTTAATTGAAACGTAGGAATTGCCAGGCCATAGATGTTGAGCTCATTCCTCAAAAGAGTGAATCTCAAATAGTAATCATTGAGAGTCTCCCCGGGGACATAGGAAAACTTATCAAACGTATCATATAGCTTACACTCTCGTTCTTATTTAGTTAACGAGGTGCCTTGCATTAGAACACGAATTCTATTCCATAACTTTTTGGCAACTTTATGTTTGCTGACGAGTTTGTAGACATCTGGAGGAAGGGCTTGGAGAATGATGTTTGTAGCGTATTTATCACACTTGTCTTGAATCTTATCATCTCCAGTTAATTCATCCGTTGTGCGAGGACGAGTAACTACACCTTCCGTCACAGTACCATATACCAATGGTCCATTGAGCACTGATGCCCAAATGAGATGTCCGTTCTCTTTATTCAACATATAAAGTTCCATGCGGGAAGCCCAATCCTCTTACATAGTTTTCACCAACATTGGTGGACGATTATCCGTACCCGAGAGGATGGACTTATCCGTAAGAGAAGTGTACTCCATTTCGACAAGTAAAGATTTACAAACGTTGGTCAAACAATGAGAGAAAGTAAATGTGCTTGTTGTCGTGTGTTGAAGTCGAGAAACTATGTTAAAATCCCCTAAAATTTGTCTTCATGAGAAACCAAAAATAATTCCACTGTAAAATTAATCACGAATCCACAAATACGAAATTTTCTAAATCACTTTTATCGAAAATCTTGAAAAATTCCAATAATTCCGCAATGTTTAAGTGATTCAATTCCGCAATGTGTGAAGATTCCACAAAAATGCAATGATTCCGCAATTATGTGAGGATTCCTCAATAATTTGCAATGATTTCGCAATGTGAAGAATGAAATAATTCCGCAAAGTGAGAAATAACACAATTCCGCTATACGTTACTTGATATAATTCCGCAATATGTGAAGTGATATAATTCCGCAATGCCTGAATTGAAATAATTCCGCAATACGTGAATTGATATAATTCCACAATATGTGGATTAATATGATTCCGCAATACGTAAATGAGTATAATTCCGTAATACGTAAATTGAAACAATTCCGCAATGCCTAGAAGATTTAATTCCGCAATCCCACAAGTATATGATTCCGCAATGAAACTAAGGATTCAATTCAATTCCGCAATTAGACAATAATTCCGCAATAAGAATGTTTTCAATTTCGCAATACGAAAGAGACACAACTCCACAATATGAGGAAAGTGTTCAGTTCTACAATACAAAAAAGACACAATTCCACAAAGTAGTCTGATATTCCGAAATATAGCTAAAAAAGGGGATCTTGCTTGTACTTTTAGAATGACGAACTTTGAAGCTAAAAATGAAGCCAAACACCCAAAATTTTTGCGTTTTGAGCGATCCAAGTAACCCAAATTACTACCTCGGCTATGTAGATGATATTGGTGAAGATCAAACCACAAAAAACACAAAAAAATTGAACGTGGGAATTATAGATAAAAAACACACGAACACTATAAGAACAAACACATAAACAATACAATCATCCCATGGCTCTTGATACCATTTGTAAGATATTGTAAATCTTTCTTAATCTAGAGAGAGAAGGAGATAGAAAGATGGTGAGAACACACACACTTTTAGAGAGAGAAAGTGAAAGAAAACACCTTTTCACTATGTGTAATATGAAGTGAACCACACCCTCTGAATCTAAGGAAATGGTTTATATACCAAACCCATAATATGGGCTTAGGCTTACAATATTGGGTCGGCCATACAAGCATGTACCGGGCTTTTCTTTGTTTGATAAATATAAATATATATAGAATACGAGCTACTACTTAATATATTGTCGGAGTGACCGAATATTCCTAAATACGTAAAAACGTATTTCCAACACAAGTTAAGGAAAGATCAACTATAGTGAATTCATTTTTTAAGCACAATGTGTCTATGAAAAATCACAATAGTAACAAAGTGAACCGGATACAAGGGCCTCCTCCATAAGCTCCAATGCACGTGATGAGAGAGCAACCCTACAAACAACATGAAGACAAAAAGAAGGTCCCCCCTACGCTTATCCTCAACTCTATATCCTTATTTCTATCCTACCACACTCTAAGTCGAAAAACTCTAAATCTAGTTATTCAAGCTTGATTTATGGAGTCTCTAGATCGACTCATCCTACACTTAAAAGTGTCTAAAACCTATCATGGAGAACAAAAGTTTTACCATTTTTAAGAAATATCTCCATGATGAGGTAAAGCAAGTTTTCAATTATCAAAACTCCATAAATATCCCCTGGATCAAATACATAATTACCATCCCACTTATAACACAATCCAACAACTAACTTCCCAAGCAATGGTGAAAAGAATGATGTGTTTTTCTCCAAAATGGTTGCCCATATGTTCTTCCAAAGGTTATAAGGTGATGCTATTAAATTTCTCACAAGTTTTCCTTTTATTGCATCAGGCGGATACTGAGATGGTTTAGCAAGCTCTATACCCGGATCAAAAATCCTTTCCTTGATGGAAAAAAAAGTGGTGGTTGCCTTAGAATATTCCCCCTTATAGGTCACATGTTGAGAGAAAGGTTGTGGAGTAATGGGTAACAACAAGCTCTTTGAAGAAACCATCATTTGTTTTCCTTTGTCACTTTAAAAGGGTGAGGTGGAAATGAGAGAAGGTAAAGGATCTTCATGCAATAGAGAATCTAGAAAGAGTATGTCTCCCTCCTCATCATCATAACCAAGAGTGTACTCAAAAGGTATATCAACCTCTAAAAACTCATCACTCTCATCCATAATAGAATCCTCCTCATCACCATAAACATCATAGATTGGTATGTAAAAGATTGGTGATTCCTCAAAACTCAAGGAAGTGTGATTATCAAAGAATGGAGAGTCACAAGTGGAGAACTCATCATCACTATAATCATCATATGTTGGTGTATCACAAAGAAGATATTCATCATCACTAAAATCCCCATTAGTTTCTTCATCATGGTGGAAAAGCGGGTTATCAAATGATTTTTCAAAGAGAAGATTGGAATGAATCACAAAATCACCAAAGTTAACCTCTCGAGGTTCATGAAAATCCAAAGATGAGGTAATGGAAGCAATGGTCTCAATATTAGGTAGATCATAATCTCCACTTGTGCAAGCTTCATAAAAATATTCATCACAAACTTCATCAAGGATATCATCTTGAGTTTCCTCCTCATTAAAAACATCAATATGCTTCACCGTTTCGGGCTCATTAGATTTCTTTGACAACTTTCCCATGTTAAACACGACTCTTTCATCTCCTACCCTCATTGTAAGTTCACCTTCCGCTACATCTATAAGAGTACGACCCGTTCTCAAAAATGGCCTACCAACAATTAGAGGAACTCACGGATCCATATCATAATCAACCACTACAAAATCCACGCGAAAGGTAAATCTATCCACCCCAACAAAAACATCCTCCGCAATTCTCACCGGATAAGCTATGGTACGGTTGGCTAACTCAAGAGTCATCCTAGTAGGAGTGAGTTTGGGAAGTGAAAGTCTTTACCAAATCGATAATGGCATGAGATTTATGCTTGCCCCTAAATTCTCTAGTGCCATGCAATTTTCCACCCCCGGGAAATTGCAAGGAATCAAAAACCTCCCCAGATCTCCAAGCTTAGTAGGCAACTTCTTAAGCAAAACTACGGAGCAATTTTCATTTAAGGAAGCATTAGGCAAATCCACCAATTTCTCCTTGTTAGAAAGAAGGTCCTTGATCATCTTAGAAAATTTAGGCATATTGGCTAAGGCTTCCGCAAATGATATGTTAATGTTAAGTTGCTTGAACATCCTCAAAAAATTTGATACTTGAATATCATCCTTGTTCTTAAGATTTTCCTTTCTCATTCTTGATGGGTATGGGAGACTTGGTTTAGGTTGAGGTTGAGTAGTTGTTGTTGTGGAAGATTTCTCTTTGTTGGTTGCCTCATTAGTAGGTGTGGAAGGTGAATGAGAAGTGGGTGTATGATGAGAAGGTGTAGGTGTTGAAGTTGTAGAGCTTGAAGGTGGTGAGTTGGATGTTGAAGTCTTATCACAAGGTGGAACTATAGTAGGCTTAACCATAGAAGGTGTAGGAGGTGAAGAATTATTAGTTTTCTTTCCACTTCTTGTTGTGATAGCATTGACATTAGCCCTTGGATTTGTTTGTGTGTTTGAAGGTAGAGCACCTTGTGGCCTTTGATTGAGAAGCATCATAATCTTTTTGTTTGTTTCCTTATGCATTTCCCTCATTCTTTTTTCATTGGCTTGGAACCTCCTTTCATTCTCTTGATTCATTTTGTGAAGAAGCTCAATGTTGTTAAAATCATGTGGCCCATTCCCTTGAAAACCTTGGGTTTAGAAAGGTGGAGGTTGATTGTAAAACCCTTGATTGTTACCTTGAAAGTGATTTCCTTGATTGTGAAAAGTATTGGGTGCTCTAAAGTTGTTTTGTCCTTGGTAATTTGGCCTAGGCCCTTGATTTCTTTGAAGTAATTGAGGAGGATTGGGTTAATTTTGGGTGGGTGGATGGGGTGGAAAGCCGGGTGGAGCAAGGTAATTATTTGACTTGTAAGAGAGTTTGTTTGGGTTGATGTTAAGTTTGAAATGCTCTCTATGTTCATCTTGATAAGCATAACACTCAACTTGGTAATTTTGAACCTTGTCACATTGTAGGTAAGAATGAGGACCTCCACAAGTCTCACATGATGTAGCAATGGGATTCACATCATTGGTAGAATTTTTGTTCAAGGTGATTTTACAAAGCTTCAAGAGTGTATCATTCATAGTATCAAACTTTTGAGAGAAAATCTTATCAAATTGTGAAGTAACACTCTCTTGAACCACATGAACTCTCTCATCCATTTGAGTGTTTGTTTGCACCATGGAATTAGTCTCAGTAATGTCCCATGCCTCTTGAATAGATTTGGAAAGAATATTCCCACCCACAGAGGTGTTGAGGGAATCTTGATGATGTCGTCTTAATCCATTGTAAAAGGTGTTGATTTGGTGAACTTCATTGAATTCATGACTGGGACATTTTCTCTTTGTACTCTTCCCAAGCGTCACTAAAGGTTTGGCTAGGATTTTGTTGAAATCCAATAATTAGGTTTCTCAAAGCCGTGGTCTTAGATGGGGGAAAGAACTTTTTCAAAAACTTCTTAGTAAAGTCATCCCAAGTGGTAATTCTCTTAGGTGGTTGCTTATCAAGTTAATACTTAGCATTGCCCTCTAAGTAGAATTGGATCAAGATCAACTTAATGGCATCATGGGGAACTCCATTGTGCTTAATGGTATTGCAAATGGATAGAAACTTCTTGATATGATCGTGTGGATCATCACTAGGTCTCCCAAAAAATGGTGTATTTGAAACCAAGGTAATCATAGATGTCTTAAGCTCAAAGGTGTTTGCGGGTATCTCGGGTATAACAATAGCATCGGCATATCCTTGCACATTTGATTGAAGGTGTTCCATCAAAGGTCGATTGTCAACGGCGGCCATGGCTTCTTGTGTGTTGTTCAAAGCACGATTCTCGGGATCGGCTTGATGGACGGTGTTGTTTTTACTCTTTCTCTTTTTCTTCCTTTTCGGAGGAAGGGGTTGTACACCAAAAGGTATTTGTGCATGCCCGCGGGTGAGCATGCAACTCAAATCAAGGAGTGAGAGAGAAGCTCTCGTTCTACTTTAGAAAAGAAGGGATTATCCTTTCCGAGTTTCAATAGGTAATATCCACAAGAAAGTATAGTATATGTAAATAATACTTGGGTGCAAGACCCCCAATCAAGCTTTCCTTCTTAGAATACGCACTAGTGAACGGGGGGGTTAGGTGGCGCGAAGCACATAAGTACCTATTAACCCTTAGACGGCATTTTATAGCACGTCGCCTTTCTATTCACTTTGTAGTTTGTATTCTTCGAATTCTTGCCTATTGGAAGTATTTATCTATTCTTGCTTTAATTAAATTTGATCGATATACGTGTCAAGGACCGGAACGCTCCCGAACACGGTGTATTGCAAAAGTAATACTTATGGAAGTATGTGTATTGAGTGTTCGTATACGTATACGTATCTACATATAATAATATATCAAAAATATTTTTGTATTTATTGGGTTTTTAAAGAAAATACTATATGTACGTAAAAACTGATGAAAACCAATAATATATATTTTTGGTTGCAATCTCTTAGGGAAAAGATTGCTTTTTTTATTTTTTATTTTTTTGGTTCAATTCTTTAGGAAAAGAATTGATTTTTTTATTTTTTAGATTTTATATTTTTATATTTTGATTTTTTTTATGTTTTTGATTTATGATACGTAAAATAACGTCCACTCGGGGAACGGATCCCAAAATCCAATCAAAACCGTCAATCAATAGTCTGTCGTAATGTCATGAACCGGCAGCGGCGCCATTTAATATTTGAGTATTTGTAAGTTCGTTTATTCTCGACTGAATACAAATTGAAAGGCCTACTAATATCGAGCTTTAAATTGTTTTTGGTTGTTAAAGGTTATTTGGATTCTATGTCTAATTCAAACAATCACGTAGAAAATTGAAAATATTAAAGCTACGTATCCGTAAAATAAAGTGCAAGTACCTATTATTATTCACGAAGTACAAAAATTTAATGCATGAATAGTAAATTGCTTGAAATGTAAACTAAATGAAAGTATAAGGACTGAAAGTGTAAAATCAGAAACAATAAGGACCAATTATGTAAATTGTAACAAAGTTGTAAACAAACTTAACAAATACTAAAACTGACTAACTGAAATTGTAACTACTAGAAATCCAGGGACTATGTTATGCAAAACCTAAAAAGTATGAAAGTTAACACTGAATACAAAGACTAGTAAAACCAAAGGACCATTTTGCAATTAAAATGAAAGTTTTGACAAAAACGGGCAAAGTGAATCGAATAAGCTAGATAGAGCTTATTAGACAACCAAAATCACTCTAGTCTTTTGCAAACTGCTTAAAACTCATAATAAGCTAGACTGGTAAAAGGAATTTTGTTTAAAAGCTTGTAAATCTCTAGATAGCTTATCTCAATAAGCCAAGAATAAGCCCATTTGAAATCTAAACATCCACAATTCTATTTTCTTGCAAAAACTGTTTAATCAAGCTCCAAGAAGCTTGGAATGTCTTTTGAAATTGAAAATGGACTACTGAATAAGCTGGAATCTTTAATAAGCCAAAAAGAGCTTATTTGACCAAAGTTTGACAAAAAACTCAAAAAGCTCAAATTCTTAGGATTAACTCAGGACATGTTTGCAAGTTGATATGTGAAAGAAAACAGGAAGATTTGTGAAGTAGATTTAGAGAACTAGGAAATCAGTTTGCACTTTATCACAGAGAATGAAGTTTGCTAATAAGCTGACTAAAAAGCTAAGAACTCATTGAAAACTTGATACTGTATAATTTCCAAATGAACATTGATAGACTGGATGTTAAGCTATTATTATGAACAAATTTTAGCTAAAATTTTCCAGTAACAAAGAAATAACAAGGAATCAAAGTAAGCAAGTTCCACTGATGAATTTTGTTAAGTACTTGACCCAAACTTTTTACACTACCATTGTTGATGCAAAAGTTGGTTGATCCTTGCTAGACCCGAATTAGGCTTAATTCGGGTTGGCTGGGCTCCAGCTCCTGCACCAAGTGAATCGTTTGGTTGGGATCCTGCACACTAAACAGCACGCGTTAGGCTTACCGTGGGAATGTTTCCCACGATTAGACTCCGGCGTGAGAGTAAGTAATAGATTTAGGGTTTATGTGAGTTTAGAGTATGAATCGTAATACCTTTGTGGAACCCTTGGGGTTCCTTTTATAGGCAGTGGAACCCTAGTGGGCTGCCACTGATACTTTAGCCCCAAGGAAAGGATAACTATCAGAATTAGAATGATTGTTATCTTCTAATCTTGGTAGTGAATATCCTCCTCCATTTGGGATGAAAATATTCCCAGACAGGATATGATTCTGTCTAATCTTATGTCGGCCGCACCGGGCCGTGGGCCGCACACATGTGCGGTTACTGTTCATCCAAGCCCATAAGCCCGAATGACATTATTCCACCCATCTGTGATGGGCCGGATACGGGTAGTACCCGTGGGCCGGGTTCGTGACCCGGTTGGGGACTATACGTCATCATGTCCCCCCCAGTCTAGTTGTTACAGTCGTAGGCGTAACCTCTAGACTATTAAGGTGCTCTCCGGACATACCAAGGAAAGACATAGGAAACGAAACATTGAAATTTTTGTTGTTCTGGCCGCACGTGGCGACCCTTCGTAGGAATATTTAATAAATACTACCTCAGCCGCACGCAACGGCCGAGACAACTTAAATGTAACATTAAATACGGTCTTACGTAAGAGCCACATAACCTGACACAAGAATGGAAAACATTAATGATAGTCAACAATCCAGTCGCATGCCTGCAAAAGTGCACCATTAATGCCCACCCTTGAGCCACGCAAAACTGCTAAGAAATGACCCGTGGGTCCCCCTCTGATTTTGCAGAAATGTCAGAAACTCTATCCATTGGATAGGCGAGGTGGCTGACACGTGTCGAAGATCCAAGGCACCTCGGAACCGAGGCAACCCTATATAAGAGTGGGTATGCGTGTTTGTTACACACACAACCCACTCCTTCTTCCGCCATTGTTAATCTCAAGCTTTTTATCTCCCAAAATTTTTGCCTTCTTTTCCACGGATTTTCGTCGCCACAGGTTAGATAATCACGCCTTTAAAGACCTTTTTATAAAACATGGTAAAGGATAATCCCCTTATCACGGATGTCCTTAACGTGATGTCTGCGGAAAAATACCTCGACTTTCTGTCGAAGTATTATGTACCCGAAAGCGTACACCCCACCTATCCGGGTGATGGTGAAGCGATTACGGATGCACCGGCGGGGAAAGTAGGCATATATACACGCCTGTTTGACTCAGCCAACTACCGTATCCCTTTATCCAAGTTCTTGGTAGACCTTCTTTTGTATTATGACTTTCATATCACCCAGCTCCATTGCATAGGGGCGTGTAAAATCAACCAGTTTGAGATTACATGCCATACCTGCGGAGTAACCCCCACCGTGAACCTTTTTAGGGCTTTCTACTTTCCTCAGTTAGTGAACGGGTGGTTGTCGTTCAAGAAACGACCCGGGAATGCCCCTATGACATATAGGAAACCTCTAGACTCCCTTAAGAACTGGTACGACCATTACTTCTTTGTAGATGAGAAGGTGTTCCCTACCCCCTTCGTACTTAAAACCAAAGCCCCAAAAGACTATCCGCCCAAATCCAAAGATTATAGTAGTAGGGACCTGAAAATACTAGATACCCATCGCACAGAATTCCATAGAGGGTTGCCGGAACACTTTCTGTGCTTAGTAGGGATAAGCCGCCGTTACTTTGGGAGGGATGACCTATACCCGTGCTTCTTAACAGAACAGGGAGAGGGTAGGTCCTATACATATGTTTGTAGATTTGATTTGTCACACATGTGTATAACTTTATTAACCCATATACTTGTAAAAAATTGTTTGCAAAAATGAACCTTCACGGACTAATCCGCCAGGGCGACCCCATGAAGGTAGCAGAAGGATTCCGGCCGTTGAAGCCGAATGAGCTCCCCTTGCTAGAAGCATTAGCCGACCGTACAATACCGCTTGAAGAGACAACCGAGCCTAGATCGGACGAAGAAGAGCCCGTTATCGAGAAATCCCCATTAGATTTCCACAATGAAGACGGCGAAGACCCATTGCTAGAGGGGGCACCACCAATCAGGAAGAAGAGCATGACCCCAATGAAGACACCACTCAAGCTTCCGGGTCCACCCCACTTACCTCTAGAAAGAGAAAGACAACCAGGCGGGTGGAGAAGAAAATTGGGGAGGGGGCCGGAGTCGCAAATGCTCCCCCCAAGAAGCTGCGGAAAGACCACCCACAATACCAAGAAGGAAGTAGCACCACGACTGCCCAGGCCGATTCCACCCCGAACATGGAAGGGCCAGTTTTGCGAGTCGCCCCTGTGAGCGTCGTAGCTCCTACTGGCCCAGACCCTATCATTGGCACCTCGTAAGTACCCCTCGTGAGTATGATTCATATCTTTGTATGATGCATAGACTAATATTTAAATAACAGGGCTAATCCGGCAGCCGCATCGCAAGGGGAAGAAGTGGGGAGAAATCCATCCCCCGCACCAACCAACAAGCCCCCATCACCTGCCACCACACGTGCCAAGGAGCCGCGCCCCGAGGGGCCAGAAGAAAGCCTGCGCTTAGCATGGAACTTATCAAGTTTGACACAGCTGGAGGCCGAATCCGAGTGTTCAGAATTTATCGAACACATCACCCCGCCTGCCCTCGCCCAAGATTTAGATGAATTAGATCATGAGGCCCTTATCGAGCAGTTTGACGTATCGTCCGCACACCAGGTGACGGTGGGTGCCGCGTTAAGACGCCGTCTAATTCAGGCCCTCACTAATGTGAGTCGTGCAGACAAGAGGATAGCCCGCCGTGAGGCGATGGTCGTGAAGAACCAGAAGACCATCGCATCATTGCAGGCGGCAGTATTGACCGCCGAGGTGACGGTGAAGGAGCAGGCGCATCACGCCGACGCCAGAGAGAAGCGTATTGCTGAGTTGGAAGCCCTCGTAACCGCATCAAGCGAGAAGGTAAACTTTCGAAATTTTGTACATACACTCGTACTTTTTGTATGCATGTAACCCAAGAAAAGCATATATCCTTGTAATAACTCCAAATTTCATATGCAGGTGTCTGCGGCTGAGGCTGCTACTAAGGCTGTGACCGTGCAATCATTCAACATCGCCCAGGAGCGTGACGCGCTGAAGGAAGAATTGACGCGGACCCAAACCAATCTTGAAGAGCAGGTTGCCTCAGCTGATGAAGAGCTAAGCAAAATGGTTGTAAGTTGCGCTGAGAGGGTATGTCCCCCCTACTAACCGCTACAGCCGGCCGTAGGTGGGTTATCGGGCAAGGACTGCGACTTGCTGTAAGCAAGGCTTTGGACGCTCCACACCTACTGCAGGCGTTTGCCGGGGTCGTATCCGATGGAATCGACCGTGGTAGGAATGAAGGCCTGGTCAAAGCTGTGGAGATGATAGGGAAAAATGAGGATATCACACAACATCCGTATCACAACCCCTCCGCAGCGGATAAGATGACTGCGTCCATGGATGCCTTGGCAGAAATCCAACACCCTCTCCTAGATGAGCTTGAGGCAATGAAGGATGCTCCAAATGAGACGATAATGTCCCGGCTGAGTGCTGATCCTATTCCTTTGACGTTGGCCACTTACGATACCGCATCCAAAACAATGAAAGGCGAGAAGTTGCTTGTAGAAGCACTGGATGCTATTGCAGCCAAAGCCCGGGATGGGAAGGACGCTCGTGGAAGGTCCTTCGTGCTTTAATTGAGGAAGGGAAGAAGGACCTAGGGGAGTTCCTACCCCCTTTATAACTTATCTGTTGTAAACACTTGTGATTATATTCGTCCGTGTATGTACACGGCTAAGACATATTTGTAGTAACTTGTCTTTTTATTTAGAAGTCCGTGATGACCACGGCCATTTTGTTTATTTTTACTTTTGAAACTTGTGCATTTCATTGTATTTCAATGCCGCATGATATATCACGTCTTACACATGAAAAAGGAAAATACATACAAGTCTATAATTTACTAGACATGCGACGTGCGTCTTTACTATGCAGAGTACTGTGTGAGTACGGCACACAAAACTTATCACAACGTCTTGTGAGTAAGGCGTCTAGTAAGGATACATGATCCGTGCGGCTGGGGTTGCATCCCTCTTACGCGGCAAGTTGAATTAGTAGGTTCACTTAATCCTCTTACCCCGCCTGGAGGCGTATAGTACATGTACAGTAATTTGAAAGAATGCATATGAATGAAACATGGGATATTATAATACAAGTAAAAAATTCATACGACTACAAAAAATCTAAAAAATGATTTGCACGAAACAGGCCGTGGAGCTAGCTAGGCACCACGGCATTTTATTAGAACGTTTACACTTTTGTTTGAACAATAATGACAAGTCCTAAAAAACAAGAAAGGAATCTAAGCAAACATAAGACAAAACAAAACATATAAAACCGCATGGTTCTTTATTAAGACCGCACATAGCGAAGTTCCCATGCGGAAGCCGTAGCTTTCAAAGATAGCACCTTTTGAGATTGGAAATATTCCATGTGCGCTCAAGGTCGCGGCCATCCATGTCACGTAGCTTGTACGCGCCTCGTCCCAAAGCTTCAGTGACTTCATACGGTCCTTCCCACTTAGGGCCCAGCTTTCCTGTGTTCTCCGCTCGACTTGCTTCGTTAGCACGATAGACGTAGTCTCCCGGTCGAAAGGAAACACCCTTGACCTTGGCGTCATAATAAGCCTTCATCTTAGCCTTGGACTTAGCCTCATTGATGGCTGCTATTTCCCTTTTTTCTTCCAACAGATCCAGGTTGATTCGCAGCTCCATCGTTCGTGACGGCATTAACCTCCGCCGTGCGGATGGTAGGCATTCCTATTTCTGCTGGTATAACAGCTTCAGTGCCGTAAGCCAATGCAAATGGAGTATCTTCGTTGGCTGTTTTGATCATAGTTCTATGCGCCCATAGCACATGTGATAACTCATCGACCCATTTACCACTTCGTTCATCCAGACGTGCCTTGATGCCATTCCCCAAGCTTCTATTAGCTCGTTCGACGAGGCCGTTTGTCTGCGGATGCTTAACAGATGCGAAGCGATGCTTGATGTTCAATGATGTACACCAATCTTTGAACGGGTTGTCCGTGAACTGCTTGCCGTTATCCGAGATGATTTCTCCTGGTAAACCAAAACGGCACACAATATGTTCCCAAACAAACTTCTTAACTTGTTTGCCTGTGATAGACTTGACTGCCTTGGCCTCTATCCATCGTGTGAAGTAGTCCATTGCAACAATCAAGAATTTAACTCCCCCCGCAGCTACAGGAAATGGTCCTACAATGTCAATTCCCCACTTGTAGAATGGCCATGGGGACGTAATAGGTGTAAGCTCCTGCTGCGGGTGTCGCGGTACTGGCCTATGCACTTGGCAATCACTACACTTGCGAATCATGTCGCGCGCGTCTCTGTGCATGGTGGGCCAATAATATCCTGTTCGTAAGGCTCTGGCTACCACGGATCGTGGACCTGCATGCATGCCGCACAACCCTTCGTGTATGTCACTGATTACGTAAGCGGCCTGACGTGGTCCAACACACCGCAACCACGACTGCAAGAAAGAGCGTTTGTAAAGGATGCCTTCTCGAAGTTCGAAATGCTGCGCCTTCCTTCTTATGCGCCGTGCTGCTTTTTCCTCGTCTGGAAGGGTCTCACTAGTCAAATAGTTGATAATTGGGGTCATCCATGTAGGTCCATCCTCTTCAACTATAGCAGCAACCTCCCCTTCCGTTATAGATTTCTCCTTAAGTATTTCCACAAAGACTTGTTTAGATAAGTGAGCGAAGCTTGTGGATGCGATCTTGCTAAGAGCGTCCGCCTTCTTGTTCTCGCCCCTTGGCACCTGCTTGATGGAAAACTTACTGAAAGTCGCGATTAGCGACTTGACTTTTTCCAAGTACCTGACCATGTTGTCCTCCTTAGCTACGTACCCACCTAGAATATGGTTCGCTACAAGCCGTGAGTCCACGTAGGCCTCAAGGTTGCGGACTCCCATTCTAGCGGCGATTTTTAAACCCGCAATTAATGCTTCATATTCCGCTTCGTTGTTGGTGGCCGTGAACTTAAAACGGAGGGCGTACGTGAATTCCATTCCTCCTGGATTTGTGAGGATGAGACCTGCTCTGGACCCGTCCGTACACGAAGATCCGTCCGTGAATAACACCCATGGTTCTGTTGGGATCTCCTCTTGCTTGATGATTGGCCCTTCCTCATCCGGCTTCTCGATCAGGAAATCTGCCAGGATCTGGCCTTTAACAGCCGTCCTTGGCCTGTAAGATATATTATGCTCCCCCAATAGGATGCTCCATTTCTGTAGCCTCCCTGCCACATCTGGTCTAGAGATAACCTGCTTGATTGGCTGATCCGTAATGACTACAATCGGGTGCGCCTGGAAGTACCGGCGCAACCGCTTTGTAGCAAACACTAGTGCTAACACCAATTTTTCCATGGAGGAATAATTCAACTCCGGCCCTTGTAGTGTTCTACTTATAAAGTAGACCGGAGTTTGTACTGTATCTCTATCCGTCATAAGTACCGCGCTTATTGCGCCATGAGTAGCTGAGAGATACATAATGAGTTCCTCCTTTGGCCGGGGAGCTACTAGCATAGGGAGAGATGCAAGATGCTGCTTGAGTTGGCCGAAGGCTTCCTCGGCTTCCTTCGTCCACCGGAAGTCTCCCTTTCTAATGCACTTCTTGAGTGTCTTAAATAGGGGTAATGACTTCTCTGCGGATTTAGATAGGAACCTATTCAGTCCGGCTAACTTCCCATTTAAGGATTGCACCTCCTTCCGTGTCTGCGGGGACGGCAGTTGTATCACTGCATCCGTCTTCTCTGGGCAAGGTTTGATGCCGTTTGGATCAATCAAATATCCGAGGAACATCCCCTCAGTTGCTCCAAACGTACATTTCTTTGGATTTAACTTCATGTTAATCCTTCTCAGAGTGTCGAATGTCTCTTGGACATCTCGGAGGAGTGCCTCCTCCGTGTGACTTTTTATCACCAAGTCATCAACATAGACTTCCAAGTTGCGGCCTATCTGTGATTCAAAAGCTTTGTCCACCAACCGCTGATATGTAGCACCGGCGTTCTTTAGTCCAAACGGCATTTTCGTATAGCAATACACGCCCTGGCTCGTATGGAACGCCGTTTTTTCTGCATCCTCCTCCGCCATCTGGATTTGATGATACCCTTTATACGCGGCCGAAAAGTATTTAAAAGGATACCCACATAGGGACTCCACCTTCCAGTCGATTTCCGATAACGGGTAACAGTCCTGTGGGCAGGCCTTGTTTAGATCTGTAAAATCCACACACATGCGCCAACTTCCGTCATGCTTCTTGACCATGACCGGATTGGACAACCACTCGTGGTAGTATACCTCGCGCATGATGCCTGCATCCACTAGTTTCCGTACTTCCTCCAATATTACTTGGCTGCGCTCAGGCGCCTGGCCGCGCTTCTTTTGCTTGATGGGTTGGTACCCTTGGCGTATCTGGAGCTTATGCTCTGCTATCGCACGTGGCACGCCTGTCATATCCTTTGGCTCCCATGCGAATATATCTAGGTTTGCACTCAAAAGAGAGCACATGACCCTTTTGCCGCTATCTGAGAGCGCCCCTCCTATGGATACCTCCTGTTCCGGATAGTCAGGGTGAATTGCTACCTTCCAGTTGGGAGGTGGTGATCCATCCTTGGGTGGAACAGGTGGAGCCGGTGTTGTCACGGTGTGACACTCGGATGTTGGTACGACTGTGTTGTAAATGGTAACGATTCTCCCCTCAACGGGGAATTTGATCATTCCGTGAGCCGTAGAGGGTACTGCCCGTATAGCCAAAATGCCTGGTCTGCCTATGATCCCATTATACGGGGAGTGTGAGCGTATCACCATGAAGTTCATCCACGCCGTAGTGGAATGTTCCTCATTCCCAATGGTTACAAGCAAACGTAATTGCCCTATCGGCCAGATAGTGTCTCCACTAAAGCCAGTAAGCGGCGACGTGGCCGGTACTAATTGGCTTCTTATTTCTGGGCATAACTGCACGAAACAGTGTTCATATAGTACCTCTGCTGACGATCCTCCATCCACATACATGCGACGAACATTATGTGTTCCAATGCTTATCTCAATAGTGAGAGGCACATCAATCACATCGCTTGCTATGATGGGAGGGAATGAGATTTCCCTGCCGCGTGAAATTTTTTGGCCAACTTTCTGCCTCGTGCGGCGCTGTCTAGATTGGATCATGTATATGGTCGAAGGTTTGTCCTTTTGGGGATCCTTCTTATCATACTTCTTGTTGTTGTCTTTTCCATCCTTCCAATCCTTAACTAGGTGCTTGAGTTTGCCTGATTTGATCAGCGACTCAATATGCTTCTTGAGCTGGATACATTCCTCCGTGCCGTGGCCTTTGTCATTATGGAACTCGCAGAAGCGACTTCCTTGCCGACGTTCCGGGGGAGTGGTCATTGGGGGAGGCCTTGGAAAGTTCGCTCCTTCTGTCAGCAAGATCTCCCGGTAGGACATCTTTAGGGGGTGAACTTATCGTCCGACCGTCCGCCTTTGCTTTGGCTCTTATAGTCTGAACCCTTGTTATTGTTCTGATTACCTTGACCGCCCGACTGTCTCCGGGACTGGTCATTTGACCGGTACCCATTTCCTCGGGATGGGTAGGCCGCGGCAACAGCTGTTTCTCCCTCTATGAAATTTCTGACCCTTTCCATGAGGTCATCATATCTCTCTGGACGCTTGTCATTGAGGCGCCTGATCAGTTCTCTGTCTGTTATGGCGTGCATGTAGTCAGAGATTTTTAGGAGCTCTGGCATGGTTCTTGTGCGCGTGCACTCATCATTGAAGCGTTCAGTGAAGGCTTCTGTGGATTCCCCCGGCCGTTGCTTGACAGTTGCCAATGAGACCGGATCCCTATTATACTTCTTCCTTTGAGTATAATTGTTCTCAAACGCAGTGCGTAGTTCCGTGAAACTATCAATGCTCCGTGGGGAGAGTGCCTCCAACCAGTCACGAGCGTTTCCAATCAAGGTCGAATTGAACATTTGGCACCATATGGGCATGGGCCATCGTTCAATTTTAGCCTGCGTATCAAATATTTTAAGGTGATCCACAGGATCACCGGACCCATCATAAGTTTTGATACACGCCGGCATGCGACGTTTGGTGTCCTCAGAATAGTTCCGTATGCGGAGGGTGAACGGGTCTTCCCTGGGATCCGCCCATGGGCGGGTGAGCCTAGGGTCATCCCATGGTTCACACCATGGACGCGAGAGAATCTCTGCTTCCGCATCTCGATACTAAGGGCCACCATAATACTCCTCATTGTTTGGTTGTGGAGGGGTCCTAGGCCGGCGGCGCTTAGGCGGATGGTCATCTGAGTCCTCCCCAGACGGATCTGGGGACGGTGGTGGTGCCCCATCCTTTGAATAGGGACCACTTTTTTGATACGAACCAGGAGCCTTTCTCCTAGTGTTCATTCTGTCCCACACACTCGGGCGGCGTGCGGTTCTGGCCAGCTCTCGATCTGGTCGTTCGGGTGAACCATCCGACTTTTCTCCCTCTCGTGATTACACTAGTTCCTGCACGAGGCGATCCCCTATGCGTTCAAACACATTCCGGGGTTGAGGAATTTCCTCAAAGGTGCCCTGTTCCTGAGGTCGAGCTCTCCTTTTTCTCTGAATTTGGGAGGAGGTGATTGGTCCGGTGTCACCAAAGTTGAGTCTGGACTGGAGGTTCCTCCCCAGATTCAACCTCGATGCGATCCCCGGGACGATCCTATCGAAGTTCTGCGTGAGAACTCGAGTAAGATCCTCCTCGCTGAGTGGTAGGACCTCTACCTCTTCCTCTACCGATGGTCTGCGCGGCTCCTTGTTAGGAGGGTTGGGCGCACTCCCTGGGTCCGGATTGTCCAGGGTTGAGGTAGGTGGGGGCGTTGTGGAGATCGTGCTCGTCACCCCCAAGGGCTGGAAGCCGCCACGGTTGCCTGGTCCGCCTGCAAGGCGGCTAGGTGATTGGCTGGGGATGAGTATCCCTTCCCCTTGGGACTTCCGGTTTCCAATATTCATATTCCTGGGATTGGCTTGTTGATGCCCCTTCGTCATTGGAATTTGAGATGAGGTTTTGTTCTAGCTTAGTGTTATAGGTCCCACGGATGGCGCCAACTTGTTGATGCAAAAGTTGGTTGATCCTTGCTAGACCCAAATTAGGCTTAATTCGGGTTGGCTGGGCTCCGGCTCCTGCACCAAGTGAATCGTTTGGTTGGGATCCTGCACACTAAACAGCACGCGTTAGGCTTACCGTGGGAATGTTTCCCACGATTAGACTCCGGCGTGAGAGTAAGTAATCGATTTAGGGTTTATGTGAGTTTAGAGTATGAATCGTAATACCTTTGTGGAACCCTTGGGGTTCTTTTTATAGGCAGTGGAATCCTAGTGGGCTGCCACTGATACTTTAGCCCCAAGGAAAGGATAACTATCATAATTAGAATGATTGTTATCTTCTAATCTTGGTAGTGAATATCCTCCTCCATTTGGGATGAAAATATTCCCAGACAGGATATGATTCTGTCTAATCTTATGTCGGCCGCACCGGGCCGTGGGCCGCACACATGTGCGGTTACTGTTCATCCAAGCCCATAAGCCCGAATGACATTATTCCACCCATCTTGATGGGCCGGATACGGGTAGTACCCGTGGGCCGGGTTCGTGACCCGGTTGGGGACTATACGTCATCAACCATTTGCCTGTTTGAAAACTATTTTGACCATAAAACTTTTCCAAAATACTTACACTAATGGACTTAGTGTATTTGAACACTTAACAACACGTTTAACAACTTGAATCACCAAATTTGATCTAAATCCAAACACTGCTTTAAAATCTGAACTAGAACTTTTATAAAGACTTTTTGAGTTTTTAGTGAATGACTGATTAAAAGGATTATCAAACTTTGTTCTAGTGAGGTAATGAACTGGTTTTAGACCAAAAACAAGCTAGTTAACTGGATAAAACTCAAAATGGGTACTAATGAACATTTACTGATAAAAGACCCAAGAAATCAAGTAAAACTGTATGTAAAGCTGTAAGATTACTAATACACTATCAAACTAACTCAATCAAGCTACAATTAAGCTAAACACGCATTCAATTCAGCAAATAGAAGCTACACTAGGAATTAAGCATGTAGAGACATTTTAGGGGAACAAAAATAGAAAATTTAGACCTTTTTAGCTTGAAGCCACCCTTGAAGGAGTAGAGAGGCGCTGAGCCTTCTCACAAACACTAAACCACCAATTATCAACCAATAATTACCATCATATCAACACCAAATTCTGCTACAATCATCACCATGCTACACTACATAAACTGGACTGCAAATGAACTTCAAATGGAAACTGAACAGCTACAAGTCTTCAAAACGTCAACAAGCTTCCATTGATCATGGAAGATCAACAGAAACAACACAGTATCATATGAATCAAAGTAATGAAGTAAGGAGAATGAGATTTAGTGAAACTAAAAGTTGAATTTTATTTATGGAGGGAAAAGTGGTTACAAGTAGTTACTAACTAACTAACTGACTCTTAGGTGTTTGTCAAGCACCTAAGAGTAGTTTTGACTGAAAGTGAAGTACTGGAATTGAGAGAGAAAAATAAAGTGTGTGTTTTTCACACCTACAATCTACTTGTACAAATAAGCTAACAATGTCCTATTTATAGAGTTGGAATGAGAGTTTGTTGGAGTTGGTGACGTGTCTAAACCAATGACAAGCTTCCAGGTGTACTCATTTGCTCAATTATGAAATTCATCTCAAGAACACATTTGGGGGTTTTTGCTTGAATTAGTTTCAGCTAATTAAATGTGATGAATGAATTCGTCTCTCAAAATGAAGCACTTTTCAGGTTAACAACTTTGCTTGAAATGCATTGTAGCAGATTTCAACTCCTAAGCACGTTTGAACTTGAAGGTGACACGTGGCAGTATATGATTTGTCCTCAGCAATTCACACGGAACGTTATCCATTTTTGGATATAAGTATTATTGAGTGTCCTTCTCCCATTGGCTGAAATTAGTTTAGTGCGCTTTAGTGTTGGAGATTTAGTAATTAAAGTTGGCGGTTGTGAGTGGAGTGACATGGTGATCCATGTGCTCTTTTTCCTTGATTCTCATTGATCCTCACTAGTAAACCCGGATCAAGAACAAAAGTAGTATGAAAATTGGCAATTTCAGCCCTTGTAGTTTAGGCAGAGTAGAAATTAGTCCCCAAACTTCATTTCTTTGACATATTTTATCCTTCAACTTACATCTTGGATATTTGAAGCCCTTTGACTTATTTGACTTGAATGTTGACCAAATTTGACTATGATCTTGACTTTTCTAAAATTTGCACTTTAGTCCCTCATCTTTTGAATGTTGTCAAGATAGGTCCTTTGTCTTCTCATGGCTTGTCATTTTTGATCCTTCTCTTATCTTTTCATCATCTTTTAGCTTGATTTCACTTGTATGCTTCAAATTTGTATCCTTGTTACCTAAACAAGCATAAACACAAAACATACCACATAATACTTCTTTATATCATAAAACTTAGGTAACTGTTATGTGTTTTAGGGTGAATGGTTGACTTATTGATATGAGATTTTGCTCATATCAAATCCCCTATACTTGATCATTGCCATGACCTCATGCAATGCCATATTTTAAAGAACAAATTTACACTTTTCTCATAATTAATCCACCTTGGCCAATATGAAATGCTTTTACACTACTCTATATTATATGATGCATGATTTTGATTTTAAACAATGCAATACAAAAGAAAACAATTCTATCTATACATTTTTGGATTTTTTTGAAATGGTTTTGATGGAAATAACTCATAAAGAAATCAATGACTTAGATTAGGGATTTTGGTACCATGAACACTTATCACCCTCAGGTTTCACTTTCCCCATACCAAGCTTAGAAACAAGATCATTGTTATCCACAAGTGAAAGTGCGTCAACTCATTCATATAGATTAATTGTGTAACTCTCATACACCCACTTATTATGCCTCTAAGACCGGTTATAATTTAAGCAAATTGTTTGGGAACAAATTTGTCATTATTTAAAGCATGAAATATAAGAAATATAAAATCTCAAAATAAGGAAGCACGGTTTTAATCCTAAGTAATCCTCTCATCCGTTACTCGAAAAACCTCCCACAATTAATATAAGTCCGACTCAAGAGTAATAAGTCATTCGCCTTAGGTGTAAGATCCTTATGTCATGCGTTAATAAATAGCTACACACTCGCTAAGGAAAGAAAAATAAAACTCACGCAATAATTTATATCCGCCGCCTTTTTGGGACTTTGGATCTTCAATCCCGCAACCCGTCAAGGTAATATTGAATTGGAGCAACTATCAAATACCCGTAACCCTTGTGAGAGTAATATTAGAATTCAATAGTCACTATAATTAACACTTCACTGGCCTTCTTGGGAGTCTTATATAATTATTTATTTTATTTATTTTTTATTTTTTTATTTTTTTTCTAGCCACTCATTTTTTTTTCATAAGACGCTCTTATTTCTTTATTCCTCACAAAGAAAATTGAAAAGAATAAAAGGAAAAACACCCTCTAAGTATTAAGCATGATCTAAGTTTAGTACACATAAAACGTTCTAACTTAGAATCTTAAGACGTACTAATACCAACCACGAATGATTAGTCAAAAATGCATAAGAGACTACAAACCGATTAAAGCCGTTCTTGATTATTTATTAACATATATACAAGCGTTGGCAAGAAAGTAAAGGTTACGAAAGGGGATATAAAAGCCACATTAATGAATATGAGGTTTATCTATGGCGGGCCTAATATATCAAAGATATCTAAACTTGTTAAACCATGTCCTTTATTATTATTTTTTCTTTTTTATATATTTTTGATGAAAAATAAAAGAATAAATATATATACAATGCAAACGTGTTATGCAAATGAAAAATGATTAATGCAAAAATTATGAATGCATATTTTTGGTGGCCAAACTAGATCAAAAATTTGAAAAATGTTTGAAAAATTAATATCCAAGTTATCATGAAGTCAAAGGCAATGGTCTAGGTAAGGTCACTTCGATAGAAGACCCCCCTACACTTAAGATAAACATTGTCCTCAATGTTTAAGACTATTGGAGTGAACTCCCCTACACTTATGACATTGCGTACTTTGCTTAACCCAAGTTGTAGGATATTATAAATCTTGCTTAATCTAGAGAGAGAAGGAGATAGAAAGATGAAGAGAACACACACACTTAGAGAGAGAAAGTGAAAGAAAACACCTTTTCACTATGTGTATTATGAAGTGAACCACACCCTCTCCATCTAAGGAAATGGTTTATATACCAAGCCCATAGGATGGGCTTGGGCTTACAATATTGGGCCGGCCATACAAGCATGTACCGGGCTTTTCTTTGTTTGATAAATATAAAGATATATAGACTACGAGCTACTACTTAATATATTTTCGGGGTGACCGAATCTTCCTAAATACGTAAAAACTTATTTCCAACAATCTCCCCTAAGGGAGGTCACTCCAAACAAGGGCGTTACCCAAGTTACAATAATAAAATAAACCTAGCATTCTATGCTTGTCTTGAGCTCGTAGTCTTCGTCTTTCTTTCTTTTTCTTTTCTGGTGAACATGTTGATGTGATCGTTGATATCAATCTTGATCATTAATCTCTTGCCTTGATCATGTGCATCATCACATGTGATATCCGCCTCTTCGTGACTTCGTGTCCCACATACTTATACCTTCGTAATTCTTTGAAAGCTTCAGAGTTCGAAATAGCGGAAGACTTGACTTTTAGGATTTCCTAAATTATATTAAGTATTTAAGTGCATAAAGTATAAGCATGCGGGGACGACTTCTTCTCGGACACCGCGACGCCACCGTCTTCAAGTGTAGTAACATAAGTAGACACGAACGAAATGGCTTTGAACATTTCATTCTAGTTCGGTAGCATTTTACCTCCGGTCGGTGAAGACCGTTGGACGATATTAAATATCATACTTGTGACAGGTAGATTTATTTAAAAATCTCCTTGACAAGATTTCGCGGGTAAACCCGTTCTCTTTACTCGACCGTCCAAAGCTGACTGCGAACGTAAAGAGTGAATCTTTCGGATAAAATTATTAGCATGATTGAAGCCGTCAATTCTGATTCCTAGAACAAGTTTGATTCATTAAAGAATCGCACCATCGTTGCTTTCTAGTTGTCACGAGCTTGATTCATATTGAATCTTGCAAGTTACCTACCAAGTGCTGTTTGAGGTTAACACTAGAAGGATTTCCACTCATCACCGTGAACACTTAAAAGTGTCACTCTGAGTGTTCTGGCAAGATCACTGAGATATTGCGTAGAGGCCTGGAACATGTTTAAATTCAATTAAGAATTAAACAGCTGTTGCTTTCTAGTTATCACAAGTTTGATTCATAAAGAATCTCACAAGTCACCTACCATGAGCTTTTTGATGTTCACTCAAGAAGGCTTTCCATCTTCATTGTAAATACTTGCATATTACTCGGATGTTTAGGCAAGATCATGAAGATATTGTGTATGACTCTTAAAATGTTTCTTACTTTTCACAGTGTGTGAAGAAGCAAGGAAATATGAAAGTGTGTCCTAATGAGATATTTGATGATCTAAAATGGCTCTAGACTCGATCGTACATTTTGGATTTTACTTATCGGAGGCTGGATAGGAGTGCCACCTTTTCAAAATAAATATATTCGAAGTGAATAAATCAATAGATAATGCGTTGTATCTGTGTGAATAAAATACCTTTTGAGAGATATCTGAGTTAGTTGGGATGGGTTGTACATTGCATCACTGGGTCCATGATGTCTATCTTCAATATCGAGCATCATTAAAATGATCTCAATAGCATATGTGTTGACCCGGTTTCTGCCTAGGGTCGTAAGGAGGGCTTTTTTCTTTAGACCCTTTATCTTTACAATTCTTTTTCATTTTTCAACCCCTTCAATGCTTACCAATACGTCATAACTAGCATCTTGTTGTGATTGTTCCAGTGCTAACTTAAGTACTTGGTCGGCATTCATCTACGTTCACAATCTTCCCCATATTTCCTAAGGACTACTATTCCTATATGTGGAATGTCCTTGGGAAGATTCCTCCGGTTTTGGAAGAATCATTGGACTTAACCTATCCTACCATCCTTATGTCACCACAATCTTCATCGTCGTGAAATAAATGGGTTTAGGTAAGTATATGTCACCATGAAAATCCATTTTGATATCCAAATCCATTTTGCTCCCCCTTAACATGAGCCACGATATTCGAATACATTTCACACATGTCGGGTTAAGCCATCACGTTAAGTCAAACCATTTTTGAATAATCATTTCCCATATTAAATCACATCTTCTCCCTCATATTAAAAATATTAACCCAATCGATGTTTTTAATATCTGTTGATTTAGTGAAGTTTTAACAAAGTTTTGGGAAGAAAAATGCAAGTCCGTTTTATCTTCATGATATCAAATGTGAAATATGATACCGATGAGTAAAATGATCACAGATTCACCATATTAGAATAAGTTGACAAGGTTGGACATGATTGATGAGAACCTCATATGATAGGATCAAATGGTTCTTGTCGGCAAATGTTGGTCGCCTCGTCACGTCTGAAGTCATCTCTTGACACCACATGTACGATTGGTATTGTTGCCTTGACACCAATTAGTGAACTTAGCACTTTTGGAATCAAAGATTCTGAATGCTTGACAATTGCTCCCCCTCAATTGTTGACCCGTGTTCTATCGAAAGAGCTGTAGTCGCCGTTTGAGTAGTCGCATCGTCGAGTATGTAGATACCAATTGTAAATTGCTATTGTTGTAGAGATGATAACTTCATAAAAACAAGATTTCTCTTGTTTTAACATATAAATGCACTGAAGCGTACATTTATCCGTGTTAGATTGTGTTATAACGTAAACACAATCCCTTACATGGTTATAAAGTAAACCATGCCCGAAAAAATTAATTCCCGTTGTTGAGCCAAAGCTTTCATAAGAAATACTGGACTTTAATATGAAAAACGGATTGCAGTCTAAAATAACTACAAGCCATATAGGCATGTTTTATGAAATATTTACAACTTTTGTACGAACTCTATTTATGGCGCCGTGTCAATATTAATCGATATTTCTAAGGCCGTAAATATTATCGTACCAAAAGACACCACAAGGGGTGTTTGCTCATATCACAGAGTTTTCACAAAATTGCAAAAACCCTAAATCTCTCTCTCTCTCTC